>JAPPVO010000029.1:142210551-142854900 GCA_030407325.1 Camellia japonica | reverse complement strand
ACACTTTGCTTTGTAGAGTTGGCTTTGGGTAAGGGTCTGACTTTGGAGTCTTCTTTCCTTCTGTCTGGACCAATGAAGAGCTCTCTCCATTTTCTTTCAATATCGTTCTGGTACTGAGTGTACCTGCGCTGAATCTTTCTCCTTTGTGATCTTGAAATGACTGGGACCATATCTGGCTCCTTTGTCTTTGGGTGTTTAAGCAATACCCAATTGTTCGGAGCCACCAAATAAGGCTGACCATCCTGCTTGGATTCCAACATCTCTCTGGGCAGGCACTTCCCTAGGTTTGTTTTGCATTACAAAACCAGTCTGGGACTCCAGGTACCCCACGAACTTGCTGACTCAGATGTTGAACTACTTTTTTCTACCTTCGAAGCATCTTCGAAGCTGGCTGTGAAGGTAAGTGCTTGGCTCTGACCTCATGTTTTGAGCCTGATTCAGACTTCGATGATAAGGTAACCACTTTCTGTCCTGCGTGAGGCTGGTCTAGGGGGCCAATCTCTGGCTTTGATCCCATGAACTGAGCCTTTCTCCAGTCTTCTTTCAGAATGACTGCTCTCCATTCTGTAATAGTTAGGTGGCCTGGATTCATATAAGGGCCTCTTGCCTTTAAGCATGCATTCTGTCCATTGCAAGCTCAACCACTAGTGGTCGCTGCCTATCACTAGCCGGATACGGCCTTTTGTTGTAAGCATTGGTTGATTTAGGACGTCTCTGAACATGATCCCTGTAGTATTGCTTCCCATCAATTGGAAGCCCCTTCAACCATTTATAACTCAGTCTGCACCCGGACACACATCCTTTGCATCACTGCTCCCTCTAATAGGATCTATCATCATCCAGTGATTCTTTCTCATCAGAGTGTGTCCCTCTGGTGTGAGAAACCTTGTCCAATAACTAGCAGATTTCTGGTGTCCTTTTTGATGGTTGTCTGGTTAGCAACATGCATCTGCACATTGACTTCTTCCAATTCTGTCAGGACAAGTTCTGGAAGTTTGACGTAATGACATTTGGCTGCCGCCTCTTCAACTTCTGGAAATGGATTACTGTCGATCCCCATGGCCTTTTCTGTTTTGGCTGGGAACTTCAAACTTCCTTTCCGAATTTGTTCTTGGATCCTGTCTCGAAAAATAATGCAGTTTTTAATCGAGTGAGACCAAGAGTTATGCCATTTACAGTATCCTTTTCCCTTAAGTTCATCTAGAGATGGCAATTTTACTCCTTTAGGTAACTTAAGGAAGTTGGCCGCGAGCAAATGATCAAAGATGTCATCTACCTTTGTTAAATCGAAAGAATACTTTCTGTGAAAGTCTTTCTTTTTAAACTGCTGGTCAATTGTTGTATCCTTATGAATCAATGCTTCACAGATCATAGGTTCTTTGCCCACAATCTCTGCTACATCGATCTCATAATTTGGATCTCTATAATATGTCTTGTACGAGGCATTATTTCGATTTTGTTCTTCCTCTAGTAATGCTTCATATCTAGACACTTTATAGGTTAGTTCCACCAAATCTCTGAATTCAGTTGAGTCAAACTTCTTTCGAAGCCTGAACTCTAGGCCATTTTGAGCCAATCTTACGAATTTTGGCTCTGGCATGATGACTCTACATTTATTTCGAGCCCTTTTAAATCTAGTAATAAACTGAGTAGCCTTTTCTTCAGGCCTTTGACTCAATCTAGCCAAGTCTGCTATGGAAACCTCTGGCTCCGATTGGAAAAATTGGGCATGAAATGCCTCTTCCATTTGTTGCCAATTTTGAATGGAGCCAGGTGTAAGGTTGATGTACCATACAAATGCTCCCCAGTTAGAGAATTTGGGAATAATCTTAGTTTCATATAGTCATGATTAGTAAATTCACCGCATTGAGCAGCAAATCTAGCAATATGCTCTATTGTTGATTGATTTCCAGTTCCATAGAAAAGGATAAAATCTGGTATCCTGAACCCTTTTGGGTATTCATGTACCCTATCCACCCATTCTGGGTATGATTTTCTGTACACAGGAATCTGGACCCCCCGAGCTATCGGTCCACACATCTCCCTAACAATATCAGCAATTTGGTCCCTAGGGACCATATTTTATGCCTGCTGAACCACTACTGGAGGGACAAACACAGGATTTGGTGGACAAACTTGTGCTTGCGGTCCTCTTGGTCCATAAAGTGGTAAATTTGGGACTGGTTGCCCTTGTGGTGCAGGTTGCTGTTGGGGGTGTGGGTAACCCCTTTGAGCCTGTCCTGCGAAAGGACCTACGAAAGGTGCTGGAACAGGTGTTGTGTCCCTTCCATTTGCAGGCCAACCTTCCAACCCCCCAGGTATAAATTCGAATAAGGGATTATTATACCCCCTAGTGCCAGGTATGGCTTCGAACATGGGATTTGTAACCATTCTTACGCCAGTTTCTTGTACTTGACCAGATCCACCAACTTGTGTGGCTTCATTATTGAGTACTGAGGCATTTTGGCCTGCTATAGGCCTCGAAATGGGTTCATACCAAGACTGAGGTGATGGTCTTTCATAGTTCTGATTACTAATTTGACCATTAGAATGTCCATTTAACTTGCATAGGCTGTTTGTCTCTAGCCAATCTTTGCTGAGGGACATTTAAAACTTCCTCTGTGTGTCTGTGTTTGTTGGTTGGTGGTTATTCATTCGATCCAAAAAGGATGTTGCCCACCTTTCCATTGTGTTCATTAATTGTTGTCCCATAGCATCTACTAGGCCATCCTATGGATTTGTTGGCTGAGTAGATGGAACAGTGGATGGTCCAATTCCTTGGTTTCGTCCAATATTATGAACATATGGTTCTTGTCCCGAAGTACTGGTTTGTTCGACCATAGGTTCTGATAACATGGGAGTTTCCACAGGATGTGTTACCACATTATCCTCTGGATTAGGTATTTCTACCTCTCCTTCTACGCCTTCTTCCAAGCGTTCATTTTCTCTTGTCGTCTTCGTCTAGCCATTTTAAACAAGTCCCACCGGGCGTGCCAAAAATATATGTTGGCTTTTTGGCTTTCGAATGGTATTTTTGTAAATGCGAGCGTGCCAGCAAGGATCAATCAGTCTTTACAGAAATTATAATTGCCAACCAATTATCAGAACGATTGTTGTTTTAGTTCTTTCAGCCTCAATGAAGAGGATTTTTACTGGTGGCTTGACTTAGGAGAAATTAAGCAAAATAACAGTTAAATGACGAACAATTGAAGTATTTCATTAAGATGAAAACTTACAATGATCCAAACTCAGCCTCGTAAAGGTTTACAGCGACAATCTACTTGAAACTACTCCTATGAACGAAGTGCAGTGCAGGAATGTAAAGAGAAGGTATTTAAAGTGCAGGAATGTAAAGACTGGAAATGTAAAACTGGAAAAGAAAATATGAAGTAAATGACTGGTTTGTTGGATCTGAGTCTGGGGGTTTTTCTGGGAGCTTCCCTGCTATTTATACTCCTCAAGGATGACCATCGAACTGCACTTCAAACCGTCGAACTACTCCTCCATGATTGCTTGATCATGCTGCCTTAGAAGTAGTTCCACTATGCCATTACTTGCAGTTGGGCTTCCCTCCTAAATTTGAATTTGAATGTGCTAACCGTTGAAGCCACGTCACCTTGTATCTCTTCGCTGATCCAATGCTACTCAGACCACGCAAGAACCAATATTAACCGCCACATGTACGATCATGATCGAAGATTAAACATTCTTCCTGTATTGCCCTTGCTTCGCCACGTGTCGAACTGTAACTGGCTTTTACAAAATATGTAGCCAATAACACCTTAACAATTTCACTAGATCTTAGTAATTTTCGATTGATCTACACCTATAAACCACCAAATTTTTGAATGTTCATCAATGATAAAGGATTTCTGTTGCAGATATCTTGATAATTAAAAACATAGAAGAGGGAAGTGAGAAGTGACAAACCCAACAATTTAATAAATCTTCATAGTGGGGTGGCATTGGCAATAGGGGTGGTCATTCACCAGGTGGAGTTCGGGCCGGGTCGTCATTATCTAATAATAGACTTTGTGTTTAGTCAGTCTGTTCGGCCCAAAGGCCTATATAATTAATTAAAACTTAATCTTAAATAAATTATAATTCTCAAACCCGTCATGGGCCATAAACATAAGTTACAAAAAAAATTAAATATCATAGTACCTGTTATTTTTTTATAAATAAACAAAGGCTTATAAAACAACTAACATATTAATTAAAACATTGCAATTTTTTTAAAACCAAACACACTCATAATTCTAAAAATTCAAAATTTGTTAAACCAAAATGTTAGTAATTTAAATTTCAAATTTCTTCAAACATTTTTTTTGTGAATGTCTTCAACAAAACAATAATCACTTAAACATCTTACAAATCACATGGCCAAAATGGTATACACATTTTAAATATATTTATATAAATTAATTAATTAAATTAAACATGTAGGCCGGGTTAGGCCAAAAATATAATTTTTAAATCCAGCCTATTGATCAATCAGGTTGAAAATATCAATCCAATCTAGTTCTATGGACTAAAATAATATTCCAAATCCTAAAAAAATATGATTAAATTGGACGGGTCAGCAAGCTGATGCTCAGCCAGGTGGCAATGCGTAGGGGAAAGGAAGGAAATGTGAGAATAGATAATGGAAAAGGGGAAAGATGTCAGTTGTGAAAAAGAGAGAAGATTATACAGGGTTGATTCAGGTTTCATTTGAGAATGATTATTTTAGTTAATTTTTTATAAAGAAAAAAAATATATAAAAAATAAAAAAAATGATATAATAACTTATAATGACTTTTGATTAAAAATATTTTTTTCTCAAACATAGCCTACTATAGTGGGATGCATGATAGTTGTTAAGATGATTTGATAAAAAGTGGTTGTAATTTACTACAAGAAGGTAGAAGTTTGAGATTGATATTGGTTTGAAAGAATGAATGGAACGTGTTAAAAAATAAAAAATAAAAAATAAAAAAACGTCTCCATTAGTTTAATTTAAACAAAGATCCAACAAATAATTAGTATTGAAATTAGTTTTAAGGATTAGAATTTAAAATTGTAAAAGTAAGATTTTGAAATTTGTTATTGGATCAAACCTTGAGCTGTACGTAATTTTTAACATTTTAATTTTGACTTTTCCTGTGGTATAATAAATTTTATTATTTTTAAAATATGTCTCACATAAAAATAAACATAAAAAGTGAAACAAAACCATAAAATAAATAGAATAATAAATATCATTTTCCATAATTAGGCTCATATCCCATGGTTCATCTTACTACAACAGTACCCCAACAAAATCCTACAAAATGTATTAAAAAAATTCAATCACATACAAACACATAAAATTTGTAATAAGAAAGTAAATATTATACAAACATAAAAAATTTACAAAAATTGTTCACATACAATTTTAATTGATAATGATGTGATAATATTATTTTCAATTTAGACAAATTCTGTAGGGGTAAAAATGTTTATATTGCATTGTTCCAATTGAATTGTTTGTCATCTTTTACCCAATCCAAAGATTCACATCACAGTAAGGGTGTGTTTGATTGGGGGGATAACGGGGGCGCGGGGGGAACTATTTACTGTGCGGATTGTAATCCGGAAGAAGCATCCAATCCGCCGTTTGTTTTTTTTTTAGTCTGCCGGACTCCTTATCCCCCATACAGGGGACTATTGTGTCCTAGGGGGGGTGTGAGACAATTTTGGGGGGACAATCCATTGTTGAGATTAGCTGGTAAAATGACAATTTTGACCATTTACTATTTAATTATGTATTATATTTAGTAAAATTCAATAAAATTTAAATGTCTAAATTTAAAAATAAAATATTTTATTTAACTTTTTATTGATGTTTTATTTATTTAATTTTTTTAAAATAATTTTTTATAAATACTTTGTTGATGTTTTATTTTAAAATTTTGTTTATATTTTATTTAATTTCATTATTTAAATTTAATAGATGTTTTATTTAATTTCATTGTTTAATTATTATTATTTTTAAAAACAAATTTATTTAAAATTTTAATTAAAAAATAACATATATTTTTATTGATATTTTATTTATTTTATTTAAAAAGAAATTATTTAATTGTGTAAAAAATAAAATAAAATAATTTTATTTAATCTAGATAAAAATAATTAAAATATTAAAGATATGTTTAATATTGCTATTATTTAATAAACTATTGAAAAAGGATAAAATAGTCTTTTGGTCATTTATCCTATCTAGCCCATCCAACCAAACGTTGAATTCACTAAAAATAGTCATTTCCAGACATCTAATCCCATGAAAAAACAAATACAGGATACATATTCAATCCAACCAAATAGTCCGGGAGATTCACAGTCCCAGGACTCAAATCCGATAGATTCTAATCTTCCTTATCCAGTCCGTCCAATCAAACACACCCTAAGTAACTTGGCTTCTCTAAATTTTAGTTGAGATTAAAATTATTACTCAATATTTTTGAGAAATTAACAATTATGCACTCCTCTTAAGACTAGACCAATACTTCTAAATTCAGGATATTTTTATGAAATTCTAGTACCATACCAAAAATATTGCAATGTCCAAGTTTTTTTTTTGGGGGGAAATCCAGATGCTTTTTTTATATTTTTTATTTATTTATGCTATTCTAATAGAGCCAAATGCAAATGTACAAATGCTCACAACTGCCTACAAATCACTATACAATATAAGAATACATTTGATCTTTCTAGCTTACCAACTGTGAGTTGGATTTGTTTTATTATAATTAGAATGCACATGATTAAATTAATTAATAAAATAAAACCCTAGGTTCTTGACACCACTGTAGCTAATAGCTTAGACAGAAATTTCATTTATGATCTCACAAAAGACTCAAGAAATCAGATGCAATTAAAAACTATTTTACGGTCACTAGTTTGTCATTCAACACCCCTATGAACTAGACAAAAATTGAGATGATCTTCAACTTCAAACATAAGAGTACACTTCTAATCATGATACGAACACATTTAATCTAAAAATAAATAATAAAAAAAAAGAGGGCAAAAAATTGGGCAATCTTATCTAATATTCTCCTCATTCCAGTTATTGTTCCTTGTAGAATGCCATCTCTCTTAGCTGCTTCAACTTCTCATGGCAAATCAAGTTCAAGTTGCATAATCGGCCTACAAAATTGAACAATTTGCTACCAACTAATATAAAGTAGCTATGCTGAACCTGCAGTTACCTTTTTCCGGACAACTCTCTTTCTCCGAGCCTTGGGAGGTGGTGCTTCCCCTTCGGCAGCAGAGCCGCTTTGCCCTTGTTTGATGCCGAGAAGCCCAAGCCCTGAAACTATGGCATTCTTGGATATGAACCAATTTGAAGAAGGCTGACTAGCAGGCTCGGATGGTCTATTATATGCCTTTTGTAAGAGGTCGTCTGAATGAGCTAGTGGATCCACCTCTACCCCAAGCCAAGCCAACCTGGATCTCTCTCCTAATTGAACATTCAAAATCCTGCAGAAATTTCGGAACACCATTACACAATAACTTGACATCTAATGGGAGTGACCAGAAAAAGAAAAAATTAGTTTAGAGCCGGAAGGTTTTGAGGATTGAACGTGGGATTCTCCCAATGTTTACCATACCCATAATCAGGGTTAACTTTAAGAAAAACTGCTACTATGTTTGTTAGAATCTTGCAATTCACAATTCGATTCATATGATTGGATAAGAGTTTCAACCAAAATGATTTGATTCATATTATTGAATCTTAAATTAAATGAATCTTACAATTCAATTGCAATTAGTTGCGATTTCATTCTGGTTGCATAACATGGAACGGCGTTGTTATGGCAAAATTGAAAAAAGAGATCCATTAATTATGTTAATATATGCGATTTTATATGTATATACATGTATATAATTTAGTTATATTGATATTTATTTCAATTTAAACACTGTGCGTACTTTTTATGTATATATTGCTAAATAAAAGTGAATCTTACGATTCAAAATTCACTATTTTAACAAAATAATTCAAAACTCGATTCGCAATTTGACAACAATGACTACTAATTATAAAGGAAAGAACAAACCTCAAAGCAGTACTGAAAACCAGTGGCACTCCAATAACATCAAAATAATCAATCATTGCTCTATCGATTCCACATAGCAGCTGATACCGCAGGTTTGCATATAGGCCAAGGAAAGCCCCATAACCAAGTGCATTAGTATTCACGGAAGGAATTGTAACAGACAACCTGCCAGATAACATAATGATTGCCGAAACTTAAACCAAAAAGGCATCAAGTGAATGGAAATTGGAAAAGATACTAAAAAATGTTAAAACATAACAATGAAACAAATAAGAAGATAAAAAAAGAAACGTATCCACAGAACATTGTTTACCTTCCCTCTTTTTTACGGGCACACAGATTTGACAAAGCAGCTTGCGCTGCACCAGAAGTAAATCCGACCATACACAACTCTGCAGCCTTGTAAACAAAAGAATGGATTCGCTTTTGCAGGTCAAATTCTCTAAGCGGGTAGCTCTTCTCAAATATATTGTTCGGAAGTTTTTGCAATGTGTTTTGCAAATCAAATCGGAATGTGTGTCCATATGAACGGCAAGGAGCAAGTGACCACACAACAATAGCATTGCACGCAGTTACAGTGAGAACATTAATGAGCGCGAGATCCCATTCCTGCTTAATCCTATCATAATGGTAAAGCAAAAATTATTAAGTCAATGTATGTAAATAAACACATAATCTGGGTTTTTACTTCTATCTTCATAGTCAGAATAGGGGTAATTACAGGTGAGTGGACCTTTCAGAACATAATTACAGATAGGGCAGCAAATGAACAAAGCTGCAAATGAACAGAGCTACAAATGAACAGAGCTGTTCGTGAACAAGCTCGAGTTTGGCTCAATTTAGGGCTCGTTCGAACTCGGTCCGTTAAATTTTTATTGTGTTCAAACTCGTTAAAATATTAATAAACAAGCCCAAACATTAGAAAGCTCGGCTCATTAGCTCGGCTCGTTAGCTGTTCGTTTAACATTTATTTAAATAATAAAATAAATATATTATTATATATTAAATAATGTAAACTCCAAGGGATAGGCCTAGTAGGTGCAACTTGGGACCTAAGGGTGTGCTCCCTATAGATCTTAAGTTCAACTCCCATTAGAAGCAATCCGCTCATTGGGGCAGAGCCCTCTACCAAGATTTGCCCGATCCATGTGGGGGGTGCTTTGCATGGGTCCGGAGAGTAGTCGAAGTGCGCGTAAACTGACCCGAACACCCGGTCATCAAAAATATATTAAATAATATAAAAATATGTATAAAAAGTCAGATAAATATGTTATTTATATATTTAAATAATGTGAATAATAGCTAACTATAGATAATAAATTTATATAATATTGGTGGTAGATATTATTATTTTGGTAAGATATTACTTTTTTTATTATGTTTGTTTATATTGTATATATAATTGTATAATCAAAATTTTAATTGTAATTTTAGTCACATATGCAAGTATAAATTTATAATTTGTTTAGCTCGTGAACAAGCTCAAGCTCAAACTAGAATCAAGCCTGAGCCAACTCGACTCGAACTCAATTCGTTGAATTTTCATTGAGCTCGAACTCGTTAAAATCTTAATAAACAAGCCCAAACATACGAAAGCTCGGCTCAGCTCATGTGCAACCCTAATTACAAATACATGAAAAAGTTTATAATTTTAATTATTAATATTTTTTTTATTGATTTGTAATTATTTTTTGAAACCTCAACTGATTTGATATTTCTCCAAATAATAATTACCTTCCCTTACGATTTTCCAACTCCCACCAAACAGAGCAGCCAATTGTGGCAGCCTGCTCCATAAGAAACCTATATAAAAATGCAGGATCTGCAATCATCCTGCACAAACAAACAAAGATGAATAACACAAGGAAATACTCAGTTGCAAATAAAATGTTTAATGTGCATTAAAGCAATCTATCATTTGATAGCTGCAGATACAAACGAAAACACAATCGCATATGGATGTTGTTATGAGATGCAAATAAATCCAGACCTTGCAGCAGGTCCAGTTTTGGCAGTAATTTTAAAAAGTGACAGACCCTTCTTTGATATCTCATCACTAAGGTGAAATGTCTAACTGAAATTATATTGGCACATAATATTAGTTTCCAGTGCTTTAACACTCCGTCTCCTTATTGCAGAAAAGTCAATAAATGAATACTTAATTCTGAAGTTTCTGTAACCTGCACAGTAATATGGGTGATACTTACGGTCTAGAACTTCCTAAATTTCTAAAATCCCATCAAGACTAGTTTAGAATGACATTGTCGTTGAAAAATCAACTCCTGGAATTGGAAAACGGAATCATATATTAACGGCAGTCCCAGTCCACAAGGCTCCCCAACACCGACGGGTCAAAAGAGAATCAGATGTACACAGCTATACTGATGGGGATCGGAAAGGCATTGGATGACAATAAATTGAAGAATATAGAAATTTAGTATTATTCGAAATTACGGTTTAATAGAATTTTATTTATTTATTAGCTAGTTTCTTATTACTTTTGGTTTATTAATTAGATAGTGCTTATGTCTATATATATATGGTTTTTATGTATTGATTTTAGAGACTAGATAATATGATTTTTGAATAACTGATATTGAGAGATATTGCTTGGGAGTGGTTCCTTGTTTCCTTTTCTTTAATTCTTCCTCTTCTTGTGGTGCTACATCAATGGTATCAGAGCCAAATAGACCCATGATTTCTGTTTGAACAATGTGGTTGCTTTCTTAATACGATCTCGTTGCTTCGAACCAACATCACTATTGTCAAAATCAAATTTGAAAGCTTCCTTCATTGAGCATTGACAATTTGATCCCCAAAACAAAACAAAAAAATCTGTTGGAAGCTTCTACCACGTCGCTGCTTCTTCTGTCATCGCCACTACTATAGTTCATCATCGTCGGACTAGTCAAATACAAGGATCAGTCAGCACCAGCCGTCATCGACTTCTTGCTGGAACATCATTGTCGATAATCATTAATGCATGTTGTGCTGTGTGTTCGCAGGAGTTGATTTGTGGATACCCTACGGACTTATCATTATACCATGAGAAAGCAGACCCAGGTTCTAAAATGGGTCATGACTTTAATTTGACTAGCATCACTTATGAATTTCATGGCTGCTTGATGATATTCATGTTGCTCCTGCACGTATTTTGCTAGAATGAGCTTCATCTCATACCGGTGATATAGTTCCTTCAGTCAACATTCTATTACAACAAATGGTGCGTGTCACTTTTTCCTAGTCCACCAGCTGGGAGGTTTCAAGTATAATGCTACAGAAAATGAACAAAAAGTACACTTCCAACTTATTTAAAGACAATCAAAAGGGAAAATAAGATGAATATAGATCATAATTCACTCCAAAATCAACAAGTTCATAAACTTTTGGTACAATTATGTGCCAAGAAGAAAGCTCCAAAATTTCAAGGTTTTCAGTAAGTAGCAGTCCAGCTATCACACTTATGAATTAGCCAGTTCTATGTACTAATTTTCTAAACCAACACCACAATACAAGTCCTTTTTCTTTCAAATTATATTTCACAAAACCTCCATTCTAGAATCACACTAACAAACAATACAGTAAGTGGATCACATTTTGAATATATAAAAAGTATTTTAAAAAAAAAATGTGATAATACCTTATATGCTAATTTGACTAACATATAGAAATTTGAATCAGAGAAATGAGAAGAATATTCCAGATGAGATCATGTATTTTGTGTATTATGAATGTCAATAGTAAAAAGAATTCAAAGAATAGGACAATATGACTAGTAATTTTAGCGCAAATGTCAATGAAGAATCTTGAAATTACCTCCCAATGAATACCCTGGACATTCCTTGAGGAAGTGTTCGAGAAATAAACCTAGTTGTGGTTGGCCTCGCATTGATTGCTAGAAATTTTACCATTTGTGCTGAGCTGACCAAACCCTGGACGCAACAACACACATCAGAATCCAGCCTCATAATTCTAATGCAAATGTACAGATTAGGAAAAATACTTCACCATTTCATACGCTTGTCGCAGTCCTGCAGGTAAATCCATCATTGTCCTTTGCCACTCGTTTAATACCGCATCAACAAATTTCCTATCAAAAAGCTGGAAACATAACACTAATAATTATTCAACATGAAGTAATTAAGAAACATCAATTAAAACACAATAAAAGGTAATAAAAAAATTAAGGAATATGCATTTGTGTATCCTGTGTATGCTAACCTCTTGAAAAACTTTCCGTCTCCTAAATAATCCACCTTCATCTCCCTCTTCTCCGTCATCAAAGTCATCGAAGTAATCATCATCATCACCATCATCGTCGCCTCCATCACCACCACCATGGCTTAAACCTTTCCCAATATCACCACCGCCGCCTCCAATTGCAGTCTATGATATTCCAAAAGTACAAGGCACTCCATCAAGAATTGAAGATTAATTAAAAAGAATGAGTTGGTATAAACCAACCCGAGCACTGATAAACTTCATTTAAAAAACAAAAGGGCATCCTTAACCTGAGTATTCAAATTGCAATAAATACCTACATACTGTTATATTACAAATTAAAATAAAGACCAAAAATATGTAGATAAACCTTACATTACTAGCTTTCCAAGACTATAAATGGTTTTGAGGGGAAAGGAGCCAAAAACCATTATATAAGTCTTTTGCCTTGCGTTCCCAATTTTTTTCTCAGTTTCCATAATGTTTCAGAAAAATTTCCATTTTCAAGCTGACTGAAGAAATTCTAATCCTCGACTTTAACTAGGTTTTACTTGTCATGTTTTCAATTTCTGTGTTGGTCATATACTCAACCACCAACTAACATATTTATATATATTTGTGTATGTATGTGTATATATATTCATATACTTAGCTTGACTCAACTCAACAAGCCTTTATCCCAATTACTTGGGGTCAGCTATATGAATCCATTTCACTTAATTCTATTTGAAGTCAAGTCCCCAGTTCAGTTCAAGTTTATCATGTATAGGGAATTTGTGGACATCATTGCAGTGGACTGTTATGTCATCAATGTTCTAAAACCCAAACCGTTGAGTAATTCGAAAAAGGGACTAGGTCAAGGGTAAGTCAACCAGCAGGCCAACTGTTCCATTAACAATTTTCTTTTGCATACCCAATGCCGCCTTCATGATTAGAGACTATAAGTTCATATATCCACCGCTCATGCTTAAAGACCATGGTTGTCAAATCGGGATACGAATCGTGTATTTTCTTTTCTCTTTTTTCTTGAATTGTCATGTATCATATGATTTTACATCTTGAAAAATACTTAAATATATATAGTTATCAAAACACAAATATATAGTGAGAACAAAATACTAAACAATTTATAATCATTAAATGGCAAAAGTAAGGTTTCTTGAAATAAAGATATGCATTCATTAATACTTAAAGTATATAAAATGCAAAATTAAGCTAAAATATGCATAACAAAAAAATATAGCAATTTAGTATGTTATTATATCCTCGAATCAAACTTGCCCTCAATTTTTTTTCTCATTCTTAGTAATTTTGTAACATGTTTGCATATTATCTTAACTCACCATTTGGGTTTCAATATTTAATTTACAATTTTTAAGTTCTCAAATAGATTATTCAAGGCAGAAAAGTTTAAGATTAAACTGTGTGAGTAGATATAAACCAATAACACAATATACTTAATATCAGACAAGTAGTTATTTGTCAAAAAGACTAGACCAAAAAAACAATTACCTTTCTCATCTAAAAAATATTT
This sequence comes from Camellia japonica, assembly GCA_030407325.1. Lineage (NCBI taxonomy): Eukaryota > Viridiplantae > Streptophyta > Magnoliopsida > Ericales > Theaceae > Camellia > Camellia japonica. Next base: position 142,841,061 of record JAPPVO010000029.1, on the reverse strand, counting down.
TTTTTACCAAGTCAATGAAAATTTCTAATAATATTAATTTACATAAAACAAGTTCAATTACTTTTCAAAATTGCTAAAGAAATTTAAGTATTCATGTATCGTGTATCATAGATGGCATCATGTATAGTAAATGTATCATAAGATAAATTAACTTAAGATATGTATAATCAATACACATCAATTTATCTCTAAAAATATCGTGTCATAAGTTTTATATCTTGTTTCGTAAGATGTTGACAACACTCACTACATTGGGAGGGCACATGAAGCCTGTTAGCCACCCGCATCAAATCCAACAATTGAGAGCCATGAGATTTTGAAAAACACAGAAACGACAAATGGTGAACCAGACCGTACACGTGCAAAAAAGCCAGGTTGCTTTCACCAATAAGAAGATGGATATGGCAAATTAAGGAATCCAATCCACATCCATCCTTCTATCCATGTACCACATATTCAAATTCAACCAAATGGATTTTTCAGCATTCTTTCTTCACTCACATTCAATATGCAAGAGTATTATGGTTTTTGAACTGTTGGCAATTAGGGTAAACACTAACACAGAGCATCCAAGAGTAGCCTTACAAAGAAATCACCACAAAGACATGAAGCAATAGATACTCAGTAGAAGAACTTCTCAATAATTGTGCCCTAATACTCCATTTAGTAGCTCGTAAATTTCAAGAACTAAATAATAATACAAGATTGCATCCAAAATTAAGCATTGTATTAATTTCTTCCAGAAAACGAAGGAAAAAAAACTCAATTCAGCAAACTGATGTATCAGGTTCGCAGAATTATCTTTCTTTTCAATTCCATACTTTTCTCAGAAGCCAAACAGACTGTGATCAAGCAAGAAGAGAACACATACCTCAGGACTTGATTGGGTTTGCTTCTGCGTCATATCGAGCTTCGATTTCTCCAAAGTCACCGCACCAAAAGCGCCGTACTCTCCCTTCATAACCGGACCGAACATCGCAGACGATGACGATGACGACGACGATTCAGACGGCGGCGATGCTCTGAAACACCGTTCCAATCCAGCTATAACGTCTCCGTCAACAGCCTCCGCCGCCGAAGACGGCGGCGCCGAAGCCTTCACAACCAAACCCTTGCGGAGGAGCTTACCGGAAAGCGGTACTAGCCGGTGAACGGGGGTGTGAACGGGCAATAAGGGTTTCGGCGATAAGATTTTGGTGGTTGGGATGGTTTGGGTGTTGATTGGCATGATTTGGGCCGTTTGGAACACTGCATGAAACATTTTTTTTTTTCTGGCCCGGGGGGGGGGGGGGGGGGGGTTTGTTTGGATAAAGAGAAAATTGGTTTCAAATTTTCATGGTGGGTTGGGAAAAAGAGGAAGGGGAAAGAGGAGATGGTGTTGGTGATTGTAGAGAGAGAGAGGAGATTTGGGAATGGGGTGAGGGAGGGTTTGATGATGGGGACGGAGAGGATAACCGACTATGCGACAAACCAGAACTACTATTAACTGAGTCCAGTGTGGAATCGGACGAGCCGGCCCTGGTTCACTCGTCTACCTAAATACCACACATACCAGCCAGTCTTCAATCAGTGGCTTGTAACCGACTAGCGAGGCATGTTTTTTTTGGGCTGGGATTCTCTCCAGCAATTGATCGAATTGCAAGATATTGTTAGGTTCGTGGAGTCTTATTATGAATCTTGTTTTAATGATATGAATCATTGAGAGTAAGTTTGGGATTTTTTAAAAAAGATAAATGATAAAAAATTACTCAAAAAGTTAAAAAGTTAACACTATTCACCAAAAGTCAACAATTACGGCTGCACAACTCCCAATTCGAATTTTTCCCTACAAATCAATTTTTACAATTTTTATTACACATTTTTCCATAAAAAGTCAAAAAAATTAACCAAAACATCCATATTTTCAACCTCAATTTTTTAGTCCAAAAAGACAAAAAGTACACTTATTTAGGACACCCCAAACAACCCCTGAATATGTAGAATTCATCGAGTACTATATGTCTATAAACAATCACGTTGATCAAATATCAATAGTTATTTCATCGGATAAGATTTCTATCAACCATTTATTATTTCATCGTTCATTTTGTTTGTATAAAATTGATTTGATCACATAGCTATTGATATCCGATTAATATAATTTTTTATAAGTGTATGGTACTCAATGACTTCTACATATTAACGGTTTAGATTATTAAAATGAGACTTTTATCCTCTAGTTTGTAGCCAACCCTTTTTTTGTATGTACACTAGTAGTTGGTAAAGGTTAAATAAATAAATAAAATATTTGTTATATGTTATGTGTAATTTAAATGTTAAGAATTTTATAGGAGCTGTTAAGATGTGCACCCCATTAAATAGTGCACATCATGTATACATTTATTTTAAACCATTAGATATTTATAAATTAATCTCAACCATTGAATAATTTGATTAAAAATATTGATTACCTTTTCAATTGGTTTTCCCAAAATTCGACCCTTTTCACTTTGTTTTCCCAAAACCCTTATTTTTCAGACGACTTCGAAGCTCCTCTTTGCCTTCTTTAGACACGACTCCGAAGCTCTCTTCAAAGACGACTCCAAAGCTCCTCTTCACCCTCTTCAGACACGACTCCGAAGCTCTTTTCAAACACGACTCCAAAGCTTTTCGTCGTCCTCGAAGACTATCCCGCGAACACAACGTGTCCTCGACTTCGCCTCAAGATATGTCTTTTTCTCTCGCTGTAGCTTGTTTCTCTCCCTTTCTCCATCTCCATTATATGAAATCCTAGACTGAAATCCCCTCCTTCGAAACTGCCCCTTTCACCTTTGTGAACTCACTAGTTTGGTTTATTAAATTACGAAAATATGATTTGAATCGGTTTAGGTTTTTGATGTTTGTTTGCTTTGGTAGTTGTTTTGATTCCATATATATATATATATATATACTTGAAATTTGGCTTGAGTGTGTGAAATCTAATGTGCGGGGAATTGAATTTTGTACTCATGTAACTGATATGAGACTGTAATTTTTTATTTGTTTATTGAAATCTGTTTATGTTTCTAACAATTACTCTTGTGGTGGCTTGTTTTCCTATGAGAAAGAAAATTACAGTGGTTTGGGATGTATTACCTTTAGCAGTTGTCTAGGAATTGTGGAAAGCAAGAAACGAATGGATATTTTGATGTTACTGTGACTTAGTTGAATACCCATTTAGTTTTTTTTTTTTTCTTCAAAAGTGTTAAAAAATTATCTCTAATTATTTCATCAAATCTCATTAAGGGAGATTTATTTTTTTCATCAAATTGAGGACCAATCAAGTAAATTTGAATTTGATGAGGAAAAAAAAAATGAAGCATTGGAGATGGGTTTTCTTAATCAAATTTGATGAAAAGGGAAATTTTGGATAACAGGAAGATTTTTAAAAAGATTTTAATGAAAGGATTTGAGTTGTTCATATAAAATCTAGTTTTTTTTTACTCAAATTTGAAATCAAATTAGTTGAAAGAATTGGTGAAAGGTTGGAGATGCTCTAAAATGGTTTATGAGTTACCTTGGAGAAATGCCAAAAACTAAGGCCTAAATTAGAAAATCTACAAGGTATTAACAATAGAATAAAAGTTATGAAATGACAAGATTTTTAAAACTATATGAGGACACCAAGTTCTTACGAAGATTTTTGGGATTCTATGTTTGAGGAGCAAATTATTTGTGCAAAGTGTATAGAAATTTTTAGCTACCAAGTTGTTATGATTTGAACTTCTAACTAACCGTGCAAAGAAGTAAAAAATAGTAATATCTATAACTAGTGGTGTTATTTGTAGAACTTGTGTATCTTAATGTGTTGAAATAAACTAGTAAGACTGATAGGTAAAAAGTTTGTTTGTGATGATCGGTATAGGTTGCTTGTATTGGGCTAGGTTGAGAAGCATGCATTGCAGGCATAAGATCACTCTAAGTGTAATGCTTGTCTTTTATGAGAGCCTTGCTTCTGGCCTCGAGCCTTTGGTTTTTTAAGCCTCAAGGTTTTGTTGTAAGCTGCTTTCCTTGATTTTCAAATTGAGTCTTAATCCATAAGCCTCAACAGCCTTTTAAATTGATTGTGACATTGTTTGAAAATACAAAAATATGTATTAACAGTGAACATGGAGATAATGCATCTTTTGCTGATATGGCTAGCAAGGTAGGCAATAGAAAGTGCGCATGCCTAGTAACATCATAATCATATGAACATTTTTTTTATGGGATCATCCACTTCTTTGTTCCACCATTTAGTGTTGTCAAAAATGGCATGAATTAGGATAAATAATTGTGAATGATTGTGATTGTGTATAATGTAAATTTGTGTTTGGATTAGCAGATGTGAATCCAACATTGACGCTATATGCTCCACCTGTTCAAGAGCAGGTTGCCTAAGATGCTCCTCATTCTGCAATTTGCGGATGAGATTCCCAATATTGTGCTTGTGATCCCATATCCATTGGAAGGGCAAGGAATCGAAATTTGTTTTAGTTGTAGGCACAATATCACCCTTATCTCCAGGTGTTGTCACCAATAACCTTCCCTAACTGATAGAACATCACAGCTACTAACACTTGAAAACGTAGCTTTCTGGGTCTCGCCCCTTAGGTGAATCACTTGAGCCCTGATACATTTTTGGTGCCATGAAGCTAGACCAATGAGCTATTACACTTTGTTCAGAAGATGTCTGCTTCCAAGCCCACCTCCTGGTTGTCATCACATGATCACTTCCTTTTCCACTAAGTGATTGGATGAGTGCGACTCTCAAATCCTAATTTACCTCATAGAGAAACCCTTTAAAGAGTATGTAGGATGTTGATAAAATAATAATAAATTTTCTAAAATGCTAAACTTAACATCATAGAAACTGTAGCATGTTCTGTATTGTATAATTTGGATTTATAGTTCTTGCTTGTTTTTTCATGCACTCTTCTTTTCATAGTTTAACTTCAGCATGTAATGTTTATCTTCAGTATGTGATGTTTAACCCAAATCCAGTAGTCCAATAATAGGCCGGATACGAAGTTTTCAAAAAAAAAACAATCCAATAGTCCATCCATTTAGAAGCTACTCAGCTTCATTTGTGATACAGGAAACTACTAGGAAATTAACCAAAAATGATTTGTCAAATAATCCAATAGTTCATCCAATCAAATAATTCTTTTTTTAGATATTTTTATTTAATTTTTGTTTGAAGTGGTCACACGGTTGGTTGTGGTACATTTGTTTAAGTGTTTATTTATGTAATGTTTATTGATACTTTGAATAAAGGTAGTAGACTTTTATCTCTGTTATTGCTTATGCAGTTTGTTAATGTGAAAAGATGTGCAAGACAATATTTTTCGTACATAGATTCTTTCTTTTCTCCACATAATCATTACTTTCCTTAAGTCTTGTCTTCTTTACTAACTCTATTTCGATGTTCTGTTTTTGTTTGTAATAGGTCCTCAATTTCTCCATCTTAACGTAGAAGTAAAGTTATTCCTCCTCCATTCCTTCCTCCCTAGCAGTTGTATTAGCAAGTCTGCTTTTTAATTTATTTGCTTTTAATTATTAGCAAGGCACTGGCGGGTGTGCTATTTTATTTATTTGTTTCATTTTAATTGATATTAGGGTACTTACTTTTGTGTTTTTTAATTTATTTGCTTTGAATTGATAGTAGGGCACTGGCGGGTGTGCTATTTTATTTATTTGTTTTATTTTAATTGATAGTAAGGTACTTGGTTCTGTGTTTTTGAATTTATTTGATTTGAATTGATAGCAAGGCACTGGTGGGTGTGCTTTTTTATTTATTTGTTTTATTTTATTTGATAGTAGGATACCTGCAGGTGTATTGTCCTTCTCTTTTTTTTTTTTAAATGAATAGCGGGGCACTGGCGGGTGCGGTATTGTATTTATTTGTTTTATTTTAATTGATAGTAGGGTAATTGCTTCTGTGTTTTTTAATTTATTTGCTTTGAATTAATAGCAAGACACTGGCGGGTGTGCTATTTTATTTATTTGTTTCATTTTAATTGATAGTAGGGTACTTGCTTCTGTGTTTTTGACTTTATTTGCTTTGAATTGATAGCAGGGCACTGGCGGGTGTGCTTATTGATTTTAATTTATAGCAGGGCACTGGCGGGTGTGCTATTTTATTTATTTGTTTCATTTTAATTAATAGTAGGGTAATTGCTTATGTGCTTTTTAATTTATTTGCTTTCAATTGATAGCAAGGCACTGGCAGGTGTGCTCATTTACTTGTTTGATTTTAATGAATAGCAGGGCACTGGCGGGTGTGCTATTTTATTTATTTGTTTGATTTTAATTTATAGCAGGGTACTGGCGAATGTGCTTTTTAATTAATTTATTTAATTTTAATTGATAGTAGGGTACTTACAAGTGTGGTTTTTTATTATTGGAGTATAATTAATAGCAGAGCACTAGCTGGTGTGCTTATTTGTTCATTTTCTTTTAAGAATTAATAATTGATAACACAGTATTAACGGGTGTGCTTTTTTTATTTTTTGTTTGGTTTTAGTTGATAGTAGGGTGCTTGTAGACGTGTTGTTCAAATTTTTATTTTTTTATTTTTTGAATTGATAACAAGGCACTAGCGGTTACACTAATTTATTTGTTTGATTTTAATTTATAGTAGCGCAATGGCAAGTATGTTTTTTTGTTGATTTGTTTCGTTTTAATTGCTAATAGGGTACTTACGAGTATATATACGATGGATGAACCTGAAAGTAGTAGGCATAAAGAGGTCAATACTGAAATTGATGATCAATTTGCTCCGGATGGCAACGATGATGTTGTTGATGTGAAAAAAGGGTTAGCTTCCCAAACCTATGATAGTTTACGAATGCTTATCAAGGAAGATGTGTTGTAAATGAAATTTAGTTTAGAGGATGATGCTTATACTTTCTACAATGCATACGCTAAGGTCATCGGTTTTAGCGTACGAAGAAGTAGAAAAAGAATTAGTTAGTGGAGATAACAAATTTGTAGAGAGTAGGAAATGGGTTTGTTAAAGGGAAGGTGTAAGAGAAAAGAAATACTTGCAACGTGTGGAATGGGTAAGAACTCCTAGGGCAGAAACTAGACTTTTTTGTAGTGCCACATTTCGCGTGCGTTATGACAAGACAATTAGAAAATATGTTGTGACCCACTTTGTAGGGGAACACAACCATCCCTTGGAAGCACCACACTGCGTCCATTTTATTTGGTCACATAGGTTTTTAACAAGTGCAGACCAAGCTCAAGCAAAGGCCATACGCAATGTGGGTATGAAAACGAGTCAGATCATGGATTTTATGGTCCACCAATCAAGGGGTTATGAGAAGGTGGGCTTCATTCACAGAGATTTGCACAACCAATTCCATGATGAGCGCAAAGTATAACTCATAGAAAGGGATGCAGAGGGTGCGTTAGGATACTTATCAACTAAAGTAGATGCAAATCCCTTATTTTTTTTTTTAAAATACAATGTCGATAAGGACAACTGGTTGGACAAGATTTTCTGGGCAGATTGTAGGTCTCGAATGGACTATGCTGCATTTGGTGATGTATTGGTATTTGATACAACTTATCGTACAAATGCATATAAGAAGCCATTTGTAATTCTAGCTGGTGTGAGTAACCATTTTATGACAACCATATTCGGATGTACTTTGTTGTCTAATAAGACAATGGAGACATACACGTGGGTGTTGGAAATGTTAATGGAGGCCATGGATGGTAAAAGACCCATCTCCGTTGCAACAGATGGTGATAGGGCAATGCGTCAGGCAATCAAAAGAGTTATTCTAAACTATAGACATCGTTTATGTTCTTGGCATCTAGAGAAAATGCCTCAACAAATGTCCACATACTAGAATTTACAACTGATTTTGCACAGTTTATGTTAAAGAAATGTACAATTGATGAGTTTGACAATGCCTGGGCTGCTATGGTGAAACAATACAAGTTGGAGAACAATAACTGGGTGTTGGATATTCATCTCAAGCATGATAAGTGGGCTGAGGCATATCTCTGTGGTCACATGTTTGCTGGAATGAGGAGCACTCAACGTGTCGAGGGTATGAATGCATATTTCAATATATTCCTAGACCAAAAGGTTAGGTTGTATAAATTTGTAACGCAATATGATAGGGCTCTTGCTAGAATGCGTGTTAATGAGGCAGAAACAGAATTTAAAGCAGAGAATAGTTTCTCAGTTTTGACTACGCCATTGAGAAGTTTGGAGAAACATGCAGCTAAACTCTTTACTTGGAAGATTTTCTTATTGTTTCGACATGAAATCAGGAAAGAGGGTAAATTGTTTATGATATCAGCTGGAATATCATCGCACCTATCATTTTGGTGAGTACAAGGCACCAACATGCACGTGCACGATTGAGTATTTTCCAGCTGATATCACAATGAAATGTTGTTGCTTGAAGTTTGAGTCATTTGGCATCCCTTGCTGCCACATGGTTACTGTCATAAAATCTGAACAAGTAATGTGTATTCCACCGAGTTGTGTCTTGCAGAGATAGACAAGACGTGGTAGGTCAAAGTGTCAACAACCAAGTCTTACCCAAATTTGTAGCACCCTAACACAGACAGCTCGATTTGGTATACTCAGCTCCTGTTTTAGTGGAATGTCATATTATGCCTCACACGCGGACAAAGATTTTGAAGAGGCAAGGGAAATAGCTTTCCAGCTAACATCGCAAATGAAAAAATGTTGTGCAATGAGAGAAGAATGTAACGCTGAGGCTAGGGACAAAAATATTGCACCCAAACTATATGGCATTGGTGATCCTATTGTAGTCAAGACCAAAGAGAACCCCGAAGGGACATCTTGTATAGGTAAACCTCCAAAACCAAGGCGGTGTGGGTATTGTAGGTATGGTACTTTCATTGTATGCCCTTTTTATATCCTGTTACATGCACGTGATTATTGAAATTGTTTATGCATTATTTGCTAATATAGGAGCATTGGACACACAAAGCGGACGTGTAAAAAAATGGTTTCAAGTAGCCAGAGAGAGGGTAGCGACTCAAACAGTGAACCATTCATGAACACAGAGTTGGATCCCCACATGGATGATATCGATGAACTACCAAATTATCCAAATGATCCAGTGTAGTTGACTTTCATGATGAGGCTTATAGTGATCAATACATTGTTTTTACAAGCAGACATTAGTGCTTAGTAGTTACATTTTGTTAATGTCTTAGTTGTTCTTAATCTTAGCGATTCTTAATAAATTTCGTAGTTTGGAGATTAATTTAAAAAGTAAAGGTAAATAAATTCCAAATTTGTTTGATTGGTGATAAAATAGGGACTTGCTCATGCCATTAGTTTACAAACAATCACTGTTAATATTACCAAACTATCTCTCTATTTTTCTTTTGTAGATTTTTTAAATTGTCTGTTTGCTTGGTAAGAAATGGTGGACATTGATGACTCAAATCAATAATTTTTTAATATATCTGCATTGGTCATTATATAATCAAAATTTGAATCTCTCCAATGACGTATGCATGTTTAAATATGTTTGGATCTTACATAGGTAATTGAAGATGGCGCGGAAAAAGATAACAAAAAAAACAAGTAAAGGAAAATCGGTAGCTCCTCCCGTTAACCTTGGTATTTTTGCTAAACGGGCTATTACAGTAGAGCGGGCTGTCAAGTTGAAGAAGTTAACTCATACTGATATTCTGGCAATTGTGGGCCACCTACATATCCAAAACCTGATCGAACGGGGAGGGAAGGCTAATGTCAACTTGGTACGGGAATTCTTTGGTAGCATACATAAGCCAACTGATACAGAGAACTTGATTCTGAAAACAAAAGTGAGGGGGAAAGATATGGTGTTTTCCGCGGATTGAATATCAAAATTCTTAGACATTCACTGACCGCCACATAATGACAAAACACAATATCCATACCTTCCTGGTGTCGACCTTCCTAATGAAGCCCCAATTGTTGATGATTTGTACATCAAAGGAGTCGTACCACAAGACAAGTATCATGTAAAGTTCCTGAAGCCTGACTTCGCTGTTCTTCATCTTATATTGTGGTACAATCTTGACCCAAGGGGGGTGAAATCCACTTTTGACCATGAACGAGCACTCATGTTGTATGTTGTCCATAATTTCAGCCCTCTAGATCTTTCGAAGATAATTTGGCAAGTTGTGGATTTTGTCACAAAAGCAAACAATCCGCTTGCAGCATTACCATTCGGCCTCCTCGTGACTGATATGCTACTTAAGCTTCATGTACTAACTCGACCAGATGATGAATGGAAGGGGCAAATGAGCCACATAGGTTGTGGAACGTATGGAAAAACACAAGGGCAAAGTCGAAAGCATCACGAAAGACAAGATCCTACTTCATTGGAGAGCATATCAACTCGTTTGTCCCAGGCTGTGTCCATATTGAACCGGATGGAGTTGCAGCACAAGAAAGACATAAGGAAGGTCAAGTTAGAACTCAAACAAATGCGGAAAGCCTTTTGTGGTGAAGATTTTGAGAATTCAACTAGTTCTAATGATAATGAGCAGGAATCTAATGGGTCCAACCATGATGACAGCCAACAAATGGACACAGACAATGATGGTTGAACAAACTTTGCAATGCCAATGATTTAGTTGACACTGTTACTTTTTTTTTGCAGACAGTGTTACTTTTTTGTGCAAACAGTGTTATTTTTTTTGCAAACAGTGTTACTTTTTTCCCCATTTATTAGGAAATGAAAATTGTAAACAATGTTAGAATTCATGGATGGCTTATGTGATGGACAACATTTGGACGGTTTATGTGAACAATATTATTTAGTATGATGCTTCGACATTTTTGATAGATATGTCCAACTATATATTTTTTTTCCAATGCCAATGATGTATGTATAGCTTGTTGAATTTTATGGATACCAATCGACTACGCAGACAATACATTGATTCCAATACTTAGTATGATATTTATGCACGGAATGTGATTGACGGAGATAATTCGTTAGATTTCTTAGACGTTCTTTTTTTTATAAGTTGTTGAAGGATACATTAGGTTTTGCTTACTAACAAGGAATTTCGAATTGTTGCTTTTTTGTAGCAAATACTATCATTATTCTTGGTATTTTTAAAATTTGCAAAGAACTACCTTTGCGCACCTTCTAAGTGGGGAGATGACATGAATTATCACTTCCTCTGCATTAACAATATGTTATTTTTATTTTTATTTTTTATTTTATGTGTGTTTTCTTAAATGGAAAATTGAGAAAATTTATTAATTATTTTGTTACTTTGCCAAGGACTTGTTGTCACGACCCGCTCCCCGTACCCAATGGTTAAGCATCGTGATGGCCAGTAACTGAGGTTACCTCCGGCAAATTCTTAAACAAATCAATAAACGCAAGCGGAAGAAATATTTAAATGAGGGTACCAAAATAATCATCGGAGTTTCTATTTTTATTACAAAATTTACCGACCAAAAAGGCCGATATTTACATATAAAAAATATCATAAAAGTGCTGTGTGTGTCTATTCCATAGCCCCGCGTCTAACACTTTACAAAAGCTATTTCTGAATTGCATTATTCCCTGAAAATTGGTAAACAGCTATAAGCACATGGCAGAGTGAGAAATATTATACCAAGAGTATAAGGGACACGAAATAACCATGAATAGTTAATTAGGCCAAAACATTTACATAACTCGGTCTGGTAAATAAATCATTTAAGTAGCAGAACTGAAATACAGAAATTATGTAATTTAATAACCATAACCACGGTACAGAACAGAACAGAATAGAGGTCACTGAAGTACAGTTAGAACAGAGATACGGATTCAAGATGTTGCTCGTACGGATTCTAGAGGTGACTCCCACAATAGTGTAGCACTTAGCTCCGCACAGCACTTTGTTCCGCACAGAACAGAGGTACGAATTCAAGAGGTGGCTCGTACGGATTCTAGAGGTGGCTCCCACAACAGTGTAGCACTTAGCTCTGCACAGCACTTTGCTCCGCACAGAACAGAGGTCAATGGATCTATGACAGACAGAGGACTACAAAGTGGTCAAACATAGGCCAATGGTTATTTAAGTCCCCCAAGGCGTGAGACTCCCGTGGTGGTACTTATAAAGCATAATTGTATATAAGGTCATAGTCAAATATTCTTTAAAATATAAACAAACATATCCATGGGTTTCCTTTTAAGCAAATAGGGTTCAGAATTAAAACCACGTAACTGAAATCTTTATAAAACATAACTTTTATTAATATACTAATAAAACATAACTTATATAAAATAGATTTTGGTAAGTCAAAACATACGTAAAATACATTTTGATGACTCAAGGTATAATATAACTCACCTTAACTTTAATACCTCACTCTTTTTTTCCACTACTAGAGACCCTTTTCAACATCCACTATTTTTTTCCTTCCTTCCTCTCTTCTTTTCCTTCATTTCTCTCTTTCTTTCTTTCTTTCTTCTTCTTTTCTTTCTTCTTTCTTTTTCTTCTCTAGGTGAGCGCCTCCCTTTTATAGAGAGATAAGGCGCATACGTGGCGTGTGAATCTCCTCAGATTCGATTAATAATTATATAGATTTGATCTTATCTTTAATAGATATTTAAGATAATTACTATTTGACTCAATATTTTAATATAATTATATAAATAAAATAATTCTTAATTAAATTACACTTTATCATATACCAACAAAAAATAAATTATTTATTTTACTACCACACCATTATTATTATTATTATTATTATTATTATTATTATTATTTTGACCCCTAAACTTTTACTAATTATATTGTTTTACAAAATTACACATAATAATATATAATAAATTATATATTTTCCGAATTGAGATTAAATAATATTAGTATAAATTCTACAGAATAATTAAAAATCTGGGTTGTTACAATCTTCCCTCCTTTTAAAATTTCGTCCTCGAAATTTGTCATATGTAAGCTATCCGCTGCACACTTTGATAAATATATATTAGATGATTAATCTGATAGAAATACTACCTCAAAAAAACTTTTTACCAAAAATAACTCACTATCTAGTTGTTAAAAATTATTTTGGGCCAAAATAAGAAATAAGGAGCGACTTTAAAAACTTTTCACTCGTTTTGTTTACGATAAAAATAAATAAAAATGAGAACACAATGACAGAATTATATGCAAGAATTGAAAATTTTGAGATAAACTTTTCATTGATGGGAAATAGTTTCAAAATTAGTATCTTTATAATTTGAACCCACTTTTAAAAAACATCAAAATAAATTTTTTTTTGAATACTGAATTGAAAATTATATGTATTTAATTATATTATAATTTTGGTGGGTGCTTGAGCCGGTCATCCTTCTTTTCTTGCCCTTCTTTTACTATAACAAATATAAATATAAATTATGTCTAATATCCTTCACAAATTAGGCACACTAAAAAAAATCTATTATATATATATAATCATATAAAATTATAATATAATTAAATCGACTAACAAGATATAATATTTAGGTACTAATTACCCGCTATCCTACTTCTTAAATGTGCGTGTGTCCTATGCTCCAATGATAATTTATTTATTTATTTATTTTTAAAACCATTGCTCTGATACCACTTGTCATGACCCGCTCCCCGTACCCAAGGGTTAAGTATCGTGATGGCCAGTAACTGAGGTTACCTCCGGCCAATTCTTAAACAAATTAATAAACGCAAGCGGAAGAAATATTTAAATGAGGGTACCAAAATAATCATCGGAATTTCTATTTTTATTACAAAATTTACCGACCAAAAAGGCCGATATTTATATATAAAAAATATCATAAAAGTGCTGTGTGTGTCTATTCCGTAGCCCCGCGTCTAACACTTTCCAAAAGCTATTTCTGAATTGCATTATTACCTGAAAATTGGTAAACAGCTATAAGCACATGGCAGAGTGAGAAATATTATACCAAGAGTATAAGGGACACGAAATAACCATGAATAGTTAGTTAGGCCAAAACATTTACATAACTCGGTCTGGTAAATAAATCATTTAAGTAGCAGAACTGAAATACAGAAATTATGTAAATAAATAACCATAACCACGGTACAGAACAGAACAGAACAGAGGTCATTGAAGTGACAGTCAGAACAGAGGTACGGACTCAAGAGGTGGCTCGTACGGATTCTAGAGGTGGCTCCCACAATAGTGTAGCACTTAGCTCCGCACAGCACTTTGTTCCGCACAGAACAGAGGTACGGATTCAAGAGGTGGCTCGTACGGATTCTAGAGGTGGCTCCCACAACAGTGTAACACTTAGCTCTGCACAGCACTTTACTCCGCACAAAACAGAGGTCAATGGATCTATGACAAACAGAGGACCACAAAGTGGTCAAACAGAGGCCAATGGTTATTTAAGTCCCCCCAAGGCATGGGACTCCGTGGTTGTACTTACAAAACATAATTGTATGTAAGGTCATAGTCAAATATTCTTTAAAATATAAACAAACATATCCATGGGTTTCCTTTTAATAAATAGGGTTCAGAAAATAATCCACGTAACTGAAATGTTTATATAATTTATAATAGTTTATAAAACATAACTTGTATAAAATAAACATGGTAAGTCAAAAAAATAAGTAAAATATATTTTGGTAACTCAAGGTATAATATAACTCACCTTAACTTTAATACCTTAACTTTAATACCTCATTCTTTCTTTCCACTACCAGAGACCCTTTTCAACATCCACTATTTTTTTCCTTCCTTCCTCTCTTCTTTTCCTTCCTTTCTCTCTTTCTTTCTTTTCTTTCTTTGTTCCTTCTTTTCTTTTTCTTCTCCAGGTGAGCGCCTCCCTTTTATAGGGAGATAAGGCGCATACGTGGCGTGCGAATCTCCCTCAGATTCGATTAATAATTTTATAGATTCGATCTTATCTTTAATAGATATTTAAGATAATTACCATTTGACCCAATATTTTAATATAATTATATAAATAAAATAATTCTTAATTAAATTACACTTTATCGTATACCAACAGAAAATAAATTATTTATTTTACTAACACACCCATATTATTATTATTATATTATTATTATTATTATTATTATTATTTATATTTTGACCCCTAAACTTTTACTAATTATATTGTTTTACAAAATTACACATAATATATAATAAATTATATATTTTCCGAACTGAGATTAAATAATATTGTATAAATTCTACAGAATAATTAAAAATCAGGATTGTTACACTTGTCCTCTTACTCTCTTGCCATTTGAAATGTGTACATGATAGTCTACAGTAATGGCACAATTTTAGTTGGACATGAACGCGTTATGCAAAA
This sequence comes from Camellia japonica, assembly GCA_030407325.1. NCBI lineage: Eukaryota > Viridiplantae > Streptophyta > Magnoliopsida > Ericales > Theaceae > Camellia > Camellia japonica. Next base: position 142,825,741 of record JAPPVO010000029.1, on the reverse strand, counting down.
AAAAAAAAAATTATATTGTAATATATACGTAGCAATGCATGGACTCGTAATCCAATTTTTTAAACAGTTTCCCCACTAACATTTGGAACATGTGTGTAATTTTTGATGGATTGTAAATGTAATAACTAAGAGTAATGTGATACAGTTAAATATTATAAATAGTTTCATCGCACCAATCTTAAGCAACAATATAAATTCCATACAAATTGAAACCAAAAAACTAATATGCTTCTTCAATCATCCACAAAATACTACCAAACTGGGTTAGTTTATTCATCCATGTTTCTTCAACCATCTAATATGTTCATGATTGCGAATAAGCTTAGTGCCAAAAATACGGTTAGGCAAATCAATCTTTCTTCAACCAGCCATGTTTTTAATTAATCTTTCTTTTTTCTTCTAGCCTTTTGGAGCCTAGAGTACTTGTTACAAAAGAAATTACATTCAGTAAGTAATCAACTGAGCTTATGAAGGGTATAAGTTGTTCATGGTTTGGGGACACCTCTCTTTGTATTGTTCGAGCCTATTCATAACCTCAATGTAAATACGGTTTGATGAATCGTTCTCTAGGTCAACTAGCAGCCTAAACCTTTCCAGTTTATCAAACTAAGGAAACAAAAAGGAAAATATTCCATCAACAATACCATCATATGACGGAGTAATTGTAATAGTGTAATTATGTGGTTTAACATTGAATAGTCACCTTGTGTATGCCGGTCGGCATAACAACACCTTTCATGTACTTCATGACGAACATACCACAGTCATAACTTCATGACAAGATACATATGAATGTCAAACTTGTGTGTAATGTTAATAAGAGAGCCAACATTGAAAAGCGAATGAAGAAATTTTTGAATACCTATCGGTTTTATGTTGAAAACAAGCATCTTTTAACCTCTCTAATTCAAACTCATTCACATTTGCAACATAAAGGTCTCCAAAATATTGTTGCAATAACAAATGCATGTTTGAACCTATGCATAAATATAGTAAGATAGATTGTGCTGATTATTTTCACAAAAATAAAAAATTAAAAAAATATTAAACGACCTACCAATTTCCTTGCCATTAATTCTCGATGTTTGTCGTTTGTGAGGCTGGGACTCGAGTCAAATATATAAGCCAAGCGATGCGCTATATCTATGTTGACACAAAACCAATGTTCTTCATTGTCGTTCATCGGAATATATATCTAAGTGACAATAATAAAAAAACGGTCATGCAACGTTGCCCAACTTGTTTAGAAAAATAAAAAACAACAAAATAATAATGACATTGATACCCTAAAAAACATAATAAATAATAAAAAATATTTGTAAAATGAAGGGGATATTTATAATAATCCTGCAAAATGGAAGAATGCTTGACACATTACTTCTTGACAGGTATGAAGCTTCTTAGTGTATCGGGACTCCCCAAAATATTCGTCACATAACTTTGCATGGTCTGCCCCATTCATAATATGTTGCTACAATTGATAATGCACAAGTATATATCAATAAGTATACATTAATAACCAAACATAAACATGACACACTAGACTACTCACCGATATATATGTGGGAAAGTACCATGTCGTATGACACTTATCGGGAAAGAGCCTTCATTGTGCATTTGTCAATTGTGCTATAACTAAATTAATAATCTGAAATACATACATCGAATAATAATTTTAGACCTATATTGAGAGGGTGATTTTATGTGAACCAGGGCCGAACTAGGTCTAGATATTGGAATGGACCGAGCTATGGGCTGAGGTGAATGGGCTGCGCAACTTGGACCATGCCCTTGTTAGCTCGGTCAGAGATAGCTACTATTTAGCTCGGTCTAAGTATTTCGAACCGAGGTATAGCTGGACTAGGACCGAGCTAGGCATTGCCCATGAAAGCATCGAGCTGAGTGTGTCAGAAGGCTAGTGTTAGCTCGGTTGTGCTGTTATTCTACTGTGGTAAAACCATCTCACTTGGTTAAAGCAGTGGGGAGGGTGTAAAAAGATGAGCATTACCTTTCTGATTCCTAAGAGGACTCTACTAAAGAGAGTTGAAGTCCTATTAGGATTGTGCCAGATGGATTCTATAAAAGCTCATGACAGACCTATGTACAGGTATCACAATTTCTACTCTCGAAGACACTGAGCTTTGGTCTATTGTTTATTCGCTGACTTCGGCATTGAAGAGGTATCCGGCACACACCCGCCGGCTAACTCACATTTGTGTTTTCAGGAAGTAAAGCGACGACGTTTGGAGGAGTGCAAACTTGATTAACAGGATTATACGAGAAGATTATTTCGTCCTCGTACATATATCATTAAAAATAACATCACATAGCAATATTGATGCTTGAAATGAACACTTACGGAACCACAAATCTAGGTTTTTGGTTCTAATGAGCATAAATCGAATCGGATGGAAAATTCAACTGGCGTGTAAAACAACTCCATGACCACAATATCCTCACTACATCTTGTACAAATTGAAGAGTTGAACTTATTAGTGATAGAGAGGAACATACAAATGCAATAAAATTATCTGCTTTCTAAATCCTTATCGAAACAATAAGCCTTCACAATTTGTTCCTCAACAGATAAAGGACAAGGCCTCACGATTCGTGTAGTAAATGACTTGCGAATTTAATCAAACACATAAACAATAAATTGTCAAACTTCTTAGAATGCATTAAAATAAGGGAATTGGAGATCAAGACCAATAACGAAATTAGTAATAACCTCAACGGCAATAGCAGATGCTTCAAAATTAACGCCAAGTGGTTTTCCAAGTAAGTTCAAACTCTAAAACAAATTACAATGAACAATAAATAATGAAAAATCCTTAAATATATTTACCGGGATAGCAACATTGTATAACATGTAAGAATATCCATAAAGTGGCCCATATACCACATGTTTTATTATTTATTTATTTATATTATATATATTATTATATATATTTAATTGGTTTAATGACTAATTAATTGGTTTAATGACCAATTAATTAGTTTAATGGTTAATGGGTAACTGATGTCTGTTTAATATCCTATATGGTGGTTTCATGGGACTTTACTACTTCCCTGATGGTAGGAAGTTATAAGGAGTTACAATTGGATATGGGTCCAAGCCTATCTATATATATGCCTGTGATAGCCATCAAACAGAGACATTGTTTTGTGCATAGAATAGGCTTGAAACTCTATCCCTTTCATTTTTCTCATATGGTTCTGTAAAAGTGTTCTGCGAGTGGGCTTCTTTATATATTCAAGATTTGATCACTCAAGGATAAAGATTCAAAGGCTTGAACATCATGGCAAAAGGTATTCTTCTTTCTGAATTAAAATTAATTTAATTCTCACAATTGGTATCAGAGCCAACCTTCTGTAATGTTGTTTAGTTTTATTTCAAATTCTTACATCAAACTATTATCAATTTCGTGAATCGAATCAAGCCTATTCTATACATGTGGTATTTGTATATAAAATTTAAAAATTCAGAATCATTGTAGAATCAGAATGAGTAATTTATATTGCATAACTTTTGAATATCGCTATTAAAGAAAAAGGAAGCACTGTTGCAATAGTAGAGTCCATCGTGATTTGTGCTAGTGGTATTTACATTTATTTAGAATTTTCTCCTATTCTGAATCTATTTTATGTAGGAGACTTGTTGTGTGTTATTAACTATTATTTTTGACACACACATTAAAGAGCAAAATATTTAATCTGATTCTATATCAAATCTAGAAATTCTCATACTTTTATTTGAATTTATTTGTAGAATTTTCATAAAGAAATTTTAACATGCTGTTAAGGATGTTTTGTTTATTATCGTTGCATGTTTAAATAGTAAGCAAATTCAATTGAATCTCATACAGTGAATTATAACATGTTCTTTTAGTTTTTATAATTTTTGAGATTCATTGGCATGTTATCTAAAATAATGTAATATTATATTACATGCATTAAGGTAATTATTTATGCATTGAAAATTCATGTGAAATAAGAGTATGAATACACTATGTGTTGGGCTTATGGAATTTATTTTGGTCCAATTTTTAAGCAAATTCTAGTATAAGGTTGAACTACATGTGTTTGATCTTGGGATTTTTCATGTGATATTACTCTGATTGTATGTATTATACATTATGTGCATTGAAAGATTATGTATTTGTTGTGACTATAAGGATTTGCTCACATTAATAAATTATGCCATATTTAAAAATTTTATTCTGTTTTAAGAGTAGCCACAGCATCTTAAGACATAAAGATGTGATCCTCAGTATTTTGATCACATAAAGTTACAAGTTAATTTGGCATTTTTACATTGCAATTATGTTTTATAAATAATTTCTTGGTCCCACAGGAAAGTAATTATTTATGAAATTTAATTGGAATAAGATAATGGATTGGGTATTAAAGGGATTGAACACTCTAAACCCACAGGTATGAGTTTTCTTTTCCTTACATATTTCGGAACCATTAGTCTTATTATAAAGTAATAGCAAATCTAATGCAGTTTAGTGACCTCTACCCACAGGAAGGTTTAGATTTGTTACTGAATTTGACATTGGTTGATTCAGACTATAGCTATTATTTCAAAGCATTAATAATGTTCTTGGTAATTGCAGCGATTTCTACCTCTGTACTATCTAATGAGTCTTCTCGTATTCCATTCTTGAACGGTGATAATTTTTCGGATTGGAAGGACAAAATCCTTCTAACATTAGGGTGCATGGACCTCGATTTGGCACTCTGTGTGGATGAACCTCCTGAACCCATGGACAAGAGTTCCGCTACAGAAAAGAGTGCTTATGATAAGTGGGAGCGATCCAATCGCTTAAGCCTAATGCTTATAAAGTCACATATTAGCCAGAGCATTAGGGGCTCAGTCCCACTATCTGATAAGGTCAAGAACTACATGAGGGCTATTGAAGAGCAATTTGTTAGTTCTAACAAAGCATTGGCAAGTACCCTAATGAACAAACTATCAGGAATGAAGCATAACAATTCTAAGAGTGTGCGTGAGCACATCATGGAAATGAGGGACATTGCAGCTCGTCTTAAGTCCTTAGAGATTGAGATTTCTGAGTCATTCCTTGTCAATTTCATACTCAATTCTCTTCCTGTGGAATATGGAGCATTCCAAATTTCTTATAACACACAGAAAGAAAAATGGTCTATCAATGAACTTTTGACCATGTGTGTTTAAGAGGAGGAGAGATTGAAGCGTAGAAAAGTGGAAAGTGCTCATTTAGCAACACATAAAGGAGGGCAATGGAAAAAGGGCAAAGGTGATCAGAAATGGAAAAAGCTTGGTAAAGTGCCGTTTAAAAATCATGGCAATAAGGGTGCATGCTTCTTCTGCAAGAAAAGGGTCACATGAAAAAAGACTACCCCAAGTATAAGAAATGGCTTGAGAATAAAGACAATCTAATATCTCTTGTGTGTTATGAATCTAATTTTGTTAATACTCATCAATATGAGTGGTGGATTGATTCGGGTTCTACAATTTACATTGCTAATACCATACAGGGCTTCCTCAGCCTAAGGAAACCGACGAGAAGTGAACAAGGCATTTATTTGGGCAATGGGATGCGTTTGCACGTCGAAGCTGTTGGAACTTTCCGACTTGTTTTAAAAAAGGGCTTTGTTTTGGATCTTGAAAACACTTTTTACATTCCATCTTTTTCTAAAAATTTAATTTCTGTTTCTAAACTAGTACCGTTTGGATTTGAATTTCATTTATTGGTCCAAATTTTAGTTTGTTTAAAGACTCTGTTTCTGTAGGATTTGGTACTTTAATTAACGGTTTGTACAAATTAAATCTAGATCCTGTTTTTGAACAAAATCTTTTAACCTTGCATGGTGATATTGGCATTAAGCGTAATATTGTTGATGAGTCCTCCTCTATTCTTTGGCATAGAAGATTGGGACATATCTCCATTGAGAGAATAAAGAGGTTGGTTAATGATGAAGTCCTTCCGACTCTTGATTTTACCAACTTTGGTATTTGTGTGGACTGCATAAAGGGAAAGCAGACCAACAAGACCAGTAAAGGTGCCAAAAGGAGTGAGGAAATTCTTGGAATCATACACACTGATATTTGTGGACCATTTACTCCTCCTTGTCTGAATGGTCAGAGATATTTTATCTCATTTATTGATGACTTCACACGATACATGTATCTCTACCTCTTGTTTGAGAAGGCTGAGGCACTTGATGCCTTTAAAGTTTATAAAGCAGAAGTAGAGACACAAACAGAAAAGAAAATTAAAATTGTGAGGTCAGACAGGGGTGGAGAATATTATGGGAGGTACACAGAATTGGGACAGTTACCAGGTCCATTTGCTAAGTTCCTTAAGGAAGAAGGCATTATTGCACAATATTCAATGCCTGGCACACCACAACAAAATGGTGTTGCTGAAAGAAGGAACCGAACACTTATGGACATGGTAAGAAGCATGCTTAGTTATTCTAATGTGTCTATAAATTTATGGAGTGAAGCTTTGAAAACCGCTGTGTATATCTTAAACAGGGTTCCATCCAAGGTTGTTCCCAAAACACCGTTTGAGTTATGGAAAGGATGGAAGCCAAGTTTAAGACACTTACACGTTTGGGGTTGTCCAGTTGAAGTGAGGGTGTATAACCCACATTTAAAGAAATTGGACCCCAGAACAGTTAGTGGTTTTTTCATAGGCTATGCGGAAAACTCCAAGGGTTACAGATTTTATTGTCCTTCAAATTCACTTAGAATTGTTGAAGCCAGAAATGCTAAGTTTATTGAGGAAGTTGACCCTAGTGGGAGTTACCCTCGAAAGATAGAGTGGAAGGAATCACGGGGTTCGGATATAACACCCATGAATATAGGTGAATTGGTTGTCTTTCAAGATAATCAACCCGATAGTCTTGAAAATCAACAAATTCAAGAACTTTCACCACAAGAGGAACAAGTCAACATAGAGCCTGTAGCTCAAGTCCCAATTGAGACTACCGAATTAAGGAGATCCTCACGAGCTAGAAAGTCAGCAATTTCTGGTGATTATTTTGTATACTCAATGGAGTCTGATTTTGACATCGGACCTAAAGATGATCCTATTTCATTTTCCAATGCCATGAATAGGGATGATTCTAAATTATGGTATGATGCCATGAAGGAAGAGTTGGAATCTATGGCTAAGAATCAAGTTTGGAAAATTGTCGAGTTGCCTAAAGGAGTTAAAGCGGTTGGCTGTAAATGGGTCTATAAGACCAAGAAAGACTCCAATGGCAATGTCGAACGATATAAAGCCAGACTCGTAGCTAAAGGTTTCACTCAAAGAGAAGGCATCGATTATCATAATACCTTTTCTCCGGTTTCAAAAAAGGATTCATTTAGAATTATCATGGCATTAGTGGCTCATTTTGATTTAGAGCTACATCAAATGGATGTGAAAACAGCATTTCTGAATGGGGATCTTGAGGAAGAAGTATACATGAAGCAACCTGAAGGTTTTTGTTCTGATAAAGATAGTCACTTAGTTTGCAAGCTCAAGAAATCCATATATGGACTAAAACAAGCTTCCCGACAGTGGTATTTAAAGTTCCACAATGTTATTACTTCATAGTTTTACGGAGAATGTTGTGGACAACTGTATATACCTTAAGGTTAGTGGGAGCAAATACATTTTTCTAGTTCTATATGTGGATGACATTTTACTTGCATCTAATGATTTGGGCTTGTTGCATGATACTAAACAATTTCTTTCTCAAAATTTTGAAATGAAGGATATGGGTGAAGCTTCTTATGTCATTGGCATAGAGATTCACAGAGATAGGTCCAAAAGGACATTAGGACTATCTCATAAAGCCTACATTGAAAGAGTTTTGGAGAAATTCAAGATGAGTGATTGCACTCCTAATGCAGCACCCCTTTTAAAGGGTGACAAATTCAGTTTATGTCAATGTCCGAAGAATGATTTGGAAAAGGAACAAATGGTTAGCATTCCCTATGCGTCTGCCGTAGGCAGTTTAATGCATGCTTTGGTTTGTACACGACCTGACATTGCATTTGCAGTTGGGATGCTTGGAAGATACCAAAGTAATCCAGGAATGGAACATTGGAAGGCTGCAAAGAAAATCATGAGGTACTTAAAGGGAACCAAGGACTACATGCTTACTTATAAGCATGTTGACTGTCTTGAGGTGGTTGGATATTCAGACTCGGATTTTGCGGGTTGTCAAGATTCCAGAAAATCCACTTTAGGATATGTCTATCTGCTAGCAGGCGGTGCTGTTTCATGGAAGAGCGCCAAAGAGACGATAATTGCATCGTCAACAATGGAAGCAGAGTTTATAGCCTGCTTTGAAGCAACCTCACAGGCTATTGGTTAAGGAATTTTATCACAGGGCTTCGAATTGTGGATTCAATTTCTAGGCCATTAAAGTTTACTGTGATAATTAGCTGCGGTTTTCTTCTCTAACAACAACAAAAGTGGTAGCCGCAGCAAGCATATTGACATAAAGTATCTTGCTATTCGAGACCGTGTTAAGAAGCAAGAAGTCAGCATTGAGCATATTAGTACCGATATGATGATTGCAGATCCCATGACCAAAGGTCTTTCTGTAAAGGTGTTTTCAAAACACGTTGAGGGCATGGGACTGATTGGTTAGCTCAATAATTTTTCTAGTTGTTGTTTTATTTTGTTTTGTCATGACATTTTGATTATTATTAGTGAAAAGCATCATTTTGTGCACCTAAAGTATTTGTGATGCTATGCAGTCCATTGGGACTATTGATCCATAGGGATCATTGGACCCAGAATAACTTATTAGAAGTTATTCATAAAGAATGACACCACATTAAGTTGAGAGTGTGATACAATGTAATACATGGAAGGAAATACTTAATTGATAGAGTATAACCGCCATGATTCGTGTATTATACCTCTAAGGTTTGGGTATTTTTATTTAATGACCATCATCAGTTTGGTAGTTACCCGACAGTCAACAACGTGTGTTATATGTGCCAAGTGGGAGAATGTAAGAATATCCATAAAGTGGCCCATATACCACATTTTATTTATTTATTTATATTATATATTTATTATATATATTTAATTGGTTTAATGACTAATTAATTGGTTTAATGACCAATTAATTAGTTTAATGGTTAATGGGTAACTGATGTCTGTTTAATATCCCATATGGTGGTTTCATGGGACTTTACTACTTCCCTGATGGTAGGAAGTTATAAGGAGTTACAATTGGATATGGGTCCAAGCCTATCTATATATATGCCTGTGATAGCCATCAAACAGAGACATTGTTTTGTGCATAGAATAGGCTTGAAACTCTATCCCTTTCATTTTTCTCATATGGTTCTGTAAAAGTGTTCTGTGAGTGGGCTTCTTTATATATTCAAGATTTGATCACTCAAGGATAAAGAATCAAAGGCTTGAACATCATGGCAGGAGGTATTCTTCTTTCTGAATTAAAATTAATTTAATTCTCACATAACACACATATTATGTTCTTGACTTACTTGATCAAACTTATCCTCCTTTGTATCGAGAGACGAATCTGATTCATCTAAATAAAGCTTTGTCTTGGTTGGTACTTTTTGATTGGCTTTCCTCTTTTTACCAGCAATGGCTGTAAAAGGTGACTCTTTGTCCACCCGCTCATCCGAATGTTGAGTGCAACGACCGCCATATGGACCAATGGATGAACTAGATTCATCAATAAGCTCGAGTTTTGGGATTTTCTTTCTTCGGTTGTTGTTCAATCTTACTTTCATTTTGTTCTTCGCTAGTTTGGTTTGCTCATGAAGATGGGCATCCAATTTCAAGATGGATGGTGTAAGTGGAATTCTATTTTCCTCCATGTTTTCTGATGCTACATTAGGTTTTGGAAGGAGTATATTGGTCACATGTTCAACTGTAGGTACAATCGTTGCAACAACCCAGATTTTTAATTATTCTGTAGAATTTATACTAATATTATTTAATCTCAGTTCGGAAAATATATAATTTATTATATATTATTATGTGTGATTTTGTAAAATAATATAATTATTAAAAGTTTAGGGCCAAAATATAAATAATAATAACAATAATAATAATGGATGTGGTAATGAAATAAATAATTAATTTTCATTGGTATATGATAAAGTGTAATTTAATTAAGAATTAATTAATTTATATAATTATATTAAAATATTGGGTCAAAAGGTAATTATCTTAAATATCTATTAAGGATAAGAATAAATCTATATAATGATTATTGAATCCGCGGAAGATTCGTACAGGGCCACGTATACCCTCTCCTTTGTATATAAATAGGAAGGATCTGATTCATTGGGCGGAAAAACAAAGAAGAAAGGAGAAAGAAAAAGGAGAGAAAGAGAAGAAAGAGAGAAAGAAAAGGAAAGGAAAGAAAGAAAGAAAATAGTGGAAAGCAAAAGGGTCTTTAGTAGTGGAAAGAAAGAGTAAGGTATTAAAGTTAAAGTGAGTTATATTATACCTTGAGTCACCAAAATGTATTTTATGTATGTTTTGACTTACCAAAATTTATTTTATACAAGTTACGTTTTTAATAAAAGTTATGTTTTATAAAAGTTTCAGTTACATTATAGCGACCCCGGTCTTTTCCCATTCGATGTTTGTATTCGGACTTAGGTTCCGTAGATTCTATCTTTGTGTAATGGTTGTTGTCGTCCTATATTTTCTTATTTGGAGTTATAGGATGTGTTGGGCGGGTTTGGAACAGGTTGGTTGAGCTTAGGAACCAAAACTAGTTGCCCAGATTTTTGGCTTGTCCGCTCGAGCGGGAGTTTGACGCTCGAGCGGGGACTTGTTGTTGCTTGTCCGCTCGAGCGGGGGTTTTGGCGCTCGAGCGGGAAAAACACCCATCCAGTATTTCTTGTGCAGGGTGGACGCTCGAGCGGGAGTTGGGCCGCTCGAGCGGAAGTGTGTGAGTGACGCTCGAGTGGGATTTGGACGCTCGAGCGGGGACCTGGTTTGTCGAGATGCTGGGAGTGTGCATCCGCCGCTCGAGCGTGGGATTTCCGCTCGAGCGGGAGTCTGTGAGTGTCCGCTCGAGCGGAGTTTGTCCGCTCGAGCGGCGGCGGCTGAGTATAAAATCGTGTTTAAGCGTTTTAAAACAGTTTTTTCAGCCCCTTTCAGTTATAAAACCCTAGATTACGAGTTCTCTCTCTCCCAACTCATATTCTCTCTTAGGATTGATCTATTTAGAGTGTGTATCTACCCTAGTTCCTTCATTAAAAAGGTAGAGGAGAGTGAGGGATACATTTTAATCTGAGAAATTGTTGGTTTGGAGCACTTTGGAGTTTTGGGCATCATCTTCATCTTCTCTTTTTTTTGAGTTATTTCTTCGAGGTAGGGATTTCCTACTCCATTTATACGCTTTAATCCTAAGTGGTGGTATTTTGGTATGTGGGGGTAGTTTGGTAATCTTGGGAGAAACCTTAGGGTTTTGTCATAGATTAATTTATATAATTAATTTAAAGGAAGATTGTGATATTGGGGTAAATTCATGAGATTGGGGAATTTAGTGGTTTATTGTTGTATTTGGTAGTTTAAATACTTACCTTAGAGAATATTGAAATTATTGAAATTACATTTATTGTAATAGTTATTCTTGCTTAGAAATAATTGTTTTGGGCTATCGGTGGAGGATAGTCATTGATTGTTGTAGACCTTGCATGCGGCTTAGGTATAACTGAAATTAAGTCATTTATCTTGACTGTTGAATTAATACAGAACATTTATGTATTGATTATGTGTTGTATATGGCAATTGTGTGTTTCATTGCATATGCATTTGTTTGGAGGAGATAGGGGATGAACTCCACGGTTTAGGGGAAGATAGGGGATGGACCTCTAAACCGGAATTGTTGGGAGGAGATAGGGGATGGACTCCATTAGCATCACTTTTATGTGTGCTTATTGATAATAGAAATATTTCTATTTATTGTTGATATGATACATCACCAAAATGTGTATCAGTTGGGAAGTATGGAAGTGAATTTGATTGTGATTGATATAATACCAACATGTGTATTCGTTATGTTAGGTTAACTTGAATTGTTATTCCTGTTGAATTGGAAGTATTGTTAATAAAAGATGAAACCCCAGTTGAGTTATTTGGCCAGGTTCTGAGCCATAAATGGAGGTGAATTATGCCATAGAAATTGTGTCATAGGCAATGTAGACATTCGTGTCATGAATTTGTAAATTGGTTATCCGGTGTTAACCATGTATCAGATGCTACTGCTTTAGTTAATTCATATGCTTGGTTTAGTATTTCTCTACTGGGCTGTGGCTCACCCTATATGGGAACTTCATTTTCAGGTTCAGGTGGTTCATTACCTCCAAGGACTTAGCTTGTGAGGATTTGGACTCGAAGACTTGTTTTTATTTATTTGTTTTTATTTGATACATGTAAACACTCAAGCCTAGGGCTTATTTGTATTGAGTAGACTCTTATTTCTTTGTGTCCAAGTTGGCTTGGCAAGATGTAAGCCCGTAGGGCATTTATTTTGATGTTACATGTAATGCTTTTATTTAGTAATACTTTGATGAATTAATAGAATGTTTCGTTTTCTATTATTAATGCATGTTAATCTTATATATGATGGGTTTTATTTTGAGGGCGTTACATACATGGTTTATTTTCTGAACCTTATTTGTGAAAAGGAAACCCATGGGTATATTTGTTTTACTTTTAAAAGAATATTTGATTATGACCTTATAGACAATTATGTTTTGTAAGTACCACCACGGGAGTCCCATGCCTTGGGGGACTTAAATAACCACTGGCCTCTGTTTGACCACTTTGTGGTCCTCTGTTTGTCATGGATCCATTGACCTCTGTTCTGTGCGGACCAAAGTGCTGTGCGGAGCTAAGTGCTACACTATTGTGGGAGCCACCTCTAGAATCCGTACGAGCCACCTCTTGAATCCGTACCTCTGTTCTGATTGTCACACCTGTGACCTCTGTTCTGTACCGTGGTTATGGTTATATATTTATATAATATCTGTATTTGAGTTTCTGCTACTTAAATGATTTGTTTATATAAATGTTTTGGCCTAACTAACGATCCATGGTTATTTCGTGTCCCTTATACTCTTGGTATAATATTTCTCACTCTGCCATGTGCTTATAGTTTTTTTTACCAATTTTCAGGAAATAGCTTTTGAAAAGTCTTAGATGCGGGGCTGCGAAATAGACACACACAGTATTTTTATGATGTTTTTATATGTAAATATCGGCCTTTTTGGTCAATAAATTTTCTAATAAAATAGAAGCTTCGATGATTATTTTGGTACCTTACTTAAATATTTCTTCCGCTTGCGTTTATTAATTTGTTTTGAATTGGCCGTAGGTAACTTTAGTTACTGGCCATCATGATGCTTAGCCCTTGGGTACGGGGAGCGGGTCGTGACAAATGGTATCAGAGCAATGGTTTTGTTTTTTAGAAAAAAAATCATCATTGGAGCATAGGACACATGCACATTTAAGCAGTAGGATGGCGGGAAATTAGTACCGAATTATTATATTTTGTTCGTTGATTTAATTATATTATAATTTTATATGATTATATATATAGAATAAATTTTTTTTTAGTGTGCCTAATTTGTGAAGGATATTAGACATAATTTATATTTGTTATAGTAAAAGAAAGACAAGAAACAAATGATGTCGGGCTCACGCACCCACTAAAAATTATAATATAATTAAATACATATAATTTCCAGTTCAGTATTCAAAAAAATTTTATTTTGATGTTTTTTTAAAAGTAGGTTCAAATTTTAAAGATACTAATTTTGAAACTATTTCCCATCAATGAAAAGTTCATCTCAAAATTTTCAATTCTTGCACATAATTCTGTCATTGTGTTCTTATTTTATTTATTTTTATTTATTTTTGTCATAAATAAAACGAGTGAAATTTTTTTCACCCATTATTTCTCATTTCGGCCCAAACTAATTTTTGACAACTAGACAGTGAGTTATTTTTGGTAAAGTTTTTTTTTGAGGTACTATTTTCTATCAGATTAATCATCTAATATATATATTTATCAGAGTGCACAGCGGATAGCTTACACATATGACAAATTTCGAGGACGAAATTTTAAAAAGGGGGAAGATTGTAACAACCCAGATTTTTAATTATTCTGTAGAATTTATACTAATATTATTTAATCTCAATTCGGAAAATATATAATTTATTATATATTATTATGTGTGATTTTGTAAAATAATATAATTATTAAAAGTTTAGGGGTCAAAATATAAATAATAATAACAATAATAATAATGGATGTGGTAATGAAATAAATAATTAATTTTTCATTGGTATATGATAAAGTGTAATTAAAAGAATTAATTAATTTATATAATTATATTAAATATTAGGTCAAAAGGTAATTATCTTAAATATCTATTAAGGATAAGAATAAATCTATATAATGATTATTGAATCCGCGGAAGATTCGTACAGGGCCACGTATACCCTCTCCTTTGTATATAAATAGGAAGGATCTGATTCATTGGGCGGAAAAACAAGAAGAAAGGAGAAAGAAAAAGGAGAGAAGAGAAGAAAAGAGAGAAAGAAAAGGAAAGGAAAGGAAAGAAAGAAAATAGTGGAAGGCAAAAGGGTCTTTAGTAGTGGAAAGAAAGAGTAAGGTATTAAAGTTAAGGTGAGTTATATTATACCTTAAGTCACCAAAATGTATTTTATGTATGTTTTGACTTACCAAAATTGATTTTATACAAGTTACGTTTTTAATAAAAGTTATGTTTTATAAAAGTTTCAGTTACATGGTTTATTTTCTGAACCTTATTTGTGAAAAGAAAACCCATGGATATATTTGTTTTACTTTTAAAGAATATTTGATTATGACCTTATAGACAATTATGTTTTGTAAGTACCACCACGGGAGTCCTATGCCTTGGGGGACTTAAATAACCACTGGCTTTTGTTTGACCACTTTGTGGTTCTCTGTTTGTCATGGATCCATTGACCTCTGTTCTGTGCGGACCAAAGTGCTGTGCAGAGCTAAGTGCTACACTATTGTGAGAGCCACCTCTAGAATCCGTACGAGCCACCTCTTGAATCCGTACCTCTGTTCTGATTGTCACACCACCTGTGACCTCTGTTCTGTACCGTGGTATGGTTAATATATTTATATAATATCTGTATTTGAGTTTCTGCTACTTAAATGATTTGTTTATGTAAATATTTTGGCCTAACTAACGATCCATGGTTATTTCGTATCCCTTATACTCTTGGTATAATATTTCTCACTCTGCCATGTGCTTATAGTTTTTTTGCCAATTTTCAGGAAATAGCTTTTGGAAAGTCTTAGATGCGGGGCTGCGGAATAGACACACACAGCATTTTTATGATGTTTTTATATGTAAATATCGGCCTTTTTGGTCAATAAATTTTCTAATAAAATAGAAGCTCCGATGATTATTTTGGTACCTTTACTTAAATATTTCTTCCGCTTGCGTTTATTAATTTGTTTTTGAATTGGCCGTAGGTAACTTCAGTTACTGGCCATCATGATGCTTAACCCTTGGGTACGGGGAGCGGGTCGTGACAATCGTAGATTCAGTCACAACATTAGGTTTTGGGGTGACATGTTCAACTATAGGTACAACTGTAGATTCTACCACAACTCCAGGTGCAACCATGCCAGCTTTACATTTACAGTGGTCATGCCCCACTTCCTGTTGGTTTGACATTTGTAGTGGTTCACATTTTTCCATGACCTTCAAAATGGAAGAATTGGCTATTCCACTTTTAACAATAACAACTAGTTCTTCCAAAACACTTTTCATGTCACAAACATTCGTCTTAATTTTTGAAATCTGAATATCATTGATATTTTTCATTCCCTCGCTTTGTACATATGGTTACATTTGCTCGTCAACAACAAAATTAACATCAACCTATTTACAGACACATCGTAAATAATTTAGCTTTCCATTTCAACATGAAAAATAACAAACAAAAACCAAACATAAAAGAAAGGATACGGTAAGGATGTCCTCCTCGTTCTGGTAACCTCCTGAATTTTGGAATAGTTTCAGTGTCTCCTTTGTTTTTGCATCACCCCAATCAGCCAAGCAAGGGACGGAGTGAGCATGAGCAACATGACATCCACTAGGAGCAACACGATCAAAGTAAAACAAATGTATCACAAAAATGTATGAATTTAACATGTACTATGTAATGAAAAAGGCATTGAAATCAAGTATTTCTAACAAAACAATTTGTAATTGGTTAGAAGTATACCATTATAAGAAACAAGGATCCATTTGGTTGTGAGTGACTTTTTGAATTGTACTTACATAAACCATGAACAAAGAATTGAAGAGTGAACTTCGACCAATTATAATCCTTCATGCCATCTACATTCTGAACGAGGTAAATGAATGATTGTTTAACAACATCCTTTATAGTTGGGCATAAGAAAACACCTAATATGTATAGGGCAAATATCCTCGTAAATTCCTCTCCAGCTCCCTCTGTTCTGGTCAAATACTCTATCAAAGCATTCAGTTTGATAGCTCCTTCAACAACTCCAAGTTCTTCAAATAGCTTGGGAAATGCTTGTGAAGATTTTTTTGGTTCTATGGTTTTGCCTTCGGCAGGAATGCCCAATAACTTGTGAACGTCTAGTTCAGTAAAGAGGAGTCGTCGCC
Source organism: Camellia japonica (assembly GCA_030407325.1). Lineage (NCBI taxonomy): Eukaryota > Viridiplantae > Streptophyta > Magnoliopsida > Ericales > Theaceae > Camellia > Camellia japonica. Next base: position 142,809,036 of record JAPPVO010000029.1, on the reverse strand, counting down.
CATGAACATTCAACGAACAAGTTTTGGGATCAAATTTCTGAACCAACCATTCGCAGAGGTCATGATCAAGCTTTGTACATCTAAGATTCAAGAGCCCCCTTAACCCACTACTAGTAACTGCATCACGTTGTTCCATGCTCAATCTTTTTATTATTTTAACAATTGATCTCAAGGCAATTCGCGTTTGGAAATGCCACTGAAAAAGAATATAGTGGGTATTAGAATAATTTAAGAAAGACACTTTCAATAACTTAACAATAGTGTGTGAATCAATTTATGTGAGAATATGAAAATGCAAACATGTTATTACAATGTGTGAAATATGTCATACTAAAACAATAAATTGTTACTCTCTTTGTATTTTAACTTTCTTAGTTTTGTGGGAAGGGGACCTTTCAACTTGGCTTGCTTACCAACAATCCACTTGTCCATCTCTTTGTACTCCTTGTCCTCCTTCTGTTGGGTTCTTCATTGATGTCCTATGTCCTTCTTCATCTACATTGCCTCAAAAGTAAATATAAGTGATGCAAGTAAAACATAAAAGATAAAGATAACATAAAATATGCAAACAATATTTAGTAGGTAGGCAATGTGCAAACCGTGTCGGTAACTTTTATTTGTGCTTCTTGCATGCTTTTGTTTTCATCTTGGTTACAGGTTCAACCAAATGTATAATAAGGGCTAATATTTAAACCCAACATAAAACATGTAATTAAAATAATACATTGAATAGTGTGAAGAAATAATACTTGTAGAAAAAGAATGCTAGTGTAAATCGTTTGTGTATGCAAGGTTTGTTGCTTCCTTCGCTCATTGTGTCTTGTTAAATATTATCTACATATGCAAAGGTGAAATAATCATATGAGACAAAATCAAGTTAGTAAGTGCAAGAAAAGTATACACACCAAAAGAAAAATAATAACAAACACAAACCGTTCACCTACACATTGATTATAAAAAAAAAATTAAATTAAATTAAAAATGAGGCAAACAAATTATAATAACCCGAAAATTTAAGTTGTCCTTTAAATTTTATATTAGTATTATTTAATTATAAATGAGAAAAACCCTAAATGTTTAATTAAATATTCCGTAAGAGTAAAATAAAATATTAAATATTACAGGTGTATGAGGCAAAGTGTAATTAAATTAGGGATTATTATTTTGGGCCAAATTAATAGAATATGGAATTATAATATTAGTTAGGCCAAATTAAAGTTAAAGATAGTAAATAAATAATAATAATAATAATAATAATTAATAATAATAATAATAATAATAATAATAATATAATAATAATAATAATAATAATAATGGGTCTGTAGTAAAATAATAATTAATTTTCTGTTGGTATACGATAGAGTGTAATTTAATTAGGGATTAATTTATTTATATAGTTATATTAGAAAATTAGGCCAAAGTATAATTATCTTAATATTTATTAAAGATAAGTTATCAAGATAATATCAATCAATCTATATAATTTATGCGAATCTGTGAGGGATTCACACTGATAACGTTCTTACCTCCCTATTTATAGGGAGGAGGTGATCTGCATGGAAAGAAAAAGAAAGAAAGGGAAAGAAAGAAAGAGAGGAAGGAAAATGAGAGAAATGAAGAAAAAGAGAGAAAGGAAGAGAAAAGGAAATAGAAAGGAAAATGAGAGCGAAGGACACTACAAGAATTTACACATTTGCCGACCAAAAAAATTTTGGTCTCAAAAAAATGACATTTGGCGACCAAATATTAATTAGTCGCGAATGATCAATATTTTTGGCGACCAAATATGAGTTGGTCGCAGAAGGTCACATTTTGGCGACCAAAAATGAGTTAGTCGCAGAAATTGGTATGCTTTTGGCGACCAACTACAAATTTGGTCGCGGAAGGTTACATTTTAGCGACCAAAAAAAATTAGTCGCCAAATTTGTACTTTTAGTGACTAATATTTTAGTTGCCGTTGATTGAGATTTGGCGACTAAAAAATTTTGTTGGCGAAGGTACCTTTTTTGCGACTAATATGGTGTTTTGGTCGCCAAAAGTTTGGGAGGGAAATTTCAAACATGGAGGGGGGAAATGAAATTTTTTGGTGACAAAAAAAAATTGGTCGACAATCAAAAAACGACGTCGTTTTGTACCTGGAAAATAGAAAAAAAAAATTAAAAAAATGCCCTGATCTCCTCTCTGTCTCCAACTCGCTCTCTGTGTAGTATGTTGATCCGCCCTCTCCCTCTCTCTATGTTCTCTCTCTCAATCGGTGCCCACTCTCTCTAGCTCACCGAAGTCCCTTACCACCATTGTGAATGTCGTCGCACTTCGCCATCGCCATCGCCCTCGCCCTCTGTCTAATGGACTCTTTATTTCTGGGAGATCCTCACCCAATCTCACCTCATCGCTGACCAGCGTCGCACACCACTGCTAGCGCCACCGCCACAGCCACCGCCGCCGCCGCCGCCACATCCTCACAGGTTCTCTCTCACTCTCGGTTTGTTTGTCTGTTTCTCTTTGTTTCTCACTCTCTCCCTCTCTAGCCTTTGCCCTCGGTCTCTCTCTGTCTCTCTCTCTCTCTCTATATATATAATGCGGTGAATTTTAGTACGGTGAAAGGGATTTGGTCCATTTCTTGATTGACTATTGCTGAGAGTAAGGGTTTAGTGGGTTGTGCCAGACACATGGTGGATTGATTCCATTTGGGTTCATTTCTTCAAAGGGATGAAGGCTAACTTTGATTAAGAGTACTTTATGTAGTTTTCCTTCTTATTTTGTCCCTTTCTTGACCATTCCTGTCTCGGTGGTGAATAGGTTAGAGAAACTTTAGAGGAACTTTTCACTTGGTTAAATGGGATATGGTGTGTATCCCTCTCTGATAGCGGGTTATGGACTTTGCGGTCACACAAGAATTTTCTAGATAACTATTGTTTCCCACGATTTGAACCAGCTACATAAGTTAATTCGCAAGCATGCACTGATGCAGATTACAAGCCTTGACTTCTTCATCCACTTCTTTTGATTTCAATACATGCGATAAGGTCATTGCATCTAATTTATTATTTTTTCACTTCTAGTGCCAAAATAGAACTGAGAATCATTCTATATTTTTTCCTTTAAAACATATTGATAACTGAAGCAATTACATGTTGTGTATACATGTTTGTGTGTTATATTAGGGATAATAGGTTTTAAAATTAATTATATTTTGATGAGTGTGTGTGTCTCACATTATTTGGCATTTAACAAGGAATGGGAGTGATACCATCTACTTCCCATTTTCATGCTTGCTATGGAGATATTTGGACCTTCTATTTGTAAATTAGTTTATGATGAGAATTAGCTGATGATTTGTTCTCTTTGCAGTCTCTGCATTAATAGCGATCAAGAGCAATTTAGTTGATCCTATAAACCATCTAAATAATTGGAATAAAGGGGATCCATGTACATCCAAATGGAGAGGAGTTTTATGCTTTGATTCAGTCATGGCTGATGGTTACTTGCATGTCCAAGAGCTGTATGTTGCTTTTCCAGGATTTCTCACTTTCCTTTAATAGAAGTCATTAACTCATTACCTATTTGGTTGTTATAGGAGTTCAAGATTTGATGATATGGACGTGTTTAATTTGTTTTCTATTGTCAGCATAGTGCCTTATCACTTTTTATTACCTCTAACAGAACAAATGATCTTTCATTCCATAAAGAATTTCTACCCTGTGTTCTGTTTTTTTTATACCCGTCTCTTTGCTTGAATTTAAGTACTATTTTATTGGTTGCAGACTCTATGCAATGATTTTGATATCGGTTCATCTGAATCATTCTTGCGTGCTGGTGAACTGCCTACTCTCATAGTGCAGTCAACAGGGCATGCTCTGCATGTGTTCATAAATGGACAACTTTCAGGTACATTGCCAAATAATTTCATTTTAGAAGTGTATCTAGTCACATGCCGCCCTTTCAAACTGATATGTGCTGAAATGATGGATATCTGTACCAATTCAAAAATGAAAACACTTTCATCTGCCCCCTTAGTTATTTTAGCAAATTTTTTTTTACAGAAATATAGTGGTTTATTTGGCAAATACAATTAAAAGGGATTAGAGAAGGGAAAAATGACCCTAAATATGGCCTCGACCGATCTTAATATTGTTTCTTAGGTTACTCTACCATATGGAACAAAAAAAATAAATTTTCAGCTTAGAGAGGATGCTAAGTCCTTAATTACGTCACACACACTCACCTAGACTTTTTTGGACCGACCAATACCCAGCTATTTGCCAACCCCAACCCCCCACCTCCCCGGTGGAATTACCTTTCATGGTTGTCCACTTATAACAAGCTAATGCCATATAAATTTAAATAATTTAAAAAAAAATACTAATAGATGTGACACACAAAGATAAAATTTCAGAATTTAAAACAGGACTTCATCGAATAATATAATTGGAGAAACAATTCAGCTAGTTTTAATTTGTATACCATTACTTCTAGTAGTAAAGGTTTTGTCATGTGATGAATCGTAAGGCTATATATTGCAAGTTTGACGCCCCTTTGGAATTGACACAGTTGTATTTAATATTAGTAATTTTGCAAATGATTGTTGATGTTTTCTATCCTTAGTTGAGTCTATTTCTCAGCTATGATTTTTCTACAACAATATTATTGTGCTTTTTTATTATAATAAAACACGTCAACCAAGTATATAATGCAACGATTAGTTAAAATTAGAAGAAAATGAAAAAAAAAATCTTAAATGTCAAGAGATATCACGTGAGGTTACACCAATTACTAATCATCACACCTCTCTTGTCTCCCATACACCCCCTACACAAATTGATAGACTCCACATTCAAAATCAATCAAAATGGAGGAAGGCACTGCCTTGACCATCTCCTCCTTGCATGGAAGAACTAAAAGTCTATGAACTTATAATGGACCATGGAATCAACTGCATAAAACATATATACATGAAATAATCTGAGTGAAACTATAATATTTTTAATAGGTCCCACCATCTGATATGTATAATTAGAATATTTTAGTTAGTTAGTTCTATGGGTGTGGTTATGTGTCCTTAGTGTTCTTGCATGGAAGAATTGCTCAATAAAATGACCTTAATACTACACTCTAAAATGATTTAATTTTATTTAAACTTTAAACATAAATTGCTGGATTACACAGCAAAACTATTGGAGAGCCATCTACTACAGAGAATCATGATCCTACCTACCTTGAATGGTTCTTTCTCAAAAAAAATAACATATGTTGTGCCATTTGTCACTTCCTAAACAAAATTTGTACACATTAATTAGCCTGTTTGGATTGTCATTTGTGACCCCTCAAATAAATTTTTAAACACCTTAGGCTGGGAATTTAAGAGAGCAAACAAAGTATATTGCAGTATAAAGATGAAGTCCAATAAACTCAACTCTATATATGCATATAAATTTAAACATGAGATTATATATTCAAAATCATTCATTCATACTTGTGTGGCAATAATGAATATTATGGTACGCACTACAGATGGAACATTATAACCACTTCCCATGCAAGCTCAGCGACCAACTAATTCGCCAGACTGGTAAAATATATACAATGATACATATATATATTATATATATATATGAATTCGGTCTCACTGTTTTTAGTTTTATTTTCATTTTTTTGGACTTCCAATATATACCTCTATATATTGAGGAATTGTTATCAAACTCTATGATTTTTCTTATTTCACAGCGGATGCAATGGTTTCTACTGGGCTAGCAGCCTTGGGATATGAGTACATTAATTTGGGCAAGTTTTTTTGGGTTTTTTTTTTCTTCTGAATTTTGAAAGAAAGTAAAATTAATTTATATAATCCAACAAGTATTAACGTCTTTTGTTAATTTGTGCGTTTGAATTTTAATTAAACAGACGACTGTTGGGCTGAACTGAACAGAGACTCTAAGGTACAAATCAATAATCTATATAAAGTCTTTTGCATCCATTATGATTTGTACATTTATATTATATATATCTATATATGTATGATTAAATAGCAAGAACAAATACTTATATAACATCCTGAGTATTTAATAACTAATTAAAAATACTTATATGAGAAATGATTAACTTTTCATCCCCATACTCACTGTTGGTGGTGGGTCTCATTGTAAGTAGAAATAAGAAAATTTTAAAAACAAAAGGAGTTGGTGGTTTAGATGGTGTTGGAACTAAAACTATGGCCTCTAGCAAGCATAAGTGTATGCTCAACAATTCACTCTGATCAAGCATCTCAAATATATATACGTATTGATGGTTTGATTAAATTAATTTCTCTCTCACACACACACACATACACACATACATTAATATAGATGCACTAATATATACTAGAAGAAGATTGAAATACATACATCTATAATACGTATATCAATGTTGGGCCGCATTTGTCTTATATATATATATATGCAGGAAACTTGGTACCAAATGCTATAATTTTTCCATCTGGTATGAAGACTCTAGCAGATTATGTCTGTCACGACCCGCTCCCCGTACCCAAGGGTTAGGCATCGTGACGGCCAGTAACCGAGGTTACCTCCGGCCAAATCTTTAACAAATCAATAAACGCAAGCGGAAGAAATATTTAAATATGGGTACTAAAATAATCATCGGAGCTTCTATTTTTATTACAAAATTTATTGACCAAAAGGCCGATATTTACATATAAAAAAATACATCAATAAAAGTGCTTTGTGCCTATCTCACACGCTGGTCCCGACATGTCACCTGAAAGTGGTAAAAAAAAACTATAAGCTCATGGCAGAGTGAGAAATATTATACTAAGAGTATACGGCATAAAATTCACCATGGATCATTAGTTAGGCCAAAAAGAGTTTGATACATATAATACACAATACGGAAATCATTTGGCATATACCTCGGATTACGTAATACGGAAATCACTATACAACCATAACCATGGTACATCACTAAGTGCCAAGCACTACACTGGTCAATGGATCCACGACAATCACTGGACCACATAGTGGTCAATCACTAAGCCAATGGTTATTTAAGTCCCCCAAGGCATGGGACATCACTAAGCCAATGGTTATTTAAGTCCCCCAAGGCATGGGACTCCCGTGGTGGTATTCCCAAAACATATTTTCATATAAGGTCATAATCAAATATTCTTTAAAAGTAAAACAAACATATCCATGGATTTCCTTTTAAGCAAATAGGGTTCAGAAATAAAACCACGTAACTGAAACCTTTATAAAACATAATAGTTTATAAACCATCACTTGTATAAAATAGATTTTGGTAAGTTAAAATATAAGTAAAATACATTTTGGTAACTCAAGGTATAATATAACTCACCTTAACTTTAATACCTTACTCTTCCTTTCTACTATCAAAAACCTTTTTACCTTCCACTATTCTTTCCTTCATTTCCTCCCTTTCTTTTCCTTCTTTCTCTTCTTTCTCTTCTGTTTCTCTTTTTTTTTTCCTTTTCTTTTCTTCTTTTACAGCCGAGTCACTCCCCCCTATTTATAAGGATGAAAACCCAATTCCTTACCATCTGTTTCTCTTTTTTTTCCTTTTCTTTTCTTCTTTTACAGCCGAGTCACTCCCCCCTATTTATAAGGATGAAAACCCAATTCCTTACCAACGCGTGTCCGGCCTACGTGCCTCTCCCAGATTCGGCAATTATCATATAGATTTTAATCTTATCCTAAATAGATATTTAAGATAATTACCTTTTGACCCAATATTTTAATATAATTATATAAATAATTTAATTTCTAATTAAATTACACTTTATCATATACCAATGGACAATTAATTATTTATTTTATTTTGACCCCTAAACTTTTAATAATTGTATTATTTTACCAAATTACACATAATATATTATTAATAATAATATATTTTTCTGAACTGAAATTAAATAATATTAGTATAAATTTTATAACATAATTAAAAATCTGGGATGTTACAATGTCCACAGCAAAGGGCTCAAGATTGGGATTTATGCTGATGCGGGGTAACAGAGTTAACTGACAGTTCGAATTTGACAAATTATAGATCATCAAAGATAACATATGTCAGTAATTTGTAAAATTTATGAGAGCTGATTATTTATAGTCCTAAAACCTCACTCATCATAACTAATTCTTTAATCCAACATATGTTATCAATATCTTCTCTCCTTTTTTGATCAGCAAAAAGAAAGAGTATTATTGATGCAAATAAAATGATTCCCTAGCTTGTAAATTGTTCCATTTATGTATTATTGTTTTTAGGACATTGACTTGTGACAAAAGGATGCCTGGATCACTTGGCTACAAGGAACATGATGCAACACCTTTGCTTCATGGGTACGTATGCATGTCTTAATTAATTGATCGATTATGCATTTTTCATTATATTTTATTCATCAAATGATTGCTAATATAACTAAATTAAAATTGTATTAGTTATCTATGCCATGTGTACGTCCATGCTTGCATGCAAGATTAATAAGATGTTGGAGGTGGGAAGAATAAAAACTATAAACTTGGGATTGTATTTGTTTATATTTATTGTTCCTTTGATACTAATTAGTTTATTTAAAACTATTTTATTTGTTTCTATTAACATGGCATAAGGTATATAAAGAATATAAATTTAAAATAAATTTCAGAAAGACTCAATTTAAGTATGTACAGGGAAATGATTCATTGGCATTACGAGTTTAATCTGTCTTCCAACACTGCAGGCTTATTTCAATGCCCTGACGGAGACGAGCCTCTGGCTTGGGACATGGGGAGTATGGGAAAAGGTCAAGTATGGATTAATGGTCAGAGCATTGGAAGATATTGGGCAGCGTTCGCAACTGGTAATTGCAATGGACATGGGGAGTATGGGAAAAGGTCTCTTTGCTTGATCAAGCCCAAGGCTGATGCTTGGTGAAAAGAACGATCAAGCATAAGGCTGATGCTTCAAAACCATATATATTCCTTCCTGTTTTAGGATTTTTTTTGGATTCCTTCATTGATTTTCCTTTTAATTTTTGTTCAATTACTTATTGGTTTTCAATGGATGTGTGGTTTTTATTATTGGCAACCCCGTTTGACAAAACTCCTTTGAGTTGTAATTTTATTCGCATTTTTATTTCAGTGAGGCTATGAGTTGTTAGAGGCGAATCCAACCCGAATCGTGCTTTGCAGAGAAGTTTGTGATGTCAATGTTTTCAAGATTGCCACTTCGCTGATTATTACGGCGGCCGAAGCAAAATGCAAAATTGCATTCAAAATTGCATGTCCGCCGTTGCTCGCTCGAGCCAAGGAATGCTCGATCGAGCTAAGGCTTTCTCGCTCGAGCCAAGGAGTTCTCGCTCGAGCGCGATTGCATCACACAAAAACCTGAGAGAATTGATTGGTCGCTCGAGCCAAGGATTCATCGCTCGAGCCAAGGCACTAGTAGAAATCATGAAAACTAAGCTCCTCGCTCGAGCGAGAAAAGCTTCGCTCGAGCTAGCTTCAAAATCCGGATTTCTTAAGGAGTTGGTTTTTTTCCAAATCTAGGATTACTTTTGGTTTTCTATAAATACTTGGTTTTCTCCCAAAGCTAAGGGTATTTTTTTTTCCAGATCTTTTTTTTGGTTCTTAAGGTTTATATCTGGAGATATTTTGTTAGTTTTCTTTGATGTTTTATTGAGTATTCAACTCATGGTTTAAAGAGAGTACATCAAAGGTTTTGTTTGTTATATACAAGAGAGAGAGAGAGTTGTTCTTCGGTGGATTCTGAAGAATTCGAGCCTGAAGCTTCGGTGGATTCTGGAGTGGCTCATCGTAAAGACAATTCCGAGGTGAAGACGGGGTTGGAAGAGGCACATAGAGGTTGGTTCAATTAGGCGTGGATTCGCTAGGTAATTGAGAGTATACCTGTTAATTCCTTTAAATCTTCTTAGTGGATTGTTTTGTGGTTGTTGCCCGTGGTTTTTTAATCATAGTTGGAGGTGTCCAATTGTGGTTTTTCCACGTAAAATCGTTGTGTCGATTTGTCTTTATTATTTGATTGGGATGTTATATTCTGCTTAAAATTGGTACATAATCACAAATCAACATCTAGGGTTTCTAGATTTTTCAGGATGGATGTTTAAAACTTGTCTCAATTAATGTTTTGAATGGAATGATTGTAAAGTTTGAGATTGAGTAAGAAAATGATGAATTTTAATGTTATATTTGGGTTGGGTTGAATGAATTTTGTTCAATATTGGATTGAATGTTTATAAACAAAAATTGATTGTTAAATAAATAAATAAAAAAAAAAAACGAGATTTGCGACTAACTAATTAGTCGTTGATTGTTTAATGTCTTTTGGTGACTAAATAATTGGTCGCCAAATTCTACACTTTTGTGACTAAAATCATTAGTCGGCAATTCCTTACCTTTTGGCGACTAAATTATTAGTTGGCAATTTCTCAACTTTTGGCGACGAAAATAGTTGGTCGCCGATTTTTTGCTTTTGGCGACAAACATATTTGGTCGGGAAAATATCACTTTTCGTGACCAAAGTGTTTTAGCGACTAAATGAATTAGTTGCGGTAATGATATATTTAGCGACCAAAAAATTAGTCGGCAAATCCAACTTTTCCCGACCAACCAAAATTTTGGTCGCGAATTACTTTTGCCGACCCTCAATTGGCGACCAAAGTAGTGACCAAAAAAATTGGTCGCAAATAACTTTTGCCGACCAAAAATGGGCTTTTAGCGACCAATTTTTTGGTCGGCAAAAGTGTTAATTCTTGTAGTGGGAACATCTGTGAGAAGGTAGTAAAAATAAGAAAAAAATAGTAAGGGTCAATATAAAGATGAGTTATATTATACCTTGAGTTACCATAATATATTTTACGTATGTTTTGACTTACCATATTTATTTTATACAAGTTATGTTTTATAAATTATATTAATATTTCAATTACGTGGATTAATTTCTGAACTCTATTTGTTAAAATGAAACGCATTGATATGTTTGTTTATATTTTAAAGAATATTTGACAATGACCTTATCAACAATTATGTTTTGTAAGTACCATCACGGGAGTCCCACGTCTTAGGGGACTTAAATAACCATTGGCATCTGTTTGGTCACTTTGGGGCCCTCTATTGTCATGGATCTATTGACCTCTGTTCTGTGCGGAGCAAAGTGCTACACTATTGTGGAAACCACCTCTATAATCCGTACGACCCATCTATTGAATCCGTACCTCTGTTCTGAACCTCTGTTCTGTTCTGTTCGGTACCGTGGTTATGGTTATTTATTTACATAACCTCGGTTTTGCTACTTAAAAGATTATTTGTTTAGACTAAGTTATTTTAAATATTTCAGTTACATAACTATCCATGGTTATTTTGTGTCCCTTATACTCTTGGTATAATATTTCTCACTCTGCCATGTGCTTATTGCTGTTTACCAATTTTCAGGAAACAATAACTATCCATGGTTATTTTGTGTCCCTTATACTCTTGGTATAATATTTCTCACTCTGCCATGTGCTTATTGCTGTTTACCAATTTTCAGGAAACAATGCAATTCAGAAATAACTTTTGAAAAGTCTTAGACGCGGGACTGCGGAATAGACACACACAACACTTTTATGATATTTTTATATGTAAATATCGGTCTTTTTGGTCAGTAAATTTTGTAATAAAAGTAGAAGCTCCAATGATTATTTTGGTACTCTCATTTAAATATTATTTTTGCTCGCATTTATTAATTTGTTTAAGAATTGGCCGGAGGTAACTTCAGTTACTGGCCATCACGATACTTAACCCTTGGGTACGGGGAGCGGGTCGTGACATAAATAAACACACAGTATAGGATATTGTTAATAATTTGCAGCAGATCAGAGCTATCGGTTGCTGAATATTCGAAGGGGTGTTCTTTTTCAATCCAAGACTTCATCTGCAACTTGCAACAAATCAGGTCAAATAATGTTTAAAGTACAGGAGGTGTTGCTGCTGCTTGATGTTGTTGTTGTTTTCTGTTTGGGCCAATTGTTACTGCTGCTGTTCTTATCTGTTTTGGGCCATTTTGCTGTTGCTATTTGCTGTTGCCATTTTACGGCTGAGCTGTTTTAAGTCTTGGATGGGTATATATAGCTTACAGGATTAGTTTACCTGGTGGTGCTTTGGTTTCCATACTGTTTCGTTTTCTTTCTTGTATGTTTGATTGGTCTCTCTCCAATCTTGGGTTTAGTACTGGCATATGATTGAGTTAGCCCTTCAGTGCCAACCCTGTTGGGATTGTTGTAGTTAACTATTATGCTCGTTGCACTTTTCCTCCTTTATTGATGTTTGATTTTCGCTTGTATATAGCTTTTTCATCAATAAAGTTTCATTTTTCACTAATCAGAAAAAAATAAATAAATAAACACACAAAATCCAAAGAATGCAACAAGAATACCATACATTGAAGGTCTATTTGCGATCCTAGTGGTGGTTGCTGATGTTGTATAGGTTGTTTCTATTTCAAAATGATGTGATGAATCAGCTCAATGATGTTATTGGCTGAATTCTTGTTGTTTGTTGTTAGGTTTTAGTCTTTCTTTTGGTGATATTACGTCAATAAATTATATGAATTTTTATTCCTGATTGAATATATAAACTGTTCGAATATATAACCCCTGAATTTTAAATTTTTTGAGTTAAATCATTTAATTACATACATATTGCAGAGTCAGAGAGAAATCATAGAAGCAAAGAGTCATCCATTTCAACTCCCATTACAATAAGCAATTAACCAAATTTCCCAATCACCCCCCTTTATTGAGGTTCTCTGTTGCTCTCATTTTTTAACTCCAAATCATTCTCTTCAAATTCTAGGATTGTACAAATTAATGACAATCATAAATAAAATTTAGAAAACAACTATTCCAGCGACAATGAGGTCTCAATTTCTGGTTTTGTTGCGCTGTAAACTAGTCTCTCCTTTCGTAGCGTTTTTTTATTTTTTATGGTTTCACTATTTCTTGAGTTTAGAGTTTGCAGTTATACTGTGATAGATTTGGCAATATGGGGTAAGACTATAATTAATGACTATTGTAGTAGAAATTAGACTTATTTTGTTTTCTCTGTTTTCCCCTATCTTTTGTGTTGAGTTTTTTTTTTTTCATTTATCTCTGTTTTCCGCTTCTTTTTTTTTACCACACAATCTGAAATTCCTTTCACTTATCAATGACGGAGAAATTTAAAACTCTAACCTACCTATTTTGAGAAAAGAAAGAAAGGGATAGTAGAAGATTTTGAAGTTCAAAATCTTCTTATTCGAATGGGTATTGTATATACAATATGAACAAAAAATTGAGTATTTCATCATATTTAACTTATCAAAAACAACTAAGTCTCAAAAAAAAAAAGCAAACCCTAGACTCAAACAAACTTAAACAATATCAACAATAAAAACAAACATACCGTAGGTCTCCATAGCATGAAGGTGTTGGCTAATAGTTGTGGTGGCAGCAGCAGCTCTGTCATGGGATCAAACAGTGGCTGATACAAAGACAATATGAGACTGATGGGTTGTGAGAATTTGAGACCAGCAACGTGAGAGACAAGACTGTTATGCCAAAACTCCAAAACATGTGTTTGTTGTGGGAGTTTTAGGAAGTTTTAATTTATATTTTTGGAAACACTATACTATGTTGAGTTTTAGGAAGTTTTAAAATATTTTTTTGGAAACAAAATATACGACTATTTTATGTTTAAAAAAAATAAAAAAAATATATTTGAATATTTTAATGGAGGTAGAGTGTCTCAAGTCCACAATCTGGACTGGACTGTATTGTTTGGACCTTTTGGGGGGCACCACTGATCCCGTTTCGATAATCAGGAAAAAAAAATTTAGTGTATTTTATTCACAAAAAAATTAAGTCGATCAAATGATCATAATCTTTTCAAATTATCGTGTTTGTCATTACAAAAAGTGATGATTAAATTTTAAAAACACCAATTTTGTACATTTTTTGGTGACAACCATGGATTGCTCTATCTTTTTGTGTTAATGAAATACACAAAGTACCCAACAAAATTAATGGTTTGGATTCAAAATAGAACCCGTGATCGGCCCCACAGGCCAAACAGTGCCCTCAAATCTAAATTATGGGGGCTCGAGGTAATCCACCATTTTAAATTTGGTGAGTTCAATTAATTATGCAAATTTATTAATATTTTTTTATTTGTTATTTTCCACAAACTATTTTTTTTTTAATTTTTTTTATTGAAATTTCACTTTCAGAAAATATCATTTTTCTCTCAAACTATAACTCAAAACAATCCAACCACTGTTCTCTTAATAATATTTACTTTATGTCTAAACTATTTGATTTTGCATCAATATTACTCCACCATCAATTACGGTCTATAAAAAAATAGAAGTTGCTTATGTGGCACCCAAAATATCAATTAGTTCTTTGAATAAAATGAAGTTTGGAAGTCTAATTGATATTTTATAGATAGTTTGGAGGGTAAAATGAAATTTCAAATTTCATTGCCATGTGTAGATACCCCATTTTTGACCGACCTTAAGACTCAGATGTCATCGATCGAGCGCTCGGTGATTGCGCATGTTGTGCTCGTTCTGAGGTTACGGAGTCTCGGCCGAGAGCCTTACCCCCGGACCTCGGGACCCTTTTGTGCTTTGCCTTGGTTTGCGAACCAAGTTCTGTTTTCTCTTCCCGAAGGGAGGGAGAGGTCTCGTAGACCATCTCTCAGTGGCCGTAGGCTACTTTTCGTGGTCGCAGACCACTGTTCCCGTTTGGAGACCAATTTCCGATTTTCGGAGCCGTCGGTCGTGCGCCTCGGTTCGGGACCGCTTAACTTTCTCCGTTTGCTCCGGTTTTTGGCACACACCTTGTTTCCTCTCTCTAGAGGGACACTATGGTCCGGGAGACCACCTTCTTGGTAGCACGCCACTTTCGATGCTTAACAGTCAATTTTCGGGGCACCCGACTGCGCGTTTTGGCCCCCGAACCCTCGTTTTGCATCCGTCTTGGTTTATTTTTGGCATAGACCCTATTTTCATTGTTTGGAAGGTGGTACTAGGATGGGAGACCACCTTTTCTTCTTGGAGACCACCTTTCTCTTCGCCGACCAGTTTTCTTGATAGGAAGCTGGTCTCCCTCACTTTTGGGCCACAATTACTGGCCTCCCACCACACCACTTGTTTGCTTTGAGTGTGGAGACCACCCTAGGAGCCAACCGACCACCTGAACCTTTTGACCCTGGTCGGCCGACCAGGGGGATGAACTGGTCGGCCAGCTTTCTCCTTTTCTGTCTCACTGAGTTGGTGCCAGCTGTGCCAGCTGGAAGCCACAGATTGCATCCTCCATACACGTGTATGGAGGTTGTTTAACCTTGGTTTTAAGCTTCTTGGAGAAGCTTTGAACCTCTTTGGCTATAAATGAGGGCCTCTTCCTCATTAGCAAAGGTTCAGATTTTGCTTCGAGCATATACTATATCCCTCACTTTTGTCTCTATATTTTAGCCTTCAAAAGTCCATAGTTCTTGACCCCTTTGCATACCACCTCCTATCCTAACCCCTCCACCATCAATCTAAGCACCTTGGAGCTGGTTTTTAGAGGATGAAGGCTTGCTGTTTTGGTCCAGAAGCTGCTGGTCCTTTTGGCTACAAGGGTAACACTCTGTTTCCCTCTTTTTGTCATTGTCTTGTTCCATCTCTTAGCCTAGTTTGCAAGCATATTTGGGCTTTGTCATAAACTGAAAAAAGTTTTATTTTGAGCTTCTTAACATGTTTGTTTAAGATCATTTTTCTGTTGGGGGTCTTCTACCCCCTTGCATGCTTCATTTCATCTTGCTTTAAGCCATGCATTAGGGCCTTTTGTTGAGCTTTGATGGCCCTTTTGACCACTGAAATCTAGCGGATTTTCAGTGGTTATTATGTATTTTTGAGCACCAAAATCAGAGAGGGGTGACCCTCTCACCCCTTGTTTTGTTTTCTAGCATATTTGGCCTAACAAGGGAGCCCATGTATGCATGCTTCCAAGCCATGTTTAAGGCCATTTTTGGTGAGTTTTAGGACCTGCATGAGCTCTGTCCAAAGCTGTTTTTTCCATATTAGTGTCCCCCTTGCATGTGTAAAATAACCCTCTTCATAGCATATCAAAGGAGCCTATACTTGCATGCTTCCTAGCCTCATTTCAGGCCCTTTTCAGTGAGTTTTAGGGCCTGAATAACCTCTGTCCAGAGGTTTTTTTTGTCATATTGGGTGCCCATCTTGCATGTGTAGAACGACCCTCTTCATGGCCTATCAAAGGAGCATCTCATTCTTGCATGCATAGACTATATTTCAGTGGGTTTTTGGGGTTTATTTGGCATGTCATACCTCTAAATTTTGCTGGTTTAGTGACCTCTTGAATGCTCCATATACTTGTAGTGTAAACCCTCTTCACTAGCTTGTATTGCATGCTATTTTGGTCCTTGATTCTAGCACTTTTTGGCCATGTTTTAAACTGATTTTGTGCATGTTTTGGACTGCCTTAGCTCTATCTTTATGCCTCATGGTCGAATGATGCTTGCTATGCATGGTTGTAGTTCAATATCCATGCCTAGCTTTGAGTTTTGTAGCTTCTTGCATGCTTGAATCGAGGTGTTTGCATGTCTTGGCATCATTGTACATGTTATTTCAGGCCTCATATTTGTGCTATGTTCCCATGTTTTCCACTCCTTAAGTGCACTTGAGAGTTGTGCTTGTTTGCCTCATTTTTGGACCATTGCATGAGCTTCATTTTCATGCCTTTTGAGCCACCATTTTAGTCCATATTTGCTACTGTTTTGGTCTGCATAGGGACTGTTTGGGGGTGGTTTGTTCATTTGTGCATTGCTTTGAGTACCTCTAGTATAATACGCTTCACTAGTTTCGGTATTCGGGCCATCTAGCATGCATTGTGTGAGGTGTTTGCATGATTCGGGACCATCTTGCTTGTCATTTCAGAGCTAGAAAATGCATGATTGTATGCCATATTTCATCCCTTGCCATGCCTCGGTAGAGTGGCATTTGATGCCTTAGGTTCGGTCCCTTGCATCGGGCATGTTTGCATGAGTGTTCCTGCCTTTAATTTCATCATGTTTGGCCACTGATTTGGGTGTGCTGAGGCTCACCCATCTTGGTTTAAGTCCATCTTGCATTGTGTATGCCATTCTAGTCATAGCATTGCGCATGCCATGTAGTTCATTGCATCGAATATGCCATTTGATATTCGCATTGTGTATGCTAATCATATGTTGTCATATTGTTGCATAAGGTGTCTTGCATCGAGTATGCCATGTAGTTCATAGCATTATGTATGCTAGTAGCATGTTTGCATGTCATTCTCTGCATGTTTGCATCATTTAGTCGTATTGCATTTAGGTTGCATAGTCCGAGTCGCATCGTGCATGCCATGTATATTGCATTGTGTTTGGAATAGGGTTTAGTACAAACACGGGAAACGAGGGACGTTTCGTACTCCAAGTGACGAAACGTGCCTCGATTCTCGGTCGCCGACACTCCGGATTACCCATGATGGAGTTTAGGCTTTGTTGTGTTTATGTGTGCATCCATTTCATATTGAGTCGTGCAATTCGACTCCCTGGCTATCATGCATCGGGATGCGTGATTGGTGGCACGAGGATCGAGGACTACACTCTCTAGAGCTTATGCAATAACGGGGAGAGTGGTCATGCATACATATGTTGAAAATACTTTGCCATGCCCCTTTCTTGCTCTCTGTTGCAGCAAACCGGAAACCAGCAGCAAAAACTGGTCAGCAGCCTTCTGGAGCTTTGTACAATGTTCCGGGACCAGTTGCAAACAGAGGCAAATCGGGGCATCACGATGGATTTCTCGACAAGGCGACTCGAGCATGCATGCATCCTTATCATTCGGAACAGAGCTGAGGCAGTCCGTTTTTGTTTAATTTGCATGCTAGCTTATTTATCTTAGTTAATTTGTTAATTAATTAGGGTTATGTAATAATTAGCTGTAATTCATTATTCATTTGGTTGTGTATTATTTATTCGGACCCTCCGAGGAAGGCAATGTTGTAATAAATGTGCGTGTGTGTGATGTATGTCTTCCAACCCCACGTCTTTCTCCTTTTTATTTACCAACTTATGATGGTTAGTTTTAGGGCACGTTTCAATTAGCATACTTATGCTCACATGTTTGCATCCATTCATCTGTCTTGCATACACCGGGCTCGACGCATCATGCTAACTGCATCGTATTTCAATTCCAAGTTGAATACGTGTATCAGTTGTTGCATTTCATATGCCATTTTAGAATAGTCGAGCCTATCTTAGTTGCATTTTTGCATGTGTTGCATTAGGCATTTCAGCATAGTTAGGATTCATGCATGATTTCTAATTGGCTTATTTCTTTGGCTTGGAGTACTCGGTGAGTGTTTATGCTTTAGCATCCTTGCATGCGTGTGAGTGACTGCTATGATAGCATGCTTACCATGTGACTATGTGCTTATGTGATATACCTGCCTGAATGTCTGGGTGAAGGTTGGATTATTTAAATTGGAACAATTCATCGATTGCGAGTTTTAAGCCCACTTGAAAGTGGCAAATCACCATGTTTTCTAAGCCCACTTGAGGGTGGAAAAATCCGCATTTTAGCCTACTTGCGAGTAGCACCATCAAACCATCTTTCAAATAAACAAACATGAAATGTTTTGTTCCAACTAAGGCGATCCAGTCTATACTTGTATGCTGCGCGCATCACATAGTAATTCTAGGCTAATAAACCGGAATAAGAGCACATAATGTTTTCAAAACTCGATATCATGGTTAGTAGAGGCCGATCTTTAATCGGGCGAGCGGGGGTGCTCACGAAGTGACCTTCCCCAATCGTACCCAAGTTCCCGAGCCGAGGCAACTTTGGTGATGACGGACACGTGGCCTTAGGCAACGAGTCAGGGTTTCCTAAATTCCCCCAAAATAAATATTTAGGTGGCGACTTTGTATCTGGCAAAGCAGTCCATGTTTGGCACTTCTTTCAAAAAAATTTGTTTTCAAAAACGATTTGCCGAATTTGGACTCTTTGATGATTCATCGGTCTTGCATTGCACTTTGCGAGATTAGATACAGGACCGTGACATTGAGTCCTGAACTGTAGTGAGCCCAATGAACAGAACAGGATTCCCTCCCGGGACGTTCGGGGACGTCTACACCATGTCGCCAACTTTCGTTGGATTACAAATAGAAGCTAAAACAGCGGGAGTAAAATTAATCCAAAATCAAATAAATTAAGTGTAAAATTAATATTATTAAAATAATAGAGGTTAACTTAATTTTCTGTGATACTATGAGAGGCAAAATGATATTTCCTCTTTTTCCTTTATTAAAATTATTAAATCTTCATATTAAATTATGTCAGCATATTTTCTAATAATAAATATTAATTATTATGATAGTAATTAAATCAACAATTTCTTCACAGATTAAGGCATGGTTTACATTTTGTAAAATCGTAAATTACACCTTCACCCTACTTACCTATGAATACTTTCTCACTTTGGTCTTCAAACTATTATATTCTTTCACTTTGGTCCAAATTGTAACAAATGTTATACTTTTATGATGGAAAATGCGGCATGAGTCAAGTTCACCTTTATTTGTATGAAAACGACCAAACTATTATATTCTTTTCACTTTGGTCCAAATTGTAACAAATGTTATACTTTTGTGACGGAAAATGCAGGATGGGTCAAGTTGACCTTCATTTGTACAAAAACCTCTGCTATAGACCAGCTCAACATGCAATCCTCCATCGTAGAACACTTCCATTTACCGCTTGCCATGACCTATCTATTTTAAAGTGGGAAAACAAAGTTTTCTAAGTGATCAAAGTAATAAAAGTTACTTTTTAAAATTCTATAATTACCCTCAAACGTTAGCAAATCGGACCAAAAATAAGAAAAATAATATAGGGACTAAGGTAGATACAATGACAAACAATATATATATCTAAGAATAAAAGGAGTGACAGTAAAAAGGTAGTGACCAACTACGAAATAATAGGCAAAGACTAATACTAGTTTGTGTTACAATTATAAATGTGTCAAAGTGATTTATACTCGATGCCATCATTTGGACATAATGACAAGACACTAGTAGCGGCAACACTGCTATTATAATGGTCTAAGTCGATGATGATGGTTATGTTTCAGTGGATCAAAGGGCATCATTAATTGAAGTTGGTAACAATAACATTGTTGTCTAATTCACTAATGTCGATGAGATAGTCATAGCAACAACATTTCAAGTAACATTAACATTGATGATAATGAGAGAGAGAGAGAGAATCGTAGCGTAAGAAACATAGTTGGAGTGTCATGCGTTTTTGTTAGTGATAATGTTTGAGGTAATGGCAACACAACAACATAATTACATATAAATGGCGACTAATCAAGCGATCAATTACTATTCGAATATTGACTAAATTGATATTAATGATTAGGCTTTTACTAATTGATGGGGAACTATGAATAAGTTGGGAATTAATTGGTTTAGTGTAGCTTATGAAAACTAATTGATTATTGAATCAATTATGTTTATTATATCAAAGATCCTTACAATCAATTATGATCTTTGAATCTCCCTTATATTCTAATGGATTGTACAATCAATTGTGATTGTTCAAAACCCTGGCTACTAATCGATTGTATAATCAATTACAGTCTTTTAATCCAATTGATTTTTGCAATCAATTATGATTTTCCATTCACTCCAATATGTTATAGCAATTGATTACACAATTAATTGTGTTTGAAATTTTAAAAGTTATGATGTTTTGTTAAATTTTATGATCTTCGGGACAAAATTGCAATCAATGTGTTATGTTATGACTCATTGGTAAAAGTTATGATAGTTTTTAATGTGGTTATGATTGTGGGAAAAAAAGTTATACTCAATGTCTTATGGTTATGATTTATTAGTAAAAGTTATGATTTTACCACCAAACGTTATGATTTCCTATGGTCAATCATAATAAAAAAATGTTATGATTCAAATGTTACGATAATTTTTTGGAAAATACTATATTTGTTATGAGTCGTTGTCATATTGTTATGATTGATACTGTCTTTGTTATGACACTGTAGTGTATGTTATGACATTGTTATGATTCATTGTAGTAATTGTTATGATGTTTAAAAATAGTTATGATTCTTTCATGTAACCTGTTAAATGACCTGTTTAGCAGGTTACTTTGTATGACATGGCACAATATGAACCACACAATAAATGAATATCATATGCCCTTTAGAAAGTGTACATTATAGACTTTTCCGAATCTTATTTATCAAATTTATGATTTTAAGTTCACGTCATATCTTCTTGTCTATTTTTTTTTTATTTATTTATTTTGTGAATATAAAATTGGATACTTGGCAAAATAAAAAAATAAAAAAAAAAGTTTCAAGACACCAAAATAAGTGCTCACATATATAATAGTATAGATTTTAATTTGGCATTGCTTCCTAATAGTTTCAAAATCACATAGAGCCTCTAAACTCACCCTCAAAACCTTTCTCTATTTTTTTTTTATAAATAAAATATTATTTATCATCTTATAAAATCAAATAATTAAACTAGATAAATCCTAACCTTAGTTTTGGTCAGTTCCTTCCTAGCTCCCGCTAGTCTTTCTAACCCTTTTTTTGTCACTACAACCTTCTCTCATTTATTCTTATTCTTTTCTATCATGACTCCCATCTTTTACTGTGAAACCCTAATCTAGTTTCTCTCTTCATTACAAACCCCCAACCTTACGCCTCCCTTTCCTTGCTACTAACCTTTAACTCAACAAAAGAGAGAGAATCATGACGAAGCAAGAGTAGAAATCGCGATGAAGAGATTTTTCTTATGTTAAAATAGTTACTACCTCTTTCAGACTGAGTATGTATCAAATGAACTTTGTTTTGTAATCTTTGGTTTTAAATTCACTATTTTTTTGAGTTGCATGTGTTGTACAAATTGTGTGAAAACATAAATCATATAAATTCATATATTTAACAATCTGAATTTTATGCTGGTAATTATAGATAAATAGAACATAAATTCATAAAAATAAAATTGTAGAAGAAAGCAAACCGAAGCCTACACTAGACAGTATCCTTAAAACAGATTCGTTGCCTCACCGGTTGGGTGCTGGAGGTTGTTCGACGTCTATCTCCCAAAATGATACAACGGTTGGACCATGTAACGCCCCAACCCTTCACATGCCATCGATATTGTCCGCTTTGGGCCACGCCCGTACGGATTTGTTCTTCCCAGTGGGTCACCCATCCTAGAACTACTCCAGCCTAAGCACGCTTAACTGGGGAGTTCTAATAGGAATTTCACCACCCGGGAAAAGGCCTCAATGCTAGATAAGGGTCTAGGTTTTTACTTTTATAGCCCAGGAACTCCCTCTCTATTCCCGATGTAGGACACCAGGGCCTTACAATCACCTCCTCTTAGGGCTGCACGTCCCCGTGCAGTAGCCTGCCAGCTCACAAGCCCGTCCACATGCACCGAGAGACGCCAGGGGCCCACACTCGGTACTCCGGAGAGTCGGCTCTGATACCATTTGTAACGCCCCAACCCTTCACATGCCATCGATATTGTCTGCTTTGGGCCACGCCCGTACGGATTTGTTCTCCCAGTGGGTCACCCATCCTAGAACTACTCCAGCCTAAGCACGCTTAACTGGGGAGTTCTAATAGGAATTTCACCACCCGGGAAAAGGCCTCGATGCTATATAAGGGTCTAGGTTTTTACTTTTATAGCCCAGGAACTCCCTTTCTATTCCCGATGTAGGACACCAGAGCCTTACAGACCAGCTACAACAATGCACAGACTGAGTAGTTTCGGCGAACAGATCTATGACAGCACACTCTCACTAGGAAGAATATAAAATGAGAGAAACTTTTGAAGACAAGAACAGATATTATGGGTCCAAAGAATGAAGGACAAAGGCCTCCTTTTATAGACATGGAGGGAGAGAAGAAAAGGCTCCAGCAATTAGAGCCCCTCACAAATGCAGAAATTAATTTTGTATTAATCTGCAAACTTGATGGAATAAATCCATCATGAATAGAGGAGTTACCAACTCTATTATACATATAGGTTTGTGTATACATGCCTGCAGTCCACACATCTGGCTTGGCCCAAAAAGATTAAGATGGGTGGGACAAGCCCAACCCTACACTTAATCCCTTCCAAACCCCAAAATCCAAGAACCACGGATCACACACCACGGACCATGAACCCGGACCCAGACTCGGACTCGGACCTGGCCCTGTCCAGGCGGGCAGATTTTTGCATAACCAACTTGGACCATAGTTTTGGCCCAAGTCCATCATTGAAGCATCCATAACTCGCTTTCTTCGGAAAATTTAGATGCTTCAAAGGGTTTACACCCTTATGCAAAAAATGGGATTGAAATACCTATCAATGCTCTCCTCTACAATCAATGTGGAATACAAGGTTTTACGCATTTCCCAACACCTCTTTCATTAGACCAACTTAATGAGTCAATTTCTCATTCAAACCGTAATGGTTTTTGGTCATTCTTGTGCTGTAAAGATCTCACTACAAAGAATCTAAACCCACTTTACTCCACCTCAATTGAGGATTGGCACTCACTTTAATATTGCATTAAAATCACCAAAAAAAATCGTTATTTTTCCAACAATCCTCCACATGAATAAAAATTAATTGAATAACAACAAACTGACAACGCTTAACAACAAAGACTCGAAGAGAGTGCAACGGAATAACCTTTGCATCGGAAAAGGTAGCTTTTGGCTTTGAACCCCTTATAATGAAGTCTATCGGATTTACTGGCTGTCTAATGAACACGAAGTCTTGAACTGTTCTGCCGTTTATGTAAACCAAGACAATAGACCTCACACAAGTATTATTCAAACCATCGTTCTGTTCTCACTGCTGTGTCCGGTTTGGCCCTGGAACAATAGCTTGGTTTAGTGAGTGGTTTAAAGAATTCGGCCTTGTCAATTCTTATAGAAGCGGCCCCACTTCACACTCACATAGGTGACTCTGCATAAGTATCCTACTATACTCAGCTCAACAGCTCAACAAACCAGAGTCATTAAAAGCTTAGCTTAACCTTTACACTCGCAGGTATCACTGATAAAAGGAATGGTTGGAGGTTTAACCTCCTCAGTGACATACCACCGTTACACGCAATTAGGTTGTCCCATTGAACCTAGATCTTGGGATCTCCAGTTAACTAGGTTTGTTTTCCATTTTGGTAACACCTTACACTAAAGGCCTTAACCCCATGACGACTTCTCTACTAACACTCGATTTAACCCTTTGGTTAACGGATCCGCAATGTTGTCCTGAGACTTTACATAGTCTAAAGTGACAACTCTGTTCGAAAGTAGTAATCGTATGGAATTATGTCTACGACGAATATGTCTAGACTTTCCATTATACATATTACTCTGTGCCCGTCCAATAACCGATTGGCTGTCACAATGAATACAGATGGCTGGCACAAGTTTAGACCAACGTGGAATATTCTCAACGAACTAGCGAAGCCATTCAGCTTCTTCAATTGCTTTATCCAAAGTAATAAATTCAGATTCCATCGTTGATCTCAATATACACGTTTGCTTGGAAGATTTCCAAGACATGACTGTTCCTCCGAGGATAAACACATAGCCGCTAGTGGATTTGGAGTCTTTTATATCAAATATCCAATTAGCATCACTAAACCTTTCTAGTACCACTAGGTATCTAGTATAATGCAACCCATAACCTCGGGTGTAGCGTAGATAACCTAACACCCACATAATGCCCCTCCAATGAGTAGCATTCGGATTACTCGTGTATCTACTAAGCCTGCTAACAGAGTAGGCTATATCCGGCCTTGTACAGCTCATTAGATACATCAAACTTCCAATGCCCTAGAATATTCTAGCTGAGAGACACTCACACCATTATTCTTGGTCAAATATAGACTTACATCTACTGGTGTCCTAGATACATTTGTATTTGATTGACCAAATTTCTCAAGTATTTTCTCAACATAGTGAGATTGAGAAAGTACAATACCATTAGATGTTCTGGTAATCTTAACACTCATAATTACATCTGCAAGGCCTATATCTTTCATGTCAAATTTAGAGTTTAACAATCGCTTGGTAGTTCAAATCATCTCATCATTACTATCAACAATGAGTATGTTATCTATGTATAGACACAAAATGACATAACATCTGTCAGTGTCTTTGACATATACGCATTTGTCACACTCATTGGTTTTGAACCCATTTAACAACATAGCGTTGTCAAACTTTTCATGCCATTGCTTGGGAGCTTACTTCAAATCATACAATGATTTGACAAGCTTACAGACTTTCTTATTTTGTCCTAGAGCTGAGAACCCCTTAAGTTACTCCATGTAGATTTCTTCATCTAAATTTCCATTTAAGAAAGCTGTCTTTATATCCATCTGATGTATCTCCATACCACGTAAAGTTGTTATCGCAATCAACATACGAATGAATGTAATCCTTGTCATAGGTGAATACGTATCAAAATAATCCAAGCCTTCGCGCTGCCTGTATCCTTTGATAACTAGTCTAGCTTTATATTTATCAATTGACCCATCAGCTTTCATTTTTCTTTTAAAGATCCACTTACTCCCCAAGGCCTTACTGCCTGAGGGTAGATCAACCAACTCCCAAGTATGGTTCTGCAAGATAGAGTCAATCTCATTCTTTAATTGCTTCTTTCCACAAAGGACTTTTAGGTGAAGTCACAGCTTCATGGAAAGTTCGAGGTTCTCCCTTTAACATATAAGTCAAGAAGTCTGAACCAAAAGACTTTGTAGTCCTTACATCCTTAGCTTGATCATCAACTTGATCATCTGTTTGATCAGCTACCTTCAACCTCTTTCATGGAACTCTAAATCCCTTCTTGAAGACGACACAAAAATCCATTTTCAAAGAAAGATGCATTTCTTGATTCCATAACAGTATTCTTGTATATATCTAGAATAACAGACCTATACACAAGAAATCGATATGCATTCCTATATTGTGCATAACCGTTGAATACAAACTAAAATTACTATATTCATATAGGGTCTTTAAACAATCACTACAACAAAAAGCATTTTTGGTGACGTTTTTTAGCAACCAAACTAAAATTAGTCCCCAATTTTATATAATCGGCAACAATATACTTGTTGGTCGCCAAAAAATAAATTCTTGGTGACGAGTTAAGATTTTTAGTCACCAAAAGGTT
This sequence comes from Camellia japonica, assembly GCA_030407325.1. Classification (NCBI taxonomy): domain Eukaryota; kingdom Viridiplantae; phylum Streptophyta; class Magnoliopsida; order Ericales; family Theaceae; genus Camellia; species Camellia japonica. The sequence continues at coordinate 142,782,751 of JAPPVO010000029.1, read as the reverse complement.
TGGCGCCAACTTAAATTTCTGCGCGGGAGCACTAAAAATGTTTTTGCGGCCAAATTAATATATGGCGACGAAAATTTTGGTTGCCGATTGTAAATTTTTGGTGACAGAAAAAAATCGTCGAGGAAAAGGTGAACGATATTATAGCGATCGAAGGATTTTAGTCGCTAATAAATTAGCTGTCGAAACTACGTCGTTTTGCATTTGTCTCTTCTTTTTTTTTTTTTTTAAGAGTTGACTGACCTTTTTGGTGAAGAAACAAATAATTGACCTAAGCATTGTTCATCTCATTCTCTCAATCCACAACCTCAAGCGGCGCACAGCAAACAAAGGGGTATATATTCTCTTCTTCTTCTCTCTTCCTATTAGTCTCTTCATCTTCTCTCTTCTTCCCAATTGTCATCAACAATGGCAACCCCAAACCCCCTTCAATATTGAACATTAGATTGAATGGAGCCACTACAAAAGAGATCAGAGAGATGGGAGATTCAGAGATGGGAGTCGAAATAAAACAGAGAGATTCAGAGATGGAAGTCGAAAATGTATGTATATATATATATGCATTTCTGTGTATTATATATATACTTTTATATATGATTATGTATGTATATATATATAAGGTTGAAATGTGAACATTGAAATGCCTAGAGATCACCCCCCCTTTTTTTTTTTTTTTTTTTGTAGTTTCATCTATGTATATATATATATATAATTTTATGCATTTCTGTGTATTATTTTATACTGTATATATAATTTTATGTTGTATTATTTTAATTTTAAACAGGGATAATTTTATGCATTTCTATGTATTATATATATATATATATATATATTTATATATATATGATTATGTATGGATATATATATATATAAGGTTGAGATTCAAATATTGGAATATGTATGTATCCCTATTTTTTTTTTTTTTTAGTTGTCATCTAGGTAGAGTTGTGTTGTATGTATCCCTGTATGTATATATTCAGTACTTATTTAGGGGTTGGATTGATGTAATGAAACATACAAACTAAACTTTGAGACCCCCACAGCAAGGGTGCAAAAGTTTTATCTGGTTGCTCTAGTTTTGATTATGTATGTATATATATATATATATGATTATGATTATGTATATAACTGATTCCAATATGTAAATCTAAAGCACATTTTATTTTTCTATTTTAACGAATAGGCCCTTATAGAATTCATGAGTTAATTTTTTAAATCAATTGATTTTTAAATTCATACTGTGGTATCATACTATTTGATTTCTTAAATTCATACTTTGGTTTGAATTTATGGTGTTATATACTATTTAAGCTTTAATTAATCTTATTCAAAACCCCTGTTACTAAATTTTATTTCTTTTTCAAAAGGAAAAAGAAAAGGTTAAGGTGTCTTAACAAAAAAGAAAATGAAAGCTATGTAGGAATGGGAACATAAAATGTACTGCAAATGGTATGGTTCTTTAATCATTACTTTTTGAGTTCGTTTTTGGAATATTTATCAAGTAAAGCAATCACTACGGAATGTGTATATTTTGGAGCATGCACAACCTATTTTAGTGTAAAGTTTCTAAAGATGAGCATGGTTCTTTTCTACTAAATGATTGTATAAATTTAATCTATAAATTTTTCTTGTTAACTGAAAGTGTATTTTTGTAGTTGCTATGGTCCATTTCTTATTCTCTCTCTCTCTCTCTCTCTCTCTTTGTTTTTTTCAAGACCTCTGAATCTCATTTGTGATTGGTAGCAGTAGGCATTGACAGGTGTGCTTTCTTATCAACTAAGCTGTGCATATATCTTTGCTTATACTCTACAAAATTGAAGACTCTCATGAAATAGTTTTAATCGAATGTGACATACATTTTTAAAAAATGATTGTTGACATAAATTGAAAAACTTCATTTTTTCTATAAAATTTTGTAGTGCTTTCAATATCAGGTAATCCATTATATTGTCATTGCTAACTTAGTTTTAGTTGCCAAATCCTTGGACACATTATTTGGAGTTTGGATTTACAGAAAAACAAGAAGCATGAAGGGAGAAGCATGGGAACATGGTGGATACATCTATTTTGGATTGGAAGATTTAACCTAATAGGAAAATGTGCATAATGAAAAAAATAAAATAGAAAACATTGCAGGCCTTAAGATAATATATATCTTTTGTACGAGCAAGAAATAATGTTCTCGTATAATCCTGTTGATCAAGTCTGCACTCCTCCAAACGTCGTCGCTTTAATCCCTGAAAACACAAACGTGAGCTAGCCGGCGGGTGTGTGCCGGATACCTCTCCGATGCCTAAGTCAGCAAAATAGACAAATAGACAAAAAGCTCTATGTATTCGAGAATCAAAGTTGTGTTACCTCTCCATAGGTGATGTTATGAGCTTTTATAGGTTCCACGTGGCACAATCTTAGTAGGACTCTTATCCCTCCATGTAGAGTCCTTCTAGGAATCACACTCCTAAAAGATAATGCTTACCCTTCAACACCCCCCTCACTGCTTAAACCAAGTGAGATGGTTTTACCTCAATAGCCTGACAAAACGACCGAGCTAACAATACTCCTTTGTCATACTCAAACCAGTACCTTCACATGCAACTCATGGCTTGGCCTTTGTTCACCAATACCTCGGTTGCGTCCGTTAAAGACCGAGCTATCTACAACAAGTTCTGACCGAGCTAACTGTAGCAAGGTCCACCTTAAGAAGCCATAATACCTCGGTCCAAAACACTGTGGCCGAGCTAACTACCGCTTTGACAGGGATAACTGAGCTAAATGCAAGGCTCTTTTGAGACCGAGATAACTACAAGGCCCTTTTGCTCCGCCCTTCTTGCTGCGGCCCACAGAACGGTCCTTTACCCAGTTCGGCCTAATTTACTTATAAATTACCCTCTCATCTTTGTAAATTTTGAGTTACTTTAGGAATAACTTTGTGCTAAGTTATTGTCAATATTAAAATTTATGTCTAATTGTGATTTTATTTGGGTTTTTGGTTTATATACATTTTATTTACAGAGAAACTATAAATTGCAAATGTTTTTTCCCCTTCCCTGTCTCTATCGCATTTGTTTTAATCCCCATTGGAATAAAAGCTAACAAAATCATAGTATAGTGCTTTTGTTGTCCCATTGTTCTTCCTACATGTGAGCTCATTTTTTTGTTAAGAGAAAATATGTGTGCTTATTTTTTATCAAGTGCTTTAGAGAAGATAGTAAAAACAGATGAGGAAAACAGCTGAAGAACATGGGAGTAGGTACCACAAGAATTAGCATATTTTTTAGCAGTTAGAAAGTTCATTGCTTACTATGTAACGTGATTTGGAAATACCAAACATTAGTTATTTTTTTAGGAAACAATTTCGATTTCTTTGTTAAGATTTTCCATTTAAAGTTTTGATAAATATGGGAGTGCCTTTCTCCCTTTAATAATTAGTTTTCCTAAATTTTAGTTTGTTTCTTTTTTTTCATTTTCATGTTGTGTTGTGTCTTTTTGTTGTAGGTCATCAATTTATGGGTTTTCGATATAATCAAAGGTATAAACTCTAAATGATTTTTTTTTTATTTTATTATATCTGTTTCATTACTCACAAAATTTTAGAAAATTTATTTTTTTTAGGTCTATTACTTATTGAGTCTTTTGTTGGATCTTTTGGTATTTTGTGCGTTTTTTTTTTTCCCTCACCCCTCTCCTCCTCCTCTCTCCTTAATCTTTCTTTCTTTTGAATGGTGGTATTGTGGACGTCTTTGTAGTTTTCCTGTGAGTGGTTTTGGTAGATGTATACTGAAATAGAATGACTTTTGCATGATATGAGAAGCCTATTATAACAGCTCATTAGAATGACATTTGCATGATATTTTGGTTTCTGTATTTTGCTATTTGTTGGCTTTGGGTTGTGCACAACTAGCATAGTTTCCCGTCCATAAAAAATTGTTGGCTTGACTATTTCATATTTTGTTGATCGTTGGGATGACTTTAATTCCATATCATGTAATAAATGTGTTGAAGATTTAAACTAACAGGAAAATGTGCATAATGAAAAAAATAAAATAGAAAACATTGTAGGTCTTAAGATAATATATATCTTAGTAAATTTTGAGTTACTTTAGGAATAACTTTGTGCTAAGTTATTGTCAATATTGAAATTTAAGTATAATTGTGATTTTATTTGGGTTTTTGGTTTATATACATTTTATTTACAAAGAAACTATAAATTGCAAACGTTTTTTTTTCCCTTTCCCGTCTCTATCGCATTTGTTTTAATCCCCATTGGAATAAAAGCTAACAAAATCTTAGAATAGTGCTTTTGTTGTTCCATTGTTCTTCCTACATGTGAGCTCATTTTTTTGTTAAGAGAAAATATGTGTGCTCAAGTTTTTGTTCCTACAAGACTTAAAAGGCCCGTTCAGGGGGGCGAAATTACAAAATGACCACCAAAACTGCCAAAACTTGGCACGGGCAGCTTGTTCAAGCCCAAATAGACTTGTAGGAACAAATGGGACCTTGATTGGATTCCCAATTAGAAAATTAGAAGGAAAATTGTAAAACACAAGATTAAAAAGGCCCGTTCGGAGGCTGAAATTGCGAAATGACCACTGAAACCGTCGAAACTTAGCACGAGTAGCTTACTCAAGCCTAAATAGACTTACAAGAACAAACGGGACCTCAATTGGATTTTCAGTTAGAAAATTAGAAGGAAAATTGTAAAATACAAGACTTAAAAGGCCCGTTCAAAGGGGCGACATTGCGAAATGACCACCGAAACTGCCAAAACTTAGCATGGGCAACTTGCTCAAGCCTAAATAGACTTGTAAGAACAAATAGGACCTCGATTGGATTTCCAGTTAGAAAATTAGAATGAAAATTGTAAAACACAAGACTTAAAAGGTCCGTTCGGGGTAGGGGTGCAACTTGGGCGGGCTCAACCCGAGCAACCCGAGCCCAGTCCGAATTTTTTTAGGGCTTGGACAAAATATTTTCAAATTCAGTACGGGCTTGGACAAAAATTCAAAAGCCCGAATTAAATTTGGGCGGGCTTAGGCAAAGACGTCAAACAACCCGAGCAACCCGAAGCCCGAATTATATATATATATCGATATATAAAAATATTAAATATACAAATAAATTATTAGCAATTACGTAATATTAAAGTAATTTATATTATTAAATCATATTGAATATATATTATATATACAAATAACATAAAATCTTACTTTTTTTTCTTTTTATTTTCACTTATAAATTGTAAGGACTACTATAGTGGCATCTCTCTTACATTATATAAATTATTTGTTTTGATGGTATTAATGATTTTCTATAAATAAAAAAAAAATTGAAATTCATTTACAATTCGGGCAACTCGGGTTTAACTCGGGTCGGGCTTGGGCAGACAATCTCGGGTTACAATTCGGGCTTGGGCGGGCTTGGGCAGGTCTCAGCACAATTTGGGCTGGGCTTGGACAACCTCCTAACCCGATCGAACCCGCCCGAGTTGCACCCTTAGTTCAGGGGGTCGAAATTGCGAAATGACCACCAAAATCGCCGAAAGTTAGCATAGATAGCTTGCTCAAGCCTAAATAGACTTGTAGGAATAAACGGGACCTCGATTGGATTTCCAGTTAGAAAATTAGAAGGAAAATTATAAAACAGAAGACTGAAAAGGCCCATTTGGGGGCCAAAATTGCGAAATGACCACTGAAACCGCCGAAACTTAGCACGAGTAGCTTACTTAAGCCTAAATAGACTTATAGGAACAAACGGGACCTCGATTGGATTTTCGGTTAGAAAATTAGAAGGAAAATTGTAAAACATAAGACTTAAAAGGTCCGTTCGAAGGGTGAATTGCAAAATGACCACCGAAACTTAGCATGGGCAGCTTGCTCAAAGACTAAATAAACTTGTATGAGCAAACAGCACCCCAATTGGACTTCCCGTTACAAAATTAAAATCAAAATTGTGAAATTCATACTGAATTTTTTTTTTTTTTGGTCAATCTAATATTGTTTTTTCTTTTTCATGTGACAGATTGGCAATGGTGGAAAATAGTTTGAGCTCCATCAGAAGATTTGATTTTGTGTTTTTGGAAATATTTTGACATAGGATTTTGGTAAATAACTTATGGATTAGATCTTTAGTATCAATATTTGGTATTATGTTTTTGCAAATATTTTGACATAGGATTTTGGTAAATAACTTGTGGGTTAGATATTTAGCATCAAAATATTTGGTTTTGTGTTTTTGAAAATATTTTGACATAGAATTTGGTAATGGATTTGTGGGTTTGATGTTAATAGTTTGTAAGTACTTTGGTATGAATGTTTCAGATTGTTAGAGAATTGTAATTATGTTTATTGGGATGTTTAATAGCTATTAATTTTGAATTATTATGAATGTCTTGCACAGGTGTATTACTATTTACATTGCATTTGTGTACATATTGTGTAGAGAAAAACAGGTGTTTTGGATTATTTTGAACAAGAAAATTATTAAAATCAAAACTTGTGCAGTGAATTTTTAGTGATAGACGACATTTTGGTTCTGTTAATATATTTGGCGACAACATATTGTTTTTGTCGCTAAAAGTTAGTGGCTATTCCAAGAATTTTTAGCAACCAAAACTTAAGCATTGCTAAAAAGTTGATTTTTAACAACCAAATTAATTTGTCGCTAAATAGTACTTTTGGCAACGAATTTATTTGTTGCTAAAACTACATAGTGACAAATTAGAATTTTACAGCGACAAAATATACGATTTTTGGCAATCAACTTTGCTTGTCACTAAATGTCTACATATAGTGACAATTTATGATTTGGTCACCAATACTTTTAGTGACAGGCCTTTGGTGACCAATTGTGTACTTGTCGCTGATTCTTTTAGCAACGAAATTTGTACTTTTGGTGACCAATTTTTTGACTGCCAAATATGCTTTTTGTTGTAATGAATTCCTTGTGTCACAATAATTATGAAACTCTTAAAATCATATCATAGTAAATACATTCCTAGAATGTCATCAACTGAATTAAGCACCCAAATATATTTGGTCCAACCTATTACTTTGAAGCCAATAGTCTTACTATTAGGAAACACAAATCCAGTGTTCAATAGTCTACTATTTGGAACTTCATAACACAACCAGTAGTCTTATCACTAGGAATCACTAATTTCTCAGCATGTGGTCAGTAGACTTTCTACTATTAGGAATCACAATGTCTTAACCTGTGATCAGTAGTCACTTTACTATTAGGAATCACAATGTCCTGACATAGAATCAATAGACTCTTTCATTACTCAGAATCATCATGTCTTGACATATGATCAGTAACCTCTCCACTACTAGGAACCATCTTGTCTTGACATGTGATCAGCAATCTATTCACTACTAGGAACCACAATCTCATAACTGTGTAGCCAATGGTTCTAATACCTCCTAGGAACCACCAGTCTTCTATCACTTTGATTAGTGATCTTGTACTCACTAGGAGCCACCAATTTAAGAATATATTTGAAATTTAAAAATTCAAAAATATATTCACACACCTTAATAGGTTGTCTCATCTTTTGTTTTCAAGCAAATTCACATAGCAATCACATATGCTATAATTGACACAAGGATAACATACTAATTGCCTCTGATTAATTCAGAGATATTATCATGCAATCTTATGATTTCCTGTAACAACACTTTGATCTCTCTAGATCTTCCTTTAAGAACCTCGCAAGGCTTAAGGTTGTCAGATAGAACAACATTTCTATTGTCACCTCTTGAAGGCATTTCTGAAAAATTACAACAGAATTTCACTATTTTGTTTTTCCAGACACTAAACTTAACAGTAGAAAATCCACAGTTGGAAATTTAATTCAAAATTAGTCTCACCACTTAACCTAGAATCAAACATGGTCAAGAATGTTCCCAGGAAGACTGGAAGGGTCACATCGATCCCACTTAAAACCTAGTTAACCTTTTGACAAAACTTTCAAGAGCATGTTGACTCCTAATCCATGGGAAACAAATTTAGAATTAAGTTTTTAAGGGGATAAACTAGGTTATAACAAACCAATTCCAAAGCAAATAAAATTTGCTACCAGAATTACACCACTCATCAAAGTTAATTGGTACTCCCGGAACTGAGCCCATTATTTCTAAATAAAATTCAAAAATATTTTAGCTAATGCTAAAATTTGATTTCTTTTCTCAAAACCAAAACACTTTAGAAATAATCAGATTATAAACCAAAACACTTTGGAAATAATCAGATTTGTAACCAAAAACTTTCTCTAAACTTGGCTTTCCAATACTTTGGGAATAAAATGATTAAACTCAAAGACTTTCTTAAACACCAAAGGTTTAAAACCAAATCCATCCTAGCTGTCATTTCTGAACAAATAAGAAATTCTCTTTAGCTAAGGCTAAACATTTTGGTTACTATTACAGAAAACCAAACCAAGTTCCAAACTTATAAGCAATTTAAAAAATGCTAACCAAATTACAAGCAAAAAAAAAAAAAAATTTGCTACAACAATACAAGCAAATAAAACTTGTTTTAACATATTGGAAAAAACCATAACTAAAGTCCAAGCAAAAAATTGCTTCAATTTGTATATAAGTATAATAGCCAATCTATAAGGATTCTATTTAGTCCAAAATCTTTTTCACGCTTAGAAATTCCTATTCATCACAAAGGTTAGTCGTCCATATTGAGGATTGACACTCACTTTAATATTACATTAAAGTCACAAAAAAATCATTATTTTTCTAATAGCATGCTTATTTTGTGATTGATTAGGTTAGTGTCTTAATAATCAACATGCTATTATTGATTTTTGCATCTTTTTAAGAGATTCTCATATTTCTTTGCATAGTAAGAAGTAAATTGTCATTGTTTGTTCTAAAATAGACATAATATTGTGCATTCTAGCTGATACTGTCGAAGATTTCATCTAATTTTGTTGCTTGCTCAAAGATACTGGATTTACACAATCCATTAATAGCAGTCTCTATCGTGCCAATCATATTCAATGTGTTTGATTTGAGTCTGTTGGATTAAGTTTTTTGAAAATTGAGTTTTTTAATTTTCGTATTTTTTTATTTTTAGTGAATATTTTTAAAATTTTAAACATTTTTTTACTTTTTTAGATGCACCTTACTTAGATATATCGAAAAAGTAAAAAATTTGTAAAAAATATTTTAAAAAATTAATAAATCCATAAAAATACAAAAAAATATATTGAATTCTTGTATTTTTTTTATATTTTTGGTATTTAGTGAATTTTTAAAAGATTTTTTTTACAATTTTTTTACTTTTTAGGTGTATTTATGTTAAGTATGTCTAAAATGTAAAAAAATTGGTTAAAATATTAAAAAAATTCAGTAAAAACAAAAAAAACGAAAAATAAGAAAGTAAAATTTTTTAAAAAATATTTTTAAAAAAATAAAACCAAACAAGCTAATTGTTATCCTAATTGTTAACAACGATACATTTCAACACAACAAATATATAAGATTTGTTGTAGTGCTTTTTAACTCTTTCCAATTAATCCTCATTGTTTAAAGAAAACGATGAGCTCTAATGGATATGGGTCTCACTATGATGTGATATTTTAGTTTTAATATTTTTTTATTTTAATTTTCTGCCACGTTATTAAAGTTCAATAAAAATTTCAAAATTAGATGATATATCATTATTCTTTGTTTAAATGAGTTTTTAGTTGTTTGTCATATTCATTTTTCCTTAAAAGGCCAACTTAAGGCATTTAACTTTTTTTAGTTGATCAAATTACAAACATTTTCATCTAGGCACATTTTTCAAGACGCATTTAAGATTTAATTTTCAAATTTATGTTGGTTTCTACTTTGAGGGAATGTTAGAGTATATTTCATATTTATCATTGACGGAAGAGATTGCTCTTAGTATTTTGAAAGAACAATTAAGAAGTAAGTTTAATTTCACTCACTTTTAGGCTATGTTCTTATTTCACTATTTAGGTGTGTCCAAGAATGAGAATGAAATTTTTAATATGATTCTTAAGATGGAATGAGATTACATAATAGTTGATCCATGGAATAACACATTCCTTTGAGAACTTGGTTTTTTTCTTTTTTTTTTTTTTACAAATACGATTAATTTAAGAAAAAATCAAACGTATTAGCCCATGAAATTTAAACTATATCACATTCGTATGTAAGATTTCTAGCCAAATTAAACAATTTTTTTTTTTTTTTTGGTTATAGGAAAATCCTCACACTCGCCTGCAAGTCCAAAGCAATGCCCTTTACAAAAATCACCAGAGTGTCTTGTTGTCCGTTCTGAGTTAGGAGACTATAACTTGGGAACTTGCCCTGACCTCCCAAGACAAATTCCGCTTAAGTCAAGACTCGCACAGCAAAGGAGTATTGAGGTTCTGAGTTAGGAGACTATAAAGACTCGCATAGCAGGGGAGCATTGAGGTTTTAAGTTAGGAAACTATAACTTGAGAATTAGCCCCGACCTCCCAAGGCAAGCTCCGCTTAAGTCAAGACTCGCACAGCGGGGGAATATTGAACCCATACCAAGTGCTATGAAACTGCTTGAGACTAACCTCCTAACCAACTGTGTTATGCCCAGGAAATTAATCCAAAAGAGGTTTGAACCTGGGACCTGGGGGCTTAATCTCCAAGCCTTTGCCAAGTTGCCAACCACCCTTGGGTTAAATTAAACACTTCAATTACATTGAAATGTGAATATCATTAACTCTGTTTAGTTTTAAGTGCTATGAAACTGTTTGAGACTAACCTTCTTTTTGTTTTGTTTTTCAGTATGTTCTTTTTAATATTTTAATTATTTTTTTAAAATTCACTTAATTTAGATACACTTACAAAGCATTAAAAAAATTCTCTAAATAAAAAAATGCAATAAAATTACCAAAAAAAAAAAAAAAAAACAATATTTTTTTTAAAAAAAATATCTACTTTAATAGAATTTTAAAAATAAAAATAATAATAATTAAGATACTTAAAAAATTATTAAAAACAACAAATACGAATTAAAAACTTAAAAAATTAATTTTAAAAATTCAAAACTAAACAAAGTTACTAGATTCTTTGTAATTCTCATTCTTGCTCTTGTAACTATTACCATTCAAAAATAGGCTTATGTTTGTGTTTAAATTTTAAATTTGTGTATAGATTCAGGAAGAATAAATAAATGAATGAAGTAGATTTTTTCCTCGTTTGAGAGGAACTAAATTAATATAATTTTTTGGTTATTTTAATTTTTTTTTTAATTGATTTGATAGTTATGAGAAAAAAATAAAATAATTATGATTTAAATATAATATTTTATCTTATTAATTAAATTAATTTATTTTATTTTTATTGACTAATTTAATTAAAATAACTTATGCCAAACGAAACATTTAGGCTTGGTTTGGGATCTTTGAAAAAAGATAAAAAGACAAAAAATTACAACAAAAAAATTTAAAAGTTATCACTATTCACAAAAAAATTATAAAAAATTATTTTTATACAAAAAAAAGGTACAAATCACGTTAAGGTGAGTTACCTTTTGCTGACTTTGGTGTAAACAAATTACACAAGCGGAGTCAAGCTTAAAGACGGTGCTGTTTGGCCCGTGGGAGCCCATCACGAGTCCCGTTTTGATAATCTGAAAATGTATAGAAATCGTCGAGTATTATATATCTATAAAACATCACGTTGATCGGATATCGATAACTATATGATCAAATCCGTTTTGTATAAAAAATAGATTGTGTTATAGTTAACAGTTGACAAAAAAAACTAATACGATTAAATAGCTATCGATATCTGATCAACGTGATTTTTTAAGAGTATGTAGTACTCGACGAGTTCTACACATTGAACGATTTCGATTAGCAAAACGAGACCTGTGGTGGGCCCCCACGGGCCGAACAACACCGTCCAATTCAAGCCCGAAAAAGAGAATCATTTTCTATCTCCTAACTAGCACACCACACTACCCAACCTGTATAGCCTACTCCACTAACTTCTCCTACACATTTATTTATATAATTTTTTAATACACATTTTTTCGTAAAAAGTCAAAAAATTAATCCGAACATCCATCTTTTTTTCTTTAACTTTTTAATCTAAAAAGACAAAAAATATACTTATTTAAAACATCCCAAATAACCCCTTAGGTTCTTTCTGGATTGTGATAGAGAGGATGCAAGACTTTTTTCTTTTCTCATCTTCTTTTTCGCATACTTCACAAATTTAAAATCAAAATCCAATATATGGAGGTTCCGTTTGAGGACTTGAGTTTTGTAGTAAAAAAAATTAAAAGATCGTTATAAATTATTATATTATTTTTTTTTTATTTTTTTTTTTTCTGCACGTAAAAAGTGAATAGGTCAATTAAAATAATCAATTGTGAATGGGTCAGAGTGAGCAAAATTATTTTCATGCAAGGGGAGGAAACCAAATTACTGTTAGATAGCTTGGCGTTGGCGGTTAAGCTTTCTTGTTTCAAAACTTGCACCACAAACTGATTCATGTTAACGTAACAGCATAAACTCACTCATCCTTTTCTTTCTCCACAAGATGGATTAAGCAAAATCAATTAACCTTACTTATTACTTCATCACCTGAATTAGCCAACCAAACCACGTACTATTTCCAAGACCAACGCCAAGAAGAATCTCTTTAATCCAACTCCAAAAAGCCATGCCTTCCTCTCCCCTGTTCATCAAACCCATACCTATATAAAAATCTCTCATCTTCTCCATTTCCCTATTCACTCCCATAAAAATCAAATTCCCAACAAACCCAATTCAAATTCAATCACAACAACCATGTCCTTGACCCACCGCTCTCGCTTCATCGTCAATGGCGTCCAAAGAATGCGAACTCACCATTACTTCTGGTGCCGCCATTGCCAACGATCAATCAGAATCCCTTCTCCACACCACTCCCATCTCTTCTGCCCCCGTTGCTCCTCCCATCTCCGCCGTGACCTCCCCGTTCCGCCGCTCCTCGACCAATCAACACCAATCCCTCTAAATCAAACTGAAAATGAAGTAATAGAGGGAAATCCAGAAGCTTGGATCGTTTTCGAATTTCAAAACCCTATTTCTCCACCGACGGAGATTGATCGGCGAGGGCTTCCTCCGGCGATTCAAGCTCTGCCGATTGTGAATCTGACGGAGACTGATCTAATCAGTGATTCGAATTGTCCGATTTGCAGAGAAGGGTTTGAGGTGGGAGACGAAGCGAGAGTGATGCCGTGTAAACACTTGTATCATGGTGATTGCATTGTTCCGTGGCTGCGAATCCACAATACTTGTCCTGTTTGCAGATTTGAGCTGAGAGGTTGCTTTGAAGATGATGATGATGATGATGAAGATGAGATTGCTGAGGAGGCTTGGAATAGGTTGAATTGGTCGTGGACTCGATTGTTGTCTCTGTGGCCTTTTCGATTGGTGGTGAATTGGATGTGTCGGGATCTTGATTTCCACAGTCACGGAGGTGAGATTTATGGTTTCATAATTTTTTTTTTATGCTTGTTTATTCAGATTTATTTGGTTTAATTTTACTGTTATGTCCTAAATTTTTTTATTTTTTATTTCGTTCTTAAAGTAATTTTATCTATTTAATTCATTCAGTTTTTAATTTCAATCATTCATGTACATTTTCAACACGCTTCGTGTTTAAATGAAAAATATTTTTTACGGGGTTTGGCTTCCCTCTCGTCCATAATCGGATTAGAAGATGTTGTTAGGGGTACTTATCAATTAGTCTTATTCACTAGACTTATTTACTTACAGGTCCTAACTAATAAATTTAACACTATAAAAATAAGAGAGTGATAAATTTATCACTAAAAAATTATTCATAAAAAAAGAGACTGATAAATTTATCACTATAAAATTATTCATAAAAAAAAAAGACTGATAAATTTGTCTTTATCACTTAATAAATTATATCAAATAGGACTTAATGGGTAATAAGTCTCAAAATAGGACCTATTGGGTAATAAGTCTCCCAAATAGGACCTATTGGTAGTTTACCCATGTTGTTAAACCTGTGAAGGCTTATTACGGGTTTCGTTTTGATAATTTAAACCATTCAATATGTAGAACTCGTCGAATAATATATACATGTAAAAAATTACGTTAATTGGAAATCGATAGTTATGTAATCAAATCAGTTTTGTATAAAAAAAAAAAAATGGACGGTAAAAAAATAAACGGTTGATAGAAATCTGATCCGATAAAATAGCTATCGATATCCGATCAACGTGATTTTTTACAGGCATATATTACTCGACGAGTTCTATATATTGAACGGTTCGGATTATCGAAACGGAACCCGTGGTGGGCCCTACGGACCCAACAGCACCCTCCAGTCTAATCACGGACTGAAGGGAAGCCAAAAAAAATTTTCTAAAAAATGTTTTTAGAAAAAATATTTTTCTATATTTGGTGGTAGTGCTGGTGGAACAGAGGTAGAGGTGGATGTGGAATTATGGTGGTGGGGTGACGGCAGTGGTGATGGTGGCGATGGTGATGGTGGTGTAGTGTTGTTGGTTAAATTTTAGTCTGAAAAATATTTTCACTTTTAAAAGTAAAGAATATTTTTTTGTCTAAATAGATTTATTTTCTATTGACATGAAAAGTTGAGAAGATGAGTGTTTCATTGAAGTAGATGTATAAATTAGTTGTCTAATATAAATCTTAGCCTATGTTTGGGAAGAAGGTTTTGTTGTTTTTTTTTGGCTAAAATAGCCACAAAAAAATAAAATAGACTTTTTAGTCCAATAAGACAAAACATCACATTCAACCCATAATCATTATATTTTTTTTCTCACAAAAAAATCAAAAATCCAAAAAAGCTAAAAGCCCTTCCCAAATCAGGCTTTTTAGTCCCAGGCTTTTTAGCCATAAGCTAAAATAGCCAAAAAAGTTAAAAAGCCAACCCACTTTCCAAACGAAGCCTTAAGGGTTTGACTTGGTAGATAATAGGAGTGTACACAAATAAGATTGGTTTAGTTTTAGAGTAAATTATGAATTGAACCTTTTTTAATGTTCTAGAAAAATTGAAACTGTAATCAAACTGTCAACCTATGAAATTGAATCAGAATCGAACTATTGAAATCGGTTTGGTTCGGTTTGATTTATGATTTTAAAAATTTTGTATAACAATAAATATGATATGTATTTTATGTTAGTAAACAAATTAATGATAATTAGTTTAACTAAGTCGTTTACTAATTTTACAGTGATGGCTAGTGTTCAAAAGAAATATTTTATTTTTTAATTTTTTATATAAAAATATAAAAAATAGTAAACAAATATCTAATAGTCTGGTTCAGTTTGGAATCGTAACCAAAACTTTGGAATCAGGAACTGAACTGATTTGAACGGTTCCACTATTTCATAACCAGGATTGTATCTAAAAAAATCACACCAAACCGGCATTTTGGACGGGATTAGATTGGTTTACCTGTTTTACCGATTTTTTTGAACACTCCTAGTAGATAAGGCTTCTGACTTGGGGGTTTGCTCCCTCTAGAGTGTCTTGTTTTCGATTTCTCTCGCCAGTAAAAACTTTTGGGGCCACAAACCACAAGGAAATAAATTTTATTTCGGAAAGCTTATTGTGATTGTATATGTTTGGTTGTTCAAATTATTATTAAATTATATTTTTGTCTGGCAAGTTAAGTTTTCACCTTTATTGACTTGGAAGAACTATATCTAATTGAAACACATAAACTGAAACCTCCCCAAAAAATTATAGACTAAGTAAATGAAATTCATTACGAAGGAATGGAATAGAAAAAAATGACAATAATCTTATTTTGATATCTCAACTTTCAATTGTGATCATTAACATCCTAAATTTCAAACGTAGTTGGTAATTATTGAATACCAGTATGTAGTTATTGAAAACCGTTTGCTTCAAGTACAATAAGTGAGATTAGAATTTTAGAGCAATGCTTTATCCTTGGAGATGGTTACCAATGTGGTGTTCAAACTATTCAATTATGTTAGGTATATGTAAGAAATTTAGTTACAAAAGTAGTTCTAGTTATGCAACTATTGTTTAACAAAACCTGCAATTTGCAGCAAGCACTTGGTGGAGATCTTGGCTCATTCTATAGCTCAGATCATCATATGTCAATTTCACCACTCACATGTTAGGAACAGGTTGAATGCTTTTTTTTACTTTGAGGCAGGTAAGTATTTTCTTAATACTAATTTCAAGAGGTAACACTACTACTAAAGGGAAGACATTGAAGTGCTAGCCAGGTAAGTCTAATGTTATCTTTAAGCTCTGTTTCTGATCATCTCTATTATTTGTGGTATTATAGCTTGTCTCTCACTAACGTTGCACAGAATTAATCATTGATGTGAGACAAAGAGTTGAGATAATGTAAATATGTGAGGTCTACATGCAGCTCCATCTCTGTCTCATCTAGGGTTTTGGTGCAGAAAAATAATTATTTTCTTAGATTATTTTTGTTTATTTACTCTCCAAAGTTGCCTACCCAAAAAAAAAAAAAAAACTCTCCAAAATTGTATTCTTGTTGCGGCTGAATAAAACAACAATGGGTTTTGGGGGGTTTCAAATTTTGTTAATATTCTTCAATTACACAATATGTCAAAAACACTCATACACTTATGCTATGTATGGTATTATGATACAATATATATTGCAAATAGAGCTGTTATTTACCATTATAAATGAATAACTATTAGATAAGGAGACAAAAGAATAATTATTCTATTTTAATTTACCTTTGTTCTATCTAACCCAACACTGGCCCTGTTTGGTAGAGCTGTGGGAAAGTGCTTATAGCTTATGCCTAAACAGCTTATAGTTTATAACTATGAACATAAACTGATTTCTAACTTCCAAAAAGCTATAAGCTATAAGCTAAACCAAACACATCAAAATAGCTTAAATTAAACTGAAAGCTGAAATAAGCAATTTTTAAGCTGCACGAAACAGGGCTACTATCTCAAGGCCGATTATATTTTTTGTGGTAAAAAATTTATATCATTTTATGGTTGATATTACAAAATTTTGTAATATTATTATTACGAAAAGTATACCATGTGCACACATAGTAACATGTCCCCAACTTGCATATAGTTTTTCTTCACAGACTTCTTGTACAAGGTGATCTTCTAACCTTAATCCTTAGTGCCTTTTCCCCCCTTTTAATTGCTTTTATTTATTTGTTAGGTCAATTCTGTTTTCTTATATTTCATTGTTGAAAATTTACAGTTAAATAGGAGGGGGCAAGCTGCAACATCATGGCTTCTTGGTCCTGAATGAAATTTTTGATGATAGAACACAACAATCTTCCCTCTCATAATCCATAAAATCAACACATTGAGATTTGATTTATGCATACTCCTGTAACCCACTTGAATTAAATGCAACAAATGTACATAACAAAAAAAATTGCCTTTTATTTTCTGTTTCTTTACCTATAAAGAAACAACTTATTTTCCTCCCAAGTCTTGCGCAATTGAAGGTTAAGAATTGTCTCATCAATGCCTTTTTTTAATTTCAATTTCAAGATTAACATTTATTGACGAAATGTGAATTTATTTGTTGACTATCCATAACTTTTTTAATCAACAAAAAAGCATTTACAGCAACACCAAAATTTTATTATAGCCTTGTTTAAGAAGTTACTATTTTAATTGACTATTTAATTTTTTAACTATTTTAACTTGATTAAAATAGTTGTGTATGAAAAATTAATTAGTTTTTTTTTTTTTCTTTGGAGTTGATTTAATGATTGTGAAAAAAAAAAGAAAAAAAATGATTATGAATTAAAAATGACATTTTATCTTATTGACTATTTTAACGTATTTTGACTCAACCATCTTCCCAAACACCCCCTATATCAACAGATTGCACTTAAGTTGTCCACAAAATATCTTTCAAAAAATTCCTACCAATTTTGAAAATGACTGTGGAAGAACAAAATCACAACTCAGCAGTAAATACTGATTTCAAGAAAAACATATACTATTGTATTTCCATTAATCTGTGAAGATAAGTTAAATTCATTCCTTTGTTTACACATTTGGTGTTACCTTAGAATTGCAGATGGTCAAAAAGAACCAAATATATTTTACACTTGTTACTAAATGCTGTGGTTCTCTTTGAAAATCCTGCAAAGTTACGTCGACTTCTCAACTAGTTACCGTCTTAGAAGTTATTCTCTTACGAAAAAACATCCCTTGCTTTCATTCCACGTCGCAGTGTAGAGATAGAAGCCTGCCACCTTCTTGGCTTTGGCCTCCGCTGCTATCATCCTATAGCCAGAGCAAAACTTTAAGTTGTCATATGCTGCACGCTTGGAAATTGTGTTTATGTAGTATGCAAATAATGTATTGTTACGACCAACATAGGAGATGGAATGACAGTAGTCCACAGAAACAAAACCACCACATCTCCCTGTATGAAGGACCTATAGCAAAAGCTGCAACAGTAAAAGGTGTTAAGACTTTGCCAAAAAACAAATACAGAATAATTTCCACCCATCAGAAAGCTTAAGAGCAGATAGCAATCTAACACATCGCAAGAAAATGAGAAAATCACATTCTTATTATCACAATACGGAAACATAGGAATTTTGAGCAAGATCAAGCAACTACATTTCAACAGAAATGCAGGTCATTTAAGTTATTTCAAGCATTTACAGATATGCAGTAATAACTTACAAGAAGGAGATGGCGAGATTGAGGTTGAGGCAAGTGGTGGAGATGACGACTTTCTCACATTTCCCCTCTCCTGTCTTGGACTGGATCCGTAGGATACAGCAGGTAGAGGAGAAGGATCTGGGGATAACTGTGGTGTGGAAACCACAGGATGTGGACTAGAACTAGGACCACAAGGTGAAAAGGCTGAAGGAGCATTCGGGTGAGAATTAGATGACGGTGAGGGGCTTGCTGCAATTCTGGAACCACAATGTGGACTAGGGCAAGGGGGGTGAGTACCCACCATTGAAGGTGCAGGAGAACCTGAAATTGGAGGTAAAGAACGGTGGGGTTCATTTTCAGGACTTGGTGAATATGGGTAGTTATCATCAGACGGTGATGAAGCCTCACAGTTAACACATGGAGGTAAGTGACGATGAAAATCAGACGAGGGAGCTGGAGATGGGGCAGCAGAGGGTTCTGCATAATTATTTTGCTCTGGAGCTGGGGCTGGAGAAGGGGTCGGTGGGGTTGCATCGAGTGTACGATTTAGATAAGAAGATAGACTTATTTCTTTGACTTTACCAAAAACAGAATTATCGAGGCCAAGATTCTTTGTGGGAGACCCCGTGATTGCTTGAGCCAATTGCTTCAATCTTTCGGGCAAAAGATTGCCCATATCAGACATCACCAAAGCCTGAACCGTAACAGGAGGATCTTTTGTTGAGCCATTTCTGTTTGTTACCTGCACATACACATTCTGAAAGCAAAAAAGGATGTAGTTAAAAAGCCCATCATTAGTATGAAAAACTTGTCCAGGTTTGCAAATTTTGAAACCTGTCCCAAATCAACCCGTTGAAACACCAATTAATCTGTGCAAGAAAGACACTTAAACAGAATACCTCGTAAGGCCTCAGATGCAATCCCGACTTCAGCTGTTCCTTCAACTCAGCAAGATTTTCATTTATTTCATCAATAGAATTATGGAGAGTAAAATTAAAGAGGATCTGGTACATCTGCCAAATGGAAGCAGACGGCTCAGGGATTACAGTGATTCCCACCGGAAACTTCAAAATTTGAAAAGAAGATGGTATTCCGAAAATTGGAGTTGTCAAAGTCAAATTAGATTGCTGAAGGAACAATTCTATCAAAGATGATCTCAGTACACTTAAGGACACTGGGTTAATTGAAACATCAATGGGATCAGAAAGAACGCCGAACACCACATTAGTAGCATCATATGCATCATCTTGATGCATGGATAGAATGGCAACCTGCTTAAAATAACTTGCATTAAGGTTGATTTAACCTATATTCAAAAAGTTAAATGAAATAAAATCTAGATGATATACCAAATCAGAAGTTCAAAACAAACCTTTGTACCAGGGACACCTATTTCGCTATAGATATCATACTCTAATCTTCCAATGTGTGGAACTAGCACTGAAACTGGCTTTTCCAGTCTGAAGTATGCCTGAACTGCAGCTGAAGGGAAAAGAAAAGGACAGGAAAAAGAAAAAGAAAAAGGAAAGTTCAAAAATCAATCAAGCTGCTTACTGTATGAAAATGTGTAAGATAAATCCTCGCACAAAACCAGAAAATGAAAATGCAAGGGATCCACACACATGAATATGAATGATACTTGATACATAACAGAAAGTAATTCAAGTTGAGGAAAGAATGCATTTAATACACAATGTAGGGCCCATGCGTGGAATTAATATTTGCTAGGTTAAATCAATTTGAGTATATCCATGAGAAGAATATAAATTTACAGCAATGCTATCTACAGCATGGATCGTTTTGCAAAGTGGAGTGTGAACAGGACATGGTACGCCACATGCTCCAGAATATGAATGAAAGAGGTAGGCTTATATAGATCACATTATTGACATGTCTTAAGGTGTACTCAAATGTGAGAGTGATTAGTATGAAGAATATGAGATTTAAATGGTGTTTACATCGACTCTTCTATTTCTCTCACAATACCATGTCCACATGATATGATAAGGGTAAAGGTGTGGGATATATGTCCAACACTAATGCTTGAAGAAAAGGCAGCTCATATTTGCTAGTAAATAAAAAAAAAAATTGCCTCTCACATGGATGGGAGATAATTCCATATTTTTCCTAAATCCTATTTAATTTCAAATATAATTCTAAATAATTTACATTATCTTAATCTAAGAATATTATACAATATGCAAACATATCCCTATACCCATACCCAACTTTTGGATACGTGTCCCAATATAACATTTAGGTTTAGGAAGATCAAACGCTTAGATACACATCTATACCCGATACTCGTACCCAAGTCCATGTAACATAAGTCAATTAAAGATCCACAATTTATTGAAATGCCTTTCTACTTTCAAAGTTTTCTTATATTTAGATGAATCATCTAAAGACATGTTTCTTATTCTCCTACACAAATTGAGGCAATGATGTGCTATGACCCCATTTTTAGATCTTCTCTTGCCAAAACTCACTCCTCTTAAGCTTTGATTCATCATACTTGAATATTTTTTCACATGAAAAATAGTAAGAATAAATAGGAAATTGTTTGGATTGCTTTGGGTGGCTAAATTTAGTATTTTAGAACAAAAGAATACCATATCCAAAATGTACATTCCAAAGAGTAGAGTGACAATGTGTTACTGGATTCTAGAAACTATGCCTTGTTGTTTCATCCAAAATTGTTTTATTTTATTTTATTTCAATCATATGTTAACTTATTTTCTTGTGCAAACACTATAATTCCACTAAAAATGAGTCTATAACAAGAAGATTCTACAAACAAATATTATTACCACATAAAAAGGCTTCTTGAGGCTAATAATGGTGTATACATAAATATAAAAGGGGAAATTACGCATCAGTGGACTTTTTACAAAATATTTACAAATTAGTAGAAAAGTTTATATATTTAATTATTAATATTTATAAACTTTGCCATTGATTTGAAATTTTTTTTAAAAAATACACTGAGATGTAATCCCCCACTATAAAAAAACTAGTTCCTGCATTAATTGAAAACCTTTTACCTCGATATTATACTAATTGATAAAGTAGTATAATTGAACAGTAGGAAAGGAGGAGGACAGTACCTTAAATTTATGCAACTTATAATTAAATATAAGCATGAAACCGCTTGCTCACAAACAATTCATTGATTTGAGTAGATGGGGAAAAAAATTTAAATCCTACATTGCAAGTTATTGAATTCAACTAGTGTCTACACACAAAACTCTCAAACAGCTTAAAATAGTGAAAATCTTTAACTTACTTCACTTAAAATGGGTCTTTATATCAAGCCAGAGATGTAGATTAACAATATTTACCACAATTTATTGCCCAAAACTAAAACAACATAGAATACTGAGAAAATTCCCAAATCTGAACTCATTGAAGGGCTAAAGTCATATATAGTTCACCCTTTGGAAAATTAATAACAGCCATAGTAGAAAAGGTATTCAGCTCACAAAGAACCAACCAGAAGACCAACCCTCAAAAACCTAGACAACGTGAAATTCGACATAGCTATCTGCTAAGAATCTCAGAAAACCCAAATTACAGAGCACCAAACTTACACGTACCACCTAAAAAAAAAATAAGAACCTAAGTACATAAATAAAATTAGAAGATTAGAAGAACATATAAAACATATAAAAAGGTGAAGCATCACATACAACAAGTGCCATCAGAAACTTTAATGCTTTGTTTAGATCATGAATTTGGGGTAGGGATTTGGAAAGAAAAAGGAAAAGATGAGGAAAATGGAGAAAAAAATTCGCTTAGATTTCATTCACATTTCCTTAACCTTTTATATTCTCTTTTCAAATCCCTACGCAAATCATGATCCAAACAGATCAGATCACTTGGAACACCACATATCCATCTAATAACTCCAAAACAAGACAAATAGCACATGCTCATTGATCAAAAACATCGTGAATGTTGAAATAAAGAAAAGCCAATAAAATTTGAAATATAAAAGGTCAAACACCACAATGTCTCAAATCATGAGAAAACCCTAATTACAAATAACAAAAGTAACACGCTACTTTAATTAAATCATCACAAAAAAACCCTAACCAGAAACCATCATCACTACCACCATGGACAAAGAAAATGGAGGAAAAAAAAGAACTTACCACTGTGCTTGATTGCGTATTTTGCATCAAACCCAGAGAGTGTTGAGTGATGAGGAAGGACCCAAAACATCGCAGAGAGGAACACACACAGGCTGAAAATCAAAACAACCACGCATTTGAGATTAAACTCCGAACCAATTCTAGAGAGACACGTCGAACACGAATCGCAGAAGATTGGCGAATCAGTACTCCGAGAACGAGTCCCCTGACCCTGCTGTTGCTGCTGCTCTGCCAACTTCCCCATTTCCACAGCATCTGCAACTCTCCCCCTCTCTCTCTCTCTACACAGATTCAAATCTCTCTCTCTCTCTCTCTGTGAAAATGTCGAGACTCAAAACGAAGAAGGCGAGAGAGAAGTGTTCATGGTGTTCATACTCTCTCTCTACTCCGTCTCTCTCTCCTCTTCCCTCTCCCTCAGTGAGCTGGCTGGGTATACAAATGAATTTGAAATCTATTTTGTTTTACTTTTAGTTTTTAGTAATGTGAGTATTAGTATAATTAAATTATTGATTATTGATAATTGAAATGTATAAATTAATAATGAGATTTGGCTACCCAACGTTGATGAGAAGCAAAGGTGAAAAAGAAAGTAAAAGAGACCACACAAAAAAATTAAAAATAAAAAAGTGAGGATTTTTATCTACATGTTCACATGCTTTGTATTGTACCTATTTGAGAATAATATGGAAGAATGTGACTTTTTTTTAACTAAAATTATAAATATTTACATCATACCACTTATT
Source organism: Camellia japonica (assembly GCA_030407325.1). Taxonomy (NCBI): domain Eukaryota; kingdom Viridiplantae; phylum Streptophyta; class Magnoliopsida; order Ericales; family Theaceae; genus Camellia; species Camellia japonica. Next base: position 142,759,184 of record JAPPVO010000029.1, on the reverse strand, counting down.
CGTAGTTTCTTTAATATTTTAAGGTTACTTATTAAAAATTTGAAATAATTATATAATTTTTAGGAGAATTACAAATAAAAAAATATATTAGGAGTTTAACCATTATAATAAAATTAATTTTTAATTTTTAATTTTATCAATTTAAATTCTATTTTTTTGAGTTACTTTTAATTTAAACCATATGTTTATTTTCGTTAAGAAAAACTAACGAAAAAATTTATATTGTAGCCATTAAACTTAATAAAAAATAATATTTTAAACATTTTATGTATATATATTGAGTTTAATAATTAAAATATTATTACATTATATATATATTTAATTCAACCTCAATGGAAATATATGAATGGTTTAAATTGAAAAAAAAAATTAAATTAAAATTAATAAAATTAAAATTTTATGATTTATTTTGTTATAAGGACTAAGACCTCGTTTGGCAAGTGGCTTTTTTAATTAAAAAGTCAAAAAGTCACCAAAAAAATCAAAAAGCAAACAATCTATACCAAAAAATTGAAAATTCTCTTTTCTCTCTATTTTTTACACATCTTTTCGTAAAAAGCCAAAAGTCGTCCGAAACATACTAGTTTTTTTTAGCTCATATTTTAGCTAAATAACCAAAAAGTTACTAAATTAATCTGTTCCCAAACGAGGCCTAAATTCTTGAATTTTTTTTAATTTTTTTTATTTAAAAAAACACACATATATACAATCATTTAAGAGGTTGTAATCGATGCCCTTCAAAATCAAAACTAGTTAACAAAAGTATGGAGAAAGTGGGTGGGACCCAATTTAGTTAATGGATTGACATTATAAAATCATACTAATAGTAATATGAAATGTTTGCACCAATTACAATCCAATATTCAAATCGCACATTCGCACCTACTAATCACTTCTATGATACACTTCTCCTCCTTTTTATCTACTGAGGATTGATTAGCATTTCAAATTACTTGTATGTTACACTTCTCCTGCTTTTTATCCATTGAGAATTTGATTGGCATTTTAAATTTGTGGGTTCACTCAATCTTGAGGGAGTAACTTTTGGGTTATGAATCTTAAGCCTTCGTTTGGGATGTGGGTTGATTTTTTTACTTTTTGATTTTTTAGTTATTTTAGTCTGAAGCTAAATAGCCTCGTTTGTGATGAGATTTTTAACTTTTTTTACTTTTGTAAGAGAAAAAATGAAATGATTATAATTTGAATGTGACATTTTATCTTATTGACTTTTTAGTCTATTTTATTTTTTTATGATTAAAATAGTCCCAAAAAAAAACCCATACCAAAGATAGCCTAAATAAGCAACCAAGACTTAGGATTCGTTTGGAAAGTAGGTTGGCTTTTTGACTTTTTGAATTTTTAGCTATTTTAATCTGGGGCTAAAAATCTCGTTTGGGAATGACTTTTTAACTTTTTTGACATTTTGTGAGAAAAAGAATGTAATGATTATAGGTTGGATGTAATGTTTTGTCTTATTGAGCTAAAAAGTCTATTTTATCTTTTTGTAGCTAAAATAGCCTCAAACCCAACCCAATCCAGCCCAACCCAACCCAACCCAACCCAACTCATCTTTCCAAACAAAGGCTATCTATGTTATTATTTAAAGAGAATTTTTGTTGTTCATGGTGTTTATGTCTTATTTTCTAAATTTTTTTCAAAATACCCTAATAATTACATTTTTTTCACCAATAACATGGGTGGTTATGAATTTTACTTCTTCTCCTTTTTTTTTCTTCTTCCAAATCACTCAATTGTTAGTCTTTTTAGATTTATAAAATATTTTAAATTTTAAATTTGGAATTTAATCATACATTTTACAATCTTATTTTTATGATCATACGCACACTCACCATTTCTAGTAATATGACCAATTATTCGAACACTAGCAAACAAGGTTGGTAGGACAAGTCTTTTAGATTTGGACAAATCATACTTAGTTTGGAGTATGGGTTCAAATCTTTATATGCAAATCTATGATTTATTGCTACATAATTAGGTGTCCTATTATGTAATACCAACTAAGGTGACCTTTAACATTTCGACTCCCTTAGGGTCCAACCTAAAAAATTGCCCCCATTGTGATTAGATCCAATTGAATTGAGGGGAGGGAAAGAGAAATGAGGGAAAGAGTTAGTTGTGACAGGAAGGAAAAAAAAAGTAGACAAAAGTCTCATTGCTCTTGTTTGATTAGACAATATTTAATTAAGATAAATATATTTACATATATTATGATGAGAAACACTCCACTTCTCTCCCATTTCCTCCCATTTTTGTAGGGAATAATCCCTCCATACACTTCCCTTTTCCTCCTTGGGCATTGCTATGTAAGTCCAAAAATTAGATTTAATTTTTAAGTCTAATGATTTGGTAATTAATTAGGATATTTAAAGTAACACTTTCTCTCATATCTTTTCAATTATCAATTAATCAATCGTATCACTTACACATCAATAGATTTAGAAAATAAGTCTAAAAAATAAATTTACATATCATTTTCTTTTCCTCCTTTCAAAGACTTCAAATTTGACTTAATTAACTTTATCCCTCTAAATCCTTCACTTTCCCTTTTAAACCATCAATCCAAAAGAAATGTTTGTGCTATGATGAAGATAAGCAAAGAAATAGATCATTGCCATATTATTGCAATATTACATGTTATTGCCGTTTTAAGATTAATTATATGCAAACTTAACATTTTCTGATCTATTATTATTTATAAGAACAACTTTGCTCATGCTTTTGTTTTTGTTTTCTACTTGAGAATTCTTATTCACCCAAAAATAATTGAGAATTCTTTACCTTAAATTTTTATTGTTCCTCTTTTTTAATTCACTCACAGTTATTTAATTATGCTTTGAGATTTTTAAATCTCAAAATTATTATATGATTCAATGGGAATCAGTAAATTGAGATAAGAACAAAATATTTTATGGCAAAGAATGTTGGGAAGGAGGGTGGAGGGACATTGAAGAGGCTGGGTGCAATCAGTAATGGTAATGCTAATGCTAATGGTGATGGTGATGATGGGGGAGCTTGGGGTTAATGTTTGAATGATTAAGGCTTCGTTTGGGATAGGTTAGCTTTTTTATTTTTTTATTTTTTGACTATTTTGGTCTAAGGCTAAAAAGTCTCGTTTGGGTTGATTTTTTAAATTTTTTGACTTTTGTTAAAGAAAAAATAAAATGATTATGGTTTAATGTGACATTTTGTCTTATTGAATTTTTAGTATATTTTATCTTTTTGTGATTATTTTAATCCTCCAATCTCATTTTAACTTATGCCAAATGAGTGTTAAGCATTAAGGTCAAATAGTATTTTACAATAAAATATAAATGTAATTAAAAATTTATGGGAAGATGGGGGTAAAAAAAATGTGGGTGCCAATAGTGGTATCTTATTTTTAATGATGTGCAAATGACATGCAATTGCTTTTTCTAAATTTGTTGTTTTAAATTGGGGAAATTACTTTACAGAATAATTTGCACCCTATTATAGAACAATTTGCACCCTTCATATTTTGGTTTTTTTTTTTTTTTTTCCTTTTCCCCATTGACAAGCAATTCCCCATTTTAAATTTCGGTTGATTACATTTAACATCATTGTATTTTCATAAGGGCCAACTTCACTTTATCCCTCTGATTTGGATCATGTGTGTTTTATTCTCTTAACGTTTGAAAATGATCACATAACCCCTTGTGGTTTGTGGACTGGAGTACACCGTTAGACCCATTAACAATTTAATAAAAAAGACTAAAATATTTCTGTATATAAGTAACTTAAATGTGTGAACTATGAATATTTTTGTCATTTGTTTGGAAGGCAAAGTGCACTTTAACCTCATGTTCTTTATTTCATGTGCGATTTACTCTTTTAAAATTTAAAAATGAGTATATAACCCCTGTATGTCAGTCACAGGTTTTACACTTGCTGTTAAATTAAATGGAATTTTTAACGTACATTTCAGTCCACAAATCATGTGGGGATTATGTGATCATTTTTAAACATTAGGAGTGTAAACTGCACATAATCCAAATCACAGGGGGTAAAGTGAAGTTTGCTCTTTTCATAAAAATTACTTTAGGTGGGTAATATTATATGTAAGTTATGATATTTGTGAATTTGATTACTACAAATATTATAACTCAATTCTGTGAGAGTCAGAACTAAAAAAAATAAAAAAATAAAAATTGAGGTATAACCAAACATCACATAAGGTATAACCAAACAATTCTTAAATTATAATCAAAATAATGTCATAACAAATATCATAATGTGTCATAACTAATACCACAATAGGTCATAACTAAAGACACAAAAATCATAACCAAATGTGCTTAATATTTTTACTTTCAATTGTGATAGTTAAAATTCTTTATATTTTATTCATCTACCATGTATAAGGTTGACAGAAATTAAAAGAATAAAGTGAGATTTTGACAAAAATATAAAAATTAAATGAGATTTTGATGAAAATGTAAAGGTGCTAATGATGCGAGAAAAATGTCAAGTAAGTCTTTGACAATCGGAATGATGACATTGCAACTTATTTTAAAGTGTAACAAATTTGAAATTGACTATTACAATTGAAAGTGAATGAACCAATGTGAAAATTTAGTAAATGTAGAATAATACTAAGGCATTATTTAGGAAGATAAAATTTTAATAAAAAAATTAAAAAGTCATTAAAAAAATCAAAAGGTCAAAGTGAGAATTTCTTTCATTTCCCTTTACTTTTTACTAGGTATTTCACAAAAAGTAAAAAAAGGTCACTCTTAAATATTTGGGAACATCCCAAATCAGCAACTTATTTTTAATATTTTTTTTTTTTTGGTTACTTTTTTAAAAATTAAGGTGAAGTACCAACAAATTTCAAAATATGATGTTATGAACTGTTTAATTCTTCATTTTTTCTTATGAATCTAAAGGTCACATTAAAGTGAAAATTATGCAAAATTTATGCAAAATTAGAGTTCTTCACACGTTTGGTTTTAATTTTTCAGGAATAAAAGTGGATTTCTTCGAATATGAAATTACACATTTTGACAATCCACACTATAGAGGTTTTGGATTTTCCCTCATTCTAGAATAAATTCTACATTATGAACAAGAACATAACATTCCAACGTAACACTTCAATAATGTAACACTTCAATATAGCACACTAAAAAACTCTTTAGTGTGTTTTTCTAAATGTAACAATGCAATACTCTAAAAAAACTCGTTAGTGTACTTTTTCCAAATGTAACACTTCAATGTAACACACAGAAAAACTCTTTAGTGTACATTTTTCAAACATAACACTCCAATCAATGTAATCTCAAACGTAACACTCCAATGTAACAAACACAAAAACACTAAAAAACTCATTATAATTTTTCCAAACGTAACACCACAGTTTGAAATTATACATTTGTCTAACACTTACTAAGGAATTTTTGTACTCATTTTGGATTGTACTCCTTTTGGAATGTTTTGAAGAATTCTATGTTATTTTCTCACATTCTTTTTTTTTGTTTAGTGTTACATTGAAGTGTTACGTTTGGAAAAAGTATACTAAAGAGTTTTTTTTGTGTGTTACATTAATGTTACACTAAGGAATTTTTTTGGATGTTAAATTAAAGTGTTACGTTTGAGAAAAGAATACTAAGGAGTTTTTTTAGAGTGTTAGATTAGAGTGTTACAGTTTGAAATTATATATTTGCCTAAAACTTACTAATGAGTTTTTGTACTTTTTTAAAAATGTTTGAAGAATCTCACATCCTTTTAAAATATTTGAAGAATTTCATATTTCAAGTCATTTTTATATTTCTTTTGAAATGTTTAAAAAATCTCACATTTCAAGTCATTCAAAAAAAAAAAAGAAGAAGAAGGAGAAGTTTCTATATAAAAATTCATCCCAAATTTGATTTCCATATATTGTGTATTTTACCTTTCTAGCACCAAAAGAAGAAGAAGAAAAAAAAAAAAAAAAGAAAAGAAACATAATAGAAATAAGGATCTAACCGTAAATTCAATTTTTAAATAATATATTAAATCTATCTTTCCAAAATTAATAAGACTAATTAGTCTATAAGAAAATTCTTGAGACTAAACCGATTATCATTCCTCAAGATGAGATTTACAGATAAACTTTCTTAAAAATTTACAAAATTTTTATTTTTTTTAGTCAGTCTTGGGTAGACGAATATAAAAAGTAAAAAAAAAATTTTGAAAAATTGAAAAAAAAAATGAAAAAACCAAAATAAGCACAAAAAAATATTTTTTTTTTTTTGGTTACTTTTTAAAAATTAAGGTGAAGTACCAACAAATTTCAAAATATGATGTTATGAACTGTTTAATTCTTCATTTTTTCTTATGAATCTAAAGGTCACATTAAAGTGAAAATTATGCAAAATTTATGCAAAATTAGAGTTCTTCACACGTTTGGGTTTAATTTTTCAGGAATAAAAGTGAGTTTCTTCAAATGTAAAATTACACATTTTGACAATTCACACTATAGAGGTTTTGGATTTTCCCTCATTCTAGAATAAATTCTACATTATGAACAAGAACGTAACATTTCAATATAACACTCTAATAATGTAACACTTCAATATAGCACACTAAAAAACTCTTTAGTGTGTTTTTCTAAATGTAACAACGCAATACTCTAAAAAAACTTCTTAGTGTACTTTTTCCAAATGTAACACTCCAATGTAACACACAGAAAAACTCTTTAGTGTACATTTTTCAAAGGTAACACTCCAATCAATGTAATCTCAAACGTAACACTCCAATGTAACAAACACTAAAAAACTCATTATAATTTTCCCAAACGTAACACTACAGTTTGAAATTATACATTTGTCTAACACTTACTAAGGAATTTTTGTACTCATTTTGGATTGTACTCCTTTTGGAATGTTTTGAAGAATTCTATGTTATTTTCTCACATTCTTTTTTTTTGTTTAGTGTTACATTGAAGTGTTACGTTTGGAAAAAGTATACTAAAGAGTTTTTTTTGTGTGTTACATTAATGTTACACTAAGGAATTTTTTTGGATGTTAAATTAAAGTGTTACGTTGAGAAAAGAATACTAAGGAGTTTTTTTAGAGTGTTAGATTAGAGTGTTACAGTTTGAAATTATATATTTGCCTAAAACTTACTAATGAGTTTTTGTACTTTTTTAAAAATGTTTGAAGAATCTCACATCCTTTTAAAATATTTGAAGAATTTCATATTTCAAGTCATTTTTATATTTCTTTTGAAATGTTTAAAGAATCTCACATTTCAAGTCATTCAACAAAAAAAAAAAAAAAAGAATGAGAAGTTTCTATATAAAATTCATCCCAAATTTGATTTCCATATATTGTGTATTTTACCTTTCTAGCACCAAAAGAAGAAGAAGAAGAAGAAGAAAAAAAAAAAAAAAACATAATAGAAATAAGGATCTAACCGTAAATTCAATTTTTAAATAATATATTAAATCTATCTTTCCAAAATTAATAAGACTAATTAGTCTATAAGAAAATTCTTGAGACTAAACCGATTATCATTCCTCAAGATGAGATTTACAGATAAACTTTCTTAAAAATTTACAAAATTTTTATTTTTTTAGTCAGTCTTGGGTAGACGAATATAAAAAGTAAAAAAAAAATTTTGAAAAAATTGAAAAAAAAAATGAAAAAACCAAAATAAGCACAAAAAAATATTTTTTTTTTTTTGTTTATTGTTGTTTTTTTAAATTTTTTTTTCAAAATTTTTAATTCGCTCCATCAAGTAGAATCTAAAATCTATAATTTATTTTTTAAAAATCACTAACACAAAATCAAAGTCAATAAAAAAAGTCACCCAAAAAAAGGGGGGGGATTTGGTGATAGCCCACTCAATATCTAATTTATCTTTCAAAAAGACAAGAATTATATAAGTACTTTCAAAACCCCCTAATATTTTAAAACTTGTTTCTTTTACTATATTATCCTCATATCTATCAACTCTCCTATTAAACCATCTTCACTGTGTATTTCAGAGTAAAATTTTACTCTGTATGAAAGTAAAATTTTACTCTGAATAAAAGTAAAATGTTACACTCTGAAACTAAAAGTAAAATTTTACTCTGTATAAAAGTAAAATTTTACTCTGAAAAACTAGTAAAATGTTAGACTCTACATAAAAGTAAAATTTTACTCTGTATAAAAGTAAAATTTTACTCTAAAAAACAAGCAAACTGTGAGACTCTGAAGCTAAAAATAAAATTTTACTCTGTATAAAAGTAAAAATTTATTCTGAAAAACTAGTAAAATGTTAGACTTTACACAAAAGTAAAATTTTACTCTGTATAAAAGTAAAATTTTACTCTGAAAAACGAGTAAACTGTGAGACTCTGAAGCTAAAAGTAAAATGTTACTCTGCACAAAAGTAAAAAAGCGAAGGCAGTGTTTGTGGCGGCTAAAGTGTTTGGCAATGACCACCTCTTGACAGTAAAATTTTACTGTTATTCTAATACTAGAGTAAAATTTTACTCTAATTCTCTCAAACAAAAAACAGAGCAATAGAACAGAGTAAAATTTTACTCTCATTATCTGAAACAAAAAACAGCGTAAAATTTTACTCTAGTTCTATCAAATGAAATTAGATAAAAAACAACAAAAATAAATCAAAAAAAAAAAAAAAACAAACAAACAAACAAAAACAAAACAAATTAATCAACAAATCAACATATCTAATTGAGAAAAAAAACTTCTAAAACTCGATCAACAATCACAAATCTCAATGAAAAGAATACATGTGTTCAACAACACTCATACACACAAATATATATATATATATATACATATATTCAAAACTCAAATATGTGTTTAAAAAAATATGTATAACCAAACAACTCCACCAAACATGCCTCAATTTAGAGACGATTTGTTTCTCCTCGTAGACGATCTCCTTCGATTCCGGCACCGGAGGACAATTTTCCGGCCCATAGTTGATTTCGTTCCCGATGTTCTTGATGAGTTCATCGTAGAGATCGATTTCGGCATTGTTGATCGCTGGAGTTTCACCTGATAACTGACCGGACTTGGCTAGGAGAGTGATGACGATAACGTTGCTATCATCGCCGAAGAAGAAGAAGTTACCAAAATTGTCGAGAAACAGAGCTTCAGATCTGGAAAGAGGAGCACGTCGGCGGAGAACAAAGTCAGAAGGAAAAGAGGGATGAGAGAGACAAGGAAGGTGGGGAGGGAGTGGGTGGAAAAGGTGGGAAAATTTAGTTGAGGGTATAATAGTCTAATAAAATATTTAAATAATAAATTTTGTCCTTTATGCAAAACTTTATAATTATGAGGGGGTTTAGAAAGTATAATTTTTTTCTTAGTCCTTTTAACAATGAAAGGAAGGTAAAAGGGGTTTATAGCCAAATTTTCCCAAAAAAAATCCCAACCACCCACTATATTTTCCCTTCATATTTTAATTAAAAAATAAAAAAACTATTAAAAAAAGCTACTTCCAAAACAAACCTACACGTAATTAACACTTAAAATTTTGTAACTATTATGTGTATATGTGCCTGCAAATTAGGGTTGGACATGGAGAGAGCTTTCCCCGAATTATCAAAGACAAATCTGTGATATGGCTCAAGGGTTTTTAGGACCATCTCTGTGAGATCCCTCACACAAACCCACTTCAATTAGCTTCCTTAATCTTCAAAAACCTGCTCAATCAAGCGATATCTATGTTCTCTTGCAGATTCAAAGGGCTATTTTGGAAAGCTTTTAATTCATTTTGGATCACATCATCTCTCACATTTTTTAGACCTTTTTTTTTTAAAAAAAAGAGTCAAAAAGTCAGTTTTTAACTATCTTCCCAAAACAACCCAAAATTTGAAAATCCCATACGTTTCTATAATTTTTGCATTTTATATTCTGATATTTAGATTTGAATATCCTAATTTCTGCTAGTTTTTATATGTATCTCAAGTCATTTTCGAGTACATTATTGAATTAAATGTGGGGGAGAGCTCAATCCTTATATTTCTCTCTCGCTCTCTGTACCTTTCTTTGTGTCACTTGTTTTAATATTTTTTTTTTTTTTGAACCGAGAAATGCCCGAAGGCTACAGAGAAGCATCCGCTACTAACAATTCCAAAAGAGCAGTAGGAGGATATGCAACCCAGTCAAAGGGAAGCTTGCCTTGAAGATGGGTCGTTGCTAGCCAGTGGGTGACACCATTAACTTCCCTAGGAATCCAAGCAAAGGAAGCTTTTAAAGTAGAATTCAAGGACTGAATGTCGTGGATGATCGCTGAACATTCCCGCGGAGGAACCAATTCTGAAACACAAAGATTAATCACCTCTTTGTTGTCACTTTCCACTTGAGCATGCAAAAGACCCAAGGTTTGAATAAACCGACAGGCCAAACGAAGAGCAAGAGCTTCTCCTAGGTTGGCTGAAGAAGTATAAACAGTGGAGACCACCCCATCAACTAGTTTACCATAGCCATCCCTCAGAACAACCGCCAAAGCTGCTTTGTTGTCATGCTTAGAGAAGCTAGTGTCATAATTGATTTTCAACAAGCCAAGAAGGGGTTAGACCCAGCTAGAGTGAATGGTACTTAGGGAAGGGCCTGGCTGAACAGTTGGAACAAGATTATGCAGAGCTTGAGTAAGTTCCCACCAATACGATGAGGCCTGCCGAACAACTTGATGGGGATCCACACTACAATGATTAAAAACCTATTCATTCCTAGCTTTCCAAATACACCAACCCACCGTGGCAGCCAGACCTACCACATCCCTTTTGTCACGATTCGTAACACAGGTTTGCATCAAAGAAATAGTCCATTGAAGAGCAGAGTCAATTGGATCAAACCGACTCCGAAATCCCAAGTTGTATCCAAACCAAACGGCTCCTGTCCATCTGCATTAGAAAATGAGATGTTCAATGGACTCAACACTTTCATGGCAGACTGGGCAATGATAAGAAGGAGAACATTTTCTCCGAAATAGGTTTCCTTAGTTGCTAGTCTGTTAGTACAAACCCGCCACCAGAAATTTCGGATCTTCGGCGAGATTTTTAAAGCCCAAATAAACTTCCAAAAGCTCGGAGGGGGCTGAGCAGATGAGAAAGCTGAATTACTCGTTGCTTGAAGCTGCTTGTTTGCCACATGATATCCACTTTTGACCTCATAAGTGCCTTTGTTGGTGTAGTGCCAAATCAAAGAATCATCTTGGCCCTCGGAGGAGATGGGTATGACTGAAATTTGATTAACTTCCTCTTGACTAACAAGTCCAAGAAGTTTTCCTCTATCCCAGGTTGCAAGGTTTTGGTGGATAACATCCTTAACCCAATGCACTTGACAACCAACAGGTTTTGAACTTTGGAGCTAAAAATTTCCAGATGAAGAAATCCATTGGTTATCCCAAAATCTAATGGATTTGCCGTTTCCAACTTGCCACCTAAGGCCGATACAAAGATGGTCTCTTGATTGATTGATGGTAGACCAAGCCCGCGATGCCCGTCTTCCTTTTCCCACTGATAAAATATCCGAATAGGGATAATAAATCCCCTTCAAAACTTGAGCACATAAGGAATTGGAAAATTTTAACAACCTCCAAGCTTGCTTTGCTAAGAGAGCCAGATTAAAGGCTTTAAAATCCCGAAATCCCATACCCCCGTGAGAATTTGCTATAGAGAGTCGCTTCCAGCTCGCCCAATGGACTCCTCTGTCTTCAGGATTGCCACCCCACCAAAATTTGCTCGTGTAGGAGTTAAGACGGTCACTGAATTTTCTTGGGAAAATAAAACATGACATGGCATAGGTTGGAATTGCTTGGGCCACAGCTTTCACAAGAATCTCTCGTCCGACTTGTGACAACAGGCTTTGCTTCCACCCTTGCATTTTCTGAACAGCTTTTTCAATCAAAAAACTATAAGCCTCTGTAACAACCCTGACCCATAATTAACGTTAATTCATGCTTAATATGCCTAATAAGTTCTTGAGTTCAAATTCTGAATTAATTACGTGTGTGCTGCATTATTTGTAATTATATCTGTTTAACGTAGAAAGATATGTTCGTGTTTTCGTTTCGGTTTGTGAATTGAAGGCTTCATTAGCATCCGAATTAGAAATTGACTTGATTTATGTGTTAATTAGAATTTTTAGAACCTTATGGTAGGTTCAATTGAAATTCGATTCGGAACGAATAAATTAGATTAATTTAGTGTTCACTTATTTAATCATCCTCAAGTGAGCCTATATAAGGCTTCTTATATGCCTTTATTCTTTCTTCCTTCTTCATTCAACATATTTGAGCTCCCTCATACAAGCAAAATGTGAGAGAGAAGGCAATTGAGATCAAAAGTTGGAATATGAGAGAATTGCCAAGAGGGATTAGAGATTTGGAAAGAATTTGGTAATTGAAGCTCCCTCACTTGTGCAATTCAAACTTTAGGTAAGAGAATTAGCCTTTAATCTTGTAATGTAGTTGATTAATGTATGAAAACAAGTGAATCAAGTGAATTCAAGTAGGAATTGAGCTAGAATTGAAGGAAACTAAGTTATATCATGCATGCATGCATATTTTCTCACATTTTGAGATTAATTTTCAAGAATTCCCTCATGCATGTCTTGAATTCACCTTTATTTTGGGAAATGATCAAGTTTCATGTTGTTTTGTTGCATTTGATCATGTTTTGAGAAGCTTAAGCTCAAAGAAATTCATGCATGTCATGTTCATGGAGCATTCATAAATTTTTAAGTTGAATTTTTGCATAATTAGCAAGCTATGGGGCCATGAATTCATGAAATAATCCTTAATCCATAACGTTTTATGAGTTTCTAAGTGTTTCCTCAAGTTTGGGCTTAGAAAAATCGAGTTTGATGTTTTGAGGTTAAGCTTTGAACTTGGAGAACAAATCTGGAAATTCCAGAATTTGCACCTACGCTCGAGCGTAGAGTTCACGCTCGAACAACCACTTTGAGTGCGTGCACTTCCGCTCAAGCGACTATAAGTCTGCTCGAGCATGAAATGCAAGCTCCTAGAAGTTCATGTATTTTTGCAGATCGCTCGAGCGGCAAGAGTCACGCTCGAGCAAGGGTTTGAGTCTCACGCTCGAACGAGGATCGAGTGTCCGTCGAGCGTGAAAAGCAAGCAACCAGTACTTTTTCAAAGTTTGCAGACCACTCGAGCGAAGAAAGTTACGCTTGAGCGGACTCTCACATTTTGCATGTCCGCTCGAGCGAGTAAAGCCACGCTCGAGCGTGGACCCTGTTTTCAGCAAGTTTAGAAAAATGTTTTCAAGTACATTTTTGCATCTTCATTTCATCCTAGGCATTCCTAGGCCAAGATTAGGACACCATAATGAGGATAAAGGCTAGAAACACACTAAGAACAATGAAATAAGTTATGTACACTCTGAGCGTGTGCTCCAATGTGTGTATCTGTTATGTTATGTAGGTCATGCGCCTCAAGACATCTGATTTGCTCATTCTGTCTGTTTACCTTGGAGCCTCTGTTATCTGTGAGTAATAACTTTGTAAAGCTATGTTGAATTATAAGTATTTTCTAAATGATATAAGATGATCTATTTCTATTTATATTATTTTCTACATGAATGAATGGTTGTCCAATGTTTCTAAAATATATTCGTGGCATTCATAGCTCCAAATGACATTTGTTATCTGTTTTGTTACACTCCAAATATGGGTCAACTGTACATCTCATGAGCCAACTGTTATGGATCCTTATGTATACGTCCCTTTATGGGCCAACTGTACGTCCCATGAGCCAACTGTACCGTCTCCGTGTACGTAAGTCAACTGTATGCCTTTGTGGCCGTCCCTTTATGGGTCAATTGTTCCTGCTAGTGCTAATGAATGTGCCATATATGATTAACTGCAAGTTCTAATTATGAATACGACTCTGAAACTGTATCTGTTATGTACTATGATTTTTGAACATAATTATGAATTCATTTATGACAACTATTGAATTCTGTCTTCTGTAACTGTTATGGACAACATTCATTAAACCTCTTTACTCTGTTATTATTCACTGGGCTCCAGCTTATTTTTGTTTGTGTGCCGTTGTATCCCTTTATACTTGTATCTGGAAATTATAATACTTGATTCTGGCAGGCTGGCAAATATAAATTTTTCCTTTGACAAATGTTGCATTGTAAACCTGGAAAAGCTCTCTCTGATCAGCTTTATAATACTCTGTAGATGTGCTTTACCATTGAGATTTTTTCCCTGGACTTGGGTGGATGCTGTCTAAATCTATATGGAATGAACTCTCTCCAAAGTGGCCAAAAGCATATCCTTATTGATTTAGTGGGTTATAGTTTGTTGCTCTAACTTACATATCATTTTGATGCATCTCTTTTAAAACATTTTCTTTAACAAAAAAATTTCACTTATTGGGATGATTGGTTGAGGTTAAGAGAATCACAAAGGTCGACAATTTATTCATCCTGAAGTGTGCAGAACATATAATTTTGGTGAGCATGTATGTACACCTACAATTGTGTATTAGTATCATAATATTTATTATCCAAGCCATTATTGTGTGTTCAAATTGAAAAATTTATGCTTTGAACTATTTAGTTGTATACTTCTAAAAGTCTATATATTTGTATGTATTCATAGCACCTCCAGAATTGCTACTCTTTCTTGAAACAAGAAGCTCACAGGAAAACATAAATAATTTAGTGTTTTGATTGCTTGAAAGTGTCTTTGAGTTAATTTTTTTCTTTCTTTTATTAACTACAACTCTGTATGCTGAAACGAGCTAGATATTCACTGCTTTCACGGTGTACCAAATCTCATCTAATGCTATCACAGAGAAAGATTCTTTTACATATCGTAATATGTGGATTCCTGATAGTTGTGCTAGTGACAATGCAAAGATTTGTGCAGTTGTGTACACTTCGTCGATTCTCTAAATAATAGACATGACCTTCTAACTCAGTGTACACTATTGGGTCATGCAGTTCCAGAAAAGTTAGTTTTAGGTTGGAAACAGGTTCCAGAGAAACCCACGTAGAAGGCAACTTTAAAGAAATTTTAAGGGAAACCTTTGAGAAACAGTTTGGAAACATTCTAGAAGTTCTTGTGAAACTAGTGGGGAGCCAGGTTTTCCTTGTAGGGTTCTAGTTTGGGCCAATTTTTCAAACAAAAACTTGAGCCAATTAAGCTGAACGATGTCCAGGCATGTGACTATTTCTTCTGCATTTTAAAAAAATAAAAAATCTGGTATTAGTTTGTATAAATTTCTTACAGCGTCAATGATTTTTTAATGTTGCTGAAAAGGTTGATTGGAAGTCGATGGATCTGAGCTACATGATGGAGGTATAAGATACATACAGCTTACCAATAAGATATATGCAAAAATGATCATCTGAGATGAACTTAGTTTTTTCTATATTTTTGCCTAATCCTTTTTTTTGTTCTTATTTTGTAGGATAATTATCTTAAGCACTTTGTTGACATGGTTAAAAAGGCAAAACTTGTCGATGGAGCTGATGCTGTTCTGAAGGCATATAATATAGATGGTGATATGCGTGTCCATTACAAAGACCAGGCAGATTTTGAACGCATTGCACACCAATTTGGCATTTTTGAAGAATAGAAGGTACTTCAATTCATATTCTTTTGTCTAACTATAAATAGGTGGTTTTTAATTGATTTGATTTGGATATAGTACAGGCTCTGTTGCTAGATCAACAATGAAAATGCATTGGAATTTTAAAATGAGAGAGTTGGGTCATTATTTTGGATACAATACTTAAAGCTCAATCTCAATTTAGCTATTTGAACTTACACACACCTTGTTGGCTTTTAGAAAATGATCAGTGGAACCTATGTCATTTAAAACTTTTGGCATTATTCCTCTCCAATAAATAAAGAAAATCTTAATGTTACATTGTTGCTATTGCCTCCTAGTGACTAATTTGTAAAGCAATATTCTGTTGAGTGGTGTTTTGATTGTGTTAATTAAGCACCCTATAATGAAATTCTTTTCTAACTGTAACTGATATCAAAATTCTTTTCCCCCTCTTTCTTGCCCATGCTCTGATACACTTAACATGCAGATATAGAATATAGTTTTCCTAATGATGTAGAGTAGTAAGGTATTTTCCACGTGTACTATATGCCTGTTCTGCCAATAGTTCTCATCATTTAAAATTGTGTGTGCATCCCCTCCTCCTAGAAATGGCTCCTTGTATTATTTCTTTTTTTTTCGCAGGACGGTGCACCAAGAACAGCATACAAAGGAGTAGTAGTTTTCCAATACCAAACCCCAAGACGCATATTCCTTGTTGGCCCAGAATCTTTCCAACTGCTTGGAATTGAACATGCTCGGTGACAATTGAGGTTAGTGATTGCATGCCTTATTTTATCTTGATTGGTAGCATTGGTTTTGAGCAAAAATCTAGAAGATGCATAGCTTCTTTTTCATTGATGTCAAAATATGTGAACTAATTGTTAGGGAAAATCTATAATTCCCCACAAGTAAATCAACCAATGGGAATAAAAACTAATGCGGAAAAATTAAATCAAAAGCAACACGAGAATTTTTACGTGGTTCCCTCAATGTGAGGTACATCCACGGGATCGAAATCCGATTTCACTATCAACCAAATAGTTTCCAAACGATTACAAACGAGACACGAATGGTCTCACAAACCACCCTTAGGTAAATTCTAAATAATCACAAATAAACAAGAGGAAAGACCTCACCAAATAGATGAACCAAAATATTCAGAACCAGAGTTGTAGAAGACCCAAAATAATAGACCCAAATCAAATCTATTGAACCAGCCGAATTCGAACCAACCACGAACAGAGTATTTTTTCGAAGCTTGAACAAATCAATCCACCAAACTTAAATGCCACCAAATTGATTGATCAACCCAAAGCATTGACCAATAGTCAACAATTTGAATTTGCCCAGCAAAGTCACCAAAAAACAAATCAATATTGATAGCCGTCCCTCTGTCTCTTAGGCAGAACAAATAACAACATCAATATATGTATTGTGAATCTATGGGTTTTTTTTTTTATCAAAACCTTAGTTGTTTCCAAATTGAATTGGATCTTCACAAAATTAGATATAATATATTAAAATATATTATACCTAAACTAAACCAAATTAAACTGTTATAATAAACCAATTGGGTCCCACAGTCAATAAGGAGGTATACCCACAATTCTCCCCCTACCGACTTAGGTGGAGATATCAACCATACCCGCCAAAGTTCGACACTTTAAATGTTTGTCCCTCGATAAAGTCTTAGTCAACATATCCGAAATATTATCATCTGTGTGAACCTTTTCGAGTTGTAACAATTTCGAATCTAACACATCACGAATCCAATGGTATCTCACATCAATGTGTTTCGATCTCGAATGAAAAGTAGAATTTTTACTTAAATGAATAGCACTTTGACTATCACAATAAAGCACATACTTTTCTTGCTTTAAACCCAACTTTTGCAAAAATTCTTCAACCATAACTCTTCTTTACAAGCTTTTGTAATGGCAATAAATTCAGCTTCGGTAGTTGAGAGAGCAACACATTTTTGTAATTTAGATTGTCATGCCACAGCTCCTGTAACGCCCTCAAAATAATACATATATCCCATCATATTAGACGTGCAATGATATAAAGAAATCAACACCTTTTCATTCATCAGAGTAATTCTTACAACAGTATTACATGTTAACAACAAAAGCAAATGCCCTATAAGCTTACAGCTTTCCAAGTTAACACTTGGTTTCACAAAAGAAGAGTACTAACTCTAAACAAAATAAGCCCGTGGCTTGATGTACATGTAACACAACGAAATAATCAAAAAAAAGAGTCTTCAACTCCCACATCCGTCCAAACTATGTCCTTGGAGGTGGCATGCTACCTGTACCTGAAAATGGTGTCTCATAAAAGGTGAGCCAACGCCCAGTAGAGATATGCTAAACACAATATGAGCAATAACTAAGACATCAGCAATTGCTAAATGTTTAACTCACAAAGATCAATTTATAACTCCATTTCCACTACATGACAACCGTGTCTATGTTTCATTTCATTTTCCATCCCTTAACAAGCTCACAATTCACAACTATGGCTCAGAACCTGGCCAACAACTTACATGAGACAAGACTCACTTTAAACAGTTCTCATTTCACAGTAGATAAGCCTACTAGCTGTATCAACAATCACAGATAAGCATATAAGCTATATCAACATTTCCAAAGATAAGCATATGAGCTGTATCAACACATAAACTGACAAGCATATGAGCTGTATCAGTGGAGTCCATCCCCTATCTTCTCCCAAATAACATCCGGTTTAGAGGTCCATCCCCCATCTTCCCTAAACCGTGGAGTACATCCCCTATCTCCTCCCACACACACAATGTATATACATATAAGTCATATACACAATCAATCAATACATAACGTTAATGTATTCTATCAACCGTCATACTCTATGACACGTTCAATTGATTAGTTTTAGTTTGCCTAATCATCATGCATTGTCTACAACAATCAAAACTACCCTCCACCGGTAGCCCAAGCAATTATCCCTAGACAGATAATAAAAGCTCCAACAGATAAAATATCAATGTTTTAAAAAATAGCGATCAATAAATCCAACTCCACCGTTCTACCATATAATGAGCCAATTTCACTATTTCCAACTCAATTCCATATATCCACATTTAGCCCAAAATTAATTATACCAATTAATTTATACAACAAATTAGGGTTTTCTATCCCATTTCCAAATATTGACCCAATGGTCTATATATCAACAACCAACAACAATATTATTATCTTGAAATCCAAAATACACATTTTTAGAATCAAAATAACAAAACCCCTTTTTAACCTTTTTAAACCCTAACTCCCACAATCAACCATTTAACAAAATGCCCAAAAATCCATATCAAAACTCATAGTAGTGAGTAGGAATCCCTACCTCAAAAGATGAAACCCAACGAAGGAGATGACGAAAATGAAGATGCTCCAAATCCCGAGATTTTTGGATCAAAGGATAGCCCACGACGATCAACAACCTTTTTGTAAAGGCCAAAGGTTTGGAAAACACTCTAGCTAGATCAACACTTAGAGAGAAGTGAAGAATTTAAAGAGAGAAGCTCTCAAATGGTGTTTTTGAAAAGTAAGAGAGAGAATAAGGTTGTAAAAGTGATCTAAAAATGCCCGACTGTGTACTGATATACAACATGTCCGCTCGAGCGGAAAACACAACGCTCGAGCGTTAAGAACAAAAATCTGGGTCCGCTTAAGCGTAAGACGACCCGCTCGAGCGCCAAGACACATGAATAAAGTACATCCGCTCGAGCGCGAAAACCCGTCCGCTCGAGCGCAGATTTCCCCCTCCCAGAACTTACACCTACAATGTACTACCCGCTCGAGCGCCTACAAGCCCGCTCGAGCGCAATCCGCTCGAGCGCAGGAAATCCGCTCAAGCGTAGAAATCACATTTGCAGAAGTTTTGGCAGAAAAACAAAATACTGTGAGTGTGTAAATACCACTCGAGCGCAAGAAGTCCGTTCGAGCGAACAGACAAAAACCAAACCCGGCTCGAGCGCAGAACAACCCGCTCGAGCGTAACTCCAAAAACCTGGACAACTAGATTTGAGACTCAGGCTCAACCAACTTGTAACACACCTGCCCAAAACATCCCAAAACTCTTACAAATGGAATTAAAGGACGACAACAAGATAGACACAACTACCAACTCCACGGAACCGAGTCCGAAGTGCAACTGAACAGTAGAGGGAATACCGAGATCGCTATAGCTCCCCCTGCAAAAGTCATCAAATACCCCGAAGTAGATTTCCTAAAATCAATATCACCGGTCATGTCAGAATCTGTGAACCCATCAAGCATCGGCTTACCATCTCCAAAGCACAAACATACCTTCGAAGTCCCTCGAAGATACCTTAGAATCCATTTTACCGTTGCCCAATGTTCTTTACCCAGATTAGAGAGAAAACGACTCACCACACCAACGGCGTGAGCAATATCCGGCCTTGTACAAACCATGGCGTACATCAAAGAACCAACTGTTGAAGCATAAGGAACTTTCAACATCTCTTCTTTGTCTTTCTCACTTGTAGGACATTGATTCGAACTAAGCTTGAAGTGACCCGCAAGTGGACAACCAACTGGCTTTGCTTTATTCATGTTGAACCTCTCAAGAACTTTCTCAATGTAGCTTTCTTGAGACAACCAAATCAGCCCCTCTTTGCGATCACGAACAATTTTCATACCAAGTATTTGCTTTGCCGGCCCCAAATCTTTCATAGCAAAAGACTTGCTCAACTTCAATTTCAAACTGTTAATCATGGTAGAATCTTGACCCACAATTAACATGTCATCAACATAAAGCAAAAGAATAATAAATTTGCCATCCGGGAAATTTTTCAGAAACACACAATGGTCCGAAGTGGTTTTAGAAAAACCATTATTCATTATGAAAGAGTCAAATTTTTTGTACCATTGCCGCGGGGCTTGCTTGAGACCATACAAACTTTTCTTCAATTTGCGAACAAAATTTTCTGTCCCTTTTTCCACAAAACCTTCCGGTTGCTCCATGTAAATTTCTTCTTCAAGGTCACCATGAAGAAATGCGGTCTTCACATCAAGTTGCTCAACTTCAAGGTTCATACTTGCAGCCATGCCAAGTACAACCCGAATAAAGACATCTTTACAACCGGTGAGAAAATCTCGTCAAAGTCAATACCTTTCTTTTTCCCAAAGCCTTTCACAACAAGACGTGCCTTGTACCTCAGATTCTTGCCATCATTCTTCAATTTGAAAACCCCTTATTTTTCAGAATTTTCCTCCCTTTAGGCAACTTCACTAAATCATAAGTCTGGTTTTCAAGCAAGGAATTCATCTCCTCGTCCATGGCTTTTTTCCAATCATCTTTCTTTGCATGCTCAATTGCTTCTTGGTAACTCTCAGGTTCCCCTTGATCGGAAATCAACACAAATTCATTGGGAGGATGCTTTCTTGAGGTTGTCGGTTTCTTGTAGATTTCCTCAACTCAAGTTGTGGTGGCGGTTCTTGAGTTGGATGCTCTTTCTCAATTTCTGGCTCAACTTCATTAGGATTAGCATCATCCTCTACATCTTCAATGGGTGGCTGCACATCTCCCCGTTTTTATCATCAACTGAAGATGAAGGAGATGGATCCATGTCAATGAGATCACTAGTTTTTGGCTCCGGTTGATCACCTTTGCCAAAGTCTTCAATTGTTTGGTCTTCAAGAAACAAACATCACGACTTCGAATGACTTTCTTGTCGACCGGATCCCACAATCTATACCCAAATTCATTACGCCCATAGCCAAGAAAAATACATTGTCTTGACTTACTATCAAGCTTGGACCTCTCATTCTTTGGAATGTGAACAAAGGCTCGGCAACCAAACACTCTCAAGTGCTCACAAGATACATCTTTGCCGATCCAAACTCTTTCAGGAACATCACCATTCAAAGGATAGCAAGGAGACAAATTGATCACGTCAACCGCTGTACTCATTGTCTTACCCCAAAAGGATCTTGGCAATTTAGCTTGTGAAAGCAAACACCTTGTTCTTTCCACAATGGTGCGGTTCATCCTCTCGGCAACGTCATTTTGTTGAGGAGTCTTCTTAACTGTCTTTTGGTGCCGAATACCTTGGCTGCGACAATACTCATCAAATGGCCCAATGTATTCACCACCATTGTCTGATTGGATGCACTTCAATTTCTGCCCTGTTTCTCTTTCAACCATGGCCTGAAAATGCTTAAGTACTTCTAGAACTTGATCTTTAGTTTTTAGTCAAAAAGCCCAAACTTTCCTTGAATAATCATCAATGAAAGTAACAAAATAAAGTGCACCACCATGTGTTCTAACTTTTAAAGGACCACAAACATCCGAATGAATCAACTCCAAAACATTTTCTTTTCTAGAAGCAACATTTTTATGAAAAGAAACTTTATGTTGTTTACCCGCCAAACAATGAACACAAGTTTTGAGATATGTACCTTTCAAACTGGGTAGAAGCTCTTTCTTGAACAATACTTGCAGCCCTTTTTCACTCATGTGGCCAAGCCGCTTGTGCCATAATTCGGTAGAAGTATTATCTTCAAGTGCATTGACAACACCTTTACAAATTTTTCTTTGCATCGAATAAAGTGTATGAGTCTTCTTGCACTTAGCCACCACCAAAGAACCCTTTGTGAGCTTCCATATTCCATCACAAAATTTGTTGTTGAAGCCTTCATCATCTAACTTCCTAGTAGAGATCAAATTGAAGCGAATGTCGGAAACATGCCTCACATCTTTAAGCAATAACTTGCAACCCAAATTTGTTTCCAAGCAAACATCACCCATGCCAATAATCTTGGACAAACCTTCATTACCCATTTGAACAGAACCATAATCTCCTTTGGTGTAGGTAGTGAAGAAATCAACTCGAGAAGTCACATGAAAAGAAGCACCAGAATCAATCACCCAATTGCTCTCTTGACCCACAAAATTGATATAATCATCTTCACAAACAACCATGAGATCATCGGTAGTAACTGTCGTTGTGTCTTCTTGCTTTTTATCCACACTTTTGTCACGCATTTTCTCCTTATTCTAGAGCTTTTGGCATTCCCACTTCATGTGCACTTTCTCATGACAATAATAGCACTCAATGTCTTTCTTTGAAATCTTTTGATTTGTCACGGCTTTGATCACAACCATGAGGAGTCTTACTCCTCCCCCTTATTTTGCTTCAGCCTCTCACAACGAATGCTTCCGAATGAGAGGAACCCGCTGATTTTCTACTAGTTTCTTCATTCAACAAGCTACTAGTGACTTGGTCCATTGTGACAACTCCATCGGGCGCCAAATTACTAACTGTCACAACCAAAATCTCCCAACTTTCGGGCAAAGAACTAAGTAGCATCAAAGCTTGCAACTCATCATCAAAAATAATTTTCATAGAAGCAAGTTGGTTAACAATACTCTTTATTTCATTCAGATGTTCAGGAATAGGGCTGCCCTCTTTATATTTTAAATTAACCAACTTACGAAATAGAAAAGCTTTATTTGTGGCTGATTTCCTATCATAAAGGCCTTCTAATTTTTTTCCATAAATCATGTGCTGAAGTTTCAGTAGCAACATGATGAAACACACTGTCATTAATCCATTGACGGATAACACCAACGGCTTTTCGATTAAGTCTATTCCATTCATCATCTTTCATACCCTTGGGTTTGCCACTATTACCCTCAATGGGTCCATACAAATCTTTACAAAATAATAGGTCATCCATTTTAGTTTTCCAAGTTATCCAATCGCTTCCATTGAAGCTAGACATACGACCTACATTCCCCTTCATTGATTTACACAAATAAATAAACCCAAATAAACCGTAAGCTCTGATACCAGTTGTTAGGGAAAATCTATAATTCCCCACAAGTAAATCAATCAATGGGAATAAAAACTAATGCGGAAAAATTAAATCAAAAGCAACACAAGAATTTTTACGTGGTTCCCTCAATGTGAGGTACGTCCACGGGATCGAAATCTGATTCCACTATCAACCAAATAGTTTCCAAACGATTACAAACGAGACACGAATGATCTTACAAACTACCCTTAGGTGAATTCCAAATAATCACAAATAAATAAGAGGAAAGACCTCACCAAATAGATGAACCAAAATCTTCAGAACCAGAGTTGTAGAAGACCCAAAATAATAGACCCAAATCAAATCTATTGAACCAGCCGAATTCGAACCAACCACGAACAGAGTATTTTTTCGAAGCTTGAACAAATCAATCCACCAAACTTAAATGCCACCAAATTGATTGATCAGCCCAAAGCATTGACCAATAGTCAACAATTTGAATTTGCCCAGCAAAGTCACCAAAAAACAAATCAATATTGATAGCTGTCCTTCTGTCTCTTAGGCAGAACAAATAATAATATCAATATATGTATTGTGAATCTAGGATTTTTTTTTTTTTTATCAAAACCTTAGTTATTTCCAAATTGAATTGGGTCTTCACAAAATTAGATATAATATATTAAAATATATTATACCTAAACCAAACCAAATTAAACTCTTATAATAAACCAATTGGGTCCCACACTCCAATAAGGAGGTATACCCAACACTAATCATGAATGTTGTTCTCTCTCTCTCTCTCTCTCTAGTACTGACAGATTTTGTTAAGAGAAAATAATCCAAGAGTTAGGCTTGCAAAAGAATTGCTTTGGAGACACAAAAAGTTGCACTTCTAATCAAATAAAGACAAAGAGCCACAACCATGATTGTTATTGCTTGATTTTCTTAACAAGCAAGATTTTGCTTTGACACATGTAAGACCTTCAAATTATTTGTAAAAAAATGCTACATCTTTGTGGTACTCAAAGTTGTTATTTTCCTGAGATAAGTAAATACACAACACAATTGAATACAGAAGAAAATGATAGTTTTATAGGTTTTTGAATGTTTTCTTAAAGTTATTTTTATGTTTGAGTTCAACCTCTACCTTCAAAGCGAGGAATTACACTATTTACCTTGCAAATACCACATACAAAATTATTTTTATAGTTTTTTTTATATACGACATACAAAGTATGTCATAAATATATTAAAAATGACCTTTTATGGCATACAAAATTATGTCGTGAAAAGTGATAATTTATGACATGCAATAAAATGCCGTAAAATATTATATACGGCATACAAAGTATGCCATAAATATTTTCAAAATAACATTTTACGGCATACAAAATTATGTCGTGAAAAGTGTGATGATTTATGACATGCAAAAAAATGCCGTAAAATATTATATATGGCATACAAAGTATGCCATAAATATTTTTAAAATAACCTTTTACGGCATACAAAATTATGCCATGAAAAGTATGATGATTTATGGCATGACAAAAATGTCATAAAAAATTATATACGACATATAAAGTATGTCATTAATGTTTAATTTATTACTTTTTACAACTTTACCTGCATGTCGTAAATGATGCTCAACTTTTCACGGCATGTCATATAACGGCATTTGTGTGCATGCCGTGAAAGAGTTTTTAAAGCATGCATTGCAAGCCGTAAAAATTCAGTTTTGTTGTAGTGTGATAACATCATGAAACATTTGAGCAAATGGAAACAACTCCGCCAAGCTACAATTGAGACGGCCCGATCAAGTCGCTCACGAACAAGCCCTGGACCGAGGTGGTTATTGGACCAGGTAAATGGATTGCCTTTGAACTCTAAATCCATGAAAGCACAATCATGCATAACAGATTGGAAATTTTCTATTCTACGTAAATTCGGTACTGACCCGCCTTCCTTTTCGGATACTGACCCAATCTCATTAAAATCCCCTATACACAACCAAGGCAGTTGATTATCCCTTGCAACCTGCCGAAGTTGGTTCCAGAAAACATCACGATTAACCGGTAGAGAATGAGCATAAATAAAAGTAGCTAGCCAATGGGCACTCGAATTCGCAATCACACATCGAAGAACATTGGCATTCTTATATTGAACATCAATGTTCACTTCATTAGACCACCAAAGTGCTAAACCCCCCGCAGTACCTTCAGGTTATACATAACTAAAATTAGGAAATTTGAGCCTTCTCTTGACCCGTTCTAAGATCATTTGCTTATTCATTGTTTCCATTAGAAAGACCACACCAAGACGATGGGTTATACATAACCCTCTAAAGATCTGGACTGTCAGAGGTCGTCCAATTCCCTAACAGTTCCAGCTAATAATCAGCATAGCCCGTGTGGTTGTTAAAGGCCAACCACCACTGCCTGGTTATTGCAATCTGATTCAGTCTCCTCAGGGAAGGTACTAGGGACTTGAGAGAGAAAATTTACCGAAGTCGCCTTTGCAGAGAGCTCTTCTTGAATCTCCACGTTGAATAAATTTTAGGGAGTCAGCATGCTAACAGGTTTCCCCTTCGACTTGGGGGTTCGGCCCAACTTACCTTTTCTAGACTAAGTTTGGCCCACAGATGGAGAAGGGAAGAGGATTATGGGAGAGACGTTAACCAAGGGAAGGTTCCAAGCTTGCAAAGAGTCCGGGGAGAGTTTGAGGGCTTTTGGGGGGTTTTGGCCAGGGAGGTCCTCTTTCTGGGCCTACATTTAAGGGACAGACTAGTAAAAACAGTAGACAAGAGGTTGGCTAGAAGTTTTGTGCAAATGGATAGGGCTTTTGGTGAGGAAGTTGCGCTAGGGGAAGGATTACTTTCCATAGAAGGGCTTGGGCATTTAGAAATGAGTGAGTGTGGGCTATTCAATGAACTTGGGCTGTCTTCGAATAAGTTGGCCCAGCAGAGTTTGGGTCCAGAGAAACTGGGTTGTTAATTTGTAACGCCCCCAAAATACAAACATAAATACAACCATAAACATATGTTAAATGATAGCATAAATCAAAGTGAATATTCTTTTCATTTTCTGAAGTTAAAGATACAAGAGAGTTTGACAAAATTAAATGCCCTATTGACTTACACCTTTCCAAGCCTTAACTTAGTTACAACAAAATGAGCTTCGCTCAATACAAATTTAGCCTTAGGCTATACAAAATAAACAAAACATGAAGCTCTTGCTTCTCAAAGGTCCATCCAATGCTATTGTCTTGGAGGAAGCATGCCTTCATTACTTGAAAATGTTATTCTCAAATAGGGTGAGCCACAACCCAGTAGAAATCATCTAACACGATATATGAAACTTAGCAAAGATATAAGTACAAGTGCATAAACAATGTTTGGGTCAAACCTTTCATGATTACACAAATATTCATCAAATATCAATTTAAAACCTTAATCCGTTCACTTTCAACTTTTATTCTGGTCATGGTTCGATATCATTATTTCTCAACCATCAAACTGAGACTACAATTCAATGAATTTCAAATCATACCACACATATGCATAAGACATTTCAAATATCAAATTTCCATTTCACGGATATTTTGTCTGCGGTTAGCTGTCAAATGGGACCCATGTAAACGTAGACTACACAAGAACTACAATCGCCATTTTACGGATATTTCGTCCGCAGGCTAGGCACCCATGTATAATTTCAAGACTTTCACCCAGGACACTCCAGCCAACTTAATTATAGTGGAGTCCAACCCCTTTCTCTTCCTAAACAAACAAACATACATATGCAATGGATGTGTTTGGTAACGTTTACGTTTTCAGTTTATATTTATAAAAATTTTATAAACTAGTTTTTTGTTTATTTTTGGAAAAACATAAACTACAAACGCGTTTGGTAATTGACAAAATGTTTAAAAAATTTTAAAAATATAAAAAAGAGTGAGAAATGGCAAGTGGTGGCAAGTGGCGGCGGAAGACGGTGGTGGAAAGTGGTGACGGTGGGTGGCGGGTAACTGGTGGTGGTGGGTGACAACGGGTGGGTGGGTGGGTAGGTGACGGTGGCGGGTGGTGGGTGGTAGTGAGTGAGTGGTGGTGGTGGTGGTGGTGGCGTCGGGTGGGTGGCGGATGGCGGGTGGTGGCGGGTGGGTAGCGGATGGCGGGTGGTGGCGGATGGTGATGGTGGGTGGGTGGGTGACGGTGGTGGGTGATGGGTGGTAGCGAGTGGTGGTGGTGGTGGTGGTGGTGGTGGTGGTGGTGGTGGCGGGTGATGGGTGGTGGTGGCAAGTGAGCGGCGAATGGTGGTGGTGGTGGTGGTGGCGGGTAGGTGGTGGGTGGTGTGGTGGTGGTGTGGTGGTGGTGGTGGGTGACGGTGGCGGGTGGTAGGTAGTAGCGAGTGGGTGGTGGTGGTGGTGGGTAGTGATGGCAGATGGTGGCGGTGGGTGGCGGGTGATGGTGGTGTGGTGGTGGTGGTGGTGGGTGGCTGGTGGTGGATGGTGGTGGCAAGTAGGTGGCGCGTGGTGGTGGCGGGCGGTGGATGGTAGTGGCGGGCGGTGGTGGTGGTGGTGGTGGTGGCGGTGGCGAGGGGTGGGTGGTGGTGACGAGTGGCTGGTGGCTGGTGGTGGCTGGTGGTGAGTAGTGGTGGCAGGTGGTAGTGGGGAGTCGGTGGTGGTGGCGGAAAACGGTGGTGGAAAATGGTGACGGATGGTGGCTAAAACGGAAACACATTTTTTGTGTTTTCATTTTTTGGCTAAATTTATAAACTGAGACCACTGATTTATAAATCAAAAATTTTACCAAACAAGTTTTTATTTGAGTTTTTTAAATTTTTATAAATATAAACAAAAAACTAAAAACGTAAGTGTTACCAAACGGCACCAATGTATTTAAATGATAATTAAACACGAAGCACATCCCCTTTTCACTTCCAAATCAAACATACATATACAATGCATATAATCACGATCATATTCAATGACAACCATCAAAAGATTTGTTTCAATTTACCTAATCCATATGCAATTTCTACAACAATCCAAAGCTATCCTCCACCGATAGCCCAATACAATTATCTCTAAACAGATATTCAATCTCAACAGATAGTTTATTCAAAACTTCCACGAGAGTAAATTAATACATAACCAATTTCATCATTTATGTCAATTCTTTCTCAATTTCACATTTCCAATGCCAATTCCAATTTTTGGACAAAAATAATAGTTTGACCCAATTAGGGCAATTTACCCATTTTTCCCAAATATAAGCCAAGTCCCAAAATCATCAAATTAGATATGGTATAACATCATTTTCAAGTCCCACAAACATTAATTTCACCTACACCCCAAACCCATCTTTGTATTTTAAGCCCAAACCCTATGTTTGTTTAAAACATCCCCAAATCATTCATTGTTACACAAGGGACAATATCTAAGCTAAATATCA
Source organism: Camellia japonica (assembly GCA_030407325.1). NCBI lineage: Eukaryota > Viridiplantae > Streptophyta > Magnoliopsida > Ericales > Theaceae > Camellia > Camellia japonica. The sequence continues at coordinate 142,730,345 of JAPPVO010000029.1, read as the reverse complement.
TATGAAAGTGTAGAAAGAATCCCTACCTCAAAAAAAAAAGATGAACCCAACAAGAGAGAAACTCCAAGAATGCCGAAACCCACTTCTATTCGGATCAAACTATAGATTTTGACGAGCTTTACCTTTTATCCAAAGGCACTAGGGCGAAAAAGAGGATGGATCTAGATGAAATCTAAGAGAGAATGTGAAATGTAAAGAGAGGAGCTCAAGAATAAGCTTTTTGAAGAGTTTTAGAGAAAGAGAGAGATAAGAAAAAGTGACTCAAAACTTTATCTTCTCGGACTGATATTCACGTAGTCTGCTCGAGCGTGGAAAGCCCCGCTCAAGCGTCAGACACAGACTCCCACTCGAGCGTGAAACTGGACGCTCGAGTGTCCAATGTATTCTCCCAGCATCCGCAAACCCACAAAAAAATACTGGGAGTTGTAGATTCCCGCTCGAGCGTGAGAATTGCCGCTCGAGCAGATGAGCACAATTTGTAAAGCCGGCTCAAACGTGAAAATTCCTGCTCGAGCGGAGAGGCCAAAATCTGGGCAACACAAGTTTTGAAAATGAAGCAACCAACTTATTCCAAACGCACAATTACAACCCGATAACCAAAAATAGAAGGGAAACAAGGAAAACAAGATATGAATAACCTTTCAAACCCATACAACCCGAGTCCGGGATACAACAAGAGATGGGTTAAGAACCGGAATCGCTATATAATTGGCTTAGGTTCAGTCCTAGTAATAATAAGAGGTGAATGGGGTGGTAAAGGTACCTCAGCATGAGACAAAGGCTGGGGATTTGAAGATATTTTAGTGAGCACCTTAACCCCAGTTGTATCCTCTTTGGCTCTATGTGGCAGACTGTGAGACAAATTGTCGTGCGCAGCCTTTTCTGCAGGGGAAAAGGATGACAGTGGCGGTCGTGGAGCACTACCCATAGTACTAGCCTGGCTTGTCCCCAGGTCCTCCGTCGTAACATCCCCACGCTCCGGTGTAGGGGTAGACTGACGCCTGAGCAAAGGATTCAACTGCTCCTCCATTTCATCAATCCGGCGTTAGTAAAATTCCACCAGAAGACTGATATTTCGAGCAACCCCAATTCTCAGATCAGGACCATAGCCTGAAAGACGACCAACTTCAGAAGTCACAAACTTACAAGAGTTTCGGTCGTGGCCAATCCGGCCACAATCATAGTAGAAATCTGAAAGTCTTTCATACTTCAGAGAAACCCAGATCTTGGTCGTTTTTGTTGAATCCTCTGCATTTTAAATACCCTAGGGAGAGGAAGAGCAACGTTCATATCCACCCGAATTCGGAGAAAACTGCGAGAAAGCAAAAGACCATCATTTGGAGCTTCCACTCCAATGAGATTTCCAATCGATTCCCCGATTATTTGCCCATTCCGCCTGGTCATTTTGTCCAAGGTAAGACTATGAACCTGTACCTAGAATGGGCAGTGTGTAAACTCCATCTCAGAAATAGCTTTCTCAATCGATAGTGGTTGAAGAATAAGGAGGTGACCCATAATAGACCACGGGGATGTCCCCAAAACCAAGGTTCTATCCTCCTCATTCTGAAATCGAAAAAGGAACATGTTCTCAGCCCAATAGGAGATAGTCACCTCACCTCTAGTTTTCCATGCTCCAAGAATAATTCGGGATACTGTTAGCTTGTTAAGAGATTTGGGGGCTAAGATTTTTCCAGAGCATCTCCAACCCAATCCTCTCACCAAGAGGATGAAAATATTTTTTTTATTCAAAAATTAAATATGGAGTATGTCACTATTCATTCAAACTCCAACCACAAACCTTCATAATCCTTCATTTTCTTCCGGATTGGGTGTCACTGAATGATCAACAGTAATTATTATTTTTTTTTTTAATTTTTTTTTTTTTTTACTTGTGGGGCATTTTTTCTTCTCTAAAGATTTATCTCTAAAATATTTTCATCAAAAAGTAATTTTTGTTCATTAACAAATATTTAATTTTAAAATTTTTGTAAAATATATTTAATATTATACTCATTTTAAAGGTATGATTTCATACTTTTTAATGATACCAATTTTATAAAAATTAAATTTACATATTAAAAGTTATTTGTAATATAATAAAAAAATATAGAATGAATAGTATTTTGGAGGGGATCCTCTATTTTTTATCCTCCCTCCAAATATAGAGGATCAACTTATCCTCCTCCCAAATAGAGATGAATTTAGAGGATGGGTTGGAGGAGCAAATCCTTCATATTTGAAGTTGTGGAGGATGCGTTGGAGATGCTCTCAGACACAAATTTGGGTTGTCCACGCCCTCATCCGTGTCTTCCTTGAGCTCAAGAGTGAAAGGATCATTCGGAGTTGGAGGGTTAGCCGTCATAAGGAAGAGAGCCACAGAAAGGAAACAGGAACTGGCCTCATTTGGCAAGTGGCTTTTTTAGCCAAAAAGTTAAAAAGTTACTAAAAAAATCAAAAAGCCAACAACCTATACCATAAAGTCAAAGATTCTCTTTTCTCTCTATTTTTTGCACATTTTTTTCGTAAAAAGTCAAAAAGTCATCCTAAATATACTATTTTTTTTTATCTCATATTTTAGCCAAAAAATCAAAAAATTATTAAAATAGTTTGTTCCCAAACGAGGCCTAAAATGATGGAGGAGAAAGATAAAAACAGATCCGAGTGAGGGGCTGGGGCTAAGCGAGGAAGAGGGGAGGAGGTTCAGGAACAGGGAATTAAGGGGAAGAAGGAAAGTAGAGTGATCAAAAAACCTAGGATAAACCTAGAGACCATACCCTATGGTAGGGAGCTTCTCATCTTTAGAGAGAGAAAAGTTAAAAAGTGTTTCCAGTAACAGTTCATCCTTGTTTTAATAATTGTTGAACATTACTTAGGCCAAGTTTGGCAACTCCAATATAATTCATCTTTTTATTTTTTTATCTTTTTTCCATCACATCACCTCTCTACTTTTCTGCACATCTTTTTGTAAAAAGACAAAAAATGCAATTATTTAGGTCATCCCAAACAACCCCTTAATGTGACATTTGAATGCATCATAAAATGTTAATTAATTATACTTTCCTTTCTTGAATAATGATAAAAAAAACTATATTAGTTTTATATTGCATGACACTTATCCCCTCATTGTGGTTCGGCACCATATAGAAATTGATTACTCCTATTTTTTACATTAAATTTTTTTATTTTATCAATTAATTGAAGTAAAAATTCATAATGATTCTCATTCAAATTAGAACTATTTGTCAAAAAAAAAAAATTAATTGGGAGAGAGAGAGAGAGAAGAGGGAACTGTTGTGGGTAGTGGGTGTTGTGCAGATGTGGTGGCAGTTGGCCATGGTAGGGGCAGAGGCGGGGTCTGTGCAATGGATGCTGTGTGATGGGTGGCTGCCGTTGGAGAAAAAATTTATTATAACGGTGATATCACGTCATCATGTATATATAGTATGATCAACTAATAACATGTAATCACCTACTCAGTATAGATCACTATAATAATGTGGACGGTACATGAAAGTTATAATGACATGGGTAGATGGTTACAATTAATAAATAGGGTTCACTCAATCATGTATCAAGTTATAATTGGTTGGTGATACTACGCGCATGATAACGTGTTATCACTGTTACACTCAAGTTTTCCTCCATTTGTTGGTGGTGATTCGGTGGCTTGGGGTGGAGAGGGGAGGGGGAGAGAAACAGGAATCTGGAGAGGGGGAGTGGCAAACTTAGAAGGCAGTGGTTGAGACAGTGAGGGTGGCTTGGTGGTGGGGTAGGGGAGGCGGAAATAGATGGAAGTGTGGTGGAGATGAAGGATCTGGGATGTTAGCTGTGGAGTTTTGAGTAAATAGAGGGGAGGGAAGAGTTGATCGCCATTGGATCCTAAGAAGGAGGGCCTTATTGCTGAGAGAGTAAGATCTCGGCTCCAATTCACCTCCACTGTTACTGCTTGCTCACGGATATTGAATTTGTAACACCAGTAAAATGTTTTCTTAGGGGTCTAATTAAAATAATAAGAATTAAGAAATTAGTCCTATAGGAGGACCAAATTGAGCGAGTGTAGACGTCCCCGAACGCCCCGGGAGGGTTAGGTCCCGTTCCGTTCATATTGGGGTCACTACAGTTCAAGGACTCAAATGTCACGGTTCTTAATCTTGAACCAAAGAGTCCAAATCCGGCAAATCGTTTTGAAAACAGATTTTTTTGAAAGAAGTGCCAAACATGGACTGCTTTTCCAGATACAGAGTCGCCACCTAAATATTTTTTAATGGGAAATTTAGGAAACCCTGACTCGGTGCCAAAAGGCCACGTGTCCGTCATCACCAAAGTTGGCTCGGGAACTTGGGTACGATTGGGGAAGGTCACATCGTGAGCACCCCCTCTCGCCCGGTCAAAGACCGGCCTCTACTAACCATGATATCTGTTTTTGAAAACATTGTGAGTTCTGGTTCCGGTTATTAGCCTAGGTTACTATGTGATGCTCGCAGCGAATAAGTATAGACTGAGCCGCCTGAATTGGAACAAAACACTTCATGTTTGTTTGTTTGAAAATGGTTTGATGGTGCTACCCGCAGGTAGGCTAAAACGCGGATTTGCCACCCTCAGGTGGGCTTAGAAAACATGATTTTGCCACTATCTAGTGGGCTTAAAACAAACATTCGATGAATTATCCAATCCAAGCAACTCAACCTCCACCCACAGGCATTCAAGGCAGTAATATCACATAAGCACATAGCCTCATGGTAAGCATGCTATCATGGCAACACTCACACGCATGCAAGGATGCTAAAGCATAAGTACTCACCTAGTACTCCAAGCCAAAACAGGAACTGATTAGAAATCATGCATGGCTCCTTAGTATACAGAATGCCTAATGCAACACATGCAATAAATGCAACTAGAGCAGGCTCGGCTATTCTAAAATGGCATGCGGAATGCTACAACTAACACGTATTCAATTTGGAATTGAAATACAAATGCAGTTTGTATGATGCGCCGAGCCCGGTGCGTGCAAAACAGATGAATGATGCAACATGCTATCATACTGTATGCTAATTGAAATATGCCCTATATCTAACCATCGTAAGCGGATAAATAAAAGGGAGAAAGAAATGGGGGTTGGAAGACATACATCACACTCACCCACCCTTATTACAGTTATGCCCTCGCGCAGAGGGTCCGAATAAATAATAATACAGTCCGAAATAATACAGATTTCTAATTAATGTACAGATTAACTACAAAAAAGTAAAACTGGCATGCAAGCCAGGGACTGCCTTGCTTCTGATGAATAATGTATGCCGGGCTGCTCTGGCGCGGAAATCCACTGGGATGCCCCAATTAGCCTCTGTTTGCACTTTTCTCGAAATGCGTGCCAAACTCTGAAAAGTTGTTGATCCTTGATTTTGCTGCAACAGAGAGCAGGAAAGGGCATAGCAATGTATTTCACAAATATATGCATGCCTCGATCCTCGTGCCACCAATCACGCATACCGATGCATGATGGTCGAGGAATCGGATTGCACAACTCAATATGGGATGAATGCGATGAATGCTACAATGAAAACCTAACTCCATCATGGGTAATCCGGAGTATCGGCGACTTGGGAATTGAGACTCGTTCCGTCACTCGGAGTACGAAACGTGTCTCGTTTCCCGTGCCCGGGCTAACTCCTATCCCAAACATGATGCAATATGCCTGATATGCATGAAATGCAACTAATATACAGTTCTAGCATGTACAATGCTATGAGAATGAGATGTCTCGCAATGCGTGCACACGGGCACGCAAATCGAGAAAATACATGAATACAATCTAAGATACGACCTGGTATGCACTATGCTGTGAACATGAGATGAAAATGAGACGCCTCGAAAAGCGTGCACGCGGGCACGCAAACCGAGGCGATGATGAAATGAGAATCGGATAAAACCGAAGTGCCTCGAAATGTGTGCCCACAGGCACGCACACCGAGGCGATGATGAAATGGAAATCGGATAAAACCGAAGTGCCTCGAAATGTGTGCCCACAGGCACGCACACCGAGGCGATGATGAAATGGAAAAATCGGATAAAACCGAAGTGCCTCGAAATGTGTGCCCACAGGCACGCACACCGAGGCGATGATAAAATGAGAAATCGGATAAAACCGAAGTGCCTCGAAATATGTGCCCACAGGCACGTACACCGAGGCGATGATGAAATGAGAAATCGGATAAAACCGAAGTGCCTCGAAATGCGTGCACACGGGCACGCACACCGAGGCGATGATGAAATGAGATGGAAATGAAGTGGAAATCGGATAAAACCGAAATGCCTCGGAATGTGTGCCCACAGGCACGCACACCGAGGCGATGATATGAAGTGGAAATCGGATAAAACCGAAATGCCTCGGAATGTGTGCCCACAGGCACGCACACCGAGGCGATGACATGAAATGGAAATCGGATAAAACCGAAATGCCTCGAAATGTGTGCCCACAGGCACGCATACCGAGGCGATGATGAAATGGAAATCGGATACAACCGAAGTGCCTCGAAATGTGTGCCCACAGGCACGCACACCGAGGCGATGACATACAGGCATGAAAAAATGTAGATTGGGCTTACACTAACATGAGAGGGCCTCAGCCGCGCTCACATAAGATGCCGGAATGAAAACGGAGTGCCTCGAAGTGCGTGCCCGACGGGCACGCAAACCGAGGCAATGCAATAAGGCATGAATGACATGGGAAATGATATGCAAACACGCAAAACAAATTCCAGCAACTAAATGAAGGGAAAACAGCCCCAAAAGTAATAAAAATGCACCCGATGCAGAATGCTCCCGAAATGTGATATTTAGCCCCCGAAATGGCCTACAGTTATGCTATACATGCAAAATTGATACATGAAAGCAAAAACAGTAGCAAGGCAGCCCCAAATATGGCATTTTTTCAGTACAAAGCAAGGCTAAATAACAACCACAAGCATGGCAAAAATAGCTTGCAAAAACGGGGAAAAAGAGAGGAATTACAAAGCAAGTAGTATATACAATGCTCACACCAGAAAAAACAGTTCTACAAAATTGGAGAGGGGCCAAAAATAAGCATATATTCAGTTTATGGAAACCCCAAAATCAATATACAAACATGCTAACAATTCCATGCAAAATGGAGCTCAAAAGAGGTTATAACAAGAGACATGCAAAGAATACACCAAACAACAAAACTTTCTTCATGAAACATGTAGAGGGGGTCAAAATAAGACCCATTTCAGTTCTGAACAAGAGCTAAAACCAAAAGCACAAAAGGCTATAAAACATACAAGAATTAGGGCCTAAAGTGGATTTCAAAGGGAGGTGGTATATAGAATGGCCAAACAAGATTGAGCCCTTCTACAATGTTGTAGAGGGGCTCAAAATAAGCACAAAACCAGTAGGGGTTTGAGCCCCAAAAACAAATGCAAATAGGCTAAAAATAGCATACAAGATTGTGGCATACAAGCTAGATATTGAAACAAGTGTATCATGGAGACACCAAATGAAGTTGAGCCCTTCTACAAAGTTGTAGAGGGGCTCAAAATAAGCCTAAAACCAGTAGGGGTCAAAGCCCAAAAACTGAAAGGAAATAGGGTATAAATAGGAAGCAAAATTATGCTACAAAAAGAGATTTGGAGACTTACCCTTGAAGATCCAATTGTTGCTACCTCTTGGCCTGAATTTGTTGCTTCTTAGCCACTGGAGAACACTTCCTTGCTGCTGGAATGGTAGTGGGGATGGTGGAGCTAAGGGTTGATGAAGGATTAGCCTAGGAACTTGGAAGTTTTTGAGGTTTTTGGCTATGGAAATGGGCTCAAATGGAGAAGAAGCCTTGAGAAGAAATTGTCCAACCCTAGGAAAGGAGGAGGGCAGCCCTTTAAATAGGCAAGAAAGGGTGTAAAAGGGGAGGGAAATGGAGACAACTTTCCCTCCCAAAATATCTCCGGAGGGGTGAGATATTTCAAAAAGCATCCGGACAGCTGTAAAGGGCTGGAAAGCAGGAAGCAGGCCGGCCAGGTGGTTTTGCTGCAAGTGGCCGGCCAGCCACCCCTCATGGCCGGCCAGCCACCTCCCATGGCCGGCCAGCCACCCCAAAAAATGAAGTGTTGAATTTCTGGCCGACCACCACTTTTTGGTGTCCTCCCATGTGTGTAGAACAAGGTTCCAAGGTTGGAATTTGGCAACTCTGAAACAGGAGTCACAACATTGAACTTGAAGGAGAGGCTCAAAAATGAATGTAACAATTGCTGGCCGACCAGTACTTTTTGGTGTCCTCCCATATGTGTAGAACAAGGTTCCAAGGTCGGAAATTGGCAACACTGAAGCAGGAGCCACAACATAGAGCTGGAAGGAGGGGCTCAAAAATGAAACCTGGAATTTCTGGCTGACCAGTAGTTTTTGGTGTCCTCCCATGTGCCCTCATCACAAATATGTAGCTTTGGTTGGAAGAAAATAACCCCAGGGTGTTCAACATTGGCCCGGAAGTGAGCAAAACGGGCGCCGGAGGAGCGAAACTGGTTATCTGGGATAATTGCTGGCCTCCTACCCTCCAGTGATCTTCCTAATGCTGAAACAGAGGTACCTGCCAAAATTGAACAAAAACTAATGAAAAATGAACGCTCGGGGCCCAAACCGCGCAGTTCGGGGTCCCGAAAATGGGCTGTAGGCATCGGAAGTGGTGTTCAGCAGCGAAGTGGGTATCTGAGACCCCAGGGTTTCTCAGTATGACAAAACAGAGGCACACGCCAAAAACCGGAGAAATCCGATGCGAAATAAATGCTCGGGGGCCAAACCGCGAGGTTCGGGGCCCGAAAACCGGCTATAAGCACCGAAAGTGGCATACGGCCACGAAGTGGGCATCAGGGGCCCCAGTGTGCCTTGTTATGATGAAACAGAGGTACATGCCAAGAACCGGAGAAAACCGATGCAAAATGAATGCTCGGGGCCCAAATCACGCAGTTCGGGGTCCCGAAAACCGGCTGCAGGCACCGAAAGTGGCATACGGCCACGAAGTGGGCATCGGGGGCCCCAGTGTTCCTTAAAATAATAAAACAGAGGTACTAGCCAAGAACTGGAGAAATCAGAGATGGTTGGGCGGTCCCGAGCCGAGGCACACGGCCTGACGGCCCCGAAAACCGGGAACCGGGCTCCGAAATGGGCAAAATGGCCTACGGCCACGAAGAGTAGCGCACGGCCACCGAGAGATAGTCTACAGGACTACTCCCTTCCCTCAGGAAAGAAAACAGAGAAAACCGAGTCTGGTTCGCAAACCGAGACAAGGCACAAAAGAGGATTCGGAAGTTCGGAGGCGGGGCGCACGGCCGCGACTCTGGGACTTCTGAACGAGCACAGTATGCAACATCACCGAGCGCTCAACCGGTGACGTCTGAGTCTTAAGGTCGGTCAAAAATGGGGTGTCTACAGCGAGATTTGCTTGGAAATTGTGGTGCCTTTACTGGGTTTTTCACATTTGTCATATTTGAACAGACAGTGGCGTCTAGTTTGGATTGGGTTTACCACAAGCTCACTTTTGGCGTCTAGATATTGAATTTTCAACGAATGATTTTTTAAATAACATGTTAGGCAACTGCCGTATTGTTGTGGATCGGGGGCACACCAGGAAACACACACAAGCAATAACACAAGAGATTTAACGTGGTTCGGCAAGTCGCCTACGTCCACGGGCAGCGGATTCACTATATGGAGAAATGGAATTATAATTCACTCTCTGTATTCTCTCTTCCTCACAACTCACTCTTAAGCTCACCACACCGTCTCTGCTCTCTCTACCTCTATTTATAAATGAGAAGGGAGGGAGCTGGCTGGCCTTGCACATGGCCAGCTGTTGTTCAACGATGGTGGATCAACAACTTCGGCGGCTTGTCGGTTGGCAGCCGCAATGAAGGACAAAGAAGAGCTGACTATTTTGTGTGTTCCCACAGGAAAAAAATCACCCCCTTCACATGGGGTGATATCAACAAATCACCCCCTCAACCCATGTAAGGTGATCTATTGCACACACTGCTGCTAATCTTGTTATGCCCAAATTCAACATAGTCTGCATCTCTTCACTGAGACACTGCATCCCCTGAAGCTAGAGATAATACACCAGAGATACAAGAGGAGGAGGGAATCCTACATCCTCAACTCAACTCATACCACTCTCTAATTTGGAGAGAGCCTCTGCTCCTATCTCCCACAGATCTCTTCCACGCTTCCTGTCTCGGATGTCTTCACCTGATATGCTTGAACTTGTGTAACCAAGATATGATACACCCCCTGATTGGATGTTCTGCACCGCCTGCTGGGATGCCCTTGACTATCATGCCTTTGCCCTCTATCCATAGTGATTGATCAACACTGCCTTGCACCCGAAGGTGCTTAGTTCCGAGAGATGTTGACCAAGTCCAAACAATGTTGGAACTTGATCCCAGAAACCACTTTTGTGAGCATATCGGCCGGATTATCTGCAGTACTAATCTTTTGAAGCAGAATATCCCCTTCATTCACAATTTCTCAGATAAAATGGAAACAGACATCAATGTGCTTGGTGCGGGAATAATGAACCTGGTTCTTTGCCAAACAAATGGCACTCTGACTGTCACAGAACACCTCAACGTGCTTCTGAACAATACCCAAGTCCTCAATTAACCCATGTAGCCAAATAGCTTCTTTAAAGGCTTCTGTCATTGCCATGTACTCTGCCTCTGTAGTAGACAAAGCCACCGTTGACTGAAGCGTTGACCTCCAACTCACCGGCCCTTTAGCAAGCGTAAATAAATACCCTGTTGTTGACTGGCGTTTGTCTAAGTCACCAGCATAATCTGAATCCACATATCCAACCAGATTCTGTCCGAGTCGGTTATCTCTCTCGAACTTCAATCCTAGATTAACCGTGCCATGTATGTACCTTAGGATCCATTTCACTGCCTGCCAGTGATCTTTTCCTGGATCATGCATATACCTGCTTACCATACTCACAGCATGTGAGATGTCAGGCCTTGTACAAACCATAGCATACATTAATGCACCAACTGCATTTGCATATGGAACCTGTGCCATATGCTTTCGTTCTTCTTCTGTGCATGGAGACATTGAAGCACTGAGCTTGAAATGAGGGGCCAATGGTGTACTCATAGCTTTTGTTTTCCCATTTATGCCAAATCTGTCTAACACCTTTATTAGATACTGGGTTTGTGTTAGACAAACCGTGCCCTTCTTCCTGTCTCTCTTGATCTCCATGCCAAGAATTTTCTTTGCTTCTCCCAAATCCTTTATTTCAAACTCTCTTGCCAACTGTGCCTTGAGTTTGTCAATCTCCACCTTGCTCTTAGATGCAATTAACATATCATCCACATATAAGAGCAAATAGATGAAGGAACCGTCGGGAAGCTTACGGAAATATACACAATGATCAAATTGACTTCTTGTGTATTCTTTCTCCATCATGAACCGATCAAATCTTTTGTACCACTGTCTCGGGGATTGCTTCAACCCGTACAACGATTTGTTCAGCTTACAGGCCCAATTTTCTTTTCCAGCAACTTTGAAACCATCTGGCTGGGACATGTATATCTCCTCTTCAAGATCTTCATGTAAAAAAACAGTTTTGACATCGAGTTGGGCGAGCTCGAGATCAAACTGTGCAACCAAAGCTAACAAGATACGAATAGACGTGTGCTTCACAACAGGTGAGAATACCTCATTGTAGTCTATTCCTTCCTTCTGAGCATAGCCTTTAGCTACCAATCTAGCTTTGAATCTGATGTTGTCTTTGCCTGGGATGCCTTCTTTCTTGGTGTAAACCCACTTGCACCCAATTGCTTTCTTGCTTTTTGGAAGTTGCACCAACTCCCAAGTCTGGTTCTTGTGAAGTGACCTGATTTCTTCATCCATAGCCTCCTTCCAATTAACACTTTCTGCATTCTGCACGGCTTCTTTGAAAGTGCAAGGAACATTGTCTTCAATGATTGGAAGTGCATAGGCTACCATATCGGTCATCCAACCGGGTTACTTAGTAACCCTTTTTCCTTTCCTAATTGCAATGGGTTCTGATTGTTGTGGGGCCTCTGGATCTTCATTTTCATCTGAACTCTCTTCAGAGCTATCCACTGAGACTTCTTCAGGATGGTTGTCTGTCTGAACAGTCTTTGCTGGAGTCTCAAACTCCACCTGCACTGACTTCTTCAATGCTTCCTCATTCTGTTGAGGATTTAGCTGTGTCAGCATTATAGACTCATCAAAGGTAACGTCTCTTCTGGTGACAACTTTCTTTGATTCAGGGCACCAGAGTCTGTATCCCTTGACATCGTCACTAAAGCCCAAGAAGATGGCTTTCTTGGCTCTTGGATCCAACTTAGATTCTGTAACATGAAAATAAGCTGGACATCCGAAGATACGTAACTGATCATAATCAGTAGCTGGCACTCCTGACCATACCTCCGTGGGAGTCTTGCCATCTAGTGCTGCAATAGGTAGTCTGTTGACAAGATGACGAGCATAGTTCAATGCCTCGCCCCAAAATGCCTTGCTCAATCCAGAATGTGACAGCATACACCGGACTTTTTCCACCAAAGTGCGGTTCATGCGTTCTGCAACTCCATTTTGCTGTGGTGTTCCAGGAACTGTGAAATGTCTCACTATCCCTGCATTCTGGCAAACCTCAAAGAAGAGATCTGATGTGTATTCCCCACTATTGTCAGATCTGAGCTTCTTGATCTTTCTGCCTATCTGGGTCTCAATCATCTTCTTCCACATAAGAAAGATGTCTAAGACTTCATCTTTGTGCTTCATTGTGTAAATCCAAACTCTTATTGAGAAATCATCAATGAACGACACAAAGTAGTGTTTACCTTCCAAAGAAGCATTCTTGGAAGGACCCCATACGTCGGTGTGAACGTAGTCTAGAATCCCCTTGGTACGATGAATAGCAGTACCAAACTTGATTCTTGTTTGCTTGCCCAGTACACAATGCTCGCAGAACTCAAGCTTCCCTGTTTTGGCGCCTTTCAACAGGCCTTGCTTTACCAATCCTTGTAAAGCCTTCTCACCGACATGCCCTAGGCGCATGTGCCAAAGTCTGGAAGTGTCTGATGCATCATCTTCTGAGCTAGTGGAGACAGCCACTCTCTCTGTGACTGTAGATCCGTCTAGGAAATATAAATTTCCTTGTCGAGTACCCTTCATTGCCACAAATGCTCCTCGAACAACTTTAAGGACTCCACCTTCCATAGTTACTCTGTAACCTTTGGAGTCTAAAACTCCCACTGAGATGAGATTCTTTGTCAAAGCTGGTACATACCGAACATCTTCAAGAATTCTGATTGTTCCATCATGTATCTTCAGTCGAATTGTTCCAATCCCCTTTGTCTGGCAAGCTTGGTCGTTGCCCATCAGAACAACTCCTCCATCGAACTCTCGTAAGCTCGAGAACCACTGCTTGTTCGGACACATATGGTAGGAACATCCGGAATCTATAATCCATTCATCAGACTGGCCATATGATGAAACTGTGAAGGCTGCTCCTTCACCATTATCTCCATCTCGTGTAACGTTCACCTTTTCTTCTTTCTTGTCTTTATTGGGACAATCTTTTGCCCAATGCCTCTTCTGGCGACAAGCAGCACACTCGTCTTTTGCAAGACGTCTTCTGTCTGATGATTTCCCTCTGGATTTTGAGCGAGACTTTCCTCGCCTTGTATATCTCCTGTTATTTGTTTTGCCTCTGACTATCAATGCCTCGGATGCTGAGTCCCTATTTGCAGACTTATCTTTCCTTCTAAACTCATTGTTTACCAAGGCATTTGCAACATCAACATACTTGATCTTTTTTTTACCGTACAGTAAAGTGGTAGTAAGACGATCATATGAGTCAGGCAAGGAATTCAACAATAACAGTGCTTTATCTTCGTCACCAATATGATTATCCAAGTTCTTCAGATCGGTGAGAATTTTGTTGAAGTTGTTTAAGTGTTCGTTCATCGAAATACCTTTCTTGTAGTCGAAACAAAACAACCTCTTCTTCAAGTAGAGCCGGTTCTTAATGCTCTTTGTCATGAACTTATCTTCCAGCTCCTTCCAAAGGTCCTTCGCAATATCATATTCTGTGAAGGCGTCTTCTCCTCTTTTGCAAGGCAAAATCGGATGGAACTGTAGGCCAGGAGATTCACCTTCTCCCATTCTATCCCGTCCAGGTCATCTGGTTTTTGCTTGGTTGGACTCCTCTCGTCGAGATCTTGCTCCTGGTATGCTCAAAAGTTGATTTTGAGCACTTCGAAATCTGGGCACTTTCGGGAAAATTTCGATTTTTCACCACCCGAGCTCTGATACCAATTGTTGTGGATCAGGGGCACACCAGGAAACACACACAAGCAATAACACAAGAGATTTAACGTGGTTCGGCAAGTCGCTTACGTCCACGGGCAGCGGATTCACTATATGAAGAAATGGAATTACAATTCACTCTCTGTATTCTCTCTTCCTCACAACTCACTCTTAAGCTCACCACACTGTCTCTGCTCTCTCTACCTCTATTTATACATGAGAAGGGAGGGAGCTGGCTGGCCTTGCACATGGCCAGCTGTTGTTCAACGATGGTGGATCAACAACTTCGGCGACTTGTCGGTTGGCAGCCGCAATAAAGAACAAAGAAGAACTGACTATTTTGTGTGTTTCCACAGGATGAAAATCACCCCCTTCACATGGGGTGATATCAACACGTATTGCTTCCATAGATTTACTATGTCTATGCTACGCTTGACTTGTGAGTCATATTTTCTGGTTAGTCCAGTCTACACGCTTTTTTGAAAGTCGAACGTGGAAAAAGACTTCGTAGACTTCAGGTGACTTGAGTTATTTATTAATACCTCAGTTTTTTCTGAGTAATTATTAGTAACACTTTGATTGCACTTGTGAGCAAATCAAGATCATGGCTAATATTGCCGTAGCTTTGTTCATCATTAGGTTTCTTCTATATATGGGAACCACTACTGGACACAGTTTGAAATTGAATGGTCAAGTAAGTTCAAAAGTTCAGTGCATAGAGAGTGAGCGTGAGGCTCTTCTCAGGTTTAAACAAGGCTTCACCAATCCTTCGGGCCTCTTTTCTTCTTGGGTGGTCGGAGTCGGAGACAATGACTGTTGCCAATGGAGAGGTGTGGGACGCAACAACTCCACCGGTCATGTCATGACCCTTGACATCAGCAGCCAACATCAAACTGTAATCTCCCAAGGTGAGTTCTTGAGTGATTCTCTGCTTGATTTGCCGTATCTAAGCTATTTAAACTTGAGTCAAAATGATTTCAGGCAAATTCAAATTCCTGAGTCCATTGGTTCTATCGTTAGTCTTGAACATGTTGACCTATCTAATGCCAACTTTAGGGGAACAATTCCTGATCACCTTGGAAACCTCTCACGGTTGCAGTCTCTTGATTTGAGTGGAAACTCAAATTCTCTCCAAACAAACAACCTTAATTGGCTTCGTGGCCTTTCTTCTCTGCTGGTCCTTGATTTGGGTGGTGTTGACCTTAGTAGTGTCGCGGATTGGCTTGATGCAATAAATATGCTACCTTCTCTGGTTGAGTTAAACTTGTTTGCTTGTAAATTGAAGATTCTTCAACCAACTCCACCGTATGTCAATTTCACCAAACTTGAACTTGTTGATCTTTCGTTGAATAGTTTTTATTCTACAATGCCTAGTTGGCTGTTCAGCATCAGCCATAGTCTTGTTTCTCTTAATCTCAGAAGAAGTCAGTTGCAAGGTTTGATTCCAAACACCTTTGAAAACATGACTTCTCTTGTGTTTCTTGATCTCTCTGAGAACAGTTTTGAAGGTCAGATACCTACAACTTTGGGCTTGATTCCGGCAGAAAACCAAGTCAAAACATCGTCTAGGCTAAGAGTGTTGTATCTCTCCCACAACAAATTGCATGGGTCATTGGAACAAAGTCTTCAACAATTTTCACAACTAGTTGTCCTAGATGTGGCTTCAAATTCCTTGGAGGGGGTTATCTCTGAAAATCACTTACTGAACTTCAGTAGCTTGCGAGTACTAGATTTGTCATCAAATTTGTTAACTCTTAACATAAGCTCGGGTTGGATTCCTCCTTTCCAACTTGATACCATAGGTTTGCGGTCTTGCCAATTGGGGCCACGATTTCCAGAGTGGCTTCGGTCACAAAAGGACTTTCTGTCCTTGGATATTTCAAATGCTAGTATCTCAGATACCGTGCCCCACTGGTTTTGGACTCTCTCTAACAAGGTCCAACATTTGAATCTTTATTCCAACCAACTCAGAGGAAAAGTGCCTAACTTCTCATCAAAACTCAATTTGTCAACACTTGATTTGAGTAACAACAACTTGGGAGGTCCCCTGCCCCAATTCTCTCCAAACATGGTATCACTAGTTTTAGCTGGGAATTCCTTTTCTGGGGGTATTTCTTCCCTATGTGAAATGCTGGTTCCAAATAGCACTCTAAGTTACTTGGACCTATCGGGAAATAATTTATCGGGAGAGATTCCAGATTGTTGGACATATGGGCAGAAGTTGGTCATTCTAAGCTTGGCGAACAACAATCTGTCCGGCAAAATCCCCAACTCCATCGGTTATTTAGTTCATCTCAATACACTGCATTTGGAAAGCAATAGTATTACGGGTGAACTGCCATTGTCCTTGAAGAACTGCACGAGTTTGTTTGTCATGGATTTCGGGCACAACAAATTGTCTGGGGTATACCGGCATGGATTGGGGAAGAAATGCAAAATTTGATGATTCTTATCTTGCGTGCTAATGCATTTGGAGAAAATATTCCCTCGCAACTTTGCCTGTTAAAATCACTCAAAATCTTGGATCTTGCTTTAAACTACTTATCTGGGTCCATTCCACGGTGCATAAACAATTTGCTTGACATGAGTACGAAGGAACTCATCCGCTCTTATATTTATGATCCTTATACCACATACAGAGAGAATGTGCACCTTACGTTTAAAAGTAACGAGTACAAATATTCTAGTTTTATCCTTGTATTTGTTAAGTTTTTAGATCTGTCATCCAATAACTTATCCGGAGACATTCCTACAGAAATGGAAAGCCTAATTGGATTGCGTAGCCTCAATCTTTCCAGAAATCATCTGACAGGGACTATCCCTGATGGCATTGGTTACTTTGAAACTCTAGAGTCTCTTGATTTGTCAAGGAATGAGCTTTCATGCACAATTCCAGCCAGCTTATCTAATCTAACCTTTCTTTCTCACTTGGACTTGTCACATAACAGACTGTCAGGGAAAATTCCTTCTAGCAATCAGCTCGACTGTTTCGATGCAACAACCTACCTGGGGAATCATAACCTCTGTGGACATCCACTTGCAAATGATTGCTTGATCAATGGAATTTACGAGGATCCAAATTGTAAAAACAAGGAAAGAAATGAAGGAAGTGAGGGCACTGAAGAAGATGAATTTCATGTACCTTCATTGTACATCAATATGGGGCTTGGATTTGTTACTGGGTTTTGGGGGTTCTGGGGAACTTTGCTGATCAAAAGTTCTTGGAGGCACGCCTATTACCGATTCTTAGTCAATTTATATGACAAGATTTATGTGATTATAGTGGTTTATGTGAACAGATTGGCCAAAAAGTTTGAGAACAACCATGTTTCTGAATGAAAAGAAGAAAGAAAAAGATTCTCACCTTTGGAGGAGTCTATGTGTTGATGAATATATGAAATGTACTGTTATTGAATGCCTATGAATCTTTCAAACTCGTCCTGATTGCTTTATTTTATTTGATTATTATAAGTTTTCAATTAAGATCTGTATCAGGCTGAAACTTGATTTAGTAGAAGGAACCTAATTTGGATGTAGTTAATTCTCCAATTTTAGACTCAGTCCTCCATTTTATTATCAACTTGTTTTTCACGTAATTTTTATATGTCAAGAACACAAAATATTTTAAATAGACACAAATATGAGATAAAGGTATTGGACCCACCACAAGTGGGATCCATACGTGGAATCTATGTTTTATCTCACATCTATATTTCATTCTGTGTACTTAGACTTTCTCTTTTATCAATAAACTTGTTCAAAATGATCTAACACTCAAAATTACATGACATTACAGATTCACATTGGATAGTTTACGGTTCAACTTAGAGTAGTGCATTGTTTCTTTTTTACTTTATTTTTTTCTTCTAATTTTTTGCAATCAGTTTAGCTCAATATCACAGAAGCATTATTGGAACTACTATGAAAGTGATGTCTTTTGAGTCTTGTTTTCTTGCTATTATCAATTACACGTGATGGGCATAGCCCCAAATAAGTGGCCCAATGGGCTGTCCAAACAATTCCTAACCCAACTTAGGCCCAAGGGCCGGACAAGAAGAAGACGCCAGAAAGGTATGAAAGAAATCAATATATATACAAGTAATCACTCTCTCTCTCTCAATCTATCTACTTCTTCCTCCTGAAGCTAAAAGCTTCCATTTTTATACTAGAGACTCTCTCTAACTTAAACATCGGAGGGTCCTCCAGAAGGAACCCCACCTCCGGGTTCCTTCTTGACGGACTTGGTGCAGGTACAACTGGGAAGACGAAGTTCAATCATCCTGTGGAGCTCCGGGCCCTGTCCGACCCATTCCTCCTCCGACAAAACTGGTATCATCAGTTGTCCAAACAATTCCTAACCCAACTTAGGCCCAAGGGCCGGACAAGAAGAAGACGCCAGAAAGAAGGAACCCCACCTCCGGGTTCCTTCTTGACGGACTTGGTGCAGGTACAACTGGGAAGACGAAGTTCAATCATCCTGTGGAGCTCCGGGCCCTGTCCGACCCATTCCTCCTCCGACAAAACTGGTATCATCAGTTGGCGCCGTCTGTGGGAAACTCTTCGATTGGCAGTTGTGCTCATTGTCACCGGAAATAGCTTCCTTTTCACCCACCTTCAATGTCGGAATGAATGGTTACCACATGATTCATGGCATCCTATCGGCGGCGGTGACGTTTTCCCCGCCTACACCTCTCTCGCCAGCGCCATGATTCACTCACCTCACCATTGTTGTTGGTGAGCACTGCGGAAGTCTACCTACGCACCAAAATCAATCCCCGTACCAAGCAATTCAAAGTCGTCAAGACTTCAAAAAAAAAAAAAAACAACAAACACACAAGCAAAAAGTTCAAGAACAAAGCTCTGGACAGGTATTTCCATTTGATCTATATCAAAGGCCCAGATTGCCCCACGTGAAGACATGGGCTTCACTTCCCAAGCCACTAACTCTCTCTTTTTTCTTTACATCCATGTCATGTCACATCATCACGTGCATCCCTGCACATTGAGCCCCGTGCACCACCAACCAACCCAGCCACATAGCTCGGTCGGCAAACAGTGGTCGGCCGCAAACAGTGGTCGGTCGGCAACATAGCTCGGTCGGCAAACAGTGGTCGGCCGCAAACAGTGGTCGGTCGGCAAACAGTGGTCGGTCGGCAACATAGCTCGGTCGGCAAACAGTGGTCGGTCGGCAAACAGTGGTCGGCCGCAAACAGTGGTCGGTCGGCAACATAGCTCGGTCGGCAAACAGTGGTCGGTCGGCAAACAGTGGTCGGCCGCAAACAGTGGTCGGTCGGCAACATAGCTCGGTCGGCAAACAGTGGTCGGTCGGCAAACAGTGGTCGGTCGGCAACATAGCTCGGTCGGCAAACAGTGGTCGGTCGGCAAACAGTGGTCGGCCGCAAACAGTGGTCGGTCGGCAACATAGCTCGGTCGGCAAACAGTGGTCGGCCGCAAACAGTGGTCGGTCGGCAACATAGCTCGGCCGGCAAACAGTGGTCGGTCGGCAACATAGCTCGGTCGGCAAACAGTGGTCGGCCACAAACAGTGGTCGGTCGGCAACAGTGGTCAGCACCAATCAGACGGAGCCCAGCGCCTCCGCCATATCCAAATGGTCTACTTCTTTCTCCTCAAGGACGTCATGAGTAAGATATTCAAACTTCTTTTATCTATGTTGCACATTTCATAACATTTCAGATCATAAAGCCTCAGCCAGACTGAGCATGAAGACCTCGGCCAGACCGAGTTACATAAAGCCTCAGCCAGACTGAGCACTACTCAAAGCCTCAGCCAGCCTGAGCACGAAGACCTCAGCCAGCCTGAGCACGAAGACCTCAGCCAAACTGAGCACGAAGACCTCAGCCAGACTGAGTACGAAGACCTCGGCCAGACCGAGTTACATAAAGCCTCAGCCAGCCTGAGCACTACTCAAAGCCTCAGCCAGCCTGAGCACGAAGACCTCGGCCAGACCGAGTTACATAAAGCCTCAGCCAGACTGAGCACTACTCAAAGCCTCAGCCAGCCTGAGCACGAAGACCTCAGTCAGCCTGAGCATGAAGACCTCGGCCAGGCTGAGCATTACTTAAAGCCTCAGCCAGACTGAGCACTACTCAAAGCCTCAGCCAGCCTGAGCATGAAGACCTCGGCCAGACCGAGCTACTCAAAGCCTCAGCCGGCCTGAGCACGAAGACCTCAGCCAGCCTGAGCATTACTTAAAGCCTCAGCCAGACTGAGCATGTGAGCATGAAGACCTCGGCCAAAGCCTCAGCCAGCCTGAGCATGAAGACCTCGGCCAGACCGAGTTACATAAAGCCTCAGCCAGACTGAGCACTACTCAAAGCCTCAGCCAGCCTGAGCACGAAGACCTCAGCCAGCCTGAGCACGAAGACCTCAGCCAGACTGAGCACGAAGACCTCGGCCAGACCGAGTTACATAAAGCCTCAGCCAGATTGAGCACTACTCAAAGCCTCAGCCAGCCTGAGCACGAAGACCTCAGCCAGACTGAGCACGAAGACCTCGGCCATACCGAGTTACATAAAGCCTCAGCCAGCCTGAGCACTACTCAAAGCCTCAGCCAGCCTGAGCACGAAGACCTCGGCCAGACCGAGTTACATAAAGCCTCAGCCAGACTGAGCACTACTCAAAGCCTCAGCCAGCCTGAGCACGAAGACCTCAGCCAGCCTGAGCATGAAGACCTCGGCCAGGCTGAGCAATACTTAAAGCCTCAGCCAGACTGAGCACTACTCAAAGCCTCAGCCAGCCTGAGCATGAAGACCTCGGCCAGACCGAGCTACTCAAAGCCTCAGCCGGCCTGAGCACGAATACCTCAGCCAGCCTGAGCATTACTTAAAGCCTCAGCCAGACTGAGCATGTGAGCATGAAGACCTCGGCCAGGCCGAGTTACATAAAGCTTCAGCCAGACTGAGCATGAAGACCTTGGCCAAACCGAGTGTGTCCAAGCACGCTCACGCAACAACCAAACCATCCAAGGCACAACAAGAAGGGCCCCAGCCGAGCCTCCTAACCTAAACAATCCATCTCCATACTTCACGAAGAAACGCCGACAGCATTAACCACTTGATTGGGCAAAACCAAGCCATGTTCCAACAAGAACTACCAATTTCTACCCCTCCGCCTCTACAAATCGTCCATCAAAATTAGGATCAAGTCCAAACAGCCGTCCTCAGCAACAATAGGGACCGTTTCTTCCACCACTCGCTCCGCGAACAATAGACCATCTCAAATCCATCAGCCCATTGCCAAAGAGCACTGGCCGACCACCAAAGTACTCCGCCAACCTCCAAAATTGCTTGGCCGACCTCCAAGGCTTCCAATAGTCATCGGCCGACCTCCAAAAATTAGCCGACCTCCAAGACTTCCAGCAGTCATAGTCCGACCCCCGATCATCAGTCGACCTCCAAAACCATTAGCTGACCGACCAACGCGCTCTGCAAACCGAGTGAGACCCTACGGGCTAAACAAACTCAACAAGACTGGGTCTAATTCTACAAGTAAGGTATTTAACTTCTTCTATATCGGCTGACCGTCCGAAGCCTCAGTTAAACTGAGCCCAAAGACCTTAGCTAGACTGAGTGTACAAAAGACTCCCAGACCGAGCACCCACAGAGCCTCAGCCAGCCTGAGCACATCAAGATCTCGGTCAGACCGAACACCAAAAAGCCTCAGTCAAACTGAGTACAAACTTACGGTACGAGCTAATCCATCAGCCGACTGCCCAGGTCCTCGACCGACCTTCCAAAGGCCTCAGTCTCGGTTGCATTGCTCTACACAAGGGCTAGCACTTTACATTCCTCACAATTTTGCACATGCCGACTCCTCTCGGCGCACGCAGTCTGTGCCGCTTTGCGCCGGCCCAAAATCTCCAACTTTACTCCCTTTAACTCTCACTGCGCCTTGCCCAGTTGGTTTTTGGGCGGTCCTACCTCTATCGCAGCATCCACGTATTTGCACAATAAATTTGGCCACCGTCGTCCTGCCTCCTTCCGTGACTTGGGGGACTACTTTACTCTTTCTTATTCCCTTCGTTGGACTAAAGCTGCACTTGGGAATAGGGGACTACTGATGGGCATAGCCCCAAATAAGTGGCCCAATGGGCTGTCCAAACAATTCCTAACCCAACTTAGGCCCAAGGGCCGGACAAGAAGAAGACGCCAGAAAGGTATGAAAGAAATCAATATATATACAAGTAATCACTCTCTCTCTCAATCTATCTACTTCTTCCTCCTGAAGCTAAAAGCTTCCATTTTTATACTAGAGACTCTCCTAACTTAAACATCGGAGGGTCCTCCAGAAGGAACCCCACCTCCGGGTTCCTTCTTGACGGACTTGGTGCAGGTACAACTGGGAAGACGAAGTTCAATCATCCTGTGGAGCTCCGGGCCCTGTCCGACCCATTCCTCCTCCGACAAAACTGGTATCATCAGTTGTCCAAACAATTCCTAACCCAACTTAGGCCCAAGGGCCGGACAAGAAGAAGACGCCAGAAAGAAGGAACCCCACCTCCGGGTTCCTTCTTGACGGACTTGGTGCAGGTACAACTGGGAAGACGAAGTTCAATCATCCTGTGGAGCTCCGGGCCCTGTCCGACCCATTCCTCCTCCGACAAAACTGGTATCATCAACACGTAAAAGTCTAGTTTTCAAGCATGGTTAAGAATAGATAATCCTAATTTGTTATTCTTCATATTGATACCTCATTTTCACTACGCTTAAGAAAAATACTTAAAACAAATATTTGTTAAATATTATAGTAACATCAAGGAGATTTTTGAACCTACTTATAGGGTAATAATGCACGAGGATCTTCTTAGCCACAAAACATCAAGGCGAAAGTTCCTCAAAACAACTCATTTTTATGTTGAAAATGACATTGGCTTTACCTAAATACCCTTAATAAACAGAATCTCACCTTTGCTTTTCAAATTATCAAAACTCAGTAATAGCTTTGTATGGAAAATCCAGAAGCTAAACCTTGCCCTTATAGTTCACAATATTGAAATCGGGATTAAAAGTTAATATATTGTTGTCTGTAGTGTAATATATTGTAAATATACTCTTGTTCGGTTTATTTATTAGGAAAAGTTAGGGATCATGAAAATTTGTTTATGAAAATGATCATGAAAAATTTATGATCCTTAGATTACCTTGATTAGTGTGTAGTGCTTTATTCTAAGTGTAATCCAAGGGTCACAAAACTTTCATGATTATTTTCATGAAACTTTTTTCATGATACCTAACATTGCTATTTTTTATTTATCACATTTTAAATAAGATAGACATTAATGCTATACTTACTAATGCCCGATTAGGCATTTAATGCCGACATGCAAGTAATTGCATTATTATAACCTTATAGGCTGCTTGCACTTTAAGGCCTCGTTTGGGAATAGATTTTTTTAATAATTTTTTGAGTTTTTAGTTAAAATGTGATGTAAAAAAAATTAATATGTTTGGGCTAATTTTTTGACTTTTTACAAAAAGATGTACAAAAAGTAGAGAGAAAAGAGAATTTTTGACTTTTTAATATAAGTTGTTGGCTTTTTAATTTTTTTAATGATTTTTTGACTAAAAAAATCACTCGCCAAACGATAATGGCATGCAAAAAAAAAAATCGGTTTTGATAAGATTCAAAATAAATACATTGTTGCTTTCATTCTAAAAGGAAAAATCCGAAACCATCCAAAGTTGACACGTGGCCATGTGAATAAACATATTCAAGGAATTCAACACAGAAAGAGACATAAAGAAAATTTTGAAACCATCCAAAGTTGACAAGTTGTCATGGAAATAAATATGTGTAACAACCCTGGCTTATACTTAGCCGATAAATTATGATTAATTATATTTAATGAGTAATTAATATAAAATTTTAAATTAATTATATGTGTGTTGTATTATTTATGTACATATATTTGTCTAGTTAGGAATATTTGTTCATATTTCTGTTTTATTCTGCGAATTGAAGGCTTTATCGGCATCCGATCACGAAATTAACCTAGTTTCTGTGTTAGTTATAATGTTTAGAATTTTATGATAGGTTTCATTAAAATTTGATTCGGAACGAATAAATTAGAATAAATGATCTCACTTAGTTATCTTTAATTCCAATTAATTAAGCTTCATTCACTAAGCCTATATAAGGCCAGTATGTGCTTCAACTAACCTCTTTTCACAACTTTGAGCCTTTTCAATCAAACAAAACATGAGAGAGGAAGAGAAAGGAGAAGACTTGAGCTCAACTAGAGTGATTGTTAGGGAATTTGGAGGAATTGGCTTGAATTTAGCTAGAATTTGAGACGTTGGAAAGAATCACTCAAGAACTCAAAGAATTGAGACTTGTAGGTAAGGAATTCAATCCTTAAATTATGTAGTTTTCAAAGGAAAATAAAAGATTAGTGCATGAAATGAACTAAGGTAGTAGGAAAGAAAAACAGTAGAGCATGCATGTGCATTTTAAGGTATTTTTTTGGAGTTGATTTCCAATAAAATCTGCATGCATGTTATGTTTTCAACTTAATTATGAAATTTCATCATGGTTTTCATCAAGTTCCTTTGTTTGAGCATGATTTGAAAGATTTAAGTTCAAGGAAATGATTTACATGTTTGTATCATGAGTTTTCAGTTTGAATTCAACAAAATTCACTTGTTCTTAGGTCTTGATTTTGCGAAATGATCTTCAATCTATGATATCCTACAAGTTTCTAAATATTTCCTTAAGTTTTGGCCCAAAAAGAACTTGATTTACAGCTTTGAGTTTGAGTTTGAAGTTGGGAAGCATATCTAGAAATTTTAGAATTTTGCCTCTCCGCTCGAGTGACAGATCTTGTACTTGAGCGACTACTCTGTGTGTTTGCACTCCTGCTCAAGCGACCAAATGTTGGCTCGAGCGTAAAATGCATGCTCCCAAAAGTTTATCATTTTTGCAGACCGCTAGAGCGACAAGAGTTGTGCTCGAGCAAAGACCTCAATCATACGCTCGAGCGACCGTCGAACGTGCGTTGAGAGGAAAAATTAAGCAATTAGTACTTTTGCAAAGTTTACAGACCGCTCGAGCGAAAGAAGTTGCGCTCGAGCGACCACTCACATTTTTGAACGTCCGCTCAAGGGAAGAAAGTTGCACTCCAGCAAGACCTCTGTTTTCAACATATGTGACTAAGTGTTTTCAAGTGCATTTTAGCATCATCATTGCATCCTATGCATTCCTATGCTATGAATAAGACACAATAATGAGGATAAAACTTAAAAACACACGAAGAACGGAATGAAATAAGTTAAGTATGACCCAAGCGTGTGTTTCAATATATATATCTGTTATGTTTGGGTAGGTCACGCGTCGTGAGCTGTTGATTCCTTGGTTGCCATCAAAGCTATCTGTGTACTTATCTGTAAGTAATAACTTAGTAAAACTATGTTTGATATGAATTACTTTCTATACATTATGATATGATATGAAATGTTTCTGAATGCTACAAAAGGCTATTTTGTAATCCCATGAATGATGATCCATATCTTTAAAATGTATTTGTAGTATCCTTAGCAGAGGCCCTCGTCCAGGGGATATAATACTGTGGCTTATAGTCATGAGGCCCTCGCCCGGGGGAAACAACATCGTAGCCTATGTATGAGATATGTTACCCGATATCGGAAGTTCCATTATGGAACTTGATATGCTTGACCAGAGAGATATGTTAATACTAATGGAAGTACCACACATGATTTGAATACGAATACGAACATGACTTTGTTTTGATATGACTATGTTTCCCTCTCTGACTGATATGATATGAAATTGGACATCATTTATTAAACTCTTTACTCTATTATTATTCACTGAGTTTTGCTCACTATATATATTATGTATATAGGCAACCATGCGCATGACCAGGCTCAAAGTTGATGACTTGGAGTCTCTGTTTTGTCGGCCAACCATTGTGCCTCCTAAGGAGGTTCCGGAAAGAGTTCAACGGTCGAGTTTTGTAAACCATGACTTAAGCCTGAGACTTTTGTTGTTTTGTGACAAGTTCTTTTGTCCTGTTTGTGTATAATGTCAAGGTTGGATGTATGTTATGATGTCATATGTGTATATATATCTATACAAGTTTTAAATTATCTATCTCAAGTATGTCTGCACAACCCTATGGATTATGTATATTTCTATATTTGCTTTTGCAGCCCCTATTTATGAATGAATTTGTTCAAAGGCCTTTAGTAATCCAAGGATTACTGGCTGGTTACTATGCTAAACCTATAGGAACGGGGTTTGGGTCGTGACAATATGTTCAAGGGATTCAATATAGAAAGAGATATAAAATACCTACTGTTTTTTTTTTTTTACTAGTGACAATAATTTCTTAGACCTATCTTAATTTTCATAAACTAAAATGAGAGTCACTGTTGTAAAATAGGTCTATTCTAGCATGTTTTCAAAAAGCCATGATAATTTGACTAAAATAAAATAAAACAAGTCGGAGTAAAAACATCATATATCTTATTTCTATTGTTGCAATAAAAACTTAAATTTGTAAACTTGTTTTTCTATAAGCAAATTAAGTGTCAAATTTTGAAGCGTGACTCCAAATAGAGTGCACAATCGTTATAGTATTATTTGTCTTACAATACAAAAAATATATAATTTGTAGATGAAATTCCAACACAAATATAACAATTTTCTAGTTTCTTTAATATGATTGCTCCAAATCAATTTGGATCGTAAAGATGTTATAACAATTCTTATTACCTGTCACATTTCTTATTTCTTGAGTGTTTTAGCCATACATTATATGCATCTTTATGAACTGTGACAGTAATGTAACACAAACTAAATTTTTTTTTTGAGTTCTCCACACAAGTGACTTTAATATTTAGGCTTCGTTTGGAAACGAACTATTTTAGTAATTTTTTAATTTTTTACTAAAAGATGTATAAAAAAATAATGTAATAACTTTTTAACTTTTTGACTAAAATATTTAATTCTCAAACGAAACCTTAATTAGAATGCAGTACAAAAAATTTAATAATTTTATATTTGAATTTTAGTTTTATCAAGGGGAATAATATTACTTCTACATATAACTTTTTTATATAAATAATAATCAAATAAAATAATGGATTTTTTTTTTTAATAAATACCTATTAATTAAAGGTAAAAATGGCAATGGCCCGGCCCGTGCCCCTCCAACCCCAACTCAGCTTGCCTCGTGGGGTGAGGTATCCAAAAAATTTATATTTAAATTGTAATATATCTCAATAAAATAATATATTATAAATCAAATCTTAAAATTACAAACTATTATCAAGTGTAACATACAATACAACAATCCAACTATTAAAATATAAAAATAAAAATGTGACTTATAACATATATATATATATATATATTTAAAATTATACAAATAAAATATTAAATATTTTTAGGGTAAATTACACTGACACCCCATGAGATTTATATTTATTACAGTTTTCCTTTCACCTTTGAAAATTACATATCCCTCCCTGAGGTTTAAAGTTTCATTACAGATTCCTCCCCTCACCAATTTATTTTTTTTAAATACCAATTTTGCCCTCATTGGGTAAATCACATTGACACCCTTCACATTTTAGAAATTACAATCACTTCCTAAGGTTTAAAGTAGCATTACCAATTGCCTCCTTGGTTATTATTAGTTGAAAAAAAAATTCATTGAAAAAAAATTAATTGAAAAAAAATTATTTGAAAAAAAATTTTTATTAGTAAAATTTTTAAATTTCTATTTAAAAACCAACGTAAACTTATTTTTTTTAATTTGCGTTTTTTCCTCAAATTTACAAACTGAGATAATCATTTATAAACTAAAAAAATTATCAAACAAGTTTTTATGACAGTTTTTTTAATTTTTGTAAATATAAATTGAAAACTGAAAACAAAATGGTTACCAAACAGGTTTCAGATGGTAAAAATGTCGTAAAATTAATAAATAATTAAATAAGTTACCAACGTAAGAAATGACTTATCAAAAGATTCTTAGGCTATGTATGGTTTGATTTTTGGAATTTTTTTTAAAATTAAAAATTAATTTGGTTAAGAAATAAAAAAATAAAAAATAATTATCATTTTTATATAATTTTCATCTTTTGAGTGGTTAGAAATAATTTTTTACAAATTAAATTGAAATAGCCATACGTATGTATATTACCTGCACAAAAGTTAAAATGATAATTATTTTTTACCCTTAAATGATAATTATTTTTTATTTTATATTTCTTAACCAAATTAATTTTTAATTTTTTTAAAAAAATTTAAAAATCAAACAATACATAGCCTAATAATTTTTTGATAAGTCATTTATTACATTGGTAACTTATTTAATTATTTGTTAATTTTACGACATTTTTACCATCTGAAGCCTGTTTGGTAACCATTTCGTTTTCAGTTTTCAATTTATATTTACAAAAATTTTAAAAACTATAATAAAAACTTGTTTGATATTTTTGGTTTATAAATTGTTGTCTCAGTTTGTAAATTTGAGAAAAAACGGAAATTCAAAAAATGAGTTTACGTTGGTTTTTAAACAGAAATTTAAAAATTTTACTAACAAATTTTTTTTTCAATTAATTTTTTTTTCAATGAATTTTTTTTCCAACTAATACTAACAAGGGGACAATTGGTAATACTACTTTAAATCTTTGGGAGGGGATTGTAATTTCTAAAATGTGAGGGGTGTCAATGTAATTTATCCAGTGAGGACAAAATTGGTATTTAAAAAAATTAAATTGCTGAGGGGAAAATCTGTAATGAAACTTTAAACTTCAAAGAGAAAGATGTAATTTTCAAAAGATGAAAAAAAAAACTGTAATAAATATAAACTTCAGGGGGTGGCAGTAATTTACCCATATTTTTAATATATTCCATTCTAATTAGGTTGTAGTCGGGAATCTAATGCCCATGCCGTCCCAAAACCCTGCAAGTGAGAAAAAATTACCTCACCACTGAGACTTCCTCAAAAAAGCTTGTATGTGCTATTTGGTGTAGATTTTTACAAATTGAAAACTAATAATAAAAAGTGAAAACAAAAATCATCTCCAGAGATTTTTTCTTACTTTATGATAATTATTTTATTTTCAAATTTATTTAAATTATTTTTATCTTGTAAAAAGGAATTCTACAAAATACTTAACACATAATTCTTAAATAAATAAATTAAAAAAAATTATTATAAGCAACTCTATTATATTGCGAAATAAGTAATGCTACACATATAAAGGGAGAACACAGAATTAAACACAAAAATATATAAGCTGAACGACTAATAGCATAATTTGATGGTTGATTAGTTATCATCTTGTCAATTACAACTCTTATCATTCGGTCGACCATTTAGTCGATCGACTATCATCTTGTCAATTATAACTACCATCTTATTATCTAGACGGTCATCCAATCATCTAATCTATATGTTTCTGTGTTTGATTATGTGCTTCTTTATGTGCGCGGAGCATTATCGTTTCGAAACGGGGCCAGGGCATCCTAGGTTGGCCCAACTATGCAGCGCGGCCCATCTAGCTGGTGGACCTAAAATCGGCATGAGCAGCACTGGTTACGTGACACGTGTCCAGATCTGAAATTGAGGCACGGACAAAAAGCGGTCTCGAGTTTTTTTTTGAACATTGAACTTTGTTTTTCGCCGTGGGACTGCTGGAACGGTCAAAATTTCAAAAAAGTTTAAAAATAAAAACAAAAGCGGGTTTGTATGTTGGTGGTAGAAAAATATCAATCTTTGCTTTTTGAAATTTGAAAAGCCCTCAAGCCTTCGTATATACGCGCGCTCTCTCACTACTCTCTCTCTCTCTCCTCCAAACACAGCATAAGAGTGAGAGAGAGAGAGAGCCTTTGTTCCAGTGAAGCCCATAGCTCAAATCTCTCCGTCTTCTATTCTTGGCCATTCCTCAAATTTTACATTCAAATCTCGATTGTAAGCTCTTTTTATCCATGTTCTCCTTGATTTACACACAGATATGTACTCATTTCTCTATGAATTACTAATTTGTATGCACTCCTCAAACTGTTAATTGCATTGTCGATTTATATCTATTTCGAAGCTTTTACTCTATTGTATACATGGGTTTTGCTTAGTTTCTATATCTCTTTATCTAATATCATATGGGTTAATGCCAGAAAGTTCATTTTAACATCTGGGTTCTCTTTGGATTCTACTCCATTATGTGTTTTCCTGAAAAAATAGGCCTTCTGGAGCTTATATCTATTATTTTTACTGCTATGAATGAATGGGTTTTGCTTGATTTCCAGTGAATTTATCAATGTGGACTGTTTAAATTCAACCCTAGATTGGTCCTTGTTACTTGTATTCAGTTTCTTTGCATACAATTTGTTACTTCTGTTGTCGATTGCTAGTTAGTTTAGCTCAATCTTCTTTTTTCAATTGACAAGTTTGTAGATTTATAAGCTATTTATATTGCTGCAGAGTATCTGTTTGATGAGTTGTCTCAATGAGTTTATGGCTGTGTAATCTTTTGGCTGAGCTTATGTTTTGATCCAATTTTGTGTGTCTATACGAAGGTTTTTCTGGGGTACTAAACAAGATTTATGACCAAATATATAATCTGAACTGGAATGCTTAATATTTTTGGTTTCTTCCGTGGTTTTGGTAATTGACTATTATGTGTTCGATTATTTTCCTCAGAGAATGGACTCTCTGCCTGATGCCATTATCCAATACATTTTGTCACACATGAACAATGCCAAGGATGTCGCCTCGTGTACTTGTGTTTCCAAGCGATGGAAGGACTCGATGCCTTATCTTCGGGGCCTTTACTTTCCTCGCAACCTTAATGATAACCTTACTGGTGTTGACACTCCTGACAACATTGTGAGGCAAATGGTCTCCTCAATGTTTCGATTAGAAGAGCTTGTTGTTTATTGCCCTTTCACTAGTTCAGGCCTTGCTTCATGGCTATCACTTGTAGGAACATCCCTTAAGTACCTTGAGCTCCGAATGGACAATCTTGTTGAACAGCAGTCTAGTATTGACAAACTGTCAAAACTGGATTGCATTGGAGCAGCGTACAATTTGGAGTCACTGAAACTTTGGGGGGTCCTTATGATCCAATCCCCCAAATGGGATGTTTTCCATAAACTTCACAATCTTGAAATTGTTGGTGCAAGATTGGAGGACCCCGCATTGTCTGATGCACTTCAGGCATGCCCAAATCTGACGCATCTATCTCTGCTTGCGTGTGAGGGCTTGAGATCTGTTTCAATTGAGCTGCCCCAGCTAGAGCAATGCAGACTTGATTTTTATGGCTTGGGTAACTGCTCACTTTCCATTGTTTCTCCAAAGCTTGAATTGCTCGAGGTGCAAGGTTGTAGTTGGATTAGGGTTCGAGAGACCCAATGCTTAAGAAATCTTTCCATTGCCAATAATTCCGGTAATCATCTATTAGAATTCACTGCAAGTTCTTATCTATTGGAGTATAATTTTAGCCAATTCTTAAACAACTTTTATTTAATTTTTTTTTTCCCCTTGTTATCCAGGGAGAGTTTACATGGTGGATTTTGGAAAACTTGTGGGTCTTGAGTTCTTGTCCATTAGAGGGGTGCAGTGGTGTTGGGATGCAATAAGCAAAATGCTTCAATTGGCAAATGAAGTGAAGCATCTCTATATGAAGGTGGAGTTCACTGGGGATTTTGAAGCCCTCTTGCCCTTTCCAGAGATTGATTTTGTCGAATTCTTTAACAGCCATCCCAAGCTGCG
Organism: Camellia japonica; assembly: GCA_030407325.1. Lineage (NCBI taxonomy): Eukaryota > Viridiplantae > Streptophyta > Magnoliopsida > Ericales > Theaceae > Camellia > Camellia japonica. The sequence goes on along the minus strand of JAPPVO010000029.1, from coordinate 142,698,244 downwards.
AAAATTCGATATGCATGGTGCCATGTTTGCTGCTCTTTGTCAGAAAAACAGCTTGAAAAATGTGAATATTTGATCCATAGCTTTGTTCCTTTTAAGCATTAGGATGATTATGAAGATTTAATGCCTAAAATTAAGCATTATTTTTCTTTTTGCAGGTGGATTCGAGATTTGTGATTCCCTGCCTTGAGGAGGCAGTGGTCACAGTGAGATCACCATTAAATGCTGAACAGAAAATGAGCACTCTCGAATCATTGGTCAAGTATGGTAAGAATTTGAAGAAGATGACCGTAAGGATTCTTGATATGAAGAGCAGCCATAGCAGTGCAGATGATTTCTTCCAGGAGATTTGCAGGTTTAGATGCTTGAACCGCAAGATTGTTTCAATAGAGTAACAGCTCAATGAGCACTTTACCCATAATTTCTAATTCATTGAAATCATTTTTGTTGTTGTAGTTGTTCTCTAATTGACTGCTTAAAAAATTCTGATGTTTTGGACAATTGTTCGATCATTCTTCAATAATTATAATCATTAACATCCTTTATATCGTGGCATGTCTCTAATTATGCTCATTCAATTCATTTTATTTAGCTGTCTTAATCAAACTGCTCTTGGCGTAAATGATATCTTGCTTGCTTATTGAGTGAGTTGGTCCACAACATTATGCGTAGTGAAGGTTTTGAACCAAAATTTCATTCCCCTTTTTTGTTTTTGTATTATGTGTATATATATATAGATATTACCTCTAATTCCTTCGAAGTGTATTTCCATTATCATGCAGGCAATATATAAGTTTTAGTTTTAATATAGTTGTCATAACACAATGATATCCTTATTAAAGGGGAAAAAAACGGAAAAGGATAAAACAAAATGATATGAGTTGTTATGGTTCCTTTATTTTTTGCTTTGTGCTGAAATAAGCTCTTCCATGATCAAAATCAGTGAAAGGCCGTAAGAATGAGCAAAGCATATTTATTTGGTTAATAATAGTTAGAAACTTGTGTTACTTCTTTGCACAATGAACATGAGAAGTAATTTAGGTCATCTAATAAATGAATTTTAACATTTCATTTATGTCGAGTCTATATAAATGGCGTTGTATATGATACTTAATAATTTTTGAATGAATACAAACTTCATGATGGATTTAGGTCTAACTCAGCATCTCTAAAATGGTAAACAATGAATTTTTTTTTGATTGTGTCCATTTTTTTCATTTAATGAGATTACAATATGTTATTAAAATTTGAAATTGATAGATAGTCCATAATTACCATGTTACTATAAATTTTCAGTTTTTTAGTGAAATAGGATCCAATATTACATATTATATACATACACATGAATTGTAATTCAAACGGTAAAAGGAAACCACTTCATTATATAGAATTTTTAACAAAAAAGAAAAAGAAGAAAAAAGTAAGCAACTTGGTGTTGGTGCGGTTGTTTGGGATGATCTAAATAAGTGTACTTTTTGTTTTTTCACGAAAAGATGTGCAGAAAAGTAGAAATGTGATATGATGGAAAAAAGATAAAAAGATAAAAAGATGGATTATTTTTGAGTTGCCAAAGGCCAACAGCCCACCAAAAAATATAGAACAATCTAGATTTCCAAATACGAATGAGATAAGTCATTCTCAAACTCTTCATCCCCTCCCATTTTGGAAAAAAATATAGTGTTTTAGATAGTTTTGAATTTTTTTTTTTATTCTTCTTTGGTAAGAAAATAAAAAAATACTTATCATTTTCAGATTTTTTTTATTGAGTGAAAATAAATTTTAAAAGATTACAAATATTTTGTGTGTGTTTATTTTCGTTGAACTAGTCTTTCTTTTAAAGTGAAGTCATTTTCAAAGATTCCATACAAATTTCTATATGAAACCTAGATGGTAAGCTACCTTTCAGACAATTCTAAAGATAGGAAGAAATGCCCATGTTTTATTCTTCCGATCTAAAACCAAATATTATTCCAAATTCAAGTTTGAAAGTCATATAATTAACCTCTTTTGGTTAGCATGAAAAAATGGAATAGATATATGAGGAAGCTAATTCAGTTGCATTTAAAAAAAAAAAAAAAAAAAAAATTGCTGATACTTTTTCCATTTTATTTTTTTGTAGCATGAAAGAGAAGAGAATTGAAAGTTGTTTTTGCTTTGGATATTTTATAAACTCACCCAAAGCCAAATGGAGTAGATATAGAGAACCACTCCAAACCGACCGTTACCAATCCTACTCACATTTTTGCTTTTTCATATTCTCCCCCCTTAAAATAACCATCATTATTGCAAAAAGACCCCTCTTTACATGATTCTCATCCCACTACCCAACTTTTCCTCCATCTATGTAACACAAACCAAACCCACAAAATAAAAAAACAAGAACATATGGAAGATCTCTTCTCCCAATTCATCTTACTCTCAGACCAATCCCTCCAAGACAAGTTTTTCAATCCTTCTTCAATCGAAGACTTCATGAAACTGTTTGAGCTCGAGTCTTACAAGGCATGGGCTGCCGCAGAGCTTGACAACGAAAAAGAAGTACAAGAAGCTGAGGAATCAATGAAGGCGGCCGAGGACTATCTTGACTCTGTCATGGAGAGTGCTATGGGAGAGTTTCGGCGTTTTGAAGAGGAGATAGAACGCAAGTCCAAGGGTGAGATGAAAAGCTTGGTTCAAGATGGGGAATCGTCTAGGAAGGCTGGGAAGTCCATGGAAAAGGCAGCTACAATTGCTTCCAAGAAGTATGTTGAGGCTGCACTTAATTCAGCTGGTGCTTCGATGAAATCGGCTTGGAAGGGGCTCTCTGCTAATGCCAACAAGGTTCATCCTTCTTGAAGGATTTGTTGTTATGTCTATGGTAAAGTATTAGTGTTACTTCTGTTTACAATTTATAAGATAAAAATAACTTAAATAAGTTGAGAAAAATTAATTATCTAAAATAGAATGAGTGTTTTTAAGTTCTTTCTGATTATTAACTTTCAGTTTGAGAAAAGGTACACCAAATAGGCCCTCTGGAATTGTGTTAAAATCACTTGCACTTGACTATCATTTATAGTTTGTTCCAAGGCTGCTTCTGGTGTTAAAGGAGCAGTGGATCCATGAAATTGTCTTAGAAAAATTCAATTATCTCTCTTGCTCTTTGTGTTGGCAAAAAGTAATTGGTATTTATGTGAAGAAAGAGATGATTTATTACAGTATTTGAGGGAAATTCAAAAAATTCAATTATCTCTCTTACTTTGTGTTGGCAAAAAGTAATTGGTATTTATGTGGAAAAAAAAATATATATATATATATATCAACATCTAATATAGAAAGAGATGATTTATTATAGTATTTGAGGGAAATTCTTTCATTTTTCTCAATTTTCTCATGATGCCTTGGTTTCTCATATTGCTCATTGATTTAACGATCATGATGGTGATGCTGTGAATTACAATATCGATTTCTATCGATATAAAATATGAAATATGTTATGATAACATATATAAATAAAATATTTTTTTATATTTATATGTTGAGTTACAAAAAATAAGAATTGTAAGATAATTTATGAACCCTAATTGTGAGAAAGGAAAAAAAAAAAAAGGGTCCAAATCGTTAAATTTATAGATCAAATCCCGTGTTTTCATAGATATAGATGTGCAGGCCATACAACTATTATAATTATAAAAAATGAATTTAAAATTGATAGCAAATCGGGTCATTATAATTTAACAATCATTTATCAATGGTGCAAAAATACATGAAAATGCTATATATATAGACCAATCACGAGAGATATATGAAGATAGAGTATTGTAAATTTTTGCAATTGTTAAGCGTATGCCCAATTTAACATAAATTTTGATAATGCTATTAATTAAATAATAATGTTGACATATATTTTTTTTGATAGAGAAATTATCAAATTTTAGTTATGAAAAATAATTCGGTAAATCACACTTACTTTCCGTAATATTTGAAACAAATACAGCTAATTCTATATTGTTATCATAATTACACTAACCATCAAAACTAATAGAGATGGTGAATAAATATTAAAATAAATAACGAGAAATATATATTTTAAGATCAATTACACCTTTCACTACTGTAATTTGATTCAAATTTTACTTTAATCCTTATAATTTTAAATTGAATAATTTGATCTCTATAACTTTCAATCTAGTTCTTCCGTCTAAATTGGAGGTTAAAATTAATAATTTTGGAATACTTACTAATTTTTTAAAGTGCTCACATAAATTTTTTTTACAGAAATTTAGACAGAAAATTCAAATTAAAATTGGACTTAAAATGTAGGGATCAATTGTTCAAATTGAAAATATAGGGACAAGTAAAATTTAGATCAAATTACATGGGTGAAAAGCCGGGGTTCTTACGAATCGGGTTGGGTCGGGTGGCCTCTTATTTGCCATCCATTCGAACTTAGGCGGATTGAAAAAATCAATCTGTATCCATCCATATAGTTAGCGGATGTGGATTGAACGAGTCTTACAAATTGGCAGGTGAATGCAGATCGATTTGGCGAGTTAGGTTTTACTATTTTATGCTTATTTTAAAACTATTGTAGAGTAATTTTTTACTATTTTGAGTCTTATTTGAGTCTAAAATTTTTTATTCTTTATATTTATAATTAAAATAAAGCCCAAAGTTTCATATTTCATAAATAATTAATAATATTATTAAATAAAATAATTTTTTAACATAAAAAATATAAAATCATAACAACATTTTCTTAAGGGAGGTTGGTGGATCGGGTTGGATTGGGTGATTTCTCATCCACCATCCATCTGAATATAGACAAATTTGAAAAATAGGAGCTTTTTTGATAAGTCCTCTTTTTAAGAGTTTTATTCCATCCAACCCATATTCTTTTTGATTATTCTATTAGATTCTATTTGAGGTAAGAAGAGCAAAACACCCCCAATCTCTCATGCCCTCTATTAAGAGCATCTCCAATGGGGCTCTCAAAACACTTGCCAAATCTATAATATAGCAATAGTGATAAAAAGTGGGTCTCCAATGGCTTGCTATATTACTTGCCAAAGATGGCATATGCCATATCTGTTATCAAATTTGGCAAGTAAAATAGCAATTGCCAAACATGCCACATTAGCAAATATAAACATATTTGTGGCTCCAAATTCAGTTGAAAAAATAGAATTGAAACAGTAGAAAACCAAGTAATTTTTCAAATTTAATTTTTCTATTTAATTTTTCAAATGGAATTATATATATATATATATATATTTTTTCTAATTTTTCGATTTTTTTTCATTTTTTATATTTGTCTAGTCGGGAATAATATAATATATAATTTTTTTTACAAATAGTTAAAAAAGGTTCATAAAAGACAAAAAATAAACAACAATAAAATCACAAAAAAACCTATATTCAAACAACACCTACAAACTTGAAGGGAAAGTTGGTTGAGAATTGCCAAAATAACAAGTGACCATTGGAATACCATTGCTATAATTTGACAAAATAGCACTATTCATTGCCAAATTATAGCAATAGCAATGGTATTATAGTAACAACCATTGGAGATGCTCTTAATGTTGATATTTAATGTTGATTGTTATTATGTTTTGGTAGTTCCCATACATCAGGATGTTGACTGTCATTATATTCATATTAATTTGTGTGTAAGTGAATTTCTAACCACACTGCTAACTCAATATTCAATTGGAGAGCACTAGCAGAATAGATGGCGCCTGAGTGACCTGCAATAGAAAAAAGAGATTCTGGCAGTGGTTCGTCCACCTGGGAGCACTTCGATGATCAAGTTAGTTATCTCTCAAAGATAGATAAAGTGCTTAACTTACTATTCAGAGTACAAATTGCGTACCTTAGACCCATGGGGGTGCCTCTCCTTTATAGCCAACACAATCCTAGTCCTAATAGAAGCCTAGCTTCAATGGACTTCTGCTCAGTGCTTATCTTGGACTCTCCAATAGATAAAGATAAACTCCCTAAGAGCTTTATCCTTATCCAGGCTAAAGTCCTTCCTCATTCTAGGACTCTTGTCCCTTATCCGCTTATCTCGGATTCCGATATCTTCGGAGATAACCTCGGCCTAGCCGAGATCACCTCGGCGCCACGACCAGGACACGTGGCACCTCGGCTGACACGTCGACATTACCTTGGCCATGTGCTGGTACTCAGAAAATATATCCCCACAGCTGTCCCCTTGGTTCTATTACCTCGGCATCCTGAGGTGATGGAACCTATATCGTTATATCGTATAGCATGTCGGCTATCTTGCTGTATCATCCATTTACTGAGGTCATAACACGTCGACTTCACACGACCAGGTCCAGTTGAGGTCACTTGCTTCATTAAACCAAGAACTTCAAGAGTTTTATCACGCGTATGAGTTGTCATACAAAATAAATCAACCGTTTCTGCCACGCGTCTTCCCTTCACAGGATCGTACTCAATACGCGCCTGTAAGTCGAATTTTTCTCGCATGCGCTGTCTGACGCATACATCGTTTTAGGCACATTAATTGCCTCTTTGCCGCCGTTTTTGTGTTTAGACAAAACTTCCCTTCCTCTTTCCGTCTCTTCATTTTACACATTGTTTCTGAAGCTTTTTCTCTTTGTAACTTTTTCCCAAAATCTGCCATTGTTCAAGCTTTCCTAGCTCTGCAACTTTGCTTCGTTCACTTTTTCCGGCATGATTTTCACCGCTCTGTCGCTTTTGCATCCGTCGTCTGACTTCGGCGATCCCCACATCGGCCTCACTTTTTCTGGTAAGCCACTGTTCCTCCAGGTTTTAGTTCTTGATTTACTTCGAACTCTGATATTTCTGCGAACTTGCTCATGTCTTCGATCATTTTAATCTGTACTTTATACAATTGAGTATGTTTGCTTCGTGATTCTGTTTTTGCCCAATCCTTTCTTGAATATTCACACACTACTCACAAATTGGTTCACTTTTGCCACTGTTCTTGGCTTTGTACCCTTGCACACACTCTGTCACAGTGTTCTTGGTGATTCACCACTATTCTTGATTCTGAATCATTGCTCTTGTTTGTGTTTTCTGTATTTTCTCCAGATTCTTGCCTTCAATCCCCGTTTCCTTAGACTTAGGTTTGATATCTTGCCCTAGAACACACGAATCTTAGGAAAAACTGAAACGAATCCCCTTCTGATTTTCACAAATTCTTACCCCATCATGAACTTTAGGTTTTGCCGAGGTCCCTCCAACCCTTCCAAAACACTCTCTTCTGAAATCCAACTCCTCTAATTAAGCCGACGTTATGGGTATGTGGAAGCATAGGGTAGACACCCCGACCAAGTTAGAATACTTTAGGCAGGAATTTTCCATCCCTGCCGACGTCCACCTCAGGTTGGCAGGGGAGGAGGATTCCATTATGCCTGATGTGAACCTCATGCCTTTCCCAGTAGTGGCCTTTATCGAGTGTGGACTTCGGTTTCCACTTGACACCTTTTTTCGTGAGATACTCCATTACTATAAGTTGAACCCAATGCAGCTCGCAATCAATTCCTACCGAGTCATCAATGGTATAATAGCCTTAGCCAAACAAGAGAATGCTAGGGTTACCTTAGCCGACGTCCAATACTGTTACACTATGTGTCGCCTGAAATCGGAAAAAGGCCACATCTATTACCTCAAGCCGAGGTCCACTGAGTACAAGCTTATTGCCGACCTCCCAGACTCAAACAATGGTGCTGGAGACGATTACTTCATCATCTCAGGCAACTGGGAATTTCAACCAAACGATGACCTCCACCTTTATTCCCTAAACCGAACAGTTTTCGGGGAAGGAGATGGTAAGGGCCAAGTGTCACTTTTTCTTGTCTTTTTTTTTTTACAGTTTTCAATACTTTTTTCTAACGTCTGTGCTCTTTTTTGCAGTTCTTCCCCAGCCACCAAAGGGCTTTCGCAAGTCTTTCTTCCCCAGCAAGGACTTGAAGAAGTTATTAGATTTGCCAGTCCACAAGCGGAGAGCCCCTCTGTTACTTAATTTCATCCCGACCTATAAGTCGGTTCTTCCCGAGATCTCAAAGAGGAAAAAAAGCCATTCTCCGCCTTCCGCCACAACTCCTCAAACAGCTTCCTCATCTTGGCCAGAGCAAGGATCGACCTCTGATCCAGCAGAGCAGCCATCAACCTCGGCTCCATATCTGATCCCACCATCTCAATGCCAACGCCGTCGTAGAACTGTAATTCCTGCCGAGATGGGTCGCAAGAAGGCAGTTGCAGAGGATCTCTTAGCTGACATTCCATCTACTGTAGATGTCCAACCAGCGCGGTCCCAGCCTCCACCAAAATCAAAGCTGAAAAGAATAAAAAAGGCTCAACCAAAGGTAACGGTGACTCAGATTGATACTGAGGACACCTTGCCAATTTCAAAGTTGGCTTCGAGCGAGAAGACCTCATTTGTCCCTGAGAAGAGGCCCGCCGAGGCCGAGCCATCCCAATCAACTCGGTCAAAGAGGCCGAGGTCCGAATCTGCCACGGCCTCGGGGACCATGAAAGCAAATGCCCCATGGGCCCCCCAGATCACCGTTGAGGACAAGCCGGTCAGAGCCGGCGATAGTGCGACTGATCTTGAAGTCGGTGTCGCCCTCTCAACGGCTTTGCTCCTTCCAAACGATCTAAACTGAAACGCCGAGATGAGCGAGTACGAAAACTTCGCTCTGGTGCTTCAGCACTCTGTTCAGGTAAGTCTTCCACACTTGGTATTTTTCTTTCTCCATTCTTTCATACTCAGAGGATTTTACTAACTATTGTTCTGCTGATTTTCTTTCAGGCGATTCAGCACGCCCACTCATTCTCAATACAAGCTTTTGAGATGAGGAAGGAGTTGGCCGACAAAATCAGGGAGGTTGCTGCTTTACAAAAGTCCCTCAACAGGGCTAAGGACAAGATGAAGACCTTGGCAGATCAAGCCTAGGCAGTTGTAAAAGCTCAGGATGCAGCTGAGGAGAAAGTTGACGCTGCCGAGGCCATTGCCAAGGTCCTTATGGCTGAAAAGAAAGAGGCCGAGACAAAGATGGCCGAGGCCCAAAAGGAGCTGCAAGATGCCTTGGCCACCAAAGATGTCGAGATCAAGGCCACAGATGAAAAGGCATACGTTGAGGGGGTGGCCGATGTCACGGCGGACTACAAGCGTCAAGTGAAGCAGGCATGCAACAAGGGTTTCACCCTTGGTTGGATGTCTGCTTTGAAAAAGCTTGACGTCCCCGAGGACTCCCCCCTCAGAAATGCCGACGTCCTTGTCTTGCCATGCCCCCCTACTCCAAGCCAATCCGAAGACGATTCTGAGTCTGAGGAGGAAGCTTTGGTGAGGAAGACTAAGGTGCTGGGGCCAAGTCTCCTCCTCCAAATGAGCAAGTCCTGGACTTGACTCAGGATGAGGAGGGTGAGGAGGTTCCAAAAGATGCTACTCCTGAGAAGGCAACCTCGGACGCGCCTGTTGCCGACAAGAGCCTTGATCAAACCCTCCAAGAAATAGATGCTGAGCTCGCAGTTGAGAAGGCCGCCGAGATGTCTTCTCAGCAATCTTTCGAACTCCAGACCCAACCAGCCAGAAGCGCCGAAGAGTCTTAATTTGATGTTTTTCTCATTCTTTCTGTACCTTGTACTTTTTTCTTTCTTTAAAACAATGTAAGCTTTCTGTGTGGCCGATATGCCTTCTTTCGAATGTAAATATAACTTCTTCTTTTGAATGCTTGTATGTTTGTCTTCATTGCATGACTCTATACTTAGAATCATTTGCATGTTTTCAACATTCATCTTAATCTTGCAATCTTCTCGGGGTGATGTATCTCGGTAAAAAATAAAGGCTTTTATCTCGGCAAGTACATAAGTACTTCCTTTATTACAACCTCGGTTGAACTTCAACTTCAAATTTCAACAAGCGTTAAACATGATCTCGGTTTAACTTCAACTTGTAAATTTTTCTCAAATTTCAACAAGGGTTAAACATGATCTCGGTTTAACTTCAACTTGTAAATTTTTCTCAAATTTCAGCAAGCGTTAAACATGATCTCGGTTTAACTTCAACTTGTAAATTTTTCTCAAATTTCAACAAGTGTTAAACATAATCTCCAGGAAATATTTTCCAACTCTCTGCCCCCCAATGTGAACTTAAGTTCCACTTGGGTTCTCATTATGTATGTATTTCATAAACATCGTCAATTATCTTATCAATCATAAGTGTAGAAAAATCAAGCTAAAACTTTATTTATTACTTCGGCAAATAACAAAGAACAAGAAAGTCTAATGATAGAAAAATTTCAGATTGCAAGTATTCCAGGGCCTTGGCAACTCTTTGCCTTCATTATCTGCAAGCCGATATGCCCCATTGCCCAATACCGAGATGATTCTATAGGGTCCCTCCCAATTCGGGCCAAGCTCGCCCTCTCTGGGGTCTTTCTTGTTGCCGACGACTTTTCTCAAGACAAGGTCGCCGACTTGAAACTCCCTTAGGTTGACCTTCTTATTATAAGCCCTGGCAAGCTGTTGCTGGTATGCCACTAGCTGAATTGCTGCTCTCTTCCTTCTTTCTTCTAGTAGATCCAGATCTCGGGCTGATAATACATCATTAGTCTCATTCTCTACTCCCTGGGTTCTGATCCCTGGGATGTCGCCTTCTAGAGGAATGACTGCTTCTGTGCCATAAGCCATGGCAATGGGGATTCCCCAGTTGATCTTCTCGGCGTAGTCCGATATGCCCAAAGTACACTTGGTAGTTCATCCACCCACTTTCCCTTTGCTACTTGCAGCCACTTCTTAATCACATCCAAGATGACTTTGTTGAATGCTTCTGCTTGTCCATTGCTTTGAGGGAAACTTGGGGTGGAAAAATAATTCTTGATTTTGAACTTTGTACAGAAGCTCTTGATTAGCTTACTGTCAAACTGTGTTCCATTGTCTGCAATTAGTATTCTTGGGATCCCAAACCTGGTGATGATATTTTTTTATATAAAATTCTTCACATCCACATCTCGGATTTTGGCAAGGGGTTCAGCTTCTATCCACTTGGTGAAGTAATCTGTTGCTACCAGCAGGTACTTCCTTTGCCCAGTTGCTTGGGGTAGTTTTCCAACAAGATCCATGCCCCATTGGGCGAACGGCCAAGGACTGGGTACTGGTTCAGGTCTGCTGCTGGTTGGTGTATCAGTGGTGCAAACCTTTGGCACTTTACACACTTCTTGACGTAAGCTTCTGTATTTTTCTGCATGTAGGGCCACCAATACCCTTGGGTAATGGCCCTATGAGCAAGCGATCTGCCCCGAGCGTGGCTTCCACATATTCCTTCATGTATTTCGTATAGAAAATCTTCAACTTGTAAAGGATGTACACACCTCAAAAGGGGTCCAGTGAAGGATCTTCTGTAGAGATGTCCCTCTGCTGTCAGACTGAATCTTGCCGACTTCAATCTGATCTGGTGTGCCTCTTTGTGATCGTCTGGCAATTTTCCTTCTTTTAGGAATGCCACTATTGCATCCATCCAGCTTGGTCCCATGTCCACACACATTGCTTCACGCTCTGTGGTCAGTGGTTCGATGCTCGGGCCTGACAAGTAGTTGTAGACACCCCATTTTTGACTGACCTTAAGACTCAGACGTCACCAACTGAGCGCTCGGTGATGTTGCATATTGTGCTCATTCTGAGGTTTCAGAGTCACGGCTGCGAGCCTTGCCTCCGGACTTCCGAACTCTTTTGTGCTTTGCTTCGGTTTGCGAACCAGGCCTTGTTTTCTTAGTTTTCTCTTCTCGAAGGGAGGGAGAGGTCTCGTAGATCATCTCTCAGTGGCCGTAGGCTACGTTTCGTGGTCGTAGGCCATTTTTCCTGTTTGGAGCCCGATTTCCAGTTTTCGGAGCCGTCGGTCGTGTGCCTCGGTTCGGGACCACTTAACTACGTCCGTTTGCTCCGGTTTTTGGCACACATCTTGTTTCCTCCCTTTTGAGGGACACTATGGCCCAAGAGACCAACTCCGTGGTCGAACGCCACTTCGGGTGCCTAACAGCCTGTTTTCGGGGCCCCGGACCGCGCGTTTCGGCCCTCAAACCTTTGTTTTGCATCGGTTTGAGTTCATTTTTGGCGGGGACCTTATTTTTATTGTTATAAAGGTTGTAGGAAGGTGGGAGGCCAGCAATTGTTCTGAAAAACCAGCTTTATTCCTTCATCGCTCTTCATTGCCCGTTTTCTTCACTAGAAAGTTGATTTTTCCCATTCCCGGGCCACTTTTTCTGACTTTCCACCACATCATTATGTTGTACACACCTGGGAGGCCACCAATATGGGTAGGCCGGCCAGTAATTCTTCCTGACCCTTTTGAACCCCTCTAAAAAGTTAGTTTTTCTCTCTCTTGGGTTACATTTTCTGGTTTTTCTCCACATATCTGTGTTGCACTCACCTGGGAGGCCACCTTTCTGGGGTGGCCGGCCAGCAATTTTGCTTGACCCCTTTGACCCCTGGTCGGCCAGCCATGGGAGGTGGCCGGCCGGCCACCTGAACCTTTTGCACCTGGCCGGCCATGTTTCTCTCTCTTAGTGCATTCCAGCTGTGCCAGCTGTTTTGCACCAGACCCCCTGCCCGAGGATCTGTCTTTTTGGGGGGAAGATTTAAATTGTTTTTCCCCCCTTTTCTTTCACTCCTCTCCCTCTATATAACTAACCCCCACCTCCATTTCTAAGGGTTAGAAAAAAAAATCAGCCAAAGCTCACCCCATTCTCCCTCCATTTTCACTATTCCAAGCTCCAAAACTCTAGTTTCTTGGCCATTTTGCACTACAACCCATAGCCTACCACCTCCATCATCCATTCCAGCCCCTTGGAGGTCATTTGCAGAGGTTGAAAGCTCATTTTCTTGGATCAAAAGCTGCTAGAGGTCGGCTCTACAAGGGTAAGCTCCTATTTTCCCCATTTTTGCACTATTTTGCATGATATTTTAGCTCCTTTTGCTTACATTTTTGGGCTTCGGCCTGAACTTAAAATAATCTTATTTTGAGCTCATATTCGTGTTTGATTAAGGACTCTTTTCTGTTTGAGGTCTTCTACTCCCCCTTTGTGCTTTATCCCTCTTTTAGGGCTTATTTTGCATGGTATATTAGCCTTATTTGTAAGCATTTTTGGGCTTCAATCTAAACTGTAAAGTGCCTTATTTTGAGCCTCTCTTCAACTTTGTTGAAGGGCTCTTTTCTGTTTGAGGCCAGCTACTGCCCCTTGTCCTCTATCTCTCTTTTAGGACTATTTTTGCACCATGTTTTAGCCTCACTTGTAAACATTTTTGAGATTTGTTACAAACTGGAAAAAGTCTTTTTTTGAGGCCCTCTTGATATCTGATTAAGGGAATTCCTTCGTTTGAGGTCATATGCTTCCTTGTATGCTTGATTGTCTCTTATTTTGAGCCTTACAACTAAGCCTTTGTTGCATGCTTTGTTTGGCCTTCTAGCCACTGAAATCTAGTGGATTTTCAGTGGCTAACACACTGTTTTGAGCCTCAAAAGCAGAGGGGGGTGACCCCCTCTCACCTTATTTTGCTTGATGGTCTTTTTGGCCTTCCAAAGAGGCCCTATCTTGCATGCTTTGTTGACTGATTTCAGGGCCAATTTGGTGAGTTTTAGGGCTATCATATTTGATTTTTAGAGTTAATTTTGCCATGCTAAGTGTCTATCTTGTATGTGCTTAATAACCCCTTGTATGGCCCTCTAAAAGAACCCATCATTTGTGCATGTGTTGGCTGTATTTTAGAGGTTATTTGGGCATGTTTTGGCATGTTTTGTTCACTGATTTTTGCTGGTTTGATGAGTTCTCATACGCTTCATGCACATGCCATGTAAACCATGTTTGCTAGTCAAAGTTGCGTGTTATTTTAGTCCATCATGCTAGCATCTTTTGGTCATGCTTTGAACTAGAAATGTTCATGTTTTGGGATTGCCTTGGCTCTGTCTTTGTGCTTCATAGTCAAATAATGCATGCTTTGTATAGCTATAAGTCAATACATGTGCCTAGTTTTGAGTTTCGGGGCTCATCTCATGCATCGGGTGCCATGTTTCCATGTTTCGGGATCATTTTGCATCACATTTTAGTGTTGGAACTTTCATGTTTGTATGTCATATTTCATGCCTTGCCATGCCATGCCTTGTTAGAGTGGCATTTGTGCCTTAGGATCGGTCCTCGGTTTGCGTGCATGTGTGCACGCATCTCGAGTGTCTCATTTTCATCTTATGGCTACTGATATGAGTGTGGCTGAGGTCCACTCATGTTGGTGTAAGTCCATCATGCATTGTGTATGTCATCTTAGTCCTTTGCATTGTGTATGCTAGGTTGCATGTTAGAGCATCGTGTATGCCACGTTACGTCGTGCATTGTGTATGCCATTTCATAGCATTGCGTATGCTAGGTTGTATGTTAGGATTGCATTCATGCATGTCATGCATATTGCATTGTGTTTGGGATAGGAGTTAACCCAAACACGGGAAACGAGGGGCATTTCGTACTCCAAGTGACGGAACGTGTCTCAATTCCCAATCGCCGACACTCCAGATTATCCATGATGGAGTCTAGGCCTTGTTGTGTTTATATGTGCATTCATTTCACATTGAGTCGTGCAATTCGACTCCTCGGCCATCATGCATCGAGATGCGTGATTGCTGGCACGAGGATCGAGGTATGCATACATGTGTGAAAATATTTTGCCATGCCCCTTTCTTGCTCTCTATTGCAGCAAATCAGAAACTGGCAGTCTTTTAGAGCTCCGTGCAATATTCCGAGCTTAATTGTAAACAGAGGCTAATTGGGGCATCGCAATGGATTTCCGCGCAAGGCAACCCGAACATGCATCATTCATCATCCGGAGCAGAGTTGAGGCAGTCCCTAGCTTGCATGCTAATTTACTGCTTTTCTAGATTAATTTGTTAATTAATTAGGATTTTGTATTTATTCGGACTGTAGTTATTTATTCGGACTGTATATTATTTATTCGGACCCTCCGAGCGAGGGCGCAATTATAATAAGTGTGCGTGCGTGCGATGTATGTCTTCCAACCCCACGTCTTTCTCCCTTTTATTTACCAGCTTATAATGGTTAGATTAGGGCATGTTTCAATTAGCATACAGTATGATAGCATGTTTGCATTCTGAAAAATCTAGAAACCTCCTAGATGTTGATTTGTGATTATGTATCAATTTTAAGCAGAATATAACAATCCAATCAAATAATCAAGACAAAGAGACACAACGATTTTACGTGGAAAAACCACAATTGGACACCTCCAATTGTGATAAAAAAACCACGGGCAACAGCCACAAGAACAATCCACTAAGAAGATTTAAAGGAATTACACAGGTATATCCTCAATTATCTAGCGAATCCACAACGCCTAATTGAACCAACCTCTATGTGCCTCTTCCAACCCCATCTTCACCACGGAATTGTCTTTCTGATGAGCCACTCCAGAATCCACCGAAGCTTCAGGCTCGAATTCTTCAGAATCCACCAAAGAACAACTCTCTCTTTTGTATAAAAAACAAAACCTTTGATGTACTCTCTTTTAAACCATGAGTTGAATACTCAATAAAACATCAAAGAAAACTAACAAAATATCTCCAGATATAACCCTTAAGAACCAAAAAGAAGATCTGGAGGAAAAATTAATGAATCATCTAGTTTTGGGAGAAAATCAACTATTTATAAAATCCAAAGTAATCTTGTTTTTGGAAGAAAACCAACTTCTTAAAGGACTCCAAAGTAATCCTAGTTTTGGAAGAAAATCAACTTCTTAGAGAAATCCAAAGTAATCCTAGTTTGACCCAACATGTGAATTTAAAAAATACAACCTTGGGTTTGATCCATGGAATTTGACAACAAAGAGTCCTAACACATTCGTTCATCCGTTTTGCATGCACCGGGCTCGGCGCATCATACTAACTGCATTTGTATTTTAATTCTAAGTTGAATACATGTTAGTTGTAGCATTCCATATGCCATGTTTAGAATAGCCGAGCCTATCTTAGTTGCATTTTTATGTGGTTGCATTAGGCATTTCTGTATAGTTAGGATCATGTATGGATTTCTAACATAGCTTCTGTTTTGGCTTGGAGTACTCGATAAGTTTTTATACTTTAGCATCCTTGCATGAGTGTGAGTGACTGCCATGATAGCATGCTTACCATGAGGCTATTTGCTTATGTGATATAACTGCCTGAATGCCTGTGGGTGAAGGTTGAGTTATTTGGATTGGAACAATGCATTGACTGTGAGTCTTAAGCCCACTAGATAGTGGCAAAACCATCTTTCCTAAGCCCACCTGAGGGTGGCAAAATCTGCATTTTAAGCCTACTTGCGAGTAGCAAACCATCTTTCAAAAACAAACATGAAATGTTTTGTTCCAATTCAGGCGACCCGGTCTATACTTGTATGTTGTGCACATCATATAGTAAATCTAGGCTAATAACTGGAACAAGAATGCACAAGTTTTCAAAACTCGATATCATGGTTAGTAGAGGCCGATCTTTGATCGGGCGAGCGGGGGTGCTCACGAAGTGACCTTCCCCAATCGTACCCAGTTCTTGAGCCGAGGCAACTTTGGTGATGACGGACACGTGGCCTTAGGCAAACGAGTCAGGGTTTCCTAAATTTCTCCAAAAATAAAATATTTAGGTAGCGACTCTGTATCTGGCAAAGCAGTCCATGTTGGCACTTCTTTAAAAAAATCTGTTTTCTCAAAACGATTTGCTGGATTTGGACTCTTTGGTTCAGATTAAGAACCGTGACATTTGAGTCCGAACTGTAGTGAGCCCAAAATGAACAGAACGGGACTCATCCTCCCGGGGCGTTCGGGGACGTCTACAGTAGTCAACCATTATTGTCCTTGCCTTCCTAGGTTGTATTACACTAGCCAGGCTGGCCAGGGCATCAGCGTGACTGTTATCATCTCGGCTAACCTGCTGTAGTCGGCAATTCTGAAATAAGGCCACCAACCTACCTTCTTCCTTTGCGTATGCCGACATATGTTCATCTCGGGTTGCGAACTCACCTGTTGTCTGGTTGACTATAAGCTGAGAGTCACAGAAGACTATCTGTCACGACCCAAACCCGCCCCTGCAGGTTTAGCACCGTAACCGGCCAGTAATCCGTGGATCACCAAAGGCCTCAGAACAGATTAGCAAATAATAAGGGGCTGCGGAAGCAATATAACAGAATAACCAAGGTCCAATGAGCTGTGATAACGTACATGGGACAGAACATTTCAAAACTTATTTATATATATGCATAACATGCCAGTCAAGATACACAATAGTTACAAAACTGTATCCCAAGATCTGTCTGTACGAAACTTATATAATGACAAGCATGAGTACAAAAACAGCCATGGCGTTAGGCTTAGTTCGGAACCTCCTCGGGAGGCACAATAGTTGGCTGACAAAACAGAACAGAAGGCCGTCAACTCTGGCCCTGGTCAGGTGCTGTCTCACCTACATACATAATATAAACTGTGAGCGAAAGCCCAGTGAATAACAATAGAGTAAAGGGTTTCAATGAATGAGTTCATACAGTTTCAGAAAACGTAATTAGATTTGTATCAAATTCATCAATTGTCCAGATCATATACAGACAGAAATTATGAGTCATGTTCAATCATACATAGTCCATCCGTTAGCGCTAACAGATTACTTACAAAGCATCTTAGATCATACTTGTCAGTTCCATAGAGGAACCTCCGGCCTGGTGAGGATAACTTGTCAGTTCCATAAAGGAACCTCCGGACTGGGAACTTGTAAACTTGTCAGTTCCAATTAGGAACCTCCAGCTGGGCACAGATAGCTTGTCAGTTCCATGAAGGAACCTCCGGATCAGGGTAACAGAGAATAGATATCACATGATGCCAAGGATGTCACGAATAC
Source organism: Camellia japonica (assembly GCA_030407325.1). Classification (NCBI taxonomy): domain Eukaryota; kingdom Viridiplantae; phylum Streptophyta; class Magnoliopsida; order Ericales; family Theaceae; genus Camellia; species Camellia japonica. The sequence goes on along the minus strand of JAPPVO010000029.1, from coordinate 142,680,357 downwards.
ATAACAGAAATTGGACAATCATTCATTGTACAGAACATGTTATTTCAGGAAACAGATCTTATTTTATCATACAGAAAATAGCTACGGTTGAACATAACTTTACTAAGTTATTACTCACAGTTGATCTTGAATCAGACAGACGAAGCAGATAGGTCAAACAGGACGCGGCATGTGACCTACATAGCACATAACAGACACACATTTGAAACACACGTTCTAATTATACAAAACTTACGTCGTTGGTTCTTAGTGTGTTTCTACCCTTTAATCCTCACTATAGAGTCTTAAACATGGCCTAGGAATGCCTAGGATGGAATGGGATGCAAAAATGCCTTAGAAAATTTTTCAAAACTGCTGAAAACAGGGGTCTCACTCGAGCGTAGCTTTCTTTGCTCGAGCGAGCTTGCCAAAACAGAGGGGTCGCTCGAGCGGTCTGTAAAAACAAAAAGTACTGGTTGTTGAAATTTTATGCTCGATGCTAGCTCGAGCGTGAGACACACCCTTCGCTCGAGCGTAGGTCTCGTTGCTCGAGCGTGCGTCTACGTGCACCAAAAACCTGAGAGCTTGCAATTTACGCTCGAGCCACCATTCCTTCGCTTGAGCGGAGCTTTGAACAAATGATGGTCGCTCGAGCGTGGAATCCTTCGCTCGAGCGAGGAAGCCAAATTCTGAAATTTCCAGATTTGCCTCCCAAGCTCAAACCAAGCATTTAACTTCCCAAATCTCAACCTCTTGGACCCATTTTTTGGAAAAAACACTTTAAACTCATAGTATAACATGTTTTGAAGATCAATTTGAGAAATCAAAGCCCAAGGGTGAGTCAATTAAACACAATTGCAACCAATTTCCAAGAAATATTAAAGAACAAAACATGCAAGTGTTCACTTGAATTCAATACTTCAAAAATGTAACCAAATGCAAGATTAAACTCAAAATCATGATGAACTCATGGACTATGAGTAGAATACGGTCTTGCATGCAAGAATTTCCATGAAAACACTTCAAATTGTTATGATATAGACATGCATGCATGATTTAAGCTTTAATTCAACATGTTAAATCTAATTCTTGTTTTTAAATTCTAAACTTCCATGAACCATGCAAGAATTAAACTTAAATGCCTTAAATGCACAATTGAAAGGGAAATCTCCTACCTTAAACCTTGAATTCCAAGTCTAGGAGCTCAAATTTGCCAAGCCTCTTCAATTCTCCTACGTTCCAAGCCCAATCTCTAGATGAATTCAACCTCCTACCTCTCCCTCTCTCTCTAGTCGGTTATAACAAGGAAAATGGCTGAGGAAATATGTTTCAAAGTGTAATAAGGTTGATCTCCAAATCAAGCCACTAAGTGGCATAATGGTAGATAAGTCCAACTAATGTAATTTAACGTTATTTAATCCAATTTAATCGCTCCGAACCGAATTGTAATCAAACCTACCATAAAATTCTATAAATTCTAACTAGCACATAATTCAAGTCAATTTCTGATTCGGACGCCGATAAGGCTTTCAAGTCGCAGTTTAGAGTCAAAGACATGAACAGATCATTTTATGGCAAACAGATAGAAACAAATAAATAATGCAATACACATGCAGACAAATCCCAAATCCTCCCTAAATTACTGTTAAGCATAATTAATCATGAATTAGCATTAATCGGAGGTCGGGGTCATTACACTATCACCTCATCTGCTTCTACTGCTAATGCCAGTTTCAGTCCTGCAATCAGTGCTTCATACTCTGCTTCATTGTTTGAGGCTTTAAACCCTAAACGAATGGATTGTTCTAGTATCTGTCCATCTGGAAATACCAGTACTACTCCTACCCCCGCTCCTTGTCAGTTTGAACTCCCATCAACAAACAGTCGAAAGAAGTCGCCGATGTAAATGCTGCAGGACCTGAGTTTTTCTTCTTTCCTTTGTTCCGTTGCCTTTGGCTGGGCTCCTCTTTGCTCGCTTGACATCGTTCACCTCGGCTCAACAGAGCCCGATGTACGATGGCTCCTATAGTAAACTCGGCCACAAAGTCGGCCAGGGCTTGGCCTTTGATTGCTGTTCTGGGTCTGTATTGCAGGTCATACTGGCCCAAGGCCACTGCCTAACTGGCTATTCTGCCTGTTAGATCTCCCTGCTGTAACAGGGACTTTAAAGGATGTTCAGTTAGCACCACAATTTTGTGGGCTTGAAAGTAGTGGTTCAACTTCTTTGAAGCCATTACTAAGGTCAGCGTTAACTTCTCCAAGGGTAAATACCTGGTTTCTGCATCAGCCAGGGTTTTGCTTACATAGTAAACAGCCCTTTGCTCCCCTTTTTCTTTTCGGATTACCACTGCACTTACCGCATGTTCCGAAATTGCTAAGTACAGGAACAGCTCCTCTCCAGGTTTTGGATTTGAGAGAATTGGAGCCGTGGTTAAATACTTCTTTAAGTCGGCCAAGGCGGCTTCGCACTCCTCAGTCCATAAGAAGTCTGTGGCTTTCTTCACTAAGCTGAAGAAAGGTTTGCACTTGTCTGAGCTTCTGCTTATGAACCTATTCAGGGCTGCAGCCCTTCCAGTTAGCATCTGCATCTGTTTTGTCGACGTCGGGCTCTTCAACTCTAGAATTGCCTTAATCTGATCTGGGCTGGCCTCAATGCCCCTTCTGGTCACCAGGTATCCCAAGAACTTACTAGATCCAACTCTAAATGCACACTTGGATGCATTGAGTCGGAGCCGATATGTTTTAAGGATATCAAAGACTACTTTTAGGTCGGACAGATGACCTTCAGGTTCCTTGGTCTTCACGACCATGTCATCGATGTAAACTTCCACTGTTCGGCCAATCAGGTGTTCGAACATTTTGGTTACCAATCTCTGGTAAGTTGCTCCTGCGTTTTTCAACCCAAAATGCATCACTCTGTAGCAATACCACTGTTTACTGATAATACCACTGATTAGTGCTAATTTATGATTAAGCATGTTAAGTGACTGATTGACTGAAATTCTGACTGATTGATTGAAGTGTATTAGTTTAAACGCATTTCTATCTGTTTGACTGTTAATTAATCTGTTCATGTTTTATGTTTTAAACTGTAAATTGAAGGCCTTATTGGCGGCCGAATCTGAAATTGATTAGTGTTTCATGTTAATTAGAATTTATATGATTTTATGGTATGTTTAATTGGAATGTGATTTGGAATGGTTAAAGTAGATTAAAAAGTTGTATTACATCAATTTAAGTTTATTACAATTTTGCCACTTAGTGGCTTGACACTAGGCTATCCCTTTTCTACCTCATTCATGTTGGATACATCATTTACTTATCTTTGAAAGACAAAACTGATTAGAGAGAGAGAGAGAGTTAGGAGAAAGTTTGATTTCAACAAATTTAGCTTGGAGACTTGAAGATTTGGAGGATAATTGCAAAAAATGAGCTTCCCTTCTTGAACTTGAAGACTTAAGGTAGAGCTTTTACCTTCTTGTTTATGAGTTGATTTGGTTCTTGCATGGTTTAGAAGAATGTTGAAGTCTAGAGCCAAGTTATGGCTTATAATGTGGAATAGTGAGCTTGTATCATGCATGTATGTCTACATTCTTGAATTTTGAGGTTGTTTTTATAGAATCCTCACATGCATGTCCATATTTGGGTTATAGTTCATGAATTCATCATGTTTTTGAAGGAATTGACTCATTTGAACAAGTATTTGAAGCTTTGATTTCAATTGAACACTTGCATGTCATATGTTCATCATGTTCTTGAAATTTGTTGAAATTGTGTTTTATTGGAGCTACCTTTGGGCTTTGTTTTTGTAAATTGATCTTTGAAACATGTCATATTATGAGTTTTAAAGTGTTTTCCAGAAAATTAGCCCAAAAGGATCGGATTTGATGCTTTAAAAGTTGAATTTGAGCTTGGAGGTTCAATCTGGAAATTCTAGATTTTGGACCCACGCTCGAGCGTGGGACTCCGCGCTTGAGCGTACACTCTGTGTTCATGCATTTCGCTCGAGCGGGGAAAGTAACGCTCGAGCGTGAAATGCGTGTACCCAGTACTTTGCATGTGTTACAGCCCGCTCGAGCGGGGGAATGCACGCTCGAGCGAGGACTTGTGTCTCACGCTTGGGCGGGGGGTCGAGCGCCCGTTGAGCTTGAAATTCATGCATCCAGTACTTTTGCAGTCCACTCTAGTGAGGAAAGTCACGCTCGAGCGAGGCTCTTTTGTCTGCATGTCCGCTCGAGCGGAGAAAGCCACGTTCGAGCGGGACCCCTGTTTCAGTAAAAATTTGAAAAGTGTTTTAAAGTGCATTTTTGCATCCTCATTCCATCCTAGGCATTTCTAGGCCTAGTTTAAGGCATCTTAATGAGGATAATGCTATAGAACCACACCGAGTCAAGATAGGGACTAAGTTATTGTTTCCCAAACGCGCAACTTAGTGTGTGTTCATCTTGTAACTGTGTAGGGTTAGCATCCGAGGAAGCTCACTAGCCTATCTGTAGCCTAGAACTCTGTGAGTGACAATGTTGTAAAGATATATTCAATCATGAATATTTTCTGAATGATCAATTGTACTGCTTCCTGAAATGATATTTCTTACTGAATGAATGTTTGTCCTATTTGCGAACTGTATTCGTGGCATCCACAGCAATTTACTGTTACTGTACTGTTACTACTATTGTTACAGAGATCTCTGTCGGTTCCCATGTTGGAACCACTACTGTTTATTGATATGATGGCCATCAACTGACTGTTCGGTCTGTTAAGACCTACTGTACTGTTTGCTATTGGATGTACAACTTATGACTGCTATGATCGAATAACTGATATACTGTTCAAATGGCTGTTTTAAATACTGAAAAGACATTCATTCTTAACCTTTTTACGCATATGTTATTCACTGGGCTTTAGCTCACTGTTATATATATATGTAGGTGTCCAGGCACCGGACCGGAGCTAGGAGCGTCGGGTTAGCTCTTATTTTATCAAGCCAACCATTGTGCCTCACTGCGAGGTTCCAAGTGCTGCCAAGCCAAGGCCGCTTTGGGGTGTTTTAGTTTCCCCATTTCTGTTTCTGTTTTGTATAGACGGACTGTACCTGTACTGTACTGACCTAATAGGGATTAGGTCCTTGTCCTGGATGTTTGTATATGTATGTATATACTGTTTCTATGTTCTGACTATGAATATGTATGAAAAGTCTTTTTGCATACAGACTGTCATTGCTCATTGGACATCTTTTATTACTGTTTTGGCTTCCGCTAGCCCCTGTACTCTGTATTACTGTTATTACTGTTAAGCAGGCCTTCGGTAATCACGGATTACTGGCCAGTTACGGTGCTAAACCCATAGGAGCGGGTTTGGGTCGTGACAGAGTGGTATCAGAGTGATACTAAACCACGAGTTATACCGCACACACGTATCCAAATGAGCTATAGGATGTCCTAGAAAAGTGATTAGAGCATTGCATTAGCATTAAGAAAGTGTGTGTGGCCATGACATGAATATATGTGCTAATGTACTAATATGTTTAAAGTATGCAACTGTCTATGTTTATAATTGTCATAATTGCCTATAGTGAAATGGACAATGCAAGAACTACCGATGAAACAGAATCATCTGATGCCAGAATGGCAAGATTGGAAAGAACAGTTGAACTATTGACTGAGGCCTTGAGGCTACAACAGAACCAACAGCCCCCACCTCCTCTAGTTCAACTGGAACAGAATGTTAATGATGACATAATTGCTTTGACTCAGAAGTTCAGGAAAATGAAACCACCATCCTTTTAGGGAGGCCTTAAACCATTAAAGGCCGAAGCATGGGTGCTAGAAACAGAGAAATTGTTCAAGGTGTTTCCATGTTCTGAAGCACACAAGGTCCTATTGGCCACTTTTACTTTACAAGAAGAGGCCAGACGGTGGTGGATGCTTGTCCGTGACACCGACACTGTTATGACTTGGGCTCAGTTTAAGGGAGCCTTCTTTGAGAAATACTTCTCTCCGTGTGTCAGGGACCGCAAAGTGACTGAGTTTGAACAACTGAAACAAGGCACCATATTGGTAGCAGAGTATGAATCTAAATTCACTGAACTCGTCAGATATGCACCACACATGGTTGATATTGATTACAAAAAGGCCAGGAAGTTTGAAGGCGGCCTTAATGTTGAAATACTTGACATGATAAATGTTCTGAAGTTACTGAAATACGTGGATGTTCTTGACCGAGCAATAATGGCTGAGTCAAACATCGAGGCACTGAAACAGACTGAAGCACCAGCAACTGAATGGCGTGGTAAGAGACGAGGCTTTAAGTTTAAGAAAGGCCGGAACAGTTCATTGAATAAAAAGCAAAATATAGGGTCAACAACCAGTTCCAGTCAGGGAAGTGGTTCCATACCGCCCTGTTCTGAATGTGGTAAGAAACATAAAGAGGTTTGCTATAAAATTTCAGGTGCTTGTTACAGGTGTGGCAAGGTGGGCCACATGGTCAAAGATTGTCCTTCTGCTCCTCAGGGCAATAGTAAAGCTGCAGCCAGCGCCGCAGCATCAACTGTTGCACCAAAACCCAACCCCAAGGCTACTGGAAAAGAGTTTATGAGGCAAGGCCGAGTGTTCGCACTTGTACCGGGAGATGTGCAGAATACCGAGACCGTTGTGTCAGGTATACTCTCAATTTGTGCTCAAAATGCTTATGTTCTGATTGATTCGGGGTCTACACATTCATATGTCTCGCATGCTTTTTCACGGAAATTGAATAGACCATTGGAACCCATGAATTATTTGTTAGCTGTATCTTCACCTGTTGGGGGATCCATGACTTGTGCTTATATGTACCCTGCATGTGAGATTATTGTTGGAGATGCACATTTCTATATTGATTTACTGCCATTGAACATTGACCATTTTGATGTAATATTGGGAATTGACTGGTTAACAAAATATCATGCTACCATAGACTATGTAACAAAACAAGTTGTTTTCCGTCCACCTGGATTGCCTGAATTTGTGTTTAATGGAGTTGGAGTAGTACCTCCCCCATATATGATTTCATCCATGAAAGCTTTTAAACTGATTAAAAAGGGGTGTAAAGGGTATCTGTGTTGTGTATTGACTGTACCTACTGATGCTAAAACTGATGTGAACAGTATTCTTATAGTCAGAGAATTCCCAGATGTTTTTCCAATGATTTGTCAGGGAATTTGATTGATAGGGAGATTGAATTCACCATTGATGTGATTTCGGGTACACAGCCAGTATCTAAAACTCCTTACAGAATGACACCGACTGAATTGAAAGAGTTGAAAGTTCAGCTGCAATAACTGTTAGATAAGAAGTTCATCAGGCCCAGTACTTCACCGTGGGGCGCGCCGGTCTTATTTGTGAAAAAGAAAGACGGTTCATTGAGACTCTGCATTGACTATCGTGAATTGAACAAGGTAACAGTGAAAAACAAATATCCATTGCCTTGAATTGATGATTTGTTTGACCAGCTACAGGGTGCCCAAGTGTTCTCTAAAATTGACCTTAGATCCGGATACCACCAGTTGAAAGGCAAACCAGAGGACATTGAAAAGACTGCCTTTCGAACGAGGTATGAACATTATGAATTCTTAGTTATGCCTTTCGGAGTTACCAATGCACCTGCTGCATTTATGGATCTTATGAACAGAATTTTCAAACCATTCCTAGATGAATTTGTAGTTGTTTTCATAGATGACATTTTGATTTATTCCAAAAGCACGGAAGAACATGAACATCATTTGAGAATTGCCTTGCAGACCTTAAGAGAACAGAAACTGTATGCTAAACTGACAAAATGTGAATTTTGGCTTGATAATGTAATGTTTTTGGGACATGTGATCAGTAAAGATAGTATTACAGTTGACCCGCAGAAAATTGAAGCAGTAGTGAATTGGTCTAGACCGTCTAATGTTACAGAAGTTCGAAGTTTCTTAGGCTTAACCGGGTATTACAGGAGATTTGTGAAAGACTTCTCCAAGATTACCTTACCATTGACTCAGTTGACTCAAAAGGGGATATCATTTGACTGGACCGATCAGAGAGAATCAGCCTTTCAAGAGTTAAAGACTCGACTTGTGACTGCACCGATTCTTACCCTACCCTCAGGTACGGATGGTTTTACCATATTTAGTGATGCTTCTTATAAGGGTTTGGGATGTGTTTTAATGCAAAATGGTAAAGTGATTGCGTATGCTTCCCGATAACTGAGACCGCATGAAAAGAACTACCCGACCCATGACTTAGAACTTGCTGCAGTAGTGTTTGCATTGAAAATCTGGCGCTACTACCTTTATGGGGCGACATGTGAAGTGTATACAGACCACAAGAGGTTGAAATACTTCTTCACACAGAAAGAACTGAACATGAGACAATGAAGATGGTTAGAATTGATAAAAGATTATGATTTGCAAATTTTGTACCATCTAGGAAAAACTAACACCGTTGCCGATGCACTGAGTTGGAAATCGATTGGAAATTTAGCCTGTTTGCTCACCGGGCAGAAAGAATTCCTATGTGACCTTGAAAAATTTGAAGTTGAGATTGTTTTGCGTGAACAAGGTGGAACCTTAGCCGCTATTTTTGCTCAACCGGCACTTATCGAAGAGATCAAAGAGAAAAAGCAACAGGATGACTTCTTGAAGAAGATCATCGATGAACGAGAATCTAAACCGAGGCCGGATTTCAAATTTGAGAACAATGTGTTGAAATTCCAAGGAAGATTATGTGTACCGAGTGATTTTGAACTGAAAAGAAGGATTCTGCAAGAGGGCCACAATTCAAAACTATCTATCCATCCAGGAAATACAAAAATGTACCAAGACTTGAAGCTGAATTTCTGGTGGCCGGGAATGAAGAAAGAGATTGCTGATTTTGTATCGAAATGTCTTCATTGCCAACAAGTTAAAGCTGAACATCAACGACCCGCAGGCTTACTGCAACCCTTACCAATACCGGAGTGGAAATGAGAACATATCACTATGGATTTTATTGTTGGTTTACCTCGCTCCGGTAAAGGTATGGACTCAATTTGGGTTATTGTTGATAGACTGACTAAATCTACTCACTTCTTGCCTGTCAAAACAATCTATAATGCGGACAAATTGGCCATAATCTATATTGATGAGATTGTTAGATTGCATGAAGTGCTTGTATCCATTGTTTCTAACAGGGACTCGAAGTTTACATCGAGATTTTGGCAAAGCCTACAGACAGCATTGGGTACTGAACTGAGACTGAGTAGTGCATACCATCTTCAGACAGATAGCCAGTCAGAAAGAACCATCCAGATTCTGGAGGATTTACTGAGAATGTGTGTCCTTGATTTTCAGGGAAATTGGAAAAGCCACTTACTGTTGGCTGAATTTGCCTACAATAACAGCTTTCACTCGAGTATTGAAATGGCGCCTTTCAAGGCTTTATATGACAGGAAATGTCGATCTCCTATCTGCTGGGCAGAAGTAGGAGATGGGCCTTTGCTTAGGCCTGAAATTGTACATGAAACTACTGAAAAAGTGAAACTGATTCAACAGAGATTAAAAACCGCACAAAGCCGAGCGGATGTCCGAAGGCGAGACAGAGAGTACGTAATAGGTGATCATGTTTTTGTTAAAGTGACACCGATGAAAGGGCAGACCCGTTTTGGGGTTAAAGGCAAGTTAGCACCGAGATATGTCGGACCGTATGAGATTATTGGGAAAATCAATCCGGTGGCGTATCAAGTAGTGCTTCCTCCTGAAATGGAGCATATGCATAACGTGTTCCATATTTCAATGTTGAGAGATTACCTCCGGGATCTCTTCCATGTGATTGAACCTACCTATGTAGTGCTAAATGATGACTATGAAGAACGGCCTATTCAGATTGTAAACCGATGGATCAAGAAGTTAAGGAACAAAGAAATTCCGTTAGTGAAAGTTGGTTGGCAAAACCATGGTGGCGTATATGCCACTTGGGAAAGGGAAGACGATATGATCAAGAGATATCATGAACTGTTCCCTCTGGATCCGGTATTCTTCCAAAATGAAGGTAATTCGAGTTTGGAGGACCAAACTCTTTGTAAGGAGGGGAGACTGTGACAACCCTCACCACTGTTTACTGATAATACCACTGATTAGTGCTAATCTATGATTAAGCATGTTAAGTGACTGATTGACTGAAATTCTGACTGATTGATTGAAGTGTATTAGTTTAAACGCATTTCTATCTGTTTGACTGTTAATTGATCTGTTCATGTTTTATGTTTTAAACTGTAAATTGAAGGCCTTATCGGCGGCCGAATCTGAAATTGATTAGTGTTTCATGTTAATTAGAATTTATATGATTTTATGGTATGTTTAATTGGAATGTGCTTTGGAATGGTTAAATTAGATTAAAAAGTTGTATTACATCAATTTAAGTTTATTACAATTTTGCCACTTAGTGGCTTGACACTAGGCCATCCCTTTTCTACCTCATTCATGTTGGATACATCATTTACTTATCTTTGAAAGACAAAACCGATTAGAGAGAGAGAGAGAGAGTTAGGAGAAAGCTTGATTTCAACAAATTTAGCTTGGAGACTTGAAGATTTGGAGGATAATTGCAAAAATTGAGCTTCCCTTCTTGAACTTGAAGACTTAAGGTAGAGCTTTTACCTTCTTGTTTATGAGTTGAGTTGGTTCTTGCATGGTTTAGATGAATGTTGAAGTCTAGAGCCAAGTTATGGCTTATAATGTGGAATAGTGAGCTTGTATCATGCATGCATGTCTACATTTTTGAATTTTGAGATTGTTTTTATAGAATCCTCACATGCATGTCCATATTTGGGTTATAGTTAATGAATTCATCATGTTTTTGAAGGAATTGACTCATTTGAACAAGTATTTGAAGCTTTGATTTCAATTGAACACTTGCATGTCATATGTTCATCATGTTCTTGAAATTTGTTGAAATTGTGTTTTATTGGAGCTACCTTTGGGTTGAAACATGTCATATTATGAGTTTTAAAGTGTTTTCCAGAAAATTAGCCCAAAAGGATCGGATTTGATGCTTTAAAAGTTGAATTTGAGCTTGGAGGTTCAATCTGGAAATTCTAGATTTTGGACCCACGCTCGAGCGTGAGACTCCACACTCGAGCGTACACTCTGTGTTCATGCATTTCGCTCGAGTGGGGAAAGTAACGCTCGAGCGTGAAATGCGTGTACCCAGTACTTTGCATGTGTTTACAGCCCGCTCGAGCGGGGGAATGCACGCTTGAGCGAGGACTTGTGTCTCACGCTCGAGCGGGGGGTCGAATGCCCGTCGAGCTTGAAATTCATGCATGTAGTACTTTTGCAGTCCACTTGAGCGAGGAAAGTCACGCTCGAGCGAGGCTCTTTTGTCTGCATGTCCGCTCGAGCGGAGAAAGCCACGTTCGAGCGGGACCCCTGTTTCAACAAAAATTTGAAAAGTGTTTTAAAGTGCATTTTTGCATCCTCATTCCATCCTAGGTATTTCTAGGCCTAGTTTAAGGCATCTTAATGAGGATAATGCTATAGAACCACACCGAGTCAAGATAGGGACTAAGTTATTGTTTCCTAAACGTGCAACTTAGTGTGTGTTCATCTTGTAACTGTGTAGGGTTAGCATCCGAGGAAGCTCACTAGCCTATCTGTAGCCCAAAACTCTGTGAGTGACAATGTTGTAAAGATATATTCAATCATGAATATTTTCTGAATGATCAATTGTACTGCTTCCTGAAATGATATTTCTTAGTGAATGAATGTTTGTCCTATTTGCGAACTGTATTCGTGGCATCCACAGCAATTTACTGTTACTGTACTGTTACTACTATTGTTACAGAGATCTCTGTCGGTTCCCATGTTGGAACCACTACTGTTTATTGATATGATGGCCATCAACTGACTGTTCGGTCTGTTAAGACCTACTGTACTATTTGTTATTGGATGTACCACTTATGACTGCTATGATCGAATAACTGATATACTGTTCAAATGACTGTTTTAAATATTGAAAGGACATTCATTCTTAACCTTTTTACGCATATGTTATTCACTGGGTTTTAGCTCACTGTTTATATATATATGTAGGTGTCCAGGCACCGGACCGGAGCTAGGAGCGTCGGGTTAGCTCTTATTTTGTCAAGCCAACCATTGTGCCTCACTGCGAGGTTCCAAGTGCTGCCAAGCCAAGGATGCTTTGGGGTGTTTTAGTTTTCCCCTTTCTGTTTCTGTTTCTATTTTTGTTTTGTATAGACGGACTGTACCTGTACTGTACTGACCTAATAGGGATTAGGTCCCTGTCCTGAATGTTTGTATATGTATGTATATACTGTTTCTATGTTCTGATTGTGAATATGTATGAAAAGTCTTTTTGCACACAGACTGTCACTGCTCATTGGACATCTTTTATTACTGTTTTGGCTTCCGCTAGCCCCTGTACTCTGTATTACTGTTATTACTATTAAGCAGGCCTTCGGTAATCACAGATTACTGGCCGATTACGGTGCTAAACCCATAGGGGCGGGTTTGGGTCGTGACAATAGCCATGTCGGGTAATTTACCTCTCGAATGGCTCTGGCCTCCAGAAGTCTGTCTACTTCCTCTTCCACTGCCTCAACATGCAGTAATGTCGGTCTTCTTGCCCGTTGGATTATAGATTTGGCCGACCTGTCTACGTTTAGTTTATGGTAAGTAACCTCAGGGTCAATGCTTGGCATCTCATAGGGCGTCCAGGAAAACACTTTAATGTTTTTCTTAAAAAACGCCTCCAGTTCCTTTTCCTCTTCTTCGGCTAAGCCCGAGCTGAGAAGGAAGAAGCGTTCTTCGTCCCCTTCCTGGACGAGGATTTTCTTTAGGGCTTCTTCACTCTTCTCGGCTGGCTCCTTGTCGACGTCCTTTAGGACTTCCACGTGCTCGTCTTCGATCTCTACTGTCTCTGGTTCTCGTATGCTGCAGGTGGTTTTCATTGCTGCCATGTAGCAGTTCTTTGCTTGCAGTTGATCCCCTCTGACCTCCTCTATCCCATGCTCTGTTGGGAACCGCAATAGCTAATGCAGTGTTGAGGGAACAGTCTCCATTGCATGTAGCCATGGCCTCCCCAGAATAGCATTGTAGGGGGACGGTATGTCGATTATGGTGAATTCTGTCTTCACCCTCTTGGTGCCAGCCTGAACCTCTAAGCTTGTTACTCCCAATGGCCACGTCGGTGTTCCATTGAACCCGACCATTGGGCTTTTGGAGTGCTCCATATCGTCTGGGTGAAGGCCGAGCTCCTTGTAACACTTGACATACATGATGTCACAAGAGCTGCCTTGGTCAATTAGGATGCGCTTCACTTGGCACTCCTCAACCTGGAGGGATACTAGTAAGGCATCGTTATGTGGATGCTGCACCATCTCAAGGTCGGCTTCAGTAAAGGACACTACTGGTCCCTGGCACTCCTCGGCCCGAGGTCTTTTATGTCGGACCTGGTACACATGCTACAAGTGCTTTACCTTCTGGGTCTCCCCCCGCATTTCGTTTTCGTTGACCTTCGAGTGAATTACATTAATTACCCGAGGTCCGCCTGTCTGTGGTTGCTGTGCTAGGGGAGGTAGAGCTGCTGGTGCCTGAGGTAGTCTTGCCTGTTCTTCCCTTGTCATGGCTTCATCTACAAGGTCCCTTAAATGGCCTTGCCTTACCAGGTCTTCCAGGTGTGTTTTCAGGGCTCTGCAACCCTGAGTCAGATGCCCATCTTCATTGTGGTAAGCATAATGCTTACCAAGGCTTCTTCCCATAAACTCTCCTGGTACCCTTGCTGGTGCTCTGAAATTGGGCTGGGTTCGGATTTTCTCCAAGACTTTGTAAGCCAGAATTCGAAATACGGTTGTGATTGCCTGAGCAGCCCTTAATCCAATTTCTGGTTTGTTGTATCCACCATCACCTCGGCTTCGCTTCGGTGAGCCATTTTTTTTCTCTAGTTTCTGTGCCTTTGTTGCCGGCGTATCCTCCTCGGCCTTAGCGTACTTTTCTATTCTGGCCATTAATTCCTCTATACTTTTTGACAATGTTTTTGCCAATAACTTTCGGAGTAGACAATTGTCTTTTAGGCCGTTCTTAAATGATACGACCGCTACCTCTTGATTGCATTCTGGTATCCGGTTGAATACCTTATAGTACCTTTTGGCATAGGCCCTCAGCCTTTCGTCCTCGCCAATTTTTAGAGCCATCAGGGCATTCACCCTTAATGGCTGTAGTTTGTTCATCACGAACCTGGCCACAAACATCTCGGCCAGGCCTTCCCAGGTTTTCACAGTTCCTTTCGGTAACTTGTGAAACCAATCTGATGCAATTTCTCCGAAAGATGAGGGGAACACCTTGCAAAGCAACGGCTCGTTCCCGGTGTATAGCGTCATCGAGTTCAGGTACAAACCGACGTGAAAGTTGGGGTCCGACTTCCCGTCGTAGATCTGGAACCTCGGCATACTGAATCTTTTCGAGGCCTCAAATTTGTCCAACTCCACCGAGAATGGTGTTCTTGGCTTCACAGGGGAAGTTACCTCAGCATTTTGTTGCTTCCTCTTGAGGTAATCTCTCAAGTCCTCTTTGGTCTGCCCAGGAGCTCGGCTATCTCCTGACTTCAGCTTTTTAGGTGCACTGCTCTCAGCTTCGTTGTGAGCCCTCTTCGACCTTTCTTCATTAGGGTCTGTTTCCTTGGTGCGATGTGTCCTTCGAGATTCTTCCCTTCTCGAGTCTCCTCGCCCGACATCCCTTGAAGGCCGGTGAGAGTGTTTTTCGCTCCTGGTGTGCTGGGGGGCTACAGGGATTGTTTTCTGTCCTTTCTTCTGGGCATTGGCCGCTGGAATCGGCGTGTCCTGCAGCGGGAACGGTGGCTGCATGACGTTGTTCTGCATTATGAAATTGATGACCGATTGCAGGTCTGCAATTTGTTTGCCATTCCCTTCATCTCTTCGTTCCTCCGTAGGCATCTATCCTTCCATACATGGAGGTTATCCTCGTTATAGTACTCGTTTCGGTCTGATTTCTTCTGTACGTCACCCTCCTGGCCGACGTCCTTTTCTTTGTGATTCTTATCATGAGTCTCCTCATTGCAGTTGTCTCCTTCGACGTCAAGGTCAATAGGTCTTCCACTCCCAGCAGGAGTGTCGTCCCCAACCTTCTCTTTCTGTCTGTCGTTGACCATCTATTCTCCTTTTTTTCTCACAGACGGCGCCAAATTGTGTGAGTGAATTTCTGACCACACTGCTAACTCAGTATGCAACTGGAGAGCACTGGCAGAATAGATGGTGCCTGAGTGACCTGCAACAGAAAGAAGAGATTCCAACGGTGGTTCGTCCACCCGGGGGCACTCCGATGATCAAGTCAGTTATCTCTCAAAGATAGATAAAGTGGTTAACTTACTATTTAGAGTACAAATTACATACCTTAGACCCATGGGGGTGCCTCTCCTTTATAGCCAACACAATCCTAGTCCTAATAGAAGCCTAGCTTCAATGGACTTCTGCTCAGTGCTTATCTTGGACTCCTCAATAGATAAAGATAAACTCCCGAAGAGCTTTATCCTTATCCAGGCTAAAGTCCTTCCTCATTCTAGGACTCTTGTCTCTTATCCGCTTATCCCGGATTTCGATATTTTCGGAGATAATCTCGGCCTAGCTGAGATCACCTCGGCGTCACGACCAGGACACGTGGCACCTCGGCTGACACGTCGGCGTCACCTTGGCCACGTGCTGGTACTCAGAAAATATATCCCCACAATTTTAAATGAATTTTGGTAATTGTATTGTCAGTTATATCATTATATGATGTGAATATTCACATCATGTAATTAAAATGAATGTTCAAACAATTATATTCACATTAATTTGAAATGAATTTTTCTCATTGTGTTGTCAATTACATGATGAGAATATTCATACTAAAACATACGAATGTGAACGTTCATATCACTACATATTGTGAATAAGAATGTGTTGTCAATTAAAAATTTAACATGTTGTAAACATTCAAATCACTATATTAGAAGAGAGAGAATTTTTCAGAAAGGTGTTGTGAACGTTCATATCAAATGAGAGAGAATGTTCACATTATTTTTAATATATTGTCAATTAAAAATAAGAAAGTTCACATGTTGTGAACGTTCATATCACTATATTAGATGAGAAAGAATTTTTCGAAAAGGTGTTGTGAACGTTCACATTAGATGAGAGAGAATGTTCACATTATTTTTAATGTGTTGTCAATTAAAAATATATCCACATTAGATGAGAGAGAATATTCACATTATTTTTAATGTGTTGTCAATTAAAAATATACCCACATTAGATGAGAGAAAATATTCACATTATTTTTAATGTGTCGTTAATTAAAAATATATTCACATTATATAATAATATAAAATAATAATATCAATGTTATTTAATTTGTGTATGAAATTTTCTATGCCTTAGTTCTTTTCCTTCTCTCTCCACATTAAATATCAACATTAAATATCAATATTAAATATAAGGGTATAAGAGTTTAAGAAAATAATGTAAATCAAGAAAAAGGATTTTATGGAATAAAAGTATAAATACATGGGACTAAGTGGGTTAAAAAATTCTTTCATGGATTTCTTAGATTAAGACACTTCTAAATGAGATTTTTCAAGAAAATTTATCAATAAAATTTCTTGAAAAATCTACATCCGGGTCCGCCCGCCTACACTATCAAAACTGCTTAA
This sequence comes from Camellia japonica, assembly GCA_030407325.1. NCBI lineage: Eukaryota > Viridiplantae > Streptophyta > Magnoliopsida > Ericales > Theaceae > Camellia > Camellia japonica. The sequence goes on along the minus strand of JAPPVO010000029.1, from coordinate 142,663,660 downwards.
AAGCGGATGGATTGGGTCAGATTAGCCGTTTTGATGGATCAATTGGGTCTATGAATATCTCTAGTGAAAAGTGTAATTTACCTTATATTTTAGTAGAACAAATATGACAATATTATTATTTTTATTTATATAATTAACGAATTACTGATAAAAATAACTTAATTATTTGATAAATTAAAATTTTAAAAAATCAATATGTTAAAAATGGGAGACCCCATATATTTTTTCCAAATAGAGATTAAGCTAAATTTCTGGTAGCATGCAAAGTGCCCTCAGCCCCTCCGGCTGCACCGGCGGGTGAACAACAAGGAGTGGCTAGGTGGGTTCTCTCTGTGAGAGGAAAGTGGAAGTTTAATTGTGATGTCGCCATCGATTTGAACAAATGCAGGGGAGTTGTGGTAGAGCATCTCTAACCCAATCCTCTCATTAAGAGGAATGAAGATAATTTTTTTTATTTAAAAAGTAAATATAAAATATGTTACTATTCATTCAAACTCTAATCACAAATCTTCAAAAATCTTTCATCTTCTCTTCATCAAAAAGTAATTTTTGTTTATTAACAAATATTTAATTTTAAAATTTTTGTAAAATATATTTAATATTATATTCATTTTAAAAGTATGATTTCACATTTTTTAATAATGTCAATTTTGTAAAAATTAAATTTATATATTAGAAGTTATTTATAATATAATAAAAAATATAAAATGAATAGTATTATAGAGATGATCCTTCATTTTTCATACTTCTTTTAAATTTGAAGGATGAAACACCTATCCTCCCAAATGGAGGAGGATATGAAATATAAGTTAGAGTGAATTTTTTTAAAAGATCCTCTATATTTAAAGATATAGGACCTCCATTGGAGATGCCCGTAGTGCTCCTTCGAGATGATAAAGGTAATTTGATTGATGACAGTAAGTAGGGTGAGGCCATTGTTGTTGTGCGTCATGTGTGTGCCATGGCCCTTGCTCTCAATCTTGCCAATGTGGAAATTGAGAGTGATTGCAAGAATGTTATACTACATCTTTGCATGTCAGAGGGGTGCCACCATGAGAGCTCGATGCCGTGATAAGCGATATTCGAATATATATATACTAGCATATCACCTGTGCTATGCACGGATTATATTTACAATTACTTATATATGTGAATTATGATTTTTAAATATTTTTTTTAAATGTTTTCTTTTTTTTTCCTTTTTTATATTATATTAAAGTTTAATATTTTGATAATAATCATATGTGTTGGACTTTTCAAGGAATTAAATGTCTTTTTTTTTTATTATATTATATTAAAGTTTAATATTTTGATAATAATCATATGTGTTGGACTTTTCAAGAAATTTTTTTTATACTTGTTTTTAATGCATTAAAGTGTTATTATGAGGAACGATAATCATGTGTTGGACTTTTCAAGGAATTCATATGTATTGGATTTCAAAGAATTTATTTTATGCTTGTTCTTAATGCATTAAAGTGTTATTATGAAGGTAAGACTTGGGAGTTGGGAGAAGTTAATAAATGCTAAGATTTTATTTTATTTTTTAAATAAAAAAATCAGAAAATTTAGATTGGGAGATTGGAGCAAGCATAGGGCTTGGGGTTAAAAACCTCCTTTAACTTAATATATAGTATAGATATATATATATTCAAATGTCTAATTTGTCTATATCATGCTGCTTGACATGAGGCAATGTCATTTGTCATGCTAGAAGGGTGTTTGGATTAATCTGTATTTTTTAAAATTTTATAAAAAGATATATAAAAAAAAATAAATAAAATGATATGACCAAAAAAATTTAAAAGTACACTTTTTTTTATTTTTTTATTTTTTAAATTATGCCAAATAGTCACCACTAGACCTCACAACTCAACAATCCTCTCAAGCAAATTATTTTATTTTATTTTATTTTTATTTATTTTTATTGTTGTTGTTGTTTATATTTTTTTCCTGATTAATTATACTTTTAATTTTATAATTTGATTAAAACTTTACTTTAATCTTTATAATTTTAATTTGAATAATTTGTTTCTTACACTCTAAGTCTAGTTTCAATTTAATTATTTTGTTTAATTTTTTGTTAATTTTATCTATGCTTACAACTTAAAAAATTAAAAAAGATTTTAAAATTGTTATTTTTAATATTCAATTTAAACCAAAAGAGCACATTAAAATATTAAAAAATTGGCAAAATATTTTAAAATTATTATTTTTAATCTCCAATTTAGACCAAATAATTAAATTAAAACTAAACATAAAATATAAGAATCAAATTATACAAATTAAAACTATAAAAATTAAAATAAATTTTAGTTCAAATTTAATAAATGAAAAGTGTAATTTAACCCCCTTGTTTTTTTTCAACAAGCAAAAGCCAGGTTCAGGCTCCGTTTGAAGACTTACCTTCTTAGTCAATTAGTCAAAAAATTATTAAATTAGTCAAAAAATTAATAATTCATACCAAAAAATTAAAGATTCTCTTTTTTTTTTACTTTTTATATATTTTTTCATAATTAACCAAAAAATATACCAAATATATAAACTTTTTTTACCTATTTTTTAATTAAATAATTAAAAAATTAATAAATTAGCCTGTTCACAAACGAGACTCACACGAACATAAAGTCAAAGCCAATTTCCTCATCTACAACCTCATTCACCTTTCACCTATGTTTGGACACAGAAGAAACCTAGCCCTACGTCAAATCCTCCGTCGCGAACAGACTAGTATCTGTTCGCGCAATTTCCAATCTCTCTCTCTCTCTTAGGATTTACACAGTCCATGAAACGATCGCCATGTCCAGATCCGATTCATCTAACTGAAGGTAAAACCTCCTCTAGGGATTCCAGTTTGTTTTCACGGAAAACATCGGGGAAAGTTTTTCCAACAAATCTAAAATTATCAAAAAATGAAAAAAAAGGGACTCGGGACACATTGAATAATATATTTTCCCGGAAAATCTTTCCAGGAACTATTGACAATGGAAAATTTTGATTTTGCAGGTGATATTTCTTGTGTTGCATAATCAGTAGTGGTTGTGGTGGTGGAGGAGATAGAGAGATGGGTAGGGATAGGGATTTGTCGAGGTCGCCGTCGTACCGGCGAAGGTATTCGCCGTCGACGTCCCCTGTGGGGCACAGGTATAGCCGGAGAAGCAGAAGAGATAGAAGCCGATCTCCATATTCTTATAGCAGGTGATACCCGATTACTTTGTTTTTGTTTTTTTTTTTTTTTTAAGCTCAATCTTTGTTTTTTGACTCTTGTGGAATCGAATTTGGATTCCGTCTGGTCGTACAGTAGGTATCTGATTCGATTAGGGTGTGTTTGGATCATGGATTAAAAAGGTAATGGGAAAGATAAGAAGATAATCAAGGGGAAAAAGTAAATGTCTTTATTTGTTTTCCTATTATTTTTCTTTGTAAATCCCTATACAAATTTATGATCCAAACACAAACTTAAAAGAGTTTTCAATTTATCCGAGAGTTTAGGATTATGTAGTTTTATACTTGAGCCAAAAATATAGGTGGATTTGATGATCAGTGGAACGCACTTGGGTTGTGTTGTGGTTAATTTGAAATTGGGTGCAGAACTTAATTCTCTCAGGAATTCTGAGCACTGACACTACGGTATTGAAAACAAATTGTGCTTTTGTAGAGCAAACAAGTTTAAATCTTTATTAAACTTGTTTGTCAAATTTGAGTTTCCAAAAAAAGAATGAACTTGATCTCATTGGACATGAATTTTCACATGGTGTTGCTCATGTTATTGCCTTTACATTTTATAGCAGATGGGTATGGATAGTCGTATACTCTTGGTATTGCTTATGACATGTTGCTGCTCTGAGAGTCTTCGCCTCCCATGACTATGCTTACAGTTGTTGACGATGATGCTTTCTACAAGAATTGTCCATTTTTAACTCAATCTGATGATTATGCTACTCAATTTATAAGCAGTAGGGGTTATCTATTTGTCCAACTTCTGGAGAGTTTTATCGTAGCGATTCATAGTGGAAATATGCTAAAAGGAGAAATTTGTAGCATAACATCAATAATAGTGTACATATGAGTAAGATAGAACAAATTTGTTTTTCCTAGAAACTTAAAAAAGACAGTTACTTCCCTTCAAATGGGAAGTGAGCAGGTGATGGGTGCCGATGGGTGTCCTTTCGTTGCTAGATTCTTTCAGTTTCATGTGATAAAAGAGGGAGCACCCAGTTTATTCTTAGCAATGTTTGAGGTAATTGTACATGCTTCTATACTTATTGTGCTAGATGGTGTCTTGGCATGGTGCTATAATGTATATTCCACAATTCCCAAAATTGTAATTGCTGCTCAGTAACTTATATGTTATTGCACAGACGAAGAAGTCGTTCAATTTCCCCTAGACGCCACAAAAGTCGTTCTCCAACTCCAAGACGGCGTAAAACTCGCTCTCCTACACCGAGACCTTATAAGAGACAAAGAAGTATTAATACCTCATTGTCTCCTATAAGTAAATCTCGTAGTCCAAGTAGCGGGTCAATAGACACCAAAAATGCCAGTGAAAAACTGAGAAAAGAAGAAGAGAAGAAAAGGTATATTAATTTCTCTATGTCCTTATCCTGATTCAATTTTTTTAATATTTCTTCATTGTTTTTTCTTTTTGTACATCCTTATAATATAGTATGTTTGTTTCTATCCTTATCTGTGCATTTTGAAAGTACACAGGTCACACTTACACTGGCTTAATGGCTTTTTTTTAATTTTTTTAAAGTTTTTATGTACTGTAGATAAACTGCAACCTGAACTTGCATTTATGATTGTGCACAAGTTGTAGTGATCTGCATTTTAGCATATTTTTCTTGCATATTTGTGTTTAGATACACGTACGTTCTGTCATTTTAGTTATTTTATTTTTGATGAGAATGACAAACACATGGTAGTTCCTTGGTTCTTAATAAAGCCATTAGCCACATTTCAATTACCTTGCAGCTTCAATTTTTTCCTTTGCTTCGGAGTGGATGCCTTTTCACAAGGTTAATTCCAATGTACCTGAGGTAAAGAATAACATGAGACCAATAAAACTTAAGATAACCTTCTATTTTATAGGATAGGTGTGCATTGCAGGTTCTTTAAGAAAATAGGAGGCCTTACAGTGAACCTGCATATATTATCAAAAGGTTTTGTTTGTATGCTCAAGTTAATGTTCTACAATACTTTCCTGAAGTTCACCTTTACGACGCTCTCTCCTAATTTTTATAGCGCAAGACTTGGTATTCAAAGACTCAACCTCATAGCAGCCAAGTGAAATGGGCATATTGTGCAACGAAATTTTGGTAATGATTGCTGCACATGAGCAGCATTTCATGTGTTATTTATCTATAGAATATTGGAAGGATGTATCCCAATCCAGTTTAAGGTCCATAATCTGGGCTATGCATTTTTATAATTAGGCCTTGTTTGGCAAGTGGCTTTTTTAGCCAAAAAGTCAAAAAGTTACTAAAAAAATCAAAAAGCCAACAACCCATACCAAAAAGTCAAGGATTCTCTTTTCTCTCTACTTTTTGCACATCTTTTCGTAAAAAGTCAAAAAGTCATTCCAAACATACTAGTTTTTTTTAGCTCATATTTTAGCTAAATAGTTAAAAAGTTACTAAATTAGCCTGTTCCCAGACGAGGCCTTAAGTGTACCTTTTTAAAGATTTTCAGGGCAAAGTATTTCTATTCTCTTGTTTACATGGAATTAGTTTTTTTTTTGTATGCTTTTATTTTTTATTTTGTGATCTTCAATACTACATTGTTTGGGCATTCTTGAAGTGATGAAAGAAAAGTTGTCACTGGTTATTGATTCATTACCATTTATCATCTGTGCAAAATAAAGTTGTAGTCATCAATGTATTTTGGCCTCGCCCATGTTCTCTCTTTTAATGATTTATGGGGCAAAAAGGTTACTTTTAGGTACATATTTTCTTAAAACGGAAAAATAATAAGCGTAGGTGCTAGTAATTGAAGTGTTTTTGTCACAAAGGTTAATTAAGTCAAGCATAAGTTTTTGTTTTTTTTATGTGATTGTCCGGCATCAAGATTGCATATTGTTAACAATTTATGGTATCAAGTAAATGCGATTGCAAAGGAAGTTATCGTCCTGCATTTTGGAGAATGTTTCTTGAGCCCTAAATACAGAGTGTAGTCCTTTTAAGAATTGCCTATTTCCAGGTTTGCATAGATTTTTTTTTTTCTTTTTTTCCTTCTCTCTCTTGGAAATCTTTTCAACAAGCTGTCAGGGTGTGGATCCATTCTTTGAGGACATTATTGACTCTTCACAGATCAATTTGTCATCTAAGTTGGACATTACACCCTGGCAATCATCGTGCTTTCTTTATGGTAACCATGCTCGTGTTACCAAGACGTGGTTGGGTGCATTCTGAGTACAAGAAATGTAGCTAAATGCCATCATTAGAGCCAAGTTGATCCTAAAGCTGCTGAAGTGCTACCAAATAAAAAGTGGTGACCTGGGGTTTCCCCTTTTTCTTTTTCTTTTTTTTTTTTTTGGGGGGGGGGGGGGGGAGATAAATTAACTAGGGTTTGCTTTTGGGACCTAGGGTTTGGATAGAGCTGAGGCTTTATTGTCAAGGCATTTTCAAAATGAGATGTTTGCAAATTAGTATTATTGAAAAAGTATAATATCACCGTTCTTTCTTGTATTAAAATATCATTCCTCTTGCAAGTGACAAGATTTCAGTTTGTATTTTTAATATTGACTTATATTTTCATATGGCTTAATTTCTTTAGCTTTCAAAAATTTCTCCCCCCCCCCCCCCCTTTTTTTTTTTTTTTTTTTTTTTTTGTATTTTTCTTTATTTTAAATCGTATCTCATCAAGGCATTCATGAAAATTGGTCAGAAGTCAAGGCTATTGAACAGGATAGCCCTCTACTCGTAAACCCCAACCTTCGTGTCAGGGCTACTGAACAGGATAGCCCTCAACCTTGGTGAAGGTGAATTTAATCCCACGCTGTCTAAGTAAGTTGATTGGCAGACTCGCTGGCATCTTCAAGCTTGGTTGCTAATGATGGTACACTTGTGGAGAGATCCAATTCATTTCGGCCTCACTAGATTGTGCGTTTTTAGTTATATTTTTTTGTGCACTATCTAGGAATTTGATTTAACGTGAATAAGATATGGAGATTGCATTAGCCTGGATGAGAGCATGGGGTTGAAAAAACTGAGTTGGCTTGGGATATGTTGGCCTATGGGTGTCAATGAAGTCTTTGGTTTGGATGTGAGTTAACCTGGAACTTGTCCTACTTGCCCAAGTTGCAATTGTAGATTATCAAACTTTAGTGCTGTGTTTGGTACAAGGGGTAGAAAGTAGGAATGGAAAGGAGCAACAATGGAATAGGAATACCCAGTGAATGGGTTGTGTGTTCCAGCCAATATGTTTCATTTGGTGGAAGGAATGGATCTGATATCGTTTTCAAAATTACATTTTCATTGTGTTAAAAAATTAACCAGAAATTGAAAGGCAATAATTTGATTTAATGTACTAAAAGAGGGAGGAAGCTCTTTCCCTCTAGAAGCACGGGCATGGGCACGGGCACTCAACATGACACAGACATGCCAAGATGTCTATTTTTAGAAAATGCAATGTAATACTAATTCCTAAAGCTTAGATGAGGGGAGATTAATATGCATAAATCTATATTGTTTTCCTTTTATCATTGTATCCTTATAATGTGTCTCATGTGTATCTAAATGATGGACATGTGTGTCCCCAAGTGTCCAGTGTTTTTGTGTCTAAAAAGTTTTTAAAAAAAATAGTATGACACATCTGGAGTTGTGTTTTGACACATGCTGTGAAGTGTTTAATGAGTGTCGGTGTCGGATACGTGTCGGACATGGACACACCTTAGAAGTGTCCGTGCTTCTGAGCTTTCCGTCCCCTCTTACACAGAAAAATTGGGCAGATTGGCTTTTTTGGGTGCAAGAGGATTTCTTTGCCCCTTCTATCCCGTCCAATACGTACTCTCATCTCTCCTACAAAACAAATGAAAGATGCCTCTTTCATTCCTTTCTTCGCTTCCCCTTTTTGCTTCCATCTTTTTGTCATACCAAACATAGCTTAACTATTTTCCTCTAAATAATTTTGCACACAGTGGAATCACTGGTCTTTTGTCATTCCTTTCTAACACCTAATCAGCATAAAGCTATGGCGGTATATATTTTAGACAATTTAGAATTTGGTTTTGACAAAACACTATTTAATGCTACGATAGAAGTATTATGATGATTAGTTTTAAAACTGCGACAGGTTACTTTGACATTCTTCTCCACAGGCTTTTTTGAAGGAAGATACTGCTATAGTTCAACTTGTTATATTTGATGATCAATTGGATGCTTTGTTTATCTACTGTTCACCAGTTTTGAAACTCATTTGTTTGGATCAGGAATCGATTAGAGGTATGCCTTAAAAGCATGAGCATAATTTTTGTGCCTTTGTCATCATGAAGGTTAGTTTGTCATTCAGTATATGTATAATAAGAAGAGAGGGAAAAAGGGTAGCTTGCTATGTCAGTTGCCATTTCAGTTTTGCTGTTACCTGGCTTCAAAAGGCATTTGTGGAATTGAAAATGCTGTATTTTCCTCCACTGTCCCAGCCTCAGTGGCCATTTCTTGCTTAACTTCCCTCTTGTTCTATCAGGCGTCAACAAGAGGCGGAAATGAAACTGATAGAAGAAGAAACTGCAAAAAGAGTGGAAGAAGCCATATGGAAGAAAGTTGAAGACAGCTTGAACTGTGAGGAGATCAAGCTGGAAGTACAGAGGCGATTGGAGGAAGGTCGGAAGAAACTTCTTGATGAGGTTGCAGCTCAACTTGAGAAAGAGAAGGAAGCTGCTCTTATTGAGGCAAGACGAAAAGAGGCAAGTATCTTAATTTTTTTTTTCCTAATTCCTTTCTTATTTATTTATTTATTTTTTATGTTTTGTTGGTAGGCTTGCAGTTACCCATCAACAAAGGGCCTGTTTGGTATCACTTATAAGTTAGCTTTTATGATAATAGCCTTTTAGATTATTAGTTTAAAAGGTTTGAAATAAGTTGTAAATCTGTTTGGCACCACTTTTGATATTATGTGAAAATTTTTGAACATATTGGGTTCACTAAGCTGTCACTTAGCGCTTTTATTGTGTGAATACCCACAATGTCCTCAAAAGTTATAATTAAAACAAAAGAGATTAGGCTCTTTTGTCTCTTTTGTTCATATGTATAGGGTTTCAAATAAGCAAAAACAAACAAACAAAACAAAACAAAACAAAAAGAGTTACAAATTGTAGCTCAAAAAAAGTTTTTTCTCCCACTTTTCTGGGTCAAATTAGTTGAAAAGGTCAAATTCAGTTATAATTTTAAATTGTAACCAAACACTATTAGGTGTTTGGTAATGTTTATAGTTTTGTTTTAGTTTACAGAAAACATTAAACATGTTTATGTTTATTTTGGGCAAAAACAAAAACAAAAAACATGTTTGGTACATATGTATTTTAAAATGGAAAAAGCGTGGTAGCTCGAATTGAAGGGGCTCGAATGGTTGAATTTATGTTGTTCAGTCGTCCGCCCAGCTGACCGGCCGGACGTCCGCCCAGACGACCGGGTGAAAGATTGTCTACCGCGGTTGTCACCATTGTCGACTGCGGCTGTCAACCTTCTCGCCAGACGACCGTCCGAACGTCTGCCTGGATGACCGACAAAGTGAATTTCGAGCCATTCGAGCTAGCAAGCATTACTCTTTTAAAATTTTGTTTTGAAAATAAGTGACAAGGGCTGGCTATGGGAGGTGGTGGTTGATGGTTGGAGATGGTGGCCGGAGGTCGTTGTTAGTTGTGGGAGGTGGGTGGCTGAAGGCTGTTACTGCCGGTGGGAGGTAGTTGGCAGCACTGACAAAAGGTGGTGGCCAGAGCTGGTTGGCAGAGGAGGTCAACGGCGATGGTAGCCAATAGTGATGAGCTATGGGTAGTGGTTAGAAAGGGTGGGAGAAGATGAAGGAATGAAATAAATAAATAAACAAGTAAAACCAACTTTTTTTTTGTTTACAAATTTTTACAACTTTTTAAAAACAAAAACAAAAATTAAACAAGTTTTTATTTACAGTTTTCAAAAATTCTGTAAATATAAGCAAGTGCTACGAAACAGTTCAAATTGAATCTAGACAAGATTGGCTTGGCCTTTATAGGGAAGACAAAATTGTTCTGGGATACAACTTCCTCTAATTTACAATAACATTGATTTGCATAAAGAAAATGGAAACCTAATGGCCAAATATGAGGCGCCTGTTAAAATAATGGGTGAAAAGCCTATGTTTTATGTGGTTGATAATTATGGTTTGCTTCACTGCTGCATACTTTTGTTTGAAATTTAACAGCTGCTTTTGTTTCCAGTCCCCACCAAAGCAACAACACAGTTCTTGATCTTCTGCAATGCGAGGAAAATAACAGGATTTTGTGTTTTTTTTGGGGTGCAGGAACAAGCTCGAAAAGAGAAGGAAGAGCTGGAGAGGATGATTGAAGAGAACAGGAGGAAGGTGGAAGAAGCTCAGAGAAGGGAAGCTTTAGAGCAGCAGAGGAGGGAGGAGGAACGGTACAGAGAACTGGAGGAACTGCAAAGACAAAAAGAAGAGGCTCTGCGAAGGAAGAAGCAACAAGAGGAGGAAGAACGTGCAAACCAGATGAAATTGTTGGGCAAGAACAAATCCCGGCCAAAATTGTCATTTGCGCTTGGCTTGAAATGAAAGAGGGATTCAATTTCTTGTTGTGTTGTTTTTTAAATTTGTCAAAGTTGCTTTCTCCAATTTGAAGAAAGTTATTGGTTGCAACAGTTTTTTGGGGTATAGTGTTATCCATGCTCTGGGGTTTCTCTGTCTTGTTCCAGTGTAAATTTGCTTGTGTTTGGTATATCATGACTCAAATGCGCTTGAGATAATATCTGATGCAAGGATCCCCTTCTTGCATCATTTTCTATTTGCAGGGTCATTGGGTCTATTTTTAGGCCTAATTTTGATAATTCGAATTGTTCATATTTTAAGATTGGTTCAGTATATCATATCTGTAAAAAATAAAGTTGATCGAATATCAGAAAGCATGTGTTCGGAAAAATCGAATTAAAAACTATATTTTTAAAAAATTTAATAAACAGTTTTTCGAACACATGTTTTCTGATATCCGATCAACTTAATTTTTTACAGATATGATATACTGAACAAATCTTAAAATATGAACGGTTTGGATTATCAAAATTGGGCCTCAAAATGAGCCCAATGGCCTTGTAACTAGGAAATGCAATGAGGAAGTGCAAGGAGGGGATCTTGATTCCCAAGGGAAGGGTGTCTTCATAAGTTTATATTTACATCATTGTTTGGGAAGTAGGAAAAAAATTAATTTGTTAGATTTTTTTTTTTAATTTTTAAATTTTTTTAAGAACATACAAAAGAAAATACAGGGGTGTTGTGATCTAAATAATTCAAATAAGTTGATTTTTTTTTGTACTTTTCAAAATGATATGCAAGTCTTTTATTAAGTAATGTGGGAATCGAAGCATAGCGTTATGCCTTGCAGTTTATGTCTATGGTTGCCCATTTTAGTAACACTGAGCCAACGGTAGCCACTCTTTTATTGATTTTATTCACTTATCAATATTTCACGGTTGACGTCCATGATTGCCCATTTTAGTAACACTGAGCCAGCGATGGCCATTCTCTTTTGGTGATTTTACTCACCTATCAATATTTGGCATCTAAATAGATATCTTATTATTTTTTTGTAAGTTATCCGTTTTAAGGTTTGTTCCATAAAGTAGTTGTATGAGGACGAAATGATCTTTTCGTATAATCCTGTTGATTAAACTTGCACTCCTCCAAATATTGTCGCTTTTTGGTCGCTTTGTTTCTTGAAAATACAAACGTGAGCTAGCCGGCGGGTGTGTGCCGGATACCTTTCCGATGCCTAAGTCAGCAAATAGTCAATAGACAAAAAGCTCTGTGTTTTAAAGAGTAAACATTGTGATACCTGTACATAGGTCTTGCTATAAGCTTTTTTAGTTTCCGTCTGGCACAATCCTAGTAGGACTCCAACTCTGTAACGCCCCAACACTTCACATGTCATCGATATTGTCCACTTTGGGCCACGCCCACACGGATTTGTTCTTCCCAGTGGGTCACCCATCGCAGAACTACTCCAGCCTAAGCACGCTTAACTGGGGAGTTCTAATAGGGATTTCACCACTCGGGAAAAGGCCTCGACGCTATATAAGGGTCCAGGTTTTTACTTTTATAGCCCAGGAACTCCCCCTCCATTCTCGATGTGGGACACTGGGGCCTTACAATCACCCTCCCTTAGGGCTGCACGTCCCCGTGCAGTAGCTTGCCAGCTCATAAACCCGCCCACATGCACCGAGAGACGCCAGGGGCCCACACTCGGTACTTCAGAGAGTCGGCTCTGATACTATTTGTAACGCCCCAACACTTCACATGTCATCGATATTGTCCGCTTTGGGCCACGCCCGCACGGATTTGTTCTTTCCAGTGGGTCACCCATCGCAAAACTACTCCAGCCTAAGCACGCTTAACTAGGGAGTTTTAACAGGGATTTCACCACTCGGGAAAAGGCCTCGACGCTATATAAGGGTCCAGGTTTTTACTTTTATAACCTAGGAACTCCCCCTCCATTCCTGATGTGGGACACCGGGGCTTTACAATAGTTGTGACGCCCCAAATTTTTTTTTTGAAACGTCATAAGATTTAAATAACAATAATTTGCTAGATAAAGTTTTAACTACTAATTAGGAACTTTTAAGTTCTTATATAGTCAAAGTCCAACAACAAAATAAAACTACAAGTTCACACACAACGTCACAACATAGTTAAATCCTAATACAAGGGATAACATGATTTTATTTTGATAAAATCTTGACTCTAAGTCAGCTAAGGTTCGATATTGGCAGCAGCTCCAATTTCAGCCTCAGTCCCTTCTTCGACATAATTTGGCATGAAACGCCAGGGTAACAAAATATATGCCATGAGTTTTGCAACACAGTAAGAAAACATAACCAACCTACCATTCTTTTTAAGAGAAAAATAATAAGATTCTAAACATGAGATAACAATATAATTGTACACATAAATTACAACCATTAGAATAATTTCAGTAATTTTAATAAATTAGGTGACACTCGAAATCTCACCAAAGAGATTTAACTTACCAACCACTAAGCATGGCAACGGTTAATTTGAAACCCTCCCTTGGTCAAATATTTAAGTGTTACTAACCGTAACTACCAGGGATGCCCACGTCCGGAGTTATATACCCAAGTAGTGGCATTCGTGGTCTGCCCCAAGGAAACGGTCTGCCAGGGGTAAGTAACCTCCCTGTGTGCCACCTGCACATCCACCCTTATTCCAAAACCGAATACCGAAAAGGGTTCAAATAAGTCCCGTGCCATCTTAGAGTTTCGCAACACAATTTACGTGACAATTCTCAAAACTAGGGCTCACCCTGAACAACCGGTATTGACCGTCAACCCTTAATTTCGTACACTCTTTAAAACCAATACTCACCCTAAACAACTGGTATTAACCGTCAATTGTTAACTTTATATATACCATTATTCATTTAGATTAATTCATAGATCAAACCGATAATCTAAAAATTTATCATGAAACTAGACTTCTCAAGTCTCATCTTTTAGTTAAAAATTACCATATTTGGCTTAGTATAGGATTTTGAATAAATTTTTCAAATACATAGTAAAATCTGTCTCACAGTTTCAGATTTAGTTAAAAATTTGTATAAATTCGTAGAAAGCTCAAAAATTGTTTCCAAAAATTTCTGGATAAACTAGACATCATTATCAACAACTTTGTAGAAGAAATCATCTCGAAATTTTGAGTATAAAATTGTCTAAAAATTTAGGCAAACATGCTGGCAGATTCAAAATAGATTATCTTCAACACAATTTCAGATTTAGTTAAAAATTTGTATAAATTCGTAGAAAGCTCAAAAATTATTGCCAAAATTCCTGGATGAACTAGACATCATTATCAACAACTTTGTAGAAGAAATCATCTCTAAATTTTGAGTATAAAATTGTCTAAAAATTCAGGAAAACATGCTGGCAGATTCAACACAGATTATTTTCAACACAGTTTCAGATTTAGTTAAAAATTTGTATAAATTCGTAGAAAGCTCAAAAATTGTTTCCAGAAATTTCTGGATAAACTAGACATCATTATAAACAACTTTGTAGAAGAAATCATCTCGAAATTTTGAGTATAAAATTATCTAAAAATTCGGGTAACATGCTGGCAAATTCAAAACAGATTATTCTCAACACAGTTTCAGATTTAGTTAAAAAATTTTATAAATTCGTAGAAAGCTCGAAAATTGTTACCAAAATTCTTGGATGAACTACACATCATTATAAACAACTTTGTAGAATAAATCATCTCGAAATTTTGAGTATAAAATTATCTAAAAATTCAGGAAAACATGCTGGCAGATTCAACACAGATTATTTTCAACACAGTTTCAGATTTAGTTAAAAATTTGTATAAATTCGTAAAAAGCTCGAAAATTGTTACCAAAATTCCTGGATGAACTAGAAATCATTATCAATAACTTTGTAGAAGAAATCATCTCGAAATTTTGAGTATAAAATTGTCTAAAAATTCAGGCAAACATGCTGGCAGATTCAACACAGATTATTTTCAACACAGTTTAGACAATGTATCATATGTATACAATCTGAAAATTTCAATTATGTAAAAAAAATGAGAGGATTGAGAGGGTTTTCTTACTTAGTTGTAGGGTTGAAATGGAATAATGAAATGGTAGGAAAATATGCAACCTCAACCTCCTCCTCTTCTTCCACAAGAATTCCCTCTATTTGGATGTATATGGTTTATGCTTAGCCCAGAAAATATGAACTTTCTGTGCATGCTACTCTGTGCATTATATAGACTCTCTCCGTGGCTAGCTCTCTCTCTCTCCCTCTCTCTCACACATTCTTTTCATTAATAAAACCATTCCCTTTCTCCAAGTTCTAATAATTAGGCTTTCTCTAATTTCTTTGCTCACTTTCTCCAAATTCTATGGCTTTTCCTAAATCCTAAGAAAGATAATGGTTTATGGTTCCCATATCACCATGCAAACAGCCACGAAATTCTGTTTTTTTTTTTTTTTAACAATAATTATTGAACATCCATAACATTTTTATTCTTAATAAGGTCTTTGTTAGTGATAGAATTGGGTTAATTTAAAACAAATTTTTGTACTATTATATATTTTAGGTAGATTCTGAATACAATTAATTAATTAATTTATTTATTTTCTTTTAAGAATAATTTAAATATGGGTTTTCACAAACTCTCTTTAGTAGAGTCCTCCTAGGAATCACAAAGATAATGCCTATCTTTTTACGCCCTCCTCACTGCTTAACCAAGTGAGATGGTTCTACCACGATCTGGTAGCAAAACAATCGAGCTAACACTATGGCCAAGCGGATGGCCTTTAGCTCGGTTAAGTGGTCATGATGCTTCATGTCTGGTGGCAGAAACACGCTTTTGGCCAGGTTGAAGGCAAGCGTGTGGTCCTTCTCACCAACCACCAAGTTTGTGATGGATATAGCACGGTTTTTGTAAGTTATTTTTGGTGCCCATTCTGAAAGGCTTGCTTGGTTAGAGTGCACGGGCTCAGGGCTCGGCAGCGTGGTTTCAGGAAGCACGGTGTCCTCTTCATCAACCAAGCGTTGCGACTCGGTCGAAGCAGTTCGTGCACGCTTGTTCGGCCGAGATGTGGAGGCCCTGGCAATTGGAAGGGTGACCACGATTTTGCGGTGTTGGCCAGACGACTCCAGCCCGGTTTGCGCTTTACCAGGGGCCTGCTCAGTGATAAGCGCTCGCACGGCTCTCTTCTTTGCCATTTTTTGTTCTTTTGTTAAGGGGATCAGGTTGATTTGGGGAATAGTGGGATCTGGTTCAAGTGATGGTTCAAGGAGAAAGTTAGTCACCTTGGTCTTCCTCCTTCCGCTATATCGGTAGGATGGTTCGAAGTTAAGCAGCTCGGCCCAACCACGATGACAGTATCAAAGCGCGGCACGAAGAGCGTCTTGGTTGGCGTATGGGTAATGTGATTTAAGTTGGTTTAGGTCTGCACAAAAGAAAGAAGGGTTAGCACGGTGAGTAAGCTGGAATAGCAAAGTAAAATTGAATCGGAGTATTCTTACTAGCAGTTCCTTTATTCCAGTTTATATTGTAGCCCGATATCTGGACTTCCTGGTCTTCAAAATTTCCAGAAACCCAAAGGAAGTCGTCATCATTTAAGTCTTTATCCGGTGTGTTTTTTATAATTTTTTCTCGGCCTCTTCTTACCCTTAAATAGTACATCCAACCATCGTCATTTTGGCCGAGCTAATATTGATGGAATAGCTCGGCCAATCCGAGGTTGAGGCCGAGTCGGCGGTTTAGCTCGGCAATGCCATTTATTATTCTATAGGTATTGGTGGGGAGCTGGGTTGGGCATAATCTTGTTTGCCTGAGGAATTCGCATACGAGGGGTTGAACGGGGAACCGAAGCCCGAGTTCTACGATAGATATCACGGTGAAAGGGACGAAGCCCGGTTTACCCCAAGGTGTGGTGTCTAGCTCGGCCAGAGAGAGATGAACGTCGTCAGGAATTTGGTAGTCTCAGTAAAATTCGGCCATGGCTCCAGGCGAATTCACTAGAAGCCGGTATTTACCCATGTTAACTTATAAAATTGTTGGTATGTTCACAGTGGCCTAGATTGGCGCATCTGAGGCTTTGGTTGGCTCGGTTGAGTAAAGCCATCTAGGGGCAAGGTGCAAAGGTGTGCCTGGCCAACCTATTCAAGTCTGCAAAGTGGAAATAAAGAAGTGTTATGCCCAAACAACTGGACCGGCCTAAGTAAAAAGGCAATTTAAAAGAAAGCCTAGCTCGGCTGTGAATGGTTGCGGACCATTTCATAGTTCGGTCATATGGCAAAGGCCAAACTCATTGTTTTATAGCACGGATGGTGATCAGTGCGTCCTAGTTCGGTCTGATACAACCTTGAAGGTTGCAAACAGGTTACTAGCTCCGTCATAACACGATTTTGGATCAAAAATCATGTTTGATGTTGGTTCGAAATCTGGATTGTGAGTTTTTTGGGCGCAGGCGTGTGGTTTTTTAGGTGATGGTATTTGCTTAAATGCTCAGTAATGGATACACATGCATATATATGGTGAATTAAAAATGAAAGTACAGAAATGAGTACATAAGAACATTAGAAAGAGGTATTGAAAAACTTACGAGTTTAAGCGTAAGAACAAAACCCAGCTAGCGAGAGAGCAAGTGAAAGGGGAGGGACTGGAGCGCAAAAGCTGGAGCAGGTCTCAGAAGCACAAGAAGGGAAGAAGATGAACAGTGGGGGTGAGATTCAAAAAATGGGTTTTGAATAGGCATAAAAACGGCGGGACTTTTCAAACGTTTTTTGATAAACGTGGGACGGTTGTCGCAGTTTGAAGAATCAATAGACATTTGCCACGTGTCACAAACAGGACATAGTGTCAGGTACGTGAAGCGACGGGTTGTGGCATGTACACAGCTGAAGACCAAGCTAACCCAGCTCGGTGGGGTTGAATATTTTAATCCCGGTGGAATTACTTATTTTAGTTCGGTTGGCTTGGATGTTTTGGCTCGGCTGGAGAAGAATAATCCCAAATCATGCGTTGCAGATAGAATTAAAGGACAATTGAGAGGGTAATTTATGTTTGAACATGGGTCGAGCTGGGACTAGATGGGAAATGGACCGAGCTATTGGCTGAGGTGATGGCTTACTTAGCCCGGTCCTTGATCCCGTCAGTTTGGTCAAGGCTGTGTGCCAGTAGCCTGGTCTTAGTGCTCTGAACCGAGATATAGGTAGAAGAGAGCCGAGCTGGATGAGGACAAGGCAGAACCGAGCTAAGTGAGCGCGGTTAAATCTGTTGTGAAGCGTCTTGAGGCCATCATCAAAGCTAAGGTTAGCTTTTCCAATGGTAGGTACCTTGTTTCAGCGTCCAGCAAGGTCTTGCTAACATAAAAGATAGGCAGGTGTTGGATTCCTTTCTCTCTGACCAACACTGCGCTGACTGCATGCTGTGAAACTGCTAAGTACAAAAAAAACTATTCTCCTGGTACTGAGGTTACTAACAATGGAGGAGAGGTCATGTAGTCTTTCAAGCTTTTTAGGGCGCAGTCACACTCCTCATCCCACTTAAATTTGGCCTTCAGTGCCTGGAAGAATGGTCGACATCTGTCTGATGACCGATTTATGAACCGATTAAGCGCGGCTGCTAGGCCAGTGAGATACTGTACGTCTTTGATTGTGTTGGGCCTCTCAAGATCTTGGATGGCTTTGATCTGAGAGGGATCAGTTTCTATACCCCGGTTGGTCACTAGAAAGCCTAGAAATTTGTCTGACCCTACGTCGAATGCGCACTTTGATGCGTTTAGATGCAACTTGTGGGATTTCAAAATTTGAAACATTTCGTCTAGGTCCCTGAGATGGTCCTTCTCATCTCTGCTTTTGACCACCATGTCATCTATGTAAGCCTCCATTGTTCTGCCTAACAATGGTTCAAACATTTTGGTGACCATCCGTTGTAATGTAGCCCCTATGTTTTTCAGGCCAAAGGGCATGACCTTGTAACAGTACAGTCCTTTGGGTGTTGTAAATGACGTTGTAGACACCCCATTTTGACCAGCCCTAAGACTTGGGCTCTTTCTCTTGATTACCCGATGATGACAATTAGAATGTGTTTCTGACAGAATCCTCAATAAGAAAAATGGAATTTGAGCTTTAATCCTAACCTTTACATATTTTTTTGGTCAAACTATTTTAGACCTTAAAACCCTCTTTTCAAAATAATTTTTTTTAAAAATATTTCTACGATGTTCCGAGGCTCCTATTTCTATTAAAATATTACACTTTTCAGTAAACTCAGTAAGGACAAAGTGGAAATAAATGGAAGGGAGGTGAACCCTTTGAAAAAATATTTAAAAACATCTTCTTTATAGGTTTGGATTTGAAGGAAATAGGAGGGGATGAAAGAAAACTAGCTTAGGAAAAGAATGAGTATCAAACCATTAAGAAGGAAACAAACAGCCTTTAATAAATTAGACATATCTCTTTGTACACTTGGAATTTAATTGTGAAGCCACCACCATTGGAAAGTAGACTTCTGAAGCTTCAATTTAGACCTAAGAACCACCTAAACCCAAGTCCAGATAAGGGAGATATGCCCGTTTGAAGTTGGGTTTAATAGCAGATTTTGTTGACTCGGCCCAAAACAGCAGCAGCCTCGTTTTTCTTGGTTTTAGCTCGGTTGGGACACCCAATTAAGCCATTTTTTGATCCATTCAAGTGTACCCACTCATCCCCCAACATCCCCACTCATCATCTACACATCCCACAATCTCCACTCATTATCCACTTTCATAATTACACTCCACCATCTCTATTTACTATCTACTTTCATGATCACATCCCATCATCCCCACTCACCATCCACTTTCATAATTACATCCCACCATCCCCACTCACTACCTACTTTCATAATCACATCCCACCATCCCCACTCACTATCTGCTTTCATAATCACATCACACCATCTCAAGTCATAATCCATTTTCCTAAAGCACACACCACCATCACTATTCATTATTCACCTCCATTATACATTGTCCCCCATTAACTCCACTTTGTCTTCCACCATTGCCCACTTGCATTGGCTATATAATGAGAGCTCTAGTTTTGAATTGGGAGAGGATTTTGAAGAAGAGAAGGGTAGGGAGAGAATGCTAAAACTGTGTTAGAATTTGAGAGAAAAGAAGTCTTAAAAACAAGAGAGTTGTTTTGCCAAACTAGTGAAGTTACATAGCCTCTTACATCTCATCTCCCCTTGTCAAAAATCACTCAAAGCCTTAACCAAAGAGAGAGTATTTTTGCCAAGAAAAGAGTGATCATACACTTGTTCAAAACCATCATTGTAAGCTCAAATTCCAAGCTTTTGAATTGAGGATTAAGATCATAATTCACAACCTTGAGGGTGATCAAGAGGAAGTTTGAAAATCAAGAAGTTCAATCTTTCTTTGTAAGGTGAATTTTCAATTCTTTCATTTTTCTTGCATGTTTTTATCTTATATTTATTTTCTTATGTTAGTTTCATATTATGCTCTATCTTATATTTATTTTCTCATTTTAGTTTCATATTATTTTTGTTGTAATCTTGCATATTCTATCCTATATTTATTTTCTTGTTTTAGTTTTGTAGTAATTGTGTTATTTGTTTTCTTATTTTAGTTTCAAATTAATTTTGTTGTAATCTTGCATGTTCTATTTTATATTTGTTTTCTTGTTTTTAGGTCCATGTTAGTATTGTTATAATTTTGCATGTTCTATCTTATATTTGTTTTCTTATTTTAGGTTCATTTTAGTTTTGTTGTAATCTTGCATATTCTATCCTATATTTATTTTCTTATTTTAGTTTGGTAGTAGTTGTGTTCTTTGTTTTCTTATTTTAGTTTCACATTAGTTTTGTTGTAATCTTGTATGTTTTATTTTATATTTGTTTTTTTGTTTTAGGTCCATGTTAGTGTTGTTGTAATCTTGCATGTTCAATCTTATATTTGTTTTCTCGTTTTAGGTTCATATTAGTTTTGTTGTAATCTTGCATGTTCTATCTTAATATTTGTTTTTTTGTTCTAGTTTCATAGTAGTTGTGTAGTAATCTTGCATTTCCTAGCTTAAAGTTATCCTCTTATATTAGTTTCATATTAGTTTTGTTGTAATCTTACATATTCTATCTTATATTTATTTTCTTAATTTAGGTTCATGTTAGTTTTGTTATAATTTTGCACTTTCTATTTTTGTTTCCTTGTTTTAATCTAACCGGTAGTAGTTAGTCAAGCCAGCTACATATTTTTTGTTTGTTCCTTTTCTTGGTTTTGCAACAAGACAGGTTTTGCTAGGCCCAATTGGCCGACCGGCCTATTTGGTCGGCCGGTTAGCTTCTTTTGGACAAGACGGTATTGTCTTCCGATGTTAATCAACTTCTGGTGGTTTCCAAGGCACATGAAGCTTTTTCTTTCATTTATTTTATTTTGAGTGTTTTGTCAGGTTTTTTTTTTTATTTTGTTGTAATATTCTCCTCATCCCTCTCTAATTTGGTTTGTAATTATTCTTTCAAGTGTTGTAATAATTCCCCGCCCCGCTTCTTTCTATCCCGTTGTTTTACTCGCCTTCTTTATTTGTGAATATGCATCATATTTTGTTTTTCGTTGTATCCATGCTTTGCATCTATGTTTCATACATCTTGATTCGGCTAAGTTTGCATTTGTGGTTTTAATTAACTCCTATGTGATTATGTGCGCTACCTAATGCTTTTGAGATGATTCACATGTCATATCTTAGAAGCCGAATCTTTAGTTGCATCTCATGAGTGAATTGCATTAGGATTTTGTATGTAAGATCATGCATGTTTTACTAACTTTGTTTTGTAGCTTGTTCGCGGGACGTCAAACATGTAAGTTTTTATGCTTTAGCATCCCGTTTGTGTGTGTTTTTCTTACTATGTTTAGCATTCTACCATGAGACTATTTGCTTATGTGATATAACTCTATAAATGCCAGTGGATGGAGGTTGTGTTGCTTAATTTGGAATAATGTTGATTTTTATGTTGGTAAACTCAATTTATTTGGGTTGTACATTTTCAAAACTCTTTCAAAACTACATGAAATCAAGTTGTTCCAAAGTAGGTGACATAGTCTATACTTGTATGCTTTACATAGTAAATTTTAGGCTTTATTAAATAATCAGAACATGAACATATAAAGAAACTAAAATTCATATCATGGTTAGTAATGGCCGATCTTTTGATCCAGTGAGCAGGGGTGTTCAATTAATGACCTTCCCCTCTCATACCTAAGGTTCCGAACCGAGACAACTTTGGTTATGACGAACAGTGGCCTTGGCACGAGTCATGGGTTTCCTAATTTCCCAAAATATTAGGTGGCGACTCTGAGATCTGATGACGCAGTCCATTTCTGGCAAAAGGTTTTGCAATAAAATGGATTTTCTAAAAGTTGCCAAATCTAGACTCTCGTCTACGTTTCACATTGCACTAGTGAGACTAGATCAAAGAGACCGAGGGTCCGAACTATTTAACGCGTATGGGTACCCTCCGGGCATGTTACAGACGTGACCTCCTGGTCCGGTTCGTACATAGCGATCTGATGGTAACCCCGATACGCATCAAGGAAGCTAAGTCGGTTATGTCATGCTGTTAGGTCCACCAGTTGGTCTATCCGTGGTAGGAGGAAACTGTCTTTTGAGCGTGCCTTGTTGACTGTTTTGTAGTTCACGTAAACACGCAATTTTCCGTTCTTCTTTGGTACTACTATAGTGTTGGAGATCCACCTGGGATAGTGTACTTCTCTGATGGCTCTTGCCTCTAGCAAGTTTCCCATTTCCTCCGCTACTATCTTCGCGTGGTGGAGTGCCGATCGGCGTGTGCGCTGTATAATTGGTTTGGCAGTTAGATGGACATTAAGTTGATGACAGATGAAATTAGGGTCAATGCCAGGCATGTCGTATGGTGTCCAGGCAAACACTTCGATGTTAGAGGTTAAAAATTCCATGACCTCTACTCTCTCAGTGCTGGATAAAGACGAGCCGAGCAAAAAGAACTTTTCTGGGTTCTTTTCATCTATCCTTACCTCAACCAAGTCTTCCACTGCCTTCTGTTCTGCTGCTTTGCCGACATCTGCAAACAATTCGTTGCTTTCTGGCTCCTCCACCATCTGTACAAACCCTTTTGCAGCACGGCTACCGTTTACCGTGACGAAACACTGTTTCGACATGATTTGGTCTCCTAAGACTTCTTCAATCACTCCGGTTTCATTGGGGAACCGTAATGCCTGATGGTAGGTTGATGCCACCGATCGCATGGCGTGCAACCATGCTCTTCCCAAGATTATGTTGTAAGTGGAAGGGACCTTTAATACCCAAAACTCCACCTGTTTCGTCATTGTTCCTCCCTTGACTAGCAGGATTATCTTGCCCACTGGCCATTCTGGCATCGAGTTGAAACTGACTAGGGGAGATGTCGCGGGCGCTAAGTCTTTGTCCTACAATTTTAACTGCTTGAAGGTCTCGTAATACATTATCTCGCATGAGCTTCCTTGGTCAATCAGAATCCATTTGATGTCGAAATTCTTGACACGCAAAGTGACCACTAGTGCATCATTGTGAGGACAATGTAGCCTTGTTAGATCCCTGTTAGAGAAGGAGATGACGTTCGTTGCCTCCATTTTTCCCCTCTTGACGGTGGGTTGTGCACTTAGCACCTCCCTCAAGTGCTCAGCCTTTTTTAACATCCCTCTAAGCTCACATACCCGCTTAGGTTCGACAATCCCATGTATAAAGTTGATTATGCCATGAAGTGGGCCGTCGACCGGCATCCCGCTTGGCCTGCTGTGGTCTTGGAGGGCTGGCTGTGTTCCCCCTTCTATATACTGGTCCAGGTGACCGGCGACCACCAACTCCTCCAGATGTTGCCGCAATGGTATGCAATTTTTAGTTCGGTGCCCCTTTTCATCATGGAAGGTGCAACGGTACCTCTCATCGTAACCTCTTTGTGCTTCTTCCAACTTGGCTGGCCGCCGAACAAAGGGTTCATCACGTATCTCGCTAAGAATCCAGTAGATAGGTTTATTGAATATTGTGGTAATGGCAGTGCGAACCCTTAACTTCCTTGTTTGGGGGTCCTCTCTGTTTGCTCGCTTGCCTCGCCCATTTTTGCTTGGTTGTTCTACCGTGTTGACTTTTGCAGCAGTCTTTTTATCTGGCATCACTGTTGTGCCAGATTTTGCTTTGGCACGGGCGCTATCTTTTTCTACCCGAATATGCTGATGCGCTCTCTCCATTAGGGCCTCCATCGTGAGAGGTGGCATCATCGTCATTGAATCCCTCAACTTGTTACTGATTAGTAAACCTCGTTTATACTATGCGATGGCGAAATTTATAGGGCAATTCCCAATCTGGTTGAAAGTCTCCCAATATCGACTATTGTAAGACCTCAATGTTTCCTTCTCGCCCATGTCAATGGAGAGTAGCTGGTCAATCTCCACTGGCGTCTTGGTATTCATTTTGAATCTAGTCACAAATGCTTCTGCCAACTGCGCCCATGAGGCTATGCTTGTCACGACCCAAACCCGCCCCTATGGGTTTAGCACCGTAACCGGCCAGTAATCCGAGGTTACCGAAGGCCTGCTTAACAGTAATACAGTAAAACAGAGTACAGGGGCATAGTGGAAGCCAATACAGTAAATAAACAATGTCCAATGAGCTGTGACAGTCTGTATGCAAAAAGACTTTTCATACATATATATATATATACATAGTACAGAACAGTATGCACAATATTTACAACCATTCAGAACAGGGACCTAATCCCTATTAAACAGTACAGTAACAGTCTATACAGTCATTACAAAATAGAATAGAAGGGGGAAAACTAAAACACCCCATAGCCTTTGCTAGACAGGCTCGGAACCTCGCAGTGAGGCACAATAGTTGGCTTGACAAAACTGGAGTTTACCCCGACGCTCCTAACCGCGGTCTGGTGCCTGTACACCTACATATATCTATGAGCAGTGAGCTAAAGCCTAGTGAATAACATAATGCGTAAAGGGGTTTATAATGAATGTCCTTACAGTAATGAAAACAGTTCATTAAACCAGTATTTCAGTCGTTCAGTCAGTACAGTCATATGTGGTACATCCATTAGCATAACGGTGCAGTAAACAATAGGTCTTAAAAGGCCGAACAGTCAATGATGGCCATCAATCAGTAACAGTAGTGGTTCCAACAAGGGAACCGACAGAGATCTCTGTAACAGTAACAGTCAGTAACAGTAGTTGCTAAGGATGCCACAATACAGTTCAGAATATAGGACATACATTCATTCAATTAACAGTATCAGTTCAGAAAACAGTTCAGTTAAACAGTCAGAAATATTCACAGTTGAACATATCTTTACACAATTGTTACTCACAGAGTTCTGGGCTACAGTAAGGCTAGAGCGCGTCCCCAGATGCCAACCCTACACAGTTTACAGAACGAACACACACTAAGCTACACAGTTGGGAAAGATAATAACTTAATCCCTAATTGCCTCGGTGTATTCTACATCTATATCCTCATTAAGATGCCTTAAACTAGGCCTAAGAATGCCTAGGATGGAATGAAGATGCAAAAATGCACTTAAAAGCATTTTTCAGAATTTCAGAAAACAGGGGTCTCGCTCGAGCGTGGCTTTCTACGCTCGAGCGGACATGCAGACAAAAGAGCTCCGCTCGAGCGTGACTTCCGTCGCTCGAGCGGACTGTAAGCTACAGTGAAAATACTGGATGCTCAAAATCCACGCTCGACGGGCGCTCGACCCTCACTCGAGTGTAAGACACAAGTCCTCGCTCGAGCGTGAATTCTCTCACTCGAGCGGACTGTAAGCCCATGCAAAGTACTGGATGCACGCATTTCACGCTCGAGCGTCACATTACTCGCTCGAGCGGAAACATGATCACAGAGTGTACGCTCGAGCGTGGAGTTCCTCGCTCGACGTGGGTCCAAAATCTGGAAATTCCAGATTTGAACCTCAAGCTCAAAACCAAGTTTTAATGCATCAAATTCGATCCTCTTGGGCTAATTTCTGGAAAACACTTCAAAACCCATAGTACTACATGTTTCAAAGATCAATTTGATAAATCAAAGCCCAAGGGTGTTTCAATTAAATCCAATTTCAACCACAATTTCATGAACATGATGAACATGGAACATGCATGGATTTAAATAAACCATTCAAGCTTCAAATACTTGCTCAAATGTGAGCCAATTCTTTCAAAACCAAGATGAAAACATGGCCTATAATATAAACATGAACATGCATGCAGATTTCCATGAAATCAACCTCACAATGCAAGGATAAACACATGCATGCATGAATCTAACTCAAATCAACATATGAAGCTATTTCATGACTCAACCCACTAAATTTGACATGAATCATGTAAGAACAAGCTTAAAGACACAATTAATAGGTTAAATTCTTACCTATGGTCCTCTATTACAAGTATGGAAGCTCAATTGCACAAATCCTTTACAATTTCTCCAAGTCACCAAGCAAAACTACCAAGAACAACTCAATTTCTCTCCCTCTCTCTCTCTTGGTCGGCTAAGGCAAGGGAAATGAGCTGATGAAATGTTTGTTGAATGTGTGATAAGGCTCAAAGATGTTCATGTAGTGGGCCACTCAATGGCAAGTTGTAATTAAGCCAACTTATGTAATTTATCAATGTTAATCTAATTTAATCATACCAAATCACATTTAAATTAATATGCCATAAAATCACATAAAATCTAATTAACACAGAACATCATCAATCAATTCAGATTCGGCCGCCGATAAGGCCTTCAATTTGCAGTTCAAACATAAACACAAACAGATAATCAAACAGGCAACAGATAGAAATGCAATTAAATAGATATACTCAATCAATTCAGTTCCAGATTTCAGTCAGTCAGTTCAGTATTTCAGTTGATTCAATTACTTAGTCATAATCAGTCTCAGTTTACAGTAATCAGTAGGTAATCAGTGATCAGTGATGAGGGTTGTTACAGTCTCCCCTCCTTATAAAGAGTTTAGTCCTCTAAACTCGAGTTACCTTTATTCTGGAAGAAAACAGGATTCAGTGGAAACAGTTCAGGATATCTTTTAGCCATGTCATCTTCTCTTTCCCAAGTGGCGTACACGCCACCATGGTTTTGCCAGTCAACTTTCACTAACGGAATCTCTTTGTTTCTCAACTTCTTGATCCGTCTGTTTACAATCTGTATAGGCCGTTCCTCGTAAGTGTAGTCATCACTCAGCACTACACGAGTAGGCTCTATCACATGGAAAGGATCCCGGAGGTAGTCCCTCAACATAGAAATGTGGAAGACGTTATGCATATGCTCCATTTCAGGAGGAAGCGCAACTTGATACGCCACCGGATTGATTTTCTCAATAATCTCATACGGTCCGACATATCTTGGCGCTAACTTGCCTTTGACTCCAAAACGAGTCTGGCCTTTCATCGGTGTCACTTTCACAAAAACGTGATCACCCACTTCATACTCTCTGTCTCGTCTTCTGACATCTGCATAACTTTTCTGTCTGCTCTGTGCAGTTTTCAGTCTCTGTTGTATCAGTTTCACTTTCTCAGTCGTTTCATATACAATCTCGGGCCCAAGCAAAGGCCCATCTCCAACTTCTGCCCAGCAAATCGGAGATCTACATTTTCTGCCATACAATGCCTCGAAAGGCGCCATACCAATACTTGAATGATAGCTGTTGTTGTAGGCGAATTCAGCTAAGGGCAAATGGCTTTCCCAGTTTCCCTGAAAATCAAGGACACACATTCTCAATAAATCCTCCAGAGTCTGGATGGTCCTTTCTGACTGACCATCTGTCTGAGGATGATAGGCACTACTCAGTCTCAGTTCAGTACCCAATGCAGTCTGTAAGCTTTGCCAAAATCTCGATGTAAACTTCGAATCCCTGTCAGAAACAATGGACACAGGCACTCCATGCAGTCTAACAATTTCATCAATATAGAGTATAGCCAATTTGTCCGCATTATAAATTGTCTTAACAGGTAAGAAGTGAGCAGATTTAGTCAGTCTATCAACAATAACCCAAATTGAGTCCATACCTTTACTGGAGCGAGGCAATCCCACAATAAAATCCATAGTAATATGTTCCCATTTCCACTCCGGTATCGGTAAGGGCTGCAATAAGCCTGCGGGTCGTTGATGTTCAGCTTTAACTTGTTGGCAATGAAGACATTTTGATACAAAATCAGCAATTTCTTTCTTCATTCCCGGCCACCAGAAATTCAGTTTCAGGTCTTGGTACATTTTCGTATTCCCGGATGATAGAAAATTTTGAGTTGTGGCCCTCTTGCAGAACTCTTCTTTTCAGTTCAGTATCATTCGGTACACACAGTCTTTCTTGAAATTTCAGTACATTATTTTCAAATTTGAAACCCGGTCTTGGTTTAGATTCCCTTTCTTCGATGATCTTCTTCAAGAAGTCATCCAATTGTTGTTTCTCTTTAATTTCTTCAATCAGTGCCGGTTGAGCAGAAATAGCAGCTATTGTTCCACCTTGTTCTCGCAAAACAATTTCAATTTCAGATTTTTCAAGGTCACAAAGCAACTCTTTCTGCCCGGTGAGCAAACAGGCTAAGTTCCCAATCGATTTCCGACTCAATGCATCGGCAACGGTGTTGGCTTTTCCCGGATGGTACAGAATCTGTAGGTCATAATCTTTAATCAATTCTAGCCATCTCCGCTGTCTCATGTTCAGTTCCTTCTGTGTGAAGAAATATTTCAAACTCTTGTGGTCGGTATATACTTCACATGTCGCCCCATAAAGATAGTGACGCCAGATTTTCAATGCAAATACCACTGCGGCAAGTTCCAAGTCATGGGTCGGGTAGTTCTTTTCGTGCGGTCTCAGTTGTCGGGAAGCATAGGCAATTACTCTCCCATTCTGCATTAAAACACACCCCAAACCCTTATGAGAAGCATCACTAAATACAGTATAACCATCCGTACCTGAAGGTAAGGTAAGAACTGGTGCAGTCACGAGTCGAGTTTTCAACTCTTGGAATGCTGATTCCCTTTGGTCAGTCCAGTCAAATGATATCCCCTTCTGAGTTAATTGAGTCAACGGTAAGGCAATTTTGGAGAAATCTTTGACAAATCTTCTGTAATATCCAGCCAAACCCAAAAAGCTTCGGACTTCTGTCACATTTGTTGGTCTAGGCCAGTTTACTACAGCTTCAATTTTCTGTGGGTCAACAGAAATTCCATCTTTGCTAACAACATGCCCCAAAAACATAACATGATCAAGCCAAAATTCACATTTAGACAGTTTAGCATAAAGTTTCTGTTCTCTTAAGGTCTGTAGGGCAAGTCTCAGATGATGTTCGTGTTCTTCTCTACTCTTTGAATAAATCAGAATGTCATCAATGAATACAACAATAAAGTCATCAAGGAATGGTTTAAAGATTCTGTTCATGAGGTCCATAAATGCAGCAGGTGCATTGGTAACTCCGAAAGGCATAACTAAAAATTCGTAATGTCCATACCTCGTTCGAAAAGCAGTTTTATCAATGTCTTCTGGTTTAACTTTCAGCTGATGATATCCGGATTTGAGATCAATTTTGAAGAACACTTGAGCACCCTGTAACTGATCAAATAAGTCATCAATACGAGGCAATGGGTATTTATTTTTCACAGTTACCTTGTTCAGTTCACGGTAGTCAATACACAGTCTCAGTGAGCCGTCTTTCTTTTTCACAAACAAGACAGGTGCGCCCCACGGTGAAGTACTAGGCCTGATGAACTTCTTATCTAACAGTTCCTGCAATTGCACTTTCAGTTCTTTCAATTCAGTTGGAGCCATTCTGTAAGGAGCTTTAGATACTGGCTGGGTACCCGGAATCACATCTACGGTGAATTCAATCTCCTTGTCAATCAAATCCCCTGGCAGATTATCTGGAAAACATCTGGGAATTCTCTGACTATGGGAATACTGTTCACATTAGCATTATCATCAGTAGATACAGTCAATACAGAACACAGATATCCTTTACACCCCTTTCTAATCAATTTAATAGCTTTCACAGATGAAATCAAATACGGAGGAGGTACTACTCCAATCCCATTAAACACAAATTCAGGTAAACCCGGTGGACGGAAAACTACTTGTTTCGTTACACAGTCTATGGTGCATGATATTTCGTTAACCAGTCCATCCCCAATATTACATCAAAATGATCAATGTTCAGAGGCAGTAAGTCAATAAACAATGTGCATCTCCAACAATAATTTCACAAGCAGGGTACATATATGCACAAGTCATGGATCCCCCAACGGGTGATGATACAGCTAACAGATAATTCATGGGTTCTAAGGGTCTATTCAATTTTTGCGAAAAAACATGCGATACATATGAATGTGTAGACCCCGAATCAATCAGTACATATACATTTTGAGTACAAATAGAGAGGATACTTGACACAACGGTCTCAGTATTTTGTACGTCTCCCGGTACTAGGGCGAACACTCGGCCCTGCCTCATGGGCTCTTTCCCGGTAGCCTTGGGGTTCGGTTTTGGTGTGCAACAGTTGATGCTGCTGCGCTTGGTGCAGCTTTACTATTGCCCTGAGCAGTGGAAGGGCAATCTTTAACCATGTGGCCCACCTTGCCACACCTGTAACAAGCACCAGAGATTTTATAACAAACTCCCTTATGATTCTTACCACATTCGGAATAGGGCGGTATAGACCG
Source organism: Camellia japonica (assembly GCA_030407325.1). Lineage (NCBI taxonomy): Eukaryota > Viridiplantae > Streptophyta > Magnoliopsida > Ericales > Theaceae > Camellia > Camellia japonica. The sequence continues at coordinate 142,633,205 of JAPPVO010000029.1, read as the reverse complement.
GTTCCCTTGACTAGAAGTAGTCGTTGACCTTGTATTTTGCTTTTTGTTCAACGGGTTATTTTTGCCTTTCTTGAACTTAAAACCCTGCCTTTTACCACGCCATTCAGACGCTGGTGTTTCAGTTTTCAGTGCCTCGATGTTCGATTCAGCCATCAAAGCTCGGTCAAGAACATTCACATAATTCGGTAATTTCAGAACATTTATTCTGTCGAGTATTGCAACATTAAGGCCGCTTCAAACTTTTTGGCATTCTTGTAATCAGTGTCCACCATGTGTGGTGCATATTTAGCAAGCTCGGTGAACTTTGTTTCATATTCAGCAACGGACATTGTGCCCTGTCTCAGCTGTTCAAATTCAGTCACCTTTCTGTCCCTGACACACTGAGGAAAGTACTTTTCAAAGAAGGCTCCTTTGAATTGAGCCCAAGTCATTACAGTGTTGTCATCACGGATAAGCATCCACCACCTTCTAGCCTCTTCTTGTAAGGTAAAGGTGGCCAACAGTACTTTATGTGCTTCAAAGCACGGAAACACCTCAAACAATTTTTCTGTCTCAAGAACCCATGCTTCAGCTTTTAACGGTTCAAGGCCTCCCTGAAAGGATGGCGGTTTCATTTTGCTGAACTTCTGGGTGAGAGCAATTATATCCCCATCATTAACATTCACATTCTGTTCCGGCTGTACCGGAGGAGGAGGTGGGGGCTGTTGATTCTGTTGTTGATCTAATCTTTCAGTTATTAGTTCTATCATTCTCTCCAGTCTTGCCATTCTTGCCTCAAAGGATGAGGATTCAGATTCATTTGCAGTTCTTGCATTATCCATTTCACTATATGCAACATAGTAATTATAAACATAGGAAGTTGCATACTTTAAACAGATTATCACATTAGCATATATTCAGTCATGACCACACACACTTTTCATGCTCATGTGATGCCCTAATTGCTTTTCTAGGACACCCTATAGCTCATTTGGACACGTGTATGCGGTATAACTAGTGGTTAAGTATCGCTCTGAAACCACTCTGTCACGACCCAAACCCGCCCCTATGGGTTTAGCACCGTAACCGGCCAGTAATCCGAGATTACCGAAGGCCTGCTTAACAGTAATACAGTAAAACAAAGTACAGGGGCATAGCGGAAGCCAATACAATAAATAAACAATGTCCAATGAGCTATGACAGTCTGTATGCAAAAAGACTTTTCATACATATATATATATATATACACAGTACAGAACAGTATGCACAATATTTACAACCATTCAGAACAGGGACCTAATCCCTATAAACAGTACAGTAACAGTCTATACAGTCATTACAAAACAGAACAGAAGGGGGACAACTAAAAACCCCCTAGCCTTTGCTAGACAGGCTCGGAACCTCGCAGTGAGGCACAGTAGTTGGCTTGACAAAACTAGAGTTTACCCCGACGCTCCTAGCCGCGGTCTGGTGCCTGTACACCTACATATATATATATGAGCAGTGAGCTAAAGCCTAGTGAATAACATAATGCGTAAAGGGGTTTATAATGAATGTCCTTACAGTAATGAAAACAGTTCATTAAACCAGTATTTCAGTCGTTCAGTCAGTACAGTCATATGTGGTACATCCATTAGCATAACGGTACAGTAAACAGTAGGTCTTAAAAGACCGAACAGTCAATGATGGCCATCAATCAGTAAACAGTAGTGGTTCCAACAAGGGAACCGACAGAGATCTCTGTAACAGTAACAGTCAGTAACAGTAGTTGCTAAGGATGCCACAATACAGTTCAGAATATAGGACATACATTCATTCAATTAGTAGTATCAGTTCAGAAAACAGTTCAGTTAAACAGTCAGAAATATTCACAGTTGAACATATCTTTACACAATCGTTACTCACAGAGTTCTGGGCTACAGTTAGGCTAGAGCGCGTCCCCAGATGCCAACCCTACACAGTTTACAGAACGAACACACACTAAGCTACACAGTTGGGAAAGATAATAACTTAATCCCTAATTGCCTCGGTGTGTTCTACATCTATATCCTCATTAAGATGCCTTAAACTAGGCCTAAGAATGCCTAGGATGGAATGAGGATGCAAAGATGCACTTAAAAGCATTTTTCAGAATTTCAGAAAATAGGGGTCTCGCTCGAGTGGACATGCAGACAAAGGAGCTCCGCTCGAGCGTGACTTCCGTCGCTGAAGCGGACTGTAAGCTACAGTGAAAATACTGGATGCTCAAAATCCACGCTCGACGGGCGCTCGACCCTCGCTCGAGCGTGAGACACAAGTCCTCGCTCGAGCGTGAATTCTCTCGCTCGAGCGGACTGTAAGCCCATGCAAAGTACTGGATGCACGCATTTCACGCTCGAGCGTCACATTACTCGCTCGAGCGGAAAACATGATCACAGAGTGTACGCTCGAGCGTGGAGTTCCTCGCTCGAGCGTGGGTCCAAAATCTGGAAATTCCAGATTTGAACCTCAAGCTCAAAACCAAGTTTTAATGCATCAAATTCGATCCTCTTGGGCTAATTTCTGGAAAACACTTCAAAACCCATAGTACTACATGTTTCAAAGATCAATTTGATAAATCAAAGCCCAAGGGTGTTTCAATTAAATCCAATTTCAAACCAAATTTCATGAACATGATGAACACGGAACATGCATGGATTTAAACCAATTCAAAGCTTCAAATACTTGCTCAAGTGAGCCAATTCTTTCAAAACCAAGATGAAAACATGGCCTATAATATAAACATGAACATACATGCAAGATTTCCATGAAATCAAACCTCACAATGCAAGGATAAACACATGCATACATGAATTCTAACTCAAATCAACATATGAAGCTATTTCATGACTCAACCCACCAAATTTGACATGAATCATGTAAGAACAAGCTTGAAGACACAATTAATAGGTTAAATCCTTACCTATGGTCCTCTATTACAAGTATGGAAGCTCAATTGCAACTCTCTTAGTCGGCTAAGGCAAGGGGAATGAGCTGATGAAATGTTTGTTGAATGTGTGATAAGGCTCAAAGATGGTTCATGTAGTGGGCCACTCAATGGCGAAGTTGTAATTAAAGCCAACTTATGTAATTTATCAATGTTGATCTAATTTACTCATACCAAAACACATTTAAATTAAATATGCTATAAAATCACATAAAATCTAATTAACACAGAACATCAATCAATTTCAGATTCGGCCGCCGATAAGGTCTTCAATTTGCAGTTTAAACATAAAACACAAACAGATAATCAAACAGGCAACATATAGATATGCAATTAAATAGATATACTCAGTCAATTCAGTTCCAGATTTTAGTCAGTCTGTTCAGTATTTCAGTTGATTCAATTATTTTGCATAATCAGTCTCAGTTTAACAGTAATCAGTAGGTAATCAGTGATCAGTTATCTAATCGTAAAGTGCTGGGACCCATCCGTTATCTAATCGTAAAGTGCTGGGACCACAACATAAAATTTTGACACGTGAACCACGTGTGACTTTAGGAGGTGTATCTGGATTTTTTAACCAAGCAAACAGTCATTTGGGCCTCATTCTGAGCTCATTGGGCCAAACAGGTCGTTGGATCTGCATGCTGTATCAGCCTATCTTGACTCAAAACAGGATTATGGCCCTGTTTGATAAATCTTATTGGCATTAATAAAAAATATTTACTTAAAAATAATCTTCTCAAATTCAAAGTTTCAAAAAGTTTGATTTTTTAGAATAATTTGAGTTTAAAAACTTGTAAAGGTTTTACCAAACAAAAGCCATATAATTTTCGAATATCGTGTGAACAATCTCTTGGCCTTGTTAGAAGTCCTTTGATTGCTTGTTTCCTTCTGTGATTTAAAATGAGATAGTCTTTGCTAGGCCAAAAAAGAACAAAACATTAAGACCAGGTTTGTTTGGATGGATATTTTAATGCAATGGATTGATAGTCCTAGGATTAGACTATTTGATTGGAAATGATGTGTATCTCATGTTTGTTTTTTTATGGGATTAAATGTTTGGAAATGACTATTTTAGTGAATCTCATGTTTAATTTGAAAATTATGAAGTATATTGTTTAAATTGTTCACAATGGAATACTAAATTTGAAGAATATATTGTTTTATTTTATTTTACAAATACCACTTTTAATTTTATTTAAACATGACATTAGAAGTATATTTTCATTAATGATTTCGCTAAAACAAAAAAGAAAAAAAAGAAAAAAAAAGTAAGAAAAGATTATTATATATCATGAGATTAATTTACACATATTTAAAAAAATTCAACATTTTTAAAAAAATTATGAAAATGAAAGAAATAAATTATATATATATATATATATATTTGAGGGTTAATTTCGTCATTTAACTAGCTAATATGAGATTGGCTCAGTTCGCCCATTTCTATCCCCCACACCCCCTATGCGATTGACTTACCCATATATGAGAGATTATTAGTCCAATCTTCACTTTTCTAACCAAACATTAGACTATCCACTTTGCTAGACATGAAATCTAACCCATTGCCCAATCACACGACACAAACATCCCCTAAGGCCCCACTTTGTAATGTTTATTTTCTCTTTTGTATGTTTATAAAAAAATTCAAAAAATTTAAATAAAAACTTTTGTTACTTACAAAAAAAAAAAATGTAATGAATTTACAAAAAATTATTAAATTCTTTAAACAAAAAAAATTCTCTCTCTCTCTCTCTCTCTCTCTCTTCTAAACAAGTTTTCATTTCTTCCCCCTTCACAACTTCGTCTAGCCACCCTATCGCCCCTCACCCATTACTACTAGCCACCATCTTTGGTCGCCTACCACCGATAACCTTCCATAGCCATCACTTGCCTCCTCCACTTCTGGTCATTATTCCGGTCGCCGCCTACGTACCACCCCTGTGGTTGGGCCCCACCTCCAACTATTAGCTACCACCTCTTGTCCCTTGTTAGTTATCCACTTTCAAAATAAGTGTTTAAAAAATATACAAGCACACCACTAAACTCAATTTAGGCTTTGTTTGGCATGTAAAGTTTGGGCTAAAATAGTCACAAAAAGATAAAAATAAGTTTTTTAGTCCAATAAAACAAAATATCGCATTCAAACCATAATCATTTTATTTTTTCTCTCACAAAAGTTAAAAAAAAAAAAATCAAAATACCTATTCCAAACGATATTTTTTAGCCCTAAGTTAAAATAGTCAAAAAGTCTAAAAGCTAGCTCATATCCCAAACGAAGGCTTAATAATTCAATCTACTGATCTTGTAATTTATGTGGATAAATTATTCATAAACAAATTAATATTCAATAATTATAATCACATAATTACATTATAATTATTCCATTACATAATTACAATCATTAAATAAATCAAATATTATTTTTCTGAATAATCTTTCTCTTATAAATAAAAAAGAAAAGAAAGAAGCTAACTGATAGAACCGTTTCATAAAGAGTGAATTCCATAATAAGTCAAATGGGCCAACAACATGGGTCCATCCACCATTTACAATCCATATCCAAGCATTAAATACTAATAAATTTCTCAACCACAAAAATGTACTGGTACATCACCCTTTAAAAAATTAAATAAGAAAATAATAATTTGAAAAGTCATAATAAAAAACAAGGCTCTGTTTGGAAGAGTTTTGCAATTGTGATTCTAACTCTTAGTTTGCATATAGCATTTGGTTGTGGTTTTTAAAAATTAATTTCACACTCACTTTTGAAAACTTGGGCGAAGGCAGGAAAATTTGGACTAACTGGTTGTCCCACCGGACGTCTCAGTGGTCTTCCGGCCGGTTGACTGGAACATTGCAAATTTTTTTTTCCCGCAATTGACACATGTTAATTTGTATATATTCAATAAAAAATATTCTTCAAAATTTTAAAATTTTTTTATAAGTTTTAATAGAATTTTAAGTTGTATGTTTGGTTATGAATTGTAAGTTTTTATATTAAATATCATATATCACATCAAAAATTTCTCACTCAATTCAAAACTCTTTTAAAAAATTATTCACTAAACAAATTTTTCACAATCAAATCATCATTCCAAAACTCACAAATTCAAAATACAATTCTATTTTCAAATTATATTTAGAAAACTCTACCAAATGTAACCCAAGTGTTTCTAATGAGTACTCTTCGGACATAAATAAAAGGTAAAAAAAATTTAAAAATACAAGACAGTTTTATTAAATTCAATATATTTTTATTAGAAATAATATACTTTTAAAACAGTTTATATAACTTTTCTAACATTAAACAATATATAAAGATATTTGTTAGCATTTATCATAAAAGAAAAAAGCAAGGTTAAGAATCTCAAAAAAAATTATTAAATTTTTTACTAAATACTTATATATAAATATAAATTTGATAATTTTAGTGAGTCTTAGCATTTTCTAAAAGACAAACATATAAAAAAATCCCCAAACTCCGAGAGAGAGAGAGAGTGAGGCCCCCACACTCTTGTTTTTGCTCTCTCTAACTACTTGTCATCATTAACTTATAATTGCCAAATTATAGTGGGGCCCATATTCAGTCAACCGGTCACATCGTCTCACGTAAAATGTGACAGACACCAACGTGGTCATGTCCCCCCTCTGCCACCGTACTACTCTTTTACTCGACCCATCTCAGCCGTCCGATCCGGGCGTTTCCTCGACGTTGTCCTTTTCAGTGTCTGTCCAAAAACAAAGAGGAGAATATCAAAAAAAGAAAAAAAAAAAGAAAAAAAAAAAGAATGAAGGTTGAAAAAGTAATTACGGAACAATAAAAGTGATTTAGGGGTGTTTTGGTTTGACTTTTTGTCAAGTTTATTGGTTTTTTTAGAAGTGATTTTGAAAATTGATAAAAAATTAATTTTGATTTTTTTGATTAATATTTGGTTATGTTGTTACATCACAATTAAATGATCAAAATATTCTTATTCGATTTAGTAAATTTACAATTTCACCTATATGTGACTCATTTTGATCCATAAAAGGTATAGCTATAATTTTACCAATAGTTTTTTTTTTTTTTTTTTCTCTCCCCCAAATGGTTTTAATGCCAAAATGCTGCAAAACGTAACTTTTTTGGCAAGTTGTCAAAACGGCACTTATATATTTAGGTTTTGTTTAATAACATCATTTTTTAATTTAAAAGTAAAAAAATCATTAAAAAATTAAAAAGTTAACAATTTATATTAAAAAGTCAAAATTTTTCTTTTCTATTTATTTTTTACACATCTTTTTATAAAAAATTAAAAAATCATCTCAAATATACTAATTTTTTTATCTCATATTTAGTCAAAAAATTAAAAAATTACTAAAATAACTTATTTTCAAACGAGTCCTTAATCAGGGTAAATTTTTTTTTTTTTATACTTTCATTAGTTGGGCGGGGTCTCTGAAGTGTTGACATCAGAGCTCCTCTCATTACTCAGGTTGTTTTCTGTTTCCTCCGCACTCCCTAATAGCTATTGGTGTTTACTGCTTGATCTCATTTTCGAATAGACATCCACAGGTCGGGTTTTGGATTGGAGCCCAACTTACACTAAAAAATAGAATAAATTACACTTTATCCAAAAATAATAAAAAAAATTTATGTCACGTGACAGTTAAGGTAACATTTTTTTTGGTTTAATTTTGAGCATAAATTAACTTAAAGAATGAATTGAGAAAAATTTAAAACATTAAGGTCAAAAGTGAAAAAAAAAAATAATAGCCAAAATAATAATAAAAAAAGGACCAAATATGAAGGGGTAAAATGTAATTTATCCAAATATATATGTATATATATGTGTTTGTTATTTTAAACTTGACTCTAGTTTGATTTAGTTGTTTTTAATTTGCCCTTAATTTTTTTTATTTTTATTTTTATTATATATATATATATATATATGAGTTTATCCATATATATGAATTAATATATATTTTTTATTTTTAAGGAGATATAATTGTAAATGATTTTTGGTTAAATATATCAGCAAATAGCTATCGGCAACCAAAATATGAATAAAATCAAATATGAAGTTGAACTTGTACCTTTTTTTTTAATCCCAAGTTGAACTTGTACTGTGATTTAGCATTTGGATGTTCTAGACAATACATGATTAGCAACATAAACACAAAATAGGAACTAAATCTTAATGGTCTGTTTGGAGAACAATAGAAAAGATGTGGTAGCTAAAATGTTTATGAAAATATCACAACAAAATTATAAGAAGTCTAGTATGTGCAATGGATATGCAAGAATGGCATGCATATATCTATATATAAATATCACCAAAACAAGTGTATATATGTATTTTCCTCTTTCCATTTCTAAAAATAAGATATATACGACTTGTTACAACTACAATATGAAATTTTATAACAATTTGTGTCATTACAAATATCTCACTGAAAAAGCATCTTTGATTTCCCCCCAAAAATTGAAATTGTTACCAAAGGTCAAAAGTTTGATATGTGCATGAGACATAAAAAAACTGACATGTACATATCTACAGGGACGGAATCAGGATTTTATTATTGAAAGGACCAAAAAAAAATAATTTTTTTCACCGTATACACAAAACACACATATATGTATATATGATATATAAATTATATATACATAAAAAAAAAATTAATTCCATAGAAGCAATTTTTAATATGATGAATAAGTTTTTTTTTTTTTTGACGTAAAATAAAAAGAGAATTTAAGATGGAAGAAGAATGACATATATATTTTATATACTGGGAGCCATTTTATATATATAATGATATATATATATATATATATTTAAAATTCTATGACAAAAAATAATGTTCACAGAAACAGAGGGCCATGACCCCATTAATCTGACTGACTATAGACCTATTAGCTTGGTGGGTTCTCTATACAAAATTTGGCAAAAGTTTTAGTGTATAGGTTGAAGCCAGTGATGCCCTCAATTATTGGTGAGACTCAGACAGCTTTCATAGGAGGAAGGAATATCTTAGATAGGGTGTTTGTTGCTAATTAATGAAGTAATTGATGGATGGAAGAAGGCCAAGTGGTAAGGGTTGATTATCAAGTTGGACTTCGAGAAAGCATTCGATTCAGTGAACTGGGAATTCTTGTTCTCTATGATGTCAAGCTTTGGTTTTGGGTCTAAGTGGATCTCTTGGGTGAAAACTTGTGCGTCTTTAACCCGTATCTTCGTCCTCGTGAATGGATCACCAACTAATGAGTTCTCTTCGCGTAGAGGCCTTAGGCAAGGTGACCCATTATCACCATTCCTATTCAATATAGTGGTTGAGGGCTCAATATCCTCCTCACCAGAGCTATTAATCTTGGTTTTCTTAAAGGAGTATTAGTTGGGGCTAATGAGGTCCTTGTATCACATCTTCAATTTGCTGATGACTTTATTCTCTTCTGTGAAGTAGATATGGATCAGGTGCTAATTATCAAAAGAATTCTTAGATGCTTTGAAGTTCTCTTTGGACTCAGAATCAATTACCTCAAAAGTGTGGTATGTGGAGTTGGTGTGGTTGATGAGTCACTACATTCTTTTGCAAGTCTTTTGAATTACAAGGTGCTTAGCTTACCGTTGAAATTTCTAGGGCTGCCTTTAGGTGCCAACCCAGGTAGCAAATCCACTTTGAAACCTGTGCTTCATACTATTACAACAAGACTATCAGGTTGGATGAGGAAAATGTTGTCCTTTGTTGGAAGATTAACTCTGATCAAGTCTGTCCTATCAAGTCTACCCATGTACTATCTCTCTATCTTTAAGATGCCTGAAGGTGTGGTCCGTGAAGTCGAGAAAATTGAAGCTGCTTTCCTATGGGGTGGTAATGGTCTAAAAAGAAAAATTCATTTGGTGAAATGGCTAGAGGTAACAAAGAGTATTGCCCGAGGGGGTTTAAGCATTAGAAGAATTAGGAATGTTAATGCTTGTTTGCTTCTCAAATGGTAGTGGAAATTTGGAAATCAAATTAATGCACTTTGGAGGAGAGTCGTTTACAGTAAATACAAAGTCGAGGTAGAATGCTAGCATCCTCCTGTGAAATTTTCTTACAAACACTCTAGGGTGTGGAAGGACATTCTCTTCATTGGGGTTCATAGTAGAGACAACTTCTTCTTGGTTAACTACCAACTCAAGGTAGGGGACGACAATAGAATCAGATTTGGCATGATAAGTGGTGTGGAGTCACTTGCCTCAAGGATGAGTTCCCTTCTCTATTCAATCTTTTTCTGATAAGAATGGCTCGCTTCACCAATATTTTGCTAGGAAAACCAGCTCTAGTGATTGGAGCTTCATCTATAGAAGAGTGTTGTATGCTTGGGAATTGTCTAATGAAATTAGACTGCTTACCTTATTGTCCTCTGCTCCTACATTGAGCCGAGAGTGTGTTGATAGTCTGGCCTGGAATTCTGCATTTGCTGGTTCATGTACCTTCTCTGTCTCTTCTCTATATTCCTTTAGTAATTATCTTCTTGGGCCTCATCTTAGCATATCCAAGTTTATTTGGAGCAACACCTTACCCCTCAAAATCCATTTCTTTGGATGGTTGGCCTAGAAAAATAAAGTTAAAATAGCTGATTTCTTACACAACCTCGGCATTCTTGGTATCAATCTTTCCACCACTTGCATCTTCTATAAATTTGTTCTTGAATCTGTTTATCATGTTTTGCTTCATTGCCTATTTTTTTGGTCCATTTGGTCTGCTGTACTATTTGACTGGGGGCTTCAATGGTGCATCCCAGCATCTGTGGTGGGTTTACTCAACTGGTGGATGGGTGGGAAATACAAGTGTTTAATCACCAAATTTTGAAGAGCCATTCCCCTTGTCGTTCTTTGGTCACTTTGGAAGCGTAGGAACAAGTGTGTATTCACTGATGCCCATCCTAATTCGGCTGATCTGTGGGAACTATCAAGGTCAAATTGGCTTTTTGGCTTAAGGGCTCTATCAGGTACTTCCCCCTTTCAGTCAATGATGTAGTTTTAAATTAGAGGCAAATTAGGGGCTACAATTGAGTCTACATATTCAGTTTTTTGGTCTGTTGATCTGTTTTTCTTTGTAAGATAGGTGGTTGATCTGGATGTTAGATTTTGTTGGTTGTGGTTGAACTGTTATGTTTTGTTGGTCTGTTGATCTGTAGGTGGTGATCTGTCGATCTGTTTATGGCCTTGTTTGCTGGAGGATTTTGTTGTTTAGACTCAAGGCTTAATGTTGCTCAACTGTGTTCATGCTGCTCCGCTGAGGTGCTGTTTCTTTTTTCTGTTCTTTGGTTGGTTGCTTACCAACCTTGGGCGTGCTCTCAAATGATAGGATGGACTTTCGGGTGCTAACCTAGTTGGGATGCGTTAGCCCATTGTGGTGCGTACTCTTGCCTCTCTTTGTTGATGTTTTGTTTTGTACTCTGTACTTTGCTCATTCATCAATAAAGTTTATTTTACCGATCAAAAAAAAAATTGTCTTCTCCTAATTCTGTCCCTGCATATCCATGTAGTAAGGATCAACAAAATTATAATGAGGGTTACATATATTTTATCGTCTGTTTCCTCTTAGGGAAGCAAGAGACCAAAAGGGATTTCTCACATGTAGTTGTAGCAACGTATCATATGATAAGTCATCGTAAACATCTTGCAAATTAGTGCATCTTCCTCATTATGTGTTTTGAAAATTTGATGTTAGATGCTCTCAATTTAGTGTCCTCTCATGGTTGTTCGTGTAAGTTGGCATAACTGCTAGCTGAGTATTTATTCCATTTAACTGATATTTTTAACATCTTCTTGTTTAATATATCGTCCCGTCATCATAAATATTGTAGTAATTAGAGCATCTCCCTCATTATATGTTTTTTTTTTTGAAAATTTGATGTTAGATTCTCTCATCTTGTCTTCTTTTGGTTGTTTGTAATAGTTGGCACAACCGTTAAGTATTTATTCTATTTAACTGATATTTTAAAAAATTTCTTGTTTAATGTTGTTCGTGTTAGTTGGTGCAACCGAAGTATTTATTTCATTTAACTGATATTTTAAACATTTTCTTGTTTAATATTGTTCGTGTTAGTTGGCGCAACCGTCGTTAATCATTTATTCCATTCAACTGATATTTCAAACATTTTCTTGTTTATGTTGTTCATGTTAGTTCGCGCAACCTTTAGCCAAATATTTATTCCATTTAACAGATATTGTAAACATCTTCATATTTAATATCTCATCCGTCATTATAAACAACTTGGTGATTAGAGCATCTCCCTCATTTTATGTTTTTTTGAAAATTTGATGTTAGATTCTCTCAATTTAATGTCTTCTTTTGGTTGTCCATGTTAGTTGGCACAACCGCTAGCTAAGTATTTCTTCCCTTCAACTAACATTTTTAACATTTTTCGGTTTAATATCACATCGATTAGTATTTAAAAAAAAAAATTGTTACATGATTGTCTGATTATAGAGAGATCTATTCTTTTTAGTGACATTCTGTAAGGATCTTTTTCTTGATTAAATAGACAAATGTCATTTTACCAAAAAAAGAACATATTTAAGGTTATCAATAGGTTGAGTTTGATGAAGATTTAAATGGCTAACAAATGTCTAAATACAAAAGGTGTATTGTGCCAAGTATTAGGAAGAAAATATAAGATGTTATAACATTAAAAAAACCAATAACATGAGGTAAGGTTATCAATAGGTTGAGTTTGGTGAAGATTTAAATGGATATCCCAAGTTTGAATTTGATTATCGATATTGTAATCCAAATTTAGATTTGTATATCCTTAATCTTAGATATATTTTGAATGAACTCGAGTTCAATGAATATATCTACATTGAAAGAGATATAAAGGAGTTCATAGTTTAAAAGCATTTATTATAGTATGTTCGTTTTTGTTATGGAATTCCATCTACAATTATCCTCAAAATTACATAAAAACATATCTACAATATATCAAGCAAATTATTGTCTTCAAAAATTGATTTAACCTAACAAGAGGAAAATTTCTCATTCGAAAATTCTAATTTGTTTTATGAAAAATCATTTTATTTTTTTGCTACTTTGCAATGAAGCCGACCATGTGGAAGTTATTTATTTATTTATTTTTTTAATCGGCAAAATAAATCTTTATTGATAAGAAACATACAAAGTATGATAGAATACATCAATAAAGAGGAGCTTGGAGCTAGTTCAAGCACCAAGCTGGCGAGAAACCAACACATAAAGCAAAACAAAAACAACAACATGAATGATCCACCTAACAACAGCTGAGCCCAACTACAGTGAACAAAACAAACTAGTTGCAGCCAATGAGCTGATTACCACCACTCTGAGATGCTGAGCTGCAACCATTACAGTGAACAAAACAATCTAGTTATAGCCATTGTAGATAACAAAACAACCAGCAGATCTTCTAAACATCAAACAGATTAATGCTGAGCAAACCTTTAACAACTAGATTGTACCCAAACAATCAAAATGAGCAGATTATCCCCAAATTGTAATGTTGAGCATAAACATAGTAGCCAATAACAATAAAAAAGAGCTGATTACCACCATTCTGCATCCCAGCTTGAGCTTTAACAGACTTTCCCAAAGCATAGATCTGATGCTAACATCATTGGGAGCATAAATATTGACCAAAACACAATCAAAAGAATTATATAATAAACCTGAAAGTAAAATGAACCTCCTGGTACAGCTGCAAGCAGAAAGAAAGATGAACCTCAAAATCTCCCATGTACAGCAACTTACTGTTTGACCTTCCCCTCTTATTGACTATTATATGGGACTCACCATGTATTAATCGCAAGTTGTATTAGTCGAGGTATGAACAAGTTGGCCAAAGCAATCCGGTTATTAGAGAGAAAAAAAAAATTGTATTAACCAATCAACTTCGAACATATGGTCGCGATAGGTCAAGATGAATAACATTGTTTTTTGGATAAACTACCAATATGTCTTAATAGTTGAACTTAATTCCTATCAAGTCCTATTGAAAATAAGTCTTGATAAAATTGTCGCTAAAATAATTTTTTTGTGACAATTTTTTACATACGTCGCTAAAAATTAACAATTAGTGACTTTTTTTGTCATGATTTTTATAAATTGTCTCTAAAACTTACAATTAGTGACTTTTTTTATGACAAATTTTTCTCACAAGATCTATTAGACAATAAATCTACTTATTAGGACCTATACGTAAGTACCCCTTTTTTTATTTATTTATTCATCTTCATATCCCATTATTCAAAATTCAAAATTCAAATTCATATTCAAAATAGGCATATATTTTTTTCTTCTAAAATAGATGTAATTAAAGTAATTTAAAACTAGAGATTCTTTTAATACAACATGTCCCACTTAATTTCAGAGTCCTAGGTGAAGGTTGTTACTAAGTTTTGTTGTTTTGTTTTGTTGCAAGTGTTTGGACTGTCCAGCCAAGCAGATGGTGTTATCAGGTGGCAGGTTGGGTGGTTGAGCTGCAATAACAAGTTTTTATATATATTAGGTGTGTTTGTTACATTACTCGAGACTCTTTTTTTTTTTTTTTAGATTGATTTTCTTTAATAGAAAAAATATAATAAAACTTTGTTTTTGTGTCCTTGAAAGCATCTGAAGTAGAATTCTGGGTGTAATGCAGCATAGGATCACTCCTCTCCAAAGAGGTTTTAACCATTTTGTGTTGCTAAATAATAGGTCCTTGATATTGTTAGGGATAATAGATATTAGGGCAAATTATACTTGTAATTTGTATAATTTATTTCTCCTGTTAGTTTGGTCCTTAATTATAATGTTAATTATATCAATTTTATTCCTAAATTTTTTTATATTGTATCAATTTAGTTTAATTGATGCTTTTAGAAATTTGATGAAATTAAGGGGGAAAAAAGTCAATTACTCTCTTCAAAGAGATTAAGATGTTAATGGCGAATTTAAAATAATTAATTCATTTTAGATGAATCATTACCCTTGAAAACTGTTTATAATTTCTTATTAAATGTTAACAAGTAAATTAAATTGACATAATATAAAAATTTAAAATGTAAAATTGACACAATGAGAACTAAATGGACTAATTTAATACGAGAGGGATTATGGTATAATTTACCCATGAGATTTATTTTATTTTATTTTATTTTTTGGTCCAAAATCAAAAGGATATTGTATTCTATCCAACATGGCTATTGGCGAAAAACTCCAGGTTAAATGTTTGATTCTTCTCCGTTAAATGTTTGAATCTTCTCAAGTGTAGATTTTATTTCTTACTTTTTTAACAATAATATTATAAATCCACTTTTATCAACTCATAAATTATTCAAAATTTTCATTTTGTGATTCAGATTCATTTTACACATGGATCCTATATGAATCACATACTACTCAAATTAATCTCCACTACACAATTACCTATTTAGAATTTTCAGAGTGGACAAGGATGGATCTCTAGACATTTCCTTTTTTATTTTTTATTTATTTATATTTATAATAAGCTAAAACTAATTTTTAAAGTTCCATGTTTTAAAAACTTCACTAACCAATTTTTATTTATTTATTTTGAATGATAAAGCTAATGGAAGAATAACATTTCAATAACAACAACACTATGACTACATTTGTTTGGCGGATTATGTTGAATAAGATTGTTAGTAAAATGATGATTAACAAAGAGATTGTTAATGTGAGGAATATTATTTAGGGAATTAAGTAAAATTGTATTTGTTTTGATGATAGTGCGAAAGATGGTTAGTGATAAAATTGTTAAATTATTTTCATATAAAATAAATAAATAAATAATTTCTATATTTAAAAAAAAAACTATAATAAATATTAAAACAAACAGGTACACTTGATAAAAAAAATTTAAAAAGTAAAATTTTTATATAAAATAGACTTAATCCGCTCATTATTTTTCTAATCCCATTCAAAATTCACCTAAATTAATTCTCCTACTGAGGCCTCGTTTGGCAAGTGGCTGTTTTAGCCTAAGTTAAAAAGTTACTAAAAAAACCAAAAAGCCAACAACTTATACCAAAAAAATCAAAGATTTCATTTTCTCTCTACTTTTTGCACATCTTGTCGTAAAAAGTCAAAAAGCCATCCAAATATACTAGTTTTTCTTACCTCATATTTTAACCAAAAAGTCAAAAAATTACTAAAATAGCATGTTCCCAAACGAGGTGTGAGAGAGATTACTAAACCCTCCACACTAGCAATCTCCTCTCCCAAATCAACACCAAACAAGTTGTGGATACGATCCACAATCATATCAATCCCGTCCGGCCACCCATATCGGTAAACAAACATGACCTATAGGAACAAAATTTTCTTATAAATGTAGTTTATAAATTGACGTGACAATTAAATTTTACCTAACATTTATACTCAATGGATCCATTTTAAATATTAAGGATTCATTACCACACGTTACATTAGCTTGTTAAAAAAAAATATTTTGTATAATATTTTCTTTCAATAACTGTTAGGATTAATATAGAAGCAAGATCCTCTAGAGTTTTTTTTTCTTAAAGTTTCCTAGAGTGGTGCATTGTGTGGTTGAAATTTAATGACAAGTCACATCAATTTTTTAACATTAAATCTCAACCACACAATACACCACTTTAAGAAATTTTAGGCAAAAAACACTCTAGAGGATCCTTGGTGTTAATATAGTGGTCAGAACTTTTGTATCCCACCAAGAAGTTCCGATTTAATTATGGGAAAATAATAATTCTACTTGCCAAAAAAATGCACATAAATATAAAAAGCAACATTTTAATTGTACTTACCAAAAAACCATCTAAAAACAATAATTGTACTTACCAAATAAATAAATAAACGAAAAAGAAGAAAGAACATATCAATTGTAATTTTGTATAATCTTTTTGGGTTTTATTATGCTTTGTTTGTTTGTCTGTTATGAAGAAAAATAAATATAATAAATGATATATAATATTTTTGAGCGTACTTAACATTAACATGTGTTTAACATACATATTAACAAGATCCAATATTTTTTTTTTCTAATATTAGTTCAAATTCTAAGAAGCATGAACAGCACGTGCCAGAGAGAAAGGGTGGGCTTAACATAAATTTATAGCTGTCATCCAATCCCTCCTTCCTTATCTCTCCCTCCCTCTCTATAAATCAGATGTGGCCTAGGGTTTTAGTTATATATATCCCCTCTCTCTCTCTCTCTCTCTCTCCCTCTCCCTATCTCTTTGAGCCTGGTGGGCTAGTAGGGTTTTCTAGAGAGAGAATATGGGGGTTTCATTTCTCTCTTCTCTCTCTGTTTAAGAGGGAGAGGGTTAGGGTTACGGATCAGATATTTGCGTATGGAAGTATTTGAGGGGAATGTTGGCTGGCTCGATGTCTTCACAAGAATTGTCGGACAAAAGGGTTCGATCAACAAGTGAAGATATCGGACCAGGCTTCATTCCTCTCAAAATAAGTCCATCATCACCATCAAGCCATTCATATTCTCATCATGATCTTCTCTTCTTCTTGTTTTCTGATTGTGTGAGAGTGAGAAAGAGAGAGAGAGAGAGGATTATTTGTGTTGTGTTATATGGGTTTGGTTTAGGGGAAATTGATCTCTCTTTATTAATTTTTTTTAAAGATCTGGTGTTTTCAATTTCTATATATAGAAATAAAATGGAGATTTTATTCTACATGATCTACTCTCACACCAGGCTTCATTTCCATGAACTAGCCCTTCCTCTCTCTCTCTCTCTCTCTCTCTCTCTCTCTCTCTCTGTAATGGTAATTGTCTTGCTTTTTTTTACTTGGTATTTTGATGTGTACAATGTACAAACACAGATATGTGTGTACATATTTATTTTGTAGTTGATTTACATGGAATCTTTGACAACATACCACTAGATGCCATTGACTTGGTGAAGCCAAGCCACACATTTCTATGTTGACCTTAATTCTTTCTTTTTCTTTATTATTATGTGCAATCTCTCTGTCTCTCTCGATGTTCTAACCTGGTTCTGGATTCAAGACTTGTTATCTTGATGAATTCTTGATTCACAAACATTGTTTGATTCATTTACCTTGATGATAGTTAAGAATATTATTTTAAATATTTGATATGTAATGAGATTTTGGACTTTTATTATTGTTACTCACCTATATTTTAAATATTATTGTTATTCATTTACGATGGCATAGGATTTGATCCTTTGATTTTTCCCCCCCATATAAAACCATTTTGACCTTGTTGACAGTGGTTTTAGGGCTCTAACTAACATGATCTTATCTCTTTTATGGAGTAATGGCTCAAATAATCATGTTAAACAGAAGATGATGAAGTTGAAAACTCTGTGTTTGATCAGAAACTCTTGAGAATTTAGGTTTTTTTGTCAACAACATCCCTACTTAACCTAGCCTGCTTCTTCTTCATTCACCTTCCTATTAATTTATCCTCTCTCTCTCTCTCTCTCTCTCTCATAGACAACAATCCAAAAACCCAATAATGTTGAGATGATGAGAAAATCATGAGATGATGGAAAACCCTTGCAGATAGCCTGACTTTGCTTCACTTTAGTGTTTAATGCTCTCTCTCTCTCTCTCTCTCTCTCTCTCTCTCTCTCTGTAGTTGCTATTCATTTACTGCACATTAAAAAATTTATTTTTATGACAATTATTATACTAAGGAGAAGAAATGTTATATGCCATTGGCTTTTTATTTATTTTTTATTTATCACATAATGGCAACAAAATCGATTGTAGTTTAGCATTTATTTATAAACAAATGACAAATATCATTGCAAATGGCAATAAAAAAACAATGACAAAATTGATAATATTATTTCTCTTTTGATATTTGTGATTTGTATATTAAAATTTCAAATAATGGCAGTAGTTGCAGTAATGATAATGGTGGCAGTGATGTGATTGCAAAGTAGTGATTTTTTTTGTTTTTCACATAATGTGTGAAAACTTAACAATATGCATACTTTATTTTAAAATCACATTTTTTGAGATATTAAAATTGACTTTTAGAGGATTTAGAATATATTTTTAAACATGATTCAATATATGTACTAAATTTTATATTATTTTAAGGTAGCTATGAAGAGAATTTTGATGTATTTTTATTTCAATATTTAATAATTTTATGGGGCGATAAATTCATAATGCATCATTTTATGATTATTTATATTGCTATTAATAATTATAGACTTGTAATATTATGTTATGATTCAGATTTGTAGGTCACATATATATGTTAGTCGCCGCAAACATCATATTTAGTCGTCAAAAATTATATTTTTAACGACTAAAACCTAGTTAGTCGCCAAAAGTCAAGACAATTCTGACTACAGATTATTTTGGTAGCGAAATATCGGACTTTTACCGACCAAAAAACTTTAGTAGCTAATAAGTGAACATTTGGCGACCAAATATTGTTTGGTAGCTAATGTGTGAAGCATTGGCGACCAACTAATTTTTTTTTTTTTTTGATCAGCAAGAAGATATCTTTATTGATGAAATCATAAAAAACAGTGCATCAATAAAGAGGAGCTCGGAGCTACATTAAGCTCGGAGCTTCAGTTGGAGAGAATCCAACACAGAGGAAACTAATTTTTAGTAGCTAATACGTAACCCTTTGGTGACTAAATTTAGTTTAGTCAGCAAAATTAGTCGCCGAATCTGTTTTTTGTTGTAGTGTATGTTCCATAAAAAAATGTGAATATCATTATTGTTATTTTATTAGACAAACTTGAATCATCTTACTTCAAGTTATATAACTAACACAATGAATAACTACATATAAAAGTTATGTTGAGTGAATAAAAAAAAACAAATTTGTTTTTTTTTGTTTTTGCTACAGAAGTTGAAAGAGGACAGAATGAGCAAGTTTTTTTTTGTTACAGGTTTATTTTTAAAAACATGATCCAAGTAATAGATTATGGGTCAGTCCTGCTAATAAATACTTCAAGAGCATCAAAAAGAAGATTTATAAAAAAAATGAAGAACTCAATCCACTTTTCACTAATTTCAATTTCATAACTGTTTTTATTTATTTTTGTAAAAAAATGTAATATTTTTACCATTTTCAATACATTTTTTGTATAAATTTTAACATTAAACAATGTCCAGTTAGCATATATAAAATTTTTATACAAAATTATGTGACTTAATCAAGACCTTTTGTTCTAAAATAAAATATTCATAAAGATAAATTTATTTACAAAACTAACATTGTAACATCATTTTTATATAATTTTTTTTAAAAATTGTTTTCAATGAATTTTATGTATAAGCACTCAAATCAAGTAAGCTATAATGATTAATTTAATGGTTCATCTGTTACTCTTTTCTTTGTATTATTATTATTATTAATTTATTTATTTATTTTATTAACATAAATTTCAAGTTTCCACATTGAAATGTGGCTCTCAAGCATTAAATTAGATTTGCGTTATTTTGCGGAAACGTAACTGCTGAATTTAATGCTTGCCTTTAATTTTCACTTTGAAAAGCATTTAAAGCGCTCTCTCTATCTCTCTCTCCCTCCCTCTCTTTCTTGGAGAGGACTTCGATATGAAGCAAGATTCCACGCAGAGAACGGAGGGTTGGCCTTGGAGTACAGTACCCCTGTTGTGAGTGGTTTTAAGAGTGTTTTCAGATTCGAATTGTCTATATTGTAGGATTAGTCAATCATACAAAAAATTAAAATTTTGTTTGGAATAATTTAAATAAGTGTACATTTTAATTTTTTACAAAAAGATATGCAGAAAAATAAAGAGAAGATATGACCTAAAAAATATAAAAATATAAAAAATGTATTTATATAGTCCTATGATCAGGTTTTCATTGTTTTAAAAAATTATCAAAATCATATTAATCGTTTATTTTTTTAAAAATAAATGTGTTTTTCTTATGAAGTTATGGATATTCAATCAACTTAATTTTTTGTACAGATGATCTACTCGACAAATTTTACAATATGAACAATTTGAATCATTAAAATAGACTTATGAGAAACCATCATTGAACGACACAGGCACAAAAAGAACCCCCATTCCTTCCGTGCATACATAGGAATGGTAATGGGGCGGGGCGGGGATCACACTCCCCGTCCCCAATCCCCGATGGTGAAATTTTCCCCGTTCCCGGCCCTGATCCTCGACGGGGAACCTATCACTACCCCTATCCCCGCCCCTCAAGGGGGATCGAGTTTTCCCGACCTCGAAATTCCACGGTCTAAAAAAAAAAAGACCAAACAGAGAGGGAGAGAGATCAACAAAATCATCAACATCACAAACAACATTATCAACAATATCAGAAGGAGAGATCTGAGTAGAGAGAAAGAGAGAGAGAGATCTGTTCGTCGTCAAAGGTGGCGTCGATTCAGATCTCGTGGCGTTAATTCAGACTGTCGTGGCGTCAATTCAAATCATCGTCCTCACATCTCTCTGCTTGTCATCGTTGGAGGTGGCGCTCGTCGTCGTCGTTGTAGTCAGAAGTGGCGTCGTCAGAGACGGACCGTCGTCGTAGTCGAAGGTGGCGTCTCAGACGGTGAGGAAGAGAGAGAGAGAGAGTATAGAGAAGAAAGAGAGAGAGCAATTATGAAATGAAACAAAAAGATGAAATGAGAGATGAAATGAGAGATAGAAATAAAACAGATAATAAAAAAAATATATATATTATATATATATCAGTTCGGGGGACATACGGGGCGGGGCCAGGGCCGGGGCTTGCGCACTTATCACCGTCCCCGGCCTGAAATTGATCGGGGATTAATTTTTGAATACCATCCCCGTCCCGTCAGGGCTATTTTTTGGAAAAAAAATCCGTCCCGTTAGGAGTCGGGGGATCGGCTCCCCGTCGGGTCGGTTTCAATTTGCCATTTCTATGCATACATGCCAACATAAATGTAAGAGAGAGAAAAAAGGATGCCATGCGTAGAAGCCATTGTCATCGGGGCCGTCTATTATAGCTTCTAGGTTGATTATAATTTATTTTAATTTATAAGTTTTTATCAGATTATTTGATATAATTTCTACTTATAGTTATTATAAGTAAAAATAGTTATGTTTCAAAAAAGTAAAAATAGTTTAAATAAGTTGAAAAACACTAATTATTTAAAAATAGGAGAGTGAGTGTTTTTAATAACTTCTGTTTGTTTATTATCAATTTTTAATTTTAAAAAAAAAACTCCACTAGCTTTTTGACCATATTAATATCATAAAAATATTATTTATCATTGAATTAATTTTATTATTTAAATATAATAAAAATTATGAGTATGTGTAAAGTTCATATTAATATTAAAACTTATTAGATTGCATAAAAAACAATATGGAGGCGAAGAGTTTAGCAAAATATTCCAACGTTTTTTGACCTTCTTAATGAGTTTTTTTTTATGGGATTTTTATTGATAAATCTCATTTAGAAATGTTTTAACCCAAGAAATAAGAAAGAATTTTTTAACACACTTAGTTCCATTTATTTGTAATTTTATTCTCATTTTGTTTTATTACACTATTTTCTTAAACTCTTATACCCTTATATTTAATATTGATATGTAATGTTGATATTTAATGTTAGGGGAGGAAAGAGAAGGGAAATCATCAAGACATAGAAAATTTCATACACAAATTAAATAACATTGATATTATTATTTTATATTACGGTGGTGCTATATGCACCAATTAGTGTACACACTAGTGTACCAACTAGTGTTATGATATTATTATTAACCACATTTATTATACAAGTTACAAATACCCAAAACTATACAAATGATGCCACATCATTTGTTAGTACACTAGTGTGTACATTAATTGGTACATATAACATTATTGTTTATATTATTATATAATGTGAATATATTTTTAATTGACAACACATTAAAAATAATGTGAACATTCTCTCTCATCTAATGTAGTGATGTGACCATTCACAATATGTGAACCTTCTTATTTTTAATTGACAACACATTAAAAATAACATTCATTATATTTTTAATTGACAACACATTCTTATTCACAACATGTAGTGATGTGAACGTTCACAATATGTGAACATTCTCTCTCATCTAATGTAGTAATGTAAATGTTCACATTCGTATGTTTTAGTATGAATATTCACATCATGTAATTGATAACATAATGACAAAAATTCATTTCAAATTAATTTGAATATAATGACAGTCAACATCCTGATGTATGGGAACTACCAAAACATAATGACAATCAATATTAAATATCAATATTAATAGGGATAGGAGATTGAGGGTGTTTTGATCTTCTTACCTCAAATAGGATCTAATTGAATTATCAAAAAGAATATGAGTTGGATGGAATAAAATTTTTAGAATGAGTATTTATAAAAAAAAAAAAAAAAAAAAAAAAAAAAAAAAAAACTCATTTTTTTATTTATTTAAATTAAATCAGAAAATATAAGAATTAATATAATATATGATAGGATGGATTGTAAAATGGATGAAGAAAGCCTCCACAAAGTAAGAAAACCTCTATACAAAGAAGGCAGTATTACAACACAAAAACAGAAACACAAATAATTACATCAAACTCCATTACGATTTGTTATCATTGTAATTTACACCTTTTGGTGTCACAATTTCTACCTTACATTCCAAAATAAATCAGTTTAAATTTAGAATAATACTTTGTTGCTCGAAAAATGTGGCTCGAAATTGGCCCGAATACCCAAAACGACGTCGTTTTGGGAATTTTTTTTTTTTTTCCTTTCTTTTCTTTCTCTTGCTTTCAAATACAAACAGAGGGAAGATAAGAGGGAGGAGAGAGAAGAGAGAAAAGAAGAGGAAGAGAGAGGAGGCGATTGCGGTGCTGGTGGAGGAGGAAGAGAAGGAAGATCAACGGTGATGGTGGTGTCTCTCTCTCTACCGGTGGGTATCTCCCTTCTTTTTTTTTTCCAGTAGATCTGGATCTGAGGATGAAGGGGAATTTTTTTTTCTTTGTTGATGAAGATGATGAAGGTGTTGTTGATGATGATGATGATGATGTGTTGATGAAGATGTTGATTCTCTCTCTCTGTGTTGATGTTGTTGAAAATGATGATGTGTTGATTATCTCTCTTTCTTCTTCTTATTGTTCTTCTTTCTTCACCTTCATCTTCTTCATCTTCAGAAAATTAGAAAAACGAGAAAGAAAAGGAAAAAAAAAAAACCCAAACGACGTCGTTTGGACTCGGGCCATTCGAGCCTTCCTTTTTTCGAGCTACCAACCGGGATTGTTAAATTTAACGTATAAAAATATATTTAACAAAATTAGATCTCAATCATAAATCATATCTAAGCCTAGAAGTATTAAATCTGAGGCAAAAAATAATAATAAAGAAATCACAAAAGAAAAACGAAGAAAAGAAGAAGCTAGAGTCACCGCCTTTTTAATGGAGAAGAAAAGTTAAAATAGTTGTACACTTTAAATACATGCTTTTATACCCCTTTTTCTTTTAATCCCCACATGCTTGTTTTTCTTTTCTTTTTTTTTCTTTTTATTTTTTTATTTTTAATTTCCCCTTAAAATCTAAGGAATCGTAATTTCAAACTTCCTTTAAAAGCAGGTGTTTATTTAGTAAACTCCTAGGTTGGTTTAGTGGTGTAAGTTTGGGCCTTAGGAATTTGCTCATCTCTAAATTTTAGGTTCAAAATCTCTTAAATGTTATTAACTCTTGTGTTGAACCAGTTCATATTCTTTTCTTTTCTTTTTTATCAGCAAAAAGAAGGAAATTTTATTGATGAACTAAGAGAATAATAAATCAACAAAGGAGAGGAGGGATGAGTGCAGAAGCATCATAATGAAACAAACCAATCCCAACTAGGTTGATACTAATAAGTCCGCCCAATCATATACTGATACACCATCAAGAGTTGGTAAGAAACCAACCACAAACACAGAACCAACTACACCCAAGATAAAAGCTAAACAAACCAAACAAAACAAAACCAAAAATAACAAAGACCATGACACCTCCCTTGCTTCACAGCAGTAGCCACAAACCACAATCACATCATGTAAATTGACCTAGACACCTTGAGATATCAAAAAAAAAAAAAAAAAAAAAAAAAAGAAAAAAAAAGAAAAGGGGTTGTTTGCTTAGTTTAGATAAGTCACCTCGCATAATATTTTTAATTTGCTTCACAACATCATCAGAAGAAAAAGTGAATGAAATATAGATTAATTTTTTGTTATATTTTTGTAGCAACCCCGACCCGTGATTAGCGCTAATTCATGTTTAAGTATGCCTAACAAGTAATTAAGGAGAAATTCTAAATTAATTACATGTGCATTGCATTATTTTGTGTTTATATCTGTTTAACGTAGAAAGATCTGTTCATGTTTTAACTTCGGATTGTGAATTGAAGGCCTTATCGGCAACTGATTCAGAAATTGACTCGGTTTATGTGTTAATTGGAATTTTTAGAATTTTATGATGGGTTTAATTGAAATTTGGTTCGGAACGATTAAATTAAAATAATTTAAGATCTACTTGATTAACTTGATCAATAAAGAATTACATCTTTGCCCCAAGCCTATATAAGGCAAATTGTTGAGTTAAGACTAGGAGAATACATTTTCAATCCCTCATCTTGTGATTCAAACAAGCAAAACGTGAGAGAGAGAGAGAGAGAGAGAGAGAGAGAGAAGGAAAATTGAGATCAAAGTTGGGATATGAGAGAATTGCTAGGAGATTTGGTGAATTGCTCAAGATTTTGCTTGAGTGGAGCTCAATTGAGTAGCCTAGGTAAGAGCTCAACCTTACAACCTTGAAATTGAGTCATTTAGTACATGAATATAAATTAAATAAGTGAATTCACATGGAGTT
This sequence comes from Camellia japonica, assembly GCA_030407325.1. Lineage (NCBI taxonomy): Eukaryota > Viridiplantae > Streptophyta > Magnoliopsida > Ericales > Theaceae > Camellia > Camellia japonica. The sequence goes on along the minus strand of JAPPVO010000029.1, from coordinate 142,607,431 downwards.
GAGCTAGAATTTAAGAAAACAAAGTCATTCCATGCATGCATGTCCATATCATGAAGTTTTGAAGTTGTTTTCATGAGAATTCTCACATGCATGTTCATATTTTGGTTATAATCTAAGAATTCACCATGTTTTGAGTTGGATATTTTATTTGATCATGTTTTGGGAAACAATGAACTCAAATTATACATGCATGTCGTATTTATAGCATGTTCCTACATTTCAAGCTTTTGGGCCATGATTTCTTGAAATGATCTTTAATTCATGATGTTTTATGAGTTCCTAAGTGTTTTCTCAAGTTTTAGCCAAGAAAAATCAAGTTTTGATGCTTGAAAGTTGAATTTTGAGCTGGTAGAACAAATTTGGAAATTCCAGAATTTGTATCTACGCTCGAGCGTAGGAGTTTACGCTCGAATGACCACTCTGAGTGTGTATACTTCCGCTCGAGCGACCTGAAGCCGCTCGGGCGTGAATTGCATGTTCCTAGAAGTTCATACATTTTGCAGCACGTTCGAGCGACAAAAGTCACGCTCGAGCGAGGATTTGAGTCTCACGCTCGAGCAGGGATCGAGCGTCCGTCGAGCATGAAAAACAAGCAACCAGTACTTTTTCAAAGTTTTCAGACCGCTCGAGCGAGGGAAGTTACGCTCGAGCGAACCCTTGTATTTTGCATGTCTGCTTGAGTGAGGAAAGCCACGCTCGAGAGTGGACCCTGTTTTCAGCAAGTTTTGAAAAATGATTTCAAGTGCATTTTTGCATCCTCATTCCATCCTAGGCATTCCTAGGCCATGATTAAGACACCATAATGAGGATAATGAGATAGAAACACACGAAAACAAGAAAGGACTAAGTTATCATTTTCGGATGTGTAATTCAGTATATGATCGTTCTGTAACTGTGTAGGTCACGCATCTCAAGGAAGTTGAATTGTCCACTTGCAGCAGTTGTTATCTATAAGTAATAACTTAGTAAAGTTATGTTCAACTTTATGTATTTTCTGTATACGAAATAAGATTTACTGAAAGAAATGCCATGCTTTATACTATGAATGATTGTCCAACAATAACAAACATTTATGATATTATGCCATGATTCAAGTATGTTACAAGTGATATTATGCCATGATTCAAGTATGTTACAAGTGATATTATGCTATGATTCAAGTATGCTACAAGTTCCCGATACCGGAGGTTTCTTATGGAACTGACAAGTTTTCTATACCCGGTTGGAGGTTCCTAAGCGGAACTGACAAGTCTACAAGTTCCCAGTCCGGAGGTTCCTTTATGGGACTGACAAGTTATTCTTACCCGGCCAGAGGTTCTTCTATAGAACTGACAAGTATGATTTTAGCCACTCTGTATGAGATCTATCAGCACTAACAGATGTAATACGTAAGATTAAGCATGAACTCTGATTTTTGTATACATGCTCAGAACGAGAATACGAATGTGAATTTCAGTTTCAGCCACAATTATGGAACATCATTCATTTACCCCTTTTACTTTGTTATTATTCACTGGGCCTCCGCTCACTAGTTATTTATTATGTATGTAGGTGAGCATGCTTAAGATGATGCCTGGGGTATTTTTGTGTTAGTCAGCCACCTTTTGCGCCTCACGAGGAGGTTCCAGATCAAGTCATGTTTTGTTGCTGTGTCAATATGGATGTATAAGATTGTTTCTTTTGTTTTATAAACAAGTTCTCATTTTGTATGTACTTGAAAGTGACGTGTAAATACTGTACCTATGACGTCACTCGTATGTTTGTAAAGTTTAAGATTTTCAGTTCCATGTATGTCTGCACAGTTCGATAGACTATGTATATTTCTTTATGTAAGTACTTCCGCATCCCCTAATCTGAAGTCAAGTCTTAAGAAGCCTTTGGTAATCCAAGGACTACTGACCGGTGACGACGCTAAACCTATAGGGGCGAGTTTGAATCGTGACAATTTTTCATTTCATTTTCCTCTATAAATTCCCTTTAGGAGCATGTCCATCAGTATATCACATGTTTGCTATTCTAATATATATATTTTTTTAACTTTTTGTAAAGTTTTTTTTATTGTTGTTTAATTTGAAAAAATGCAATGTTACTGCCTAAGTGATTTTTATTATTATTTATCAGCATGTTACTGTCTAAGCTAATATGTTGGGTTTGGTTGGGAGATTTAGAGAGAGATTTAGAAAGGGAAAGAGAAAATATTTGTGAAACTAAGTGAAATGTATGTATATTTTATTCATATTTTACCTACATTTTTCTATTTTTTTTCTCCAAATCCATCCTCAAATCTCCGAACCAAACACAACATAAAATTAAAAAAAAATTAATTCCATATTTACCTTATCTCTTTAATAGACGTACCATTTTAACTGCATGAGATTATCTCTTCAACATCCGGTATCATTTTCTATCTTATACTTTTTAACAAGTAATTTTGATAATGTGATAATATGAAATAAGAACATAATGATATATGATCATCGAATCACATTTTCTTTTTAATTAATGGTTTGAAACCTCCCTCTTGATGAAAAATTAAGGTATACCTTTTGTCTGATCAAATCCTTGACCAAAAGTTACTATAAGTAAAGCCCTTCCTAAAGTTGCAAAGGTCAGAAGAAAGGCAAGGCAAACAAAACCAGGGCCAACTCGAAGGTTTTTATTTATTTTTAAAGCCTTAAACAAACTTTTAATATGAACTCTATATATATACTTACAAAACAAAAGGTCAGTTAAATGATATATATCAATAAATTTTATTATTTTCCAGTAATCACATAAAGTTACACACGTAAAGTAAGATCTGAAAAAAAAAATATTACAAGAACTCAAAAAGATAAAATATAGTCTTGTTTTATAATTTAGCCAAATTCAATTTAAAGCACCTAAAAAAAAAAATTTATTTATAAGTCTTATTTGGAAGACTTATTTAATGTGAAATCTTATGAATATTTTTTTAGAGTTTGAAGTCTTATTTAAATAAAGGGTTCAGCTTGTCTCATGTTTGAGATCAAGATTGGACTGTCCAATCCGGCTCATGAGCCCATTTTTTGGCCCCGTTTCAATAATCTGAATCGTACAATGTATAGAACTCGTCGAGTACTATATCCTTGTAAAACATCACCTTGATCGGATATCAATAGCTATTTGATTGGATCAGATATGTATAAAAAGAAAATAGACAGTGAGAAAATAAACGGTCGACAAAAATTTGATCGGATCAAATAGCTATCGATATCTGATCAATGTAATTTTGTACAAGGATATAGTACTTGACAAGTTCTACACATTTAATGGTTTGGATTATCGAAACGGGGCTAAAAAATGGGCCCATGGGTTGGATTGGGTCCATTCTTAATTTCAAACATGAGACAAGTTGGACCCTTAAATAAGAATGTGTTCCATATGGTCCTATGAGTTGTAAGTGAATGATATTAGTTTACTATTATACCCCTAATTTGTTTCATATTGTATCTTATTTTCTTATTCATCATGTCACGTGTGAGAAGACTTTTAGGAAAAACAAATTTATAGACAATGACCATGCGAGTTTTTTTGGCATTGATCGCAGGATTCCAGTACATTTTCAAAATGTTGTTTAAATGCATGTGGCTATGGTCAATGATATGATGAAGTTTGAGGGTTGTGTGTTGATTCGGTTGAGGGAAAGAGTTTTTTTTTTTTGGTTGAAGTATGTTGTTGTTTGTTGAAGTATGGATTGCTCATCTTTAATAGAGTATTGACAATCTATTACAATCATTGATAGACACACTTTAGCCAATGTTCTGATTGAATGTGTGTATTTGACATTATGATAGTTGATGCGTTTTGATATGTTCAATGTGTGGAGTGGTATGTACGGATTCATGGATTGAGTTGGGGGGGTATTTGGTTTTGCTTGTTAATTGGATGTCGAATGTGAACCACGTCGTATGATGACAATTCTATATTAGGACTTGGATGATCGTGTTACAATGTATGTTACATTTAGTGTGTATTGTTAATCCATATACACCATGTAGTAGATGACATTTCTGTGTTTGTTCAGTTATATATGTGTTTGAATGTGTATCATGTCTTTGTTGTAATAAGTATTTATATACATGTCACAGTACGTTGCGCAAAATTATTCAAAATTTGGGTTTGTAATTGAATGTGAATTGAATCCCATCACTTGATGTTGAAGTTATGTTGGGTTAGGAGTGATGGTGGTTCAACATATGGGTTAGGTTGGGATGTTACATGTTATATTTAGGAGGTTACATTATTCATAATTCAATGGTGGAGTATTGGAATGTCACATTGAGTTTGGGACGAGAAGCATATGTGAATGTCCAGGTGGGTTTGGGATGTTATATGTTACATTTACGTTGGGTTTGTGATGAGAAACATATGAGAATGTCACGTTAGGTTTGGGAATGTCACATTGGATTTGGGATATTACATGTTATGTTTATGTTTTGAATTTCAAATTTCTAATCACATAGATATAATCACAATCTATGATAACATTATATTTCCCATATATGGTATTGCTATTAATCAAGTTATTTTGAATTTCAGAAGCATATGGGAATGTCACGTCAGATTTGAGAATGTTATATTGTCTTTGGAATATTACATGTTACATTTACGTTTTGAATTTCAAATTTCCAACCATATAGATATGATCACAATCTATAGTAACATTAGATTTTCCATATATGGTATTACCATTAATTAGGTTATTTTGAATTTCAAATTTCTAATCATATAAATATGATCACGATCTATGATAACATTGGATTTTTCATATATGGTATTATCATTAATCAGGTTATTAAATAATTAGGATTGGGGTAGATGTGTCCACAAGAAAATCACAGGACCTATTGGGTTATAAGTTTTATTATAGGATCATATCTTGTATAAGTCTTTCAAATAGGACTTATAAATAATTTATCCAAAGAAAAAAACAAAACAAAGTCATTTAGGCCTCGTTTAGGAACATACTATTTTATTAACTTTTTAGTTTTTTAGTTAAAATATAAGGTAAAAAAATTACTATATTTGGAATGACTTTTTAATTTTTTACAAAAAAAGATGTCAAAAAGTAAAGAAAAAATAAAATTTTTGACTTTTGATATAGGTTATAGACTTTTTAATTTTTTTAATAATTTTTTAACTTTTAAATTAAAAGTGTTACAGGCCAAACAAAGCCTTGGTCATTTAGTCATTTAATTTGACGCTTGGCATACATAAACAATATGGAAATCGTTTATCATGAATGGTTTCATTTTTAAAAAACCCAGTAAGACAAGGATAAAGATTTTTTTACAATACTGCCAAATTATATTTGGGTATTTGGAAGGTGTTATTCGGGTATGTAGGGTTTACCGTAGGTCGTTGTGTATATTAAAATTAAATTAATTTAATAATCGTAACATATTCAATTTATTATATTTATTTTTAAAAGCAAGGACAGCAAGTGTATTTTTAAAAATAAATCATTTATTTTTTGGAAACAAATGCGATAAATTAAACATGTTACGATTATTAGATCAACTTATTTTTTGTGTGTGAATAATATACACAAAAAATCTTATAAAATAAACTATTTAAATTATTAAAATAGAATCAAGCTCTACGAATGTAAACAATACCTACCATTTTGAAAATCTCAAAGGCCATGATGATAACCGTATCGTAAATAAATAATAAAAAATATAATAAAAGAGCCATCATAGTCACGTACCTTATCTAAAATTGAAAAATTTTGTTCACACAATGTGAATAATACACATCCTTCCATTAACTCATTTTAAGTTTTTAGTGAGACCATCTTATTGGTTCAACCAATGCAATGTTGTGTATCGTGAAATAAATTTACACTCCAAAATAACAGGCTGTCATTGTTAACTTATCAGAAGATAATTTCAGAGGCCTTTTTTTCAACTCATTGACGATATTTGTTCAGAAGTTTGAAAAAGAGATTGGATTAGTAATATGTCGATGTTACAAAATTTATGTTTGCTTGTGAAAAATGTCATGAGATTATGAATACTTTTTAAAGAGTGGATTAGCAATCTTATATGGGATGTGAGATTGGTAATCCAATTCCATAAGTTTGTATGGGTAAAATTACCACTTCGCTCACAATTTTAAAAAAAAAAAAAAAAAAAAAATTAATATTAAAATCATATTTTATATAATGAAGATTTTTTGTGTAATTTTATAAATTTAATTCGGGCCAATTGATACACTAATATACAAACAAAATTTATTTTGCATCTCTAACTTAATATCACCACACTAATAATGATCTCACCCAATTCTATCATACTCATAATCCATCAAACTTAATTTGATAAACAAACATAACCGTAGATGTGTTCTTACAGATTTATAATTTTGACTTGAATCAAAATTTTATGAAATTTTAATCAAAAAAATTTATCAAAAAATATACAATACAATATCAATTTTTATCTTAACATAAAGTTTAATAAGGAAATGCGTATGGTACACATTGTATCATATGCACTATGTTATGTGTCTTTGCGGTGTGTTACGTATTTTTGTGATGAATATTATGTAATTTTTTGGTAGAGTTACGATAATTTGTGATTTAAAAATTATGTTACTTATTTTGTGGTAATGTTACGTATTTTTTTATTTAAATATTTTTTAACAAAAAAAATTATGGGGATTGACCAATAAATCCCAAATTTTGGTCTTGTAATCCATTAAATCCTAAATATTTTCTTGTTAACCAAAAAGGACTTCAGTGTGATTGTTTACCAATTTGCCACTAGGTAGATGTATTCCATCCGTTGTGTTTGTATTTATGGAGATGAGGATGTGTGTTGCCACGCACCTTGAAAAAGCACTATAATACTATTTTGTTATTACGAATTGTTGGTGTGTGAAGGTGGGGGTATGAACAGTCCACGTCATGTCAGTGTAGTTAATGCAGCGTGAATGACCTCGTAGCGTGGTACCCACATGGACCCGAATGCAAATATTTGGTTCGAGTGTGGCCAATAAAATACCGTCTTCGACGAAAGGGCTTTTCAACCCGACCTACAATGAAATGATCATTATGTTATGTGTGTGGAAAGTGCCCAAATTGGAAAGTTGAAACGTTGCTACATCAAGAAGAACCCTAGGTTTAATTTCATTGTAATTCGCCATAATTCAAATTTCAAAATCCCCTTTATTGATTCCCACTTCCGAGATTCGGGGGGGATTTCGCGATTTCGTGGATGAGTGTTAATAGGTTCGTTGATTGAAAGTGGTGAGTTTGTCAGTGTGTGAATCCCTAAATGTGGTGAACTGGGTAGTGTTGTGTGAACTTCGCCGTGCAGACTTGAAGAACAAGAGCAAGGACATTGAAGATTGACGAAATGACTGGCAAAAGTAAGTATTTTGTGTTGTTGTTTATGTTTGTATGTTTGTGCGTGATATGGTGTTGGGCTGAAGGGTGTTTTTGTTGTTGGGTTATGGATTATGTGAAAGGTGTTATGTTGGGTCGTAGCTCGTGATTTAATGTTTTTATGTATTGAGTATTTGATGTGGTTATTGTTGGGTGTGATGGGTATTTAGGGTTGGCATCTGGTTTTGTAGGGCATGTGTGTGCACCACGTACTAACACTAGGGGACCACACATTGGAGGAGGAGGGTTTGTTGTGTTGGTATTTTGTGGAGTGTGGGGTAAGTTGTTTTGAAATACGTGTTGGTGGTGTCATGGTGTGCTCTGTGGGGTAAATGAAAATATTTTGAGTGGTGATATGTTGAGGGTGGGGGAGACGTGGTAAAGTTGTTTATATGTATGTTGTGTGGGATTGGATGTGTTGATGTATTGAGTGTGGCTGCGGTGTATGCGTGTTGTAAAATGTACTTTTGTGGGAGCTTTTGTCTGTATTTGTTTGCTGTTGGGATATATTTGAATGTAGTAGTAGTGATGCAAGTTTCGTTTGATGTGAAGGGTGGTGGCAGTGAGTAATGAATGTGTGGTTTGTTGTTACGTTAATTGTGAGTGGTTGTTTATTTGGTGTAGATGTGATAGTGTGGGTGGGTAAACGATGTTTGATATATTTACCACTCCATCTGCATGTTATACATTGTGCAAGTTGTTCTATATGATGCCCAGTAGACTGATGTTTGTGTTTCCCTATTTTCAGTGTATTCATAATTATGGCATAGTATTGATAAATTTGCAAACATGCAACTGCATGCACATTAGTGTTTGATGATGTATATGTTTGTCCGACTATTGAGTGTTTGTATAATTAATGGCATCATGTATTGTGTTGCAGAAGTTGGCAGGACGTCGAGTCCATGGACTCGGTCATGTGAACGGAAGCGGAAAGAAGCAGAAAGTGGGACGACATCGAGTAATTTTGTGGCTACTATACGAGGCTGTAATTTGTTTAAGCAACAGAACACTGGGCCCCGTTTGGGTAGTGTTGCAAGACGTCCGAAACAGAGGCTGAACTTACGTTCTAACGTCGCTGGGCTTGTGAAAATGATGTACGCGGTGAAGTTGACAGATATGCATCTTGTTCATTTACGGAAGATGCCTTTCTAGCTACTATTCGAGGCGATACTGATTAATCAGTTTGACCACACCGAGTTCCGAAAAGGTGATGATGTGGTGGTGAGTATTATACAAACGTACAGTGTGCTCGAAGGGAAGTTCGTTATTAGTGGTCGTGGCATCGACTTCACCAATGATGACGTGAGGTTGTTTTTTGGGTTACAATGTGGCAGTGCATTCCTGGATTTGACGGCACAGCCTAGGCCTACATCGGATTTTGTACAACGTAAGAGTCGTGGTGTTAGTTGAATAACTACAAAACTTGTAAGGGACTTGTTGGTTGATGCAGCGGTCGGTAGTATGGGCACGGATTATGAGGACATTTCCAAACTGCTTTGCCTATATGATTATGTGAAATTATTTTTTTCGATATCTAGAGAATCTGTAAGCTGGCCTTTATTCGTTACGTGGATAACCTGGATGCAATGAAGATGCATGATTGAACCGGTGCAATACGTAGTATGTTAATGTGTTCAGTTAGGGATTTCCATCGGACACCACACAAAGTGACAGGGTGTGTGGTTTCTTTGTTGGTAAGTTGTAACGAACCATATGTATATGATGTTTGCCTCTTTAAATTAAAGTTTATGCCGTTGTCGTACGTTACGAGGTATTGTAATGTATAGTGTTTTATTGATATTTTCTTTATGTTGTAGTATTGGTTATGTGAACACACGTCTATAGTTGAGGCGAAATCTATGCACATGTTTCCAAGGTTCCTCCAGTGGAACTTGGGCGAGTTGACAACGAGTACACGTGGCGTGAAGTTGGCAGACAGTGGCAGTTTTACGGTAATCTTAATTGTGAAAATATTACCCAAAGTTGTAGATGTATGGATATGCATGTTCTTATTTGTTCATGGTTGTTGATTGTAGGTACGACCGGGGAAGCTAGTTGCTGGTGATCACGAGCTTGCGATCTTGAATGGGGAAATTTTGTTGGAGGGCGTGCATGCAGATGGGAGGAGTAGTGACGATGGTACAAATATGCGTTCAACGCCGAACATGCGGAGACGTAGAATCGAAATACGTGATGGGGATTGGTTAGCTGCTGAACCTCAGACCGCGAAAAATCCAAATGGTCCAAACGGCAAATCTGTCGTCAATGATCGAGCTACGATGGATGTTAATGATGATGGAACATGTAACCTCGACAAAAATGAAATTATTGGAGAACGAAATTACTGATTGGAAGAAAAAAAAATGAGATGCAAGCAGTATATTTGGTGGAAGGGTTTGAAAGTGTGTTGAGGGTGAAAGAGGAAGAGAACAGAAGACTGCTGTAGGAAAATGCTGTGTTGAGAAAAGCTGTTAGTGTGTTGGAAGAGCAGTTGGCGGACCAGGCAGTGCACAATGTCACGTAACGGTTCAATATGTCAAGAAAAGGTAATGAGGCTGCTGATGCTGGGACGAATGGCTATGTCCGTCACACACGTCGAGCAAGTAGTCGTGACACACCGAACCGTCTGGAAATTGTGGTAGATGTGTCCCCCGTATCGTTCATACCTGCTATGCTAGATCAAACTGAATATAATGGCGTAGATGATGTTGTGAAGATGGTGGCGAGTGATGTGGTTGTCGTCAGTCCACTATTGGCAGAGGGTGGAAAGGGTGATGATTGGCCGAACTCGTTTGTACGTAAGATCAAGGGGAAGGTGAGAAAAAATTTGCAGTTAGCAGAGTTTGAGTACCCAAAATTGCAAGTTAGACAACGGAAGGTGAATGGTGAGGGATGCAGCATACTTGCAAACAGAGTGGATGAGGTTGGCAAGCATGATGTGGATGACAAAGTGATCGATGTAGACATAGTTGGGAGCAGTGACAATAAATTCTCCAGGTTTGGAATTAATAACCGGCATACGATTTGGAAGATGATGACGCAGTGGGAGAAAGACATTGTCAGTTCTGCGTACAAACGTTACAGCGATAGGTGGATTTTTTTGTAATTTATTATTCCAGCATGGTGTAGACGTCCCCGAACGCCCCGGGAGGGTGAGTCCCGTTCTGTTCCTTTTGGGGTTACTACAGTTCAGGACTCAAATGTTACGGTTCTTAATCTGAACCAAAGAGTCCAAATCCGGCAAATCGTTTTGAGAAAACAGATTTTTGAAAGAAGTGCCAAACATGGACTGCTTTGCCAGATACAGAGTCGCCACCTAAATATTTTTTTTTTTTGGGAAATTTAGGAAACCCTGACTCGTTGCCTAAGGCCACGTGTCCGTCATCACCAAAGTTGCCTCGGCTCGGGAACTTGGGTACGATTGGGGAAGGTCAGCTATGAGCACCCTCTCTCGCCCGATCAAAGATCGGCCTCTACTAACCATGATATCTAGTTTTGAAAACATTATGTGTTCTTATTCCGGTTATTAGCTTAGATTTACTATGTGATGCACACAGCATACAAGTATAGACCGAGTCGCCCGAATTGGAACAAAACATTTCATGTTTGTTTTTGAAAGATGGTTTGCTACTCGCAAGTAGGCTTAAAATGCAGATTTTGCGACCCTCGGGTGGGCTTAGAAAAAGATGGTTTTGCCACTATCTAGTGGGCTTAAGACTCACGGTCAATGCATTGTTCCAATCCAAATAACCCAGCCTTCACCCACAGGCATTTAGGCAATTATAACACATAAGCATATAGTCTCATAGTAAGCATGCTATCATGGCAGTCACCCACACGCATACAAGGATGCTAAAGCGTAAAAACTCACCGAGTACTCCAAGCAAAAATAGAAGCTGATTAGAAAACCATGCGTGATCCTAACTATACAGAAATGCCTAATGCAACACATGCAATAATGCAACTATAGCGGGCTCGGCTATTCTAAACACGACATATGAAATGCAACAGATAACATATATTCAACTTGGAATTGAAATACAAATGCAGTTAGTATGATGCGCCGAGCCCGGTGCATGCAAAACAGATGAATGAATGAATGCAAACATGCTGTCATACTGTATGCTAATTGAAACATGCCCTAATCTAACCATCGTAAGCTGGTAAATAAAAGGGAGAAAGACGTGGGGTTGGAAGACATACATCACACGCACGCACGCTTATTACAATTGTGCCCTCGTTCGGAGGGTCCGAATAAATAATACAGGCCCAAATAAATACAGTCCGAATGAGTACAAAACCCTAATTAATTAACAAATTAATCTAGGAAAGCATTAAACTAGCATGCAAGCTAGGGACTGCCTCAACTCTGCTCCAAATGATGAATGATGCATGGTCGGGTTGCCTTGGCGCGGAAATCCATTGCGACGCCCCGATTGGCCTCTGTTTGCAATTGTTCTTGGAATGCGTACCAAGCTCCGGAAGGCTGCTGATTCTTGATTTGCTGCAACAGAGAGCAGGAAAGGGGCATGGCAATGTATTTTCACATATGTATGCTTGACTACTCTTCAGGGAGTGTAGTCCTCGATCCTCGTGCCACCAATCACGCATATCGATGCATGATGGCCGAGGAGTCGATTTGCATGACTCAATATGGAATGAATGCACATAAAAACATAACAAGGCCTAGGCTCCATCATGGATAATCCGGAGTATCGGCGACAAGGAATTGAGACACGTTTCGTCACTCGGAGTACGAAACGCCCCTCGTTTCCCGTGCTCGGGCTAACTCCTACCCCCCAAACACAATGCAAGATGCATGACATGCATGAATGCAACTAAGATATAACCTAACATGCATAATGCTATGAAATGGCATACACGATGCACGAGGTAACATGGCATACACAATGCGCTAACATACAACCTAGCATACACAATGCTATGAAATGAAATGGCATACACAATGCATAATGGACTTACACCAACACGAGTGGACCTCAGCCACACTCACATAAGTGGCCATTAGATGAAAATGAGACACTCGAAATGCGCGCACGCGTGCACGCAAACCGAGGACCGAACCTAAGGCACGAATGCCACTCTACCAAAGCATGGTAAGGCATGGAATATGGTATGCAAACATGCAAATTTCAGCACTGAAATATGATGCTAAACAGCCCCGAATCATGAAAACATGGCACCCGATGCATGAGATGAAACCCGAAACTCAAAATTGGGCACATGGAATGACTTACAGCTATACAAAGCATGCATTATTTGAAAATGAAGCATAAAGACAGAGTCAAGGCAGTCCCAAAACATGGACTTTTCCAGTTTAAAGCAAGGCCAAAAGATGCTAGCAAGGTGGACTAAAGTAGCATGCGATTTTGACTAGCAAACATGGTTTACATGGAAAGTGTATGATGCACATGGAATTTCACCAAACCGTCGAAAATCAGTGAATAAAACATGTGAAAATAGGCCCAAATAACCACTGATATGCAACCATGGTATGCAAAAATGATGAGCTCCTTTAGATGGCCATACAAGGAGTTATTAGGCACATACAAGATAGACAAGTGACATGGCATATAAAACTCTGAAAATAAAATATGATAGTCCCAAAACTCATCAAATTGGCCCTGAAATCAGTCAACAAGGCATGCAAGATAGGGCCTCTTTGGAAGGCCAAAAAGGCCATCAAACAAAACAAGGTGAGAGGGGGGGACCCCCCTCTGATTTGGAAGCTCAAAACAATGGCCAAGCCACTGAAAATCCACTGGATTTCAGTGGCTAGAAGGCCAAACAAAGCATGCAACAAGAGCTAGGATATAAGGCTCAAAATGGGAGGCAACCAAGCATACAAGATAGCATGTGACCTTAAACAAAAATGAAATCTTAATAAAATATGAATATGATGTCAAAACAAGCCTCTTTCCAGTTTACAACATGCCTCAAAAATGAATACAAATAGGGCTAATCTATCATGCAAAAATGGCCCTAAAAGTGAGAATAGAGACAATGGACAGAAGCTGGCCCCAAATGGTGAATATCCCTTCAATAAAGTTGAAGAGGGGCTCAAAATAATACACTTTATAGTTTACATCAAGCCACGAAAATAAACACAAGTAAGGTTAAACTAGCATGCAAGAAATGGGCCTAAAAGAAGGGTAAAGAGACAAGTGGTAGCTTCTGTCCTCAAACAGAGGAGAGCCCTTCAACAAAGTTGAAGAGAGGCTCAAAAAAAGCCTCTTTCCAGTTTATGGCCAAATCCAAAACAGCTCACAAATAAGCTTAAAATACTATGCAAAAAAAAAGCCTAAAAGAGAGTTAAAGAGGCAAGTGATAGAAGGAAGCCTCAAACAGAGAAATACCCTTGATCAAACATGAAAAGGGGATCAAAATATGATCATTTCTAGTTTGGGTCGGAGCCCAAAAATGCCTGAAAGCAAAGCTTATAAATGAAGCAAGAAAAGACTAGTTTAGGGGAAAAGTGTGCTTACCCTTGAAGAACAATCTTTCCAGCAGCTTTTGGTCCAAAAATCTGAGCTTCCAACCTCTGAGAGACAGCCTCAAGGTGTTTGAATGAGTGATGGAGGTCTTGTGCTATGAGGTATAGTGCAAAAATGCAAAGAAATCCAACTTCCAAGCTCTAACCACAAGCAATATAGAGAGAGAGGAAGCTTTTTGCCCTTCAAAAACTCAGAACCCTTTGAAATGAAGGAGCCCCTTCCTTATATAGAGGAATGCAAAGCTAAAGCTTCTTGAACAAGCTTGGCAAGAGCTTCATCCCTCCATACACGTGTATGGAGATGGAGGGCAGATATGAGGAATCCAGCTGGTACAAAAGATCTTCCCGGAAATCAGCTGAAATAAGGGGGGTGCCGGCCATCAGCAATGGCCGGCAGTGCCACACTGATGGCCGGCAAGTGTTCACAAGTAGCCGGCAGGGGCCAAGCCATGGCCGGCAGTGCCATGCCATGGCCGGCAGTGCACCACAGGGGCCACCCTGAAAGGACCAGGTCAGGGTCCAAAAATGGGACAAAAATGATACAAGGTTCGGGAAACCCGAACCAGTGACATTCCGCCGTGACAGTCGAATGCTGGGCGAGCAATCGAACCAGCCGTTGGGTGTACCTACAAGCACAACCAAGTCTTGAGGACGGTCAAAAATGGGGTGTCTACACATGGTGTTGTTGTGAGTATTGTGAGAGTACTTGACGTTAATGGTTATTTTATATTAAAGTGATCAGGGCAATCATGTGGGTTGGATAGGTGGACGGTAATGCTGTGTATTTCTCAAATATTAGAGTAATAGTCCGCCAAGCTGGTCTACGGGGTAATGTAAGTGGTAATGGCCACATATTCAGTTCATATTTATGTTATATTTATTTAGATGGTGTTTGTAATGTGGGCGCGTTGTTTGTCAATTTTTTGTTGGTTACAGGTTGTTGACGCATATGCAGAGATGCTATCTAATAAACAAACCAGGTTGAACGCAGGGAAAGAATTCCCGAAAACGTCATACTTTTTCAGCAACATATGTCTGGTTAGTATGTTTAGTTTGTATGTTACGATTTAATGTGGAGTTTGTGTGTTACGATTTGATGTGGAGTTTGTGTTTTTACTGCGTGACATTAATGTGGTGTGTGCAGGATATGATGAAACATGAAAACCTGTCTGCACGTTATAATTATGTAACGAGTAACTTGGCGGCTGCTAAATGTGCTCGTTACATCCATTTCCCAATTTGTCATCTTTCCCACTAGACACTTGTGGTGTATGACACGAACGCTGGCCGATGAAAGCATTTTAATTCGATGCGTAATAAGAACGACCCAGCTAGGGTACATTACGTTGAAGTGTTGTACTTGGTAAGTTTATGATAGATATAATAAAATTCTGAATGGTATATATATGTTGGCATCGTTCCTGGTGTGATGGTTTTTTTTCCCTTGTAGAATAATATTGTGACCGAAACACAGTGGCAGATGTTAGCTGCACATGGTAGGGGCGACGTGGTGAAAACGCAAGATTTTGAGATTCTGCTTGAGTCGGTGGTTGAATGCCCGCAACAATGTCCGAACTCGTAAGTGAAACGTGAATATGTAAATTTGACGATTTATTTGTGTGTTTAGCCCTACTGTGTTGTTGATGTTTTTTGTTTGTTTTTTTTTTTTTTTTTTTTGTGTTCAATTGAGCGCAGGTTGGATTGTGCAATTATTGTATGCGTTGTTATGAGGCAGCATGTACATCATGTGGAAGTGAGACGGTGTTTGCAAGGCGGCAACTGCAGCGTTTTAAGAGCTGACATGGTGAAGTTATTGGTGAATGATCTTGAACGTGGGTTAGCGAGCAATCCCGGAACAGGAGGAGGTTGAACTTACTGCATCGTGACATCGAATTAGGTTTAGTAAATGGTTTTCACGTAGTCAGTGTATTTATTATGTTCTGTATTAAGGGTGTTACAACAATTTGGTGTGTAAGACGTAGTTAAGATGTTATGTTTGTTCGTACAGTTAATGGGTCGCTGGTTTTTTGGACAAATTATTAATCATTCACTGTTTTGTTTTGGTTTGTGACGCATGGTTATTGCCGTGCAAGATTGATTGAAATATAATATGTTAGTATGGTTGTTATTGGATGTTGTTTGGATTGAGTTTCAATGTGTGTTAATGAGGGTTTTGATATGGTTGGTACGTTGCATAATTTAGGTGGTAGAGACTTGTATTTACCCATTACGTTAACTGATTTAGGTGACAACGTAGCATGTGAGTCTAATAATTATGCATTTGTGACGTACCTCAAAAGTAATTGGATTATGTTATGTTGGTCATTGTGGTAGGTGTTTTTTTGTTCTTTTGGACGACGTGGCATGTAAGTCCAATGACAACGGATTTATGACGGACGTCAAAATTAAATGGGTTACGTTATGTTGGTCATTGTAGTAGATGTTTTTTGGTCATTTGGATTTGTGATGTTTGGTTGTTGTTGTGATAATTGGATTAAATTTTGATATGGTGTTAAGGACATCCTTCGTTACATTAAGTTTGGAGTTTTCTTGTGATGTGGATGTGGTTGTCAGTGGGTGTTGTTTGGATTGAATTTCAATGTGGTTGTTATTGGGTGTTCGTACAGCTAATGGGTTGCTGGTTTTTTGAATAGATTGTTGATTATTCATTGTTTTGTTTTGGTTTGACACGCATGGTTGTTGCTGTGGATGATTGATTGAAATATAATATGGTAGTATGGTTGTTATTGGGTGTTGTTTGGATTGAATTCCGAAGTGTGTTGGTGAACGTTTTGATGTGGTTGTTAAGTTGTAGAAATTAGGTGGTAGAGACTTGCAATTACCTATTGCATAACCCGATTTCAGTGACGATGTGGCAAGTGAGTCCACTGATTATGTATTTATGACGTACCGCAACAATGAATGGGATATGTTATTTTGGTCATTGTGGTAGTTGTTTTTTGTTTAGTTGGATTTGTGATGTTTGGTTGGCAACATGGCATATGATTCCAATGATTATGGATTTGTGACGAGCGTCAAATGGGTTACGTTATGTTGATCATAGTGGTATGTAATAATTGGATTGAATTACAATATGGTGTTAAGGGTATCCTTTATTACGTTAAGTGTTGTAGGCCATATGTTATGGTGGTCGCCAAATGCAGTAATTGGTGTGTGGAATTGTGAACATAATGTACACTGCTGGTAAAACAATTTATTTGCTAGAACGTTGTAAACCATAAGTTAGCAAAAATTTAGCGTACTAATACTGGAAAATAAAATTTTTTATGGTGCCCTTACATAATGACGACTTATTTAAAAATATTTGATAGTAGATTTGTTGAAGATGTGAACGGACTATATTGGTGCGTTGCATGTCTTCCTGTTGTGGTTGCCCATACGGCCACAGCGGCCATAATGGATTTGTTGTACATGCTCCCCCCTTGAAAGTATTCATTTTTTTTTTTTTGCCTGCTTGGTGGACGTTTCATGATAGGGGGTTGAATAAAGTAATCATTTGGATTGAATGGAGGTTGTTTCACTGCAGGTATTGGGTATATGATTGGTGCGTATGTGGAACGGTACTCAAACACATGGAAGTACGGTTCTACAAGCTCATTCAAATTCCTACCACTCCTTCGAATGGCGACCATAGCATGTGCATATGGGAAACCTTTGAGTTGCCACTGGAAGCATGAACATGTACGCCTCCCAACGTTGACAGTGACTAAGGGGAATGAGTGTACTTCGTAGACGTCTGCATTTGACTGGCTGACATTCCACGACCTGCATGTGTTGAAAGCTGTATCCAAGCGGGCCTCCATTTTGGAACAAATTGCACTAGTCCAAGTATGGAATGCCACACAATGTTTGGCCATTTGTCGCATTAGTTTGGTTCTAATACCATGTAAGTTATTGAAAGGTTGTGTGACTCCCGTACTCATGAGTTGAATGATTCGGCGGCATTAGAACACATCTTCCCATAACGGTTGCCCTTGAAAATTGTTAAATGAGGACACAATATTAATGTACTCGTTATAACACAACATTGTGTTTGGGTTCTCTACATGTGCCACATAGAATTTGGTAAAAACACATAAGAGGCGTACCTGAAGAAGGCATTTTCCCAATGTTGTGGATGTGCGTTTGCTATGAATTCGGCTGCAACGCCACGTCCTGATTTGTGGAATTGTTCGACTTTCTGATTGAATGCGGCGACCGTTGGTGCGAATGCACAATGTCGTAGTGTGGTAACCAACCCAGCCTGATGCATACTGTTTGAATACCGTAACCTATTCTTTAGGTTCCTTTGCAAATGTTGGAGACAGAAAACATGTTCCCCATTTGGAAAAACGGTTGGCATCGCTTCAAGCAAACTAGCATTTCTATCAGAAATGAACGTCAGTTGCCTGTCCACATTAACCACTTATGCAAGTTGTTGAAAGAACTAGGACCAATTCGATGTGTTCTCGGAGTCCATGACTGCGTATGCGAGTGGAAATAACCCTGACACAAAATGTGAAAGCAAATGTTCAGCACTTTGTGGGTTAATATGACATATTTGTTCACATCAAAATTGGTTGGATGAAATGGTTCATTGATTTTCAGGCAATGGGATGTACTAACCTTGGTTGCCATCTTTCACAGTTGCGGTGAGTAGGAATCCTTTGAAACGTCCTTTCAGAAAAGTAGTGTCCAGGAAAAGCAATAGACGACAATGATTAAAACCGCAAATGCATGCTTTAAATGATATGAAGTACCGGGTGAAACGGTGGATGTGGTCATCATACTCGAATTTAATGTAACTACTGGGGTTGTGTGCCATCACAGCATCACTGTACCATCATAACTGATCGAAAGAAATGTTATGAGCACTGAATAGTTCGCCACTTGTTTTTTCGACCCCTAGCCACGCGACGCGGTAGCTAATGTCCAGTCCGTAATCTTGTTTCAAATCCAGGATGACCTCAGTGGGGCGTGTGAGTGGTCGGTCACGTACTCGTTGTGAAATAATGTTAAATACTAACTTAGACCCCACTAGCAGATTTTTTGAAGTACGGACGACTATGCCGCAAATGTGTTCACTATTCCACTTTCGAAGGTAAAAAAATATGTTTGCCTCTAAGTTGCAAGCATGAATAGACCATGTATATCCATTAGTCTCAAGCATTGCACAAACAGCAGTTACACGGACAAAATCATTTTTCTTGTATTTGAACTGAAACCCACATTCAACCGCGTATTTCAGCAATACATTGCGGAACTCCGAAGCTAGTGAATCCAATTGCCCATGAATATGATAAGAAGACCTTGTCACTGTTTGGACAAAATGTTGGCAACAAATCCACCTCGTCGTCAATGTCCATATCGCTTTGTACCCTTACCCGGTCAGGCGAGTTGGCTCCAACGTGGGGATGTTCAGCAACACGAGGACCATCCCCCTCACCCTGGTGGTATTCAATAACCACATTAACAAGTTGTAAGTGGAATGATTGGGCAAGGCATACCATGTTCTGCATGTCAACGTCGTTCTGCAAGGCAAAATTGTTATACTCCGGAATCTTGTAGAACAACACTTTCCCCAGTGACAGGCCATCGTATTTGGTACATACAAAATCAACAAGTTTGGCAAAGTTATATAGCGGTTGCAGTTCGTATGCAACATTGATGGATTGGTAACAACATAAAAGCATGAAAAAGGAGTCCATCTGTAACATAAATAAATTGTTTACAACAATGATTACTGTATTGACATGAAATGAACTGGAAGATTACGTGCAAGGAAAACCAAAACGATAGAGAAACAATGTGTCATACCTGAACACGGCAGAAGATGATCACGTCGACTGCAGAAACCCCACTCCCACCTCACACACAGCAAAACCCAAAACCCTATTCTTCCTCCTTAAATCCCTTCGCAAATTGAATCCCACGGCTCTACACAAACGTCTGACCGCATATTCCAAAAATATAACAAACCTACCCTAAATAACTAATGAGGGTACATATGTTCAACCAATGGCCATCATATTTTGAAAAAGGACTTCGTGGTAAGACGTTCCACATAATGAGGACTACGCAATCAAACAGATCAAACGTGGGATTAAATGGTACGAGAGTTGCCAAATTGGGACTTTCCAATAAATTTCCCAAAAAATTATGTAATATTATCACAAAAATGCGTAATTCATTTTTAAACTATAAATTATCGCTATTCCACCAAAAAAAATATGTAACATTTACTATAAAAATACATAACGAAGATACAAATGCGTAACAAGAGTGCATAGGTGTACCATAGCATTACTGCTTACTTTTGTTACATTGAACATGTCAAACTCACTTCCGTTGGTCCATGTAATACAATGTAATACAGTGCTGGTGACTTTAAATGCTTGCAATTTTCTTTTATGCAGTGAGAGCAAATTATTTATTCACCAACACACTCTCATTCGTGGGAGAGTAAAATAATCCCACTTTAATCTCAATGGTGGAAGAGTAAAGTAATCTCACTTTTACACCAATAAGAACGAAGATTAATGTTCACACATTACAAAATTGTGTGAACAAATTTAAATTTAATAAAACCTAATCAAAGTGATTATTTTCAACAATTTGATTTGATTAAGACTATGTTAGGCATAGGATTTTTTTTAACTATTTTAGCCATGAAAGATAAAATAGACTAAAAAGTCAATAGGACAAAATGTCACATTCAAACCATAATCATTTCATTTTTTCTCTCACAAAAGTCACAAAAGTCAAAAAAACCTATCCCAAATGAGACTTTTTAGCCTCATGCTAAAATAGTTAAAAAATTAAAAAGTTAACTCATATCCCAAACGAAAGCTAAGTGGGTTTGAAAACTTGTTGGAAAAATAGTACCAAACTATATGGGAAATATAATTTAAAAATATGTAAATAGTTTTTAGGCAAAACCAAAACTGAAATAAAATGACATAATAACGTAACAAAACTTATAATACATAAATAGATAAAACCTAATCGAGTCGAGTGTGTAACACTCTCTCCTTAAGATAGATTCGTTCTCCCACCGGTGCTTAGGATTCAATGGACGTCTATCTCCCAGGATACAACAATTAATGTCTTCCACTAGCAGTACTACTATTGCAAGCCTAGCGAACTTTGCTGTGTATGTACTCTCTTTACAGGAAACTTAGACTCAGAAAATATAAAGAATAGATGCCAAGTGAAGAAGAAAATTGCAAAAACCTCTATCTCAAATTGAAGTGAGGGGGATAGAATTTATAGATTCCTCCATGACTCTTTAGAAAGGTTGTGACCCTTCAAAAGGGCACACCCTTCCATCTCAAGAGATACAACCATTGAAGTAAATTGTAATTCAAATTTTTCAACAATCCCCCACATGAATGAAATTTACGGAAATGACATATAACAATATGCAGACAAAAAGAGAGTACATTAAGGAAATACCCTGTATTGGGATAGGTAGCTTTTGGCTTTGAACCTTCCCTAGTGAAAGCCTATCGGACTTACTAGCTAATTAGTGGACGTGATGTTTTGAACTGTTCAGCTGTTTATATAAGCCAAGACAATAGAATTCACACAAAATATCTCCAAACACAGCTTAGTTCTCACGGTTGTGCCCGTTTTGGCCTTGGGCAAGTCTTGGTGTTTCATGAGTACTTTAGAGAATTTAGCCTTATCAATTCTCATAGAAGTGGCCCCTTCACACTCATATAGGTGATCCTTATTTCGAGTCTCTTAAATACTCCTTTTGAAAGATACCCCTCTAGGTTTTTCAAGATATAAGTGATTATTAAAAGCATAGCTTACCCTAAATCTCCTACATACAACACATGTTACAGATATCACTCTCATCATAGGAATGGATAGGAGATAGACTCCTTTAGTGATTTCTGGCGAGCCACACATAACTTAGTTGTCCCTTTGAACTTAGTTATTGGGATCTCCAGTCATCTAAGTAGTGTTACCATTATGATGACTCTGGTGTAATAGGCTTTAATCACATTTCCCTCGATGAACTTTCCCTCATTTGCTTTCTGGTCAAACTTTTTATTTAGCGGCCGCTATTTTTCGTTTGACCTTTTCAAGTATATATCATTGAGTAGTTAGTGGATTCATTATATTATCCTTAGACAATATTCACAACTGAAAGCAAATGTCTTACGGTGTTTAAGTGTTTGATTACATTGAGACTTACCGTTACTCTATGTTACTTTCATTTTCAAATAATAAACATAGAGTTGTTTCTTAGGAGTTACTGAAACCATTTTTGCTTCTACTCCAACTTTGTCCTATAAAAAGAATTGAGATTCTTTGTGGACCTATAATCGGAACCGTTACTTTGGTAAAATCCTCCAAGCACCCCCACATTTTAAGCATTCTAAGGAAACTTAATTTCTTATGCTAGTGTATAATTACACAAAAATATTAATACACCCCCCCAATTCTAAGATAAATCAGAATATATCATTAATTGGCGTGCTTGAACTAAATAACAAGATGTAAATTGTTTTGTGAATATAATCACAATACTAATTTGTCTAAAATATAATTAGACTTCATAACTTGCTTTTGCAGTACAAAGAAGAAATGACTAATATCAGTTTTGGCCACAACACTTTGTCAAATAACATTTCTTTAGTCATGATTAATTTCTTTTTGTTTACTGCAACCCTTAATTCCAATCTCAACATGGAATATAAATATCACTGTATAATTACATTTACATTTTATTTGTCTTATTCAGTATTGGTGACTACGTCGACAATTACTAAAGTGTCTTTCACCCATGAAATATTTTAACTCATATCATATTTCATTACGGAGTTATTGGTCACCACACCAATTTCAGTCATTATTTCAAAAAATAATTAGAATTCCTCTTATGTCAAAACACATAAGTTCAAAACTATTAAAAACAGTTTCTAAAAACAATTTCAGAATTGAAAATCAGAAAATAAATTTAAACAAAAATTTCCAGAACTTGAAATACAGAAAAATAGTTTAAATTTCAGAACTGGAAAAACGAGAAAAATAAACTGTTCAAAACCAGTTTAATAATTTCCAGTATTTAAAAAAAAAAAAAAAACTTTCCAACATCGTTTAATTTTTATTTTTATTTTAAATAAACTGTTTCAGCACAAAACAATTTTAAATAAATAAATAAAAAATTATTTTCTAGATTGTTTTGATTTAACCAATAAACCTTGATCTTTTGGGATGTGTCGTATCATAATAATATGGCACCCATTGGTTCCTGTTTGTAATTCTTATCAAATACGTAGTGCTTTCATATATGGCGCCCGCAAGCTTGGTCAAACTTTTTGTTACCAAGAGAAAGAATTGTATATGAGATCAAGAGATTCTTTTCGAACACTCTGGAGAGGAATGGACATCATTCTTGCAATTTATCATCATCATCACATTCCAGAATGTTTTCTGATGAAAAGATTCAACTCATTGAATCTTGATTTGGACAAAACTTTTTTGCAATATGAAACTCCGACTCCTTCTTCTTCCCAAAAAAAAAATGCAACTGTGACTAAAGATACGAGTAATTTGCCCGGAACAGAGAAGACTGAAAATTCTTTCTCAAGTCTGCTTGAACTTGTTGCAGACAATGATGTTGAAGGGTTCAAGCAATCGGTTTTTGCGTATTACTTTTGTAATTAATGAAATGGACTCTGGTACATCAAACCAAATGGCACTTGAGAATCGAACCCCATTACTGGTTGCTGTCATGTATGGTAGCGTTGATGTTGTAAAACTAATACTCTCTTTATTTGAGGCAGATGTAAATCCTTCATGTGGCCTAGATAAGAGCACTGCCCTTCACTGTGCTGCATCTAGTGGATCGTCTATGCTGTTGATGTTGTAAAGATGTTATTACTTGCTAGTGCAGATCACAGTTTGATTGATGCCAATGGCCATCGACCAAGGTTCTAAAAAGCGGTTGCAGTTGCCGTAACGGTGGCGGTGGTGCAGTTGCGGTTGCAGGATGTAAAGGCCGTAGCGTAACGGTTGCGGTAACCGGAACCGTGAATTTTTTTATTTTTTGCACAATTTGAAAAAAACTTACCGATACGCACATTTTTTTTTCCATGATCATATTTATTGGGTTTTAAAATAAATTTTTATAAATTTTTAAGTTTGATCTAATATATTTCATATTTTTAAATCATTATAAACTGAGTTTTTTACATTTTATTTTAATAATTAATGACTTTATATTATACAAAAATCAATCACTAACTATTTATATAAGATAAACAATGACAAAAGTAAAATAATAAATAAAAACCTAAATTTATACATATATATGTATATATATATATATTAATCAAGCCAAATAGATAATGACCACACTTAGGGGTTGTTTGGGATGACCTAAATAAGTGCACTTTTTATCTTTTTACGAAAAGATGTGCAGAAAAGTAGAGAGGTGATGTGATGGAAAAAAGATAAAAAGATGGATTATTTTTGGGTTGCCAAACTTGGCCTTATTATTATTATATTATTATTATTATTATTATTATTATTTTCAAACAATATATAGATAGACACACAAACAAAATGGTTGAGTGATAGCAATTAAATAAAATAGCATAAGTCTTACAACTTCAACAAATCAATAACATGTTCTTCATCTTCCCTCTTCTCTCTCTATCTTTTGTTCCTCCATCTTCTCTCTTCATCTTCCCTCTTCTCTCTCTATCTCTCTTCCCCCATTTTCAACTTCTTTTTTTTTGTGTGTTTTTTCGAAAGAAGCAATTCGGAACTATTACGTAATGGTGCGTAATAGGCCGTTACAGCACCGTTACGACCGCTATAGCAGCTGCTACAGCCGATACACCTGTGAATCTCAATCACACTGCAAAAGCGACCGTAACGGGTGGCGGTAACTATCACAACCGTTACGTAACGGCGTTACATAACGGTTACGGCCGCTTTTTAAAACCTTGCCATCGACCTATTGACGTTATTGTCGCTCCTTCAAAATTTCCTGACTTGAAAGATACCCTTGAACGGCTCCTCAGGAATGATGATTCTGTTCATCTATTGGACATTAAGGTATCCTTGGTGAGAAATCGAATTCATCATCACACTTATCATCTCCAGAAAATGGTCCCTTGTCTTCTGCTGTGGATTCAGCATCATCACTAAATAATTTTAGGCTCTATGAGACCCGAGCATCCTCTCCTGGAGAGGAAAGAATACCTGGTTGATCATTCTCTTCTAGACATCAAGAACGGTGCATATTCCAAGTACATAATAGTCATCAAATAAAAGAAGAATCAGATTAATTCAGTGACCAACATACTAAGTCCATTATAAAGAGTTCAATCCTAAAGAAAAATATGATAGGTCTAGGCACCAATTTTAGTGCAAAATTAAAGATACCGTTTGGCATCTTTCGACATTCACATGGCAACTGTCATATTCTTACTACCATAGATTGAAAATCATACCCCAAACACATTCAACTCTACCAATGGATTGAAAATGGCTATGTAAACTATTCTAGCAATGCAATGCCACTGTCATTTCTAACAGTTTGTCAGATTCAGATGAAAAATCAAAATTATATTTTCCCGAAAATCATAAACAGGAACGAGTCTGTCTTAAGATTGTTGAAAAAATAATACCAAACTATATGAAAAATATAATTTAAAAATATGTAAATAGTTTTTAGGCAAAACCAAAACTGAAATAAAATGGCATAATAACGTAACAAAACTTATAATACATAAATAGATAAAACCTAATCGAGTCGAGTATGTAACATTCTCTCCTTAAGACAGATTCGTCCTCCCACTGGTGCTTAGGATTCAATGGATGTCTATCTTTCAGGATACAACGATTAATGTCTTGCACTAGCAGCACTACTATTGCAAGCCTAGCAAACTTTGCTGTGCATGTACTCTCTTTACAGGAAACTTAGACTCAGAAAATATAAAGAATAGATGCCAAGTGAAAAAGCAAATTGCAAATCTCTATCTCAAATTGAAGTGAGAATGATAGAATTTATAAATTTTTCCATGACTCTTTAGAAAGGTTATGACCTTTCAAAAGGACATACCCTTCCATCTTAAAAGAAACAACCATTAGAATAAATTATAATTCAAATTTTCCAACAACACTCTCTATTGTGTCTCACAATGTGACTCTACTTAGCACATATTGAGTACAACACTACATAAAATGATTATACTTACCAAGTAATATATTATTTACTGGTAAGTTCTATCATGTTCAGTACATCCTTGTGACAAGTGTGGGGAAGGTAGTGATCTCACATATTATTAAATTTACAGATCCTAAATTTCACCACCTAGGGTAAATGACAAAATATTCAAAATCAATCTCATGTGAAGAGCCCAAATACTTTTTACTCCTTGTAACATTAAATTTGTAATCAAAAAAAAAAAAAATATTACAAATAAAAGAGGATCAACTATTAAACACAAAATTTCATTATTCAAATTTCATTAATTACTATTAACTTACATGCGCAACATGTAAATTATTACATTCAAACCTTTTGTTGTTGGACGGTCAAAATTTATCCCTAAAAAAATTTAAATAATTTTTTTTTTTCTAAAACCTCTATTTTTATTTTTTATGTATGGTACTCAAAAATTACTTTTGTTACCACAACCAAACCCATTAAGATGCTTTTTAAAAAGAATAGAAGCACGTGAAACACAAAACCCAATTAGCAAAATAAACAAACAAGGAACCTAGAAAATAACCAACAAGAAAAGAAACCTTGATAGGTTCGTTAATGGCGGATCATTCAAAGACAGCTGAATATTCCCAAAACCCCTATGGCATCATTGACGACATCACCCACCTATCACCATGTCCTTCCATTTACCCCTCTCTTCATTCCCCTCTAAAATACACTCTTTTACGACTCCACAAACAAACCAACAAGACAGAGAGAGAGATGGCACCTGCAGAGAGCGTGGTGGTGGTGATGGATGCCAACCACCGCAAAGTGAGTGTTGAAGCCGTCGACTGGGCCATCAAACACATCGTCCGTCCAAGAGACACCGTCGTGGTTCTGGGAGTGTTGTCTGAGGTTGGCAAGAAAACAGCCACTTCTTCTTCTTCTTCTTCTTCATCTTCTTGTTTGCCTTTCCACGTGGGGGCTAGCCTCTCTCGCATTTGTAAGTCTTCCTTCTCCTTCTTTTCCCTGCCTTTTTTGGTTCTTTGTAGCAATCTGTGTTTGGAACTAGAATCGTCAATGATCAAAGAGAGCCATGAGTTCAGTTACTACATGGATGGGGTGAATTTATGACATGCCATGCAAACATTAAAAGGTAATGTTTGCATGGCATGAAACACTGGAGTAAATATTGGTAATAAGGGTGAGAAATTTTATATTTGGTAACAGATATGAATCAAGATACTCTCCTTCACTTTCTTTCTTGACTTTCTACTTGTTGGGCTATTGGGATTACTTTAGGCTCAATTTTGATGATCCAAACTGTTCACATTTTAAGATTTGTTAAGTATATCGTACTTATAAAAAATCAAGTTGATCGAATATCAGAATGCATGCGTTCGGAAAATTATTTATTAAATTTTTTTAAAAAATGGTTTTTAGTTCAATGATCCGAACACGTAGTTTTTGATATCCAATCAACTTGATTTTTTACAAGTATAATATACTCAACAAATCTTAAAATATGAATGGTTCGGATCATCAAAATTAGATCTAAAATTGGGCTCAATAACTTAACATGCAGAGAATCAAGGAGGAAAGTCAAAGAGAAGATCCTGATTGGTTATGGCCTTAAAAATTCTTCATTCAGCCTAAAGGTTAACAGCTAGGCCCGGCTGGTTGGCTGGGATTTTCCTGGCCCAATGCCATACCTTGGATTGGTTGGTTAGCCCAAATATGGCTTGGGTTATGCTAGGTTATGTATTCAAACCTGGTCCAACCCAATAGCCTGACTCGTTGACATATGAGAGTCATCTCTCAAGTCGAGCAAAAAAACAAATAGTAGGCCCGAATCTCAGGCCACTGTGCTTAGCCCACCCAGTTGGCTAACCACGGATGGATCTAGGTAGGAGTGAGCAGCGGATATATTGATCCGTTCAAACCGATCGAATCGAACCGATCTGCCACATTTTGGACGGATGCGTGATGACGAGTGGATGGTTGCAGATTGATTTTTTTTAATCCGCCTAGTTTTGGATGGATGGCAGATTTGAGGTTCTTTGGCCGCAATCGAACCGTCAAACCGCGAGCACTTCTAGTAATTTATAAGATTTTGTATTTTCAATTTATTTAGGTATTCTGTTTGTGTTTTCAATTAAAAAAGAATTTAAATATTTTGTTTAATATATTCTGTTGAAAAAAAAATTTCAACTTGAATATATTTTTTGGTTTTTAAATCTAACTCTAAAAGCAATAAATACAAAAAATATATATGCTAGTTGGTTTTTGTTTTTAAAAAAGAATATAGATGTAACAATACAGAAGCATACAATTTCTGCTACTGCTCTGTTTATGGTTTTGGTGGTTTGAATTATATTTTAAGAATCACAAATTGTAATATTTTATGTAATACTTTATATGGATGATGTATGCTGTAATTGTAATATGTGGATGAAGCATGCAGTGATTGTAATATTTTTTTAAGTCATTGACTGTAATATTTTTATTTTTTGAGGAAGTGCACAAGCTGAAATATGTTGAAAATTTATAAAATTTTAAACCGTCAAACTGATTCGCATCCATCCGTCAATCTGCTCAATCCACATCCGCCAGATTGGCGAATGGATGCAGATTGATTTTCTCCAATCTGCCAATCTGACGGACGAATAGCATATTGGAGATTTCATGACCGCAACCAACCCATGCTCGCCCTTAGATCTAGGTGGTGGTTGGATCTCAAAAATTATGAAAATTATATTACTCCCTCCGTCCCAAAATAATGGTCCTTTTTGGGGAATTTAACTTTTTTTGGTAGTACAATTATTGCATTTGAAAAAAGTTGGTTTTCCAAAATTATCCTTTTGATAGTACATTTTTTGAGAATATCAATGTCATAATTGTACTTTTTATATTGTTTATTAATTTAAAAGAAGAGCAAAATAGGAAATTTATATTATTTTTGTACTTGATTTTTGAAGAGGGACTCATATTTTGAGACAATGAAAAATGGAATAAGGGACTAATATTTTGAGACGGAAAGAGTATATTACACTAGTAATAGTAAAATAATTTCAAAAAATGAGAAATTACATATATATTTGTTCCCTCGAAGTTTGAATCTTGGATCCATCATTGCCGCTAACCGACTTGGGTCAAGACCATTTGATTGGGCTTGGGCCTAAAGCTTTTGGACTTGGGCGTGGTTGGCCCGGACAGTTAGAATAAAACCGTCAGACAACCCACAGTAGTAGGGATGGTAATGGGAAACCTATCCTATAGGTACCAATGGAGATCCGATCCACATATACGAATTTTTTCTTTTTTTCTCATCTGTCGGGTCAATTAAATAGTGTTTTTTAAATATTCATAGGATATGGGTCGGGATGGGTAACCGTCCATTTCTTCCGTATGTTGTGTTTAATTAAAGAATGAATATATCAACTTCTGAATGCAGTAGTGGATGTGAATCTGGTTGGACAAACTACTCAGATCAATCTTCATATTCTGCTACATATCAATTCCAGAAAGATGGTAGTGAAGATTGCAGATACAAATTAGGAGAAAATGTGGAAGAGAATGGTGAAGATGAAGATTTGTGGAGATGTGGATGGTGTCGGATGCATCGTCTGGGCCTCCACATTTCCAGAAAGATGATGAAGAGGATTGCTTTCATGAAACTGGGTATTTTTGTTATGTTCTTCAGTTTCTGAGCAACCAAACAAGACAAAGAAGAAAAAGAAAATCAAACAACAAAGAGGCAAACATCAATTTTCTTGTCCTGATGACACTGCTACCTCCGTCGTCTCAAAATTATACATTTGATTATTTTAAAATAAACTTTTTAATTAATTAATTAATGTGTATTTGATTTTGTTGTTGAACCAAATAAAATAAAATAAAATTGAATGTATATTAAGTTTTGATTGTGAACCTTAAAAAAAAAATAAAAAAAAAAAAGGTCAAGTTGGGTTGAGGAAAATCCAAATCCATTAGGCAAGGATGGATCTAGGATTATGTTTTTGGGGACTACTCTATAGTTTAAAAAATTGGGAAGACTATTCTATATAACTTTGAAATTATTAACAAAAAATTTAAAAATGCCACCTCCTATAATTTGAAATTATTTTAAATTTTTTAATATAAGATATGATATTTTTCAAATTTTTGAGGGGGTGCGGCTAACCCTAACCCCCAGATCCATTATTGCCATTAGGAAATGAAAAGAGTAACACCATGGGGAATGAGGAATGAGAAAATGGAAAAAAATTGTCATAGGAGAATGGAGATGGAAATTAATATTCACCCCGTTGACCCCCGTTGCCATCCCTACACAGTAGGCTTGGCACCAATTCTGAAAACTACTTTCTTCTTTTTTGTTTTTCTCTTTGAATCGTAAAAACTGTTTGTAAATCATTGAATGTGATCTCCAGAAACTTCCATTAATGAAAACCTCGTAACAACAGATATGCCTAATTGAATGCATGCTTCAATTGCAACTTATTGCAGTGAGAATAGAGTTCTCAGGACATGGAGAAATGAACCCCACAGAGCTTGAAGAAGAGATCGAGAAGAAGAGGGAAGAATTCCACTCTACTTTCCAGCCATTCTACCGACGCTGCAAGAAGAATGAGGTTTAATTAGTGACTAATCCATATTTGCTAATACTAAAAAATCTAGGGTTTAGCATTGAATATTGCTATATCCACCAATTGGTGTACCAATTAATGTACTAATCGATGATATGACATAATTTTAAAGATTTTAGATATTTATAATTTGTGTAATGGACGGGATCAATAATAATGTCATAATATATGTTGGTACATTAATTGATACACTAATTGATGTATGTAGCACACCGTTTAGCATTTATGTCAAAAAGTATGCATTTGTGCAGGTGAAGTTGGAAGTTATACTCGCTGCTGGATATGATCCATGTGAAAAAACCATTGAACAAGCTCAAAATTATAATACTCAGTGGATTGTTTTGGACAGGTAATTAATTGAAGTCCTTGTTTTTATCTAGAGAGGTATGCAGTATCAGCAATGCAGTTATAAATCTGTCCATATCAAACAATATAGGCCTATATATCATTGAATATATCGGTATGGAAAATTCAAAATCTCAATATGTATCAGCCTATATTTAGAATCCTGCTAGAGACATGGAGACATTTAGACAATAAAGGCAATATAAAACATACTCACATTCTAATCCTCCGCTTAGTTTGGCAGAAAACATTCACACTTTCGATATGACAAAAAAATGAAAGTCGGAAAATATTTTTTACCTTTGAAAGGTGAAATACCTTTTACAAAGTGACATCTTACTAATGTCACTACACTGTAACGATCATTATTTCTTCCACTAGCCTATCAGTACAACCCACCACTGCTGCCATCACCACCACCACCATCCAACCACCACAATTACCACAATCACCTCCGCTGCCACACACGACCACCACTAGCACAAAAGTTTCAAAATCGTAACCGAATATAAGAAAATGTTTTATGTAGAAAAATATTTTTCACCAAAACAAACTCAGTGTAAATCTCTTTGTGATTAACCTTTGTGATTAACCTTTATGATTTTATTCATAATTGCAGTCACTTGAAGAAACATAAAGCACACATACAAGGTCGTGTAACCTGCAATATTGCAGTCTTTAAGGGGAAAGATGTTGCTACGTTGATCTCATCCAGAACTCCCGAGTACAAAACAGATGGTAAAAGTGTTGCCAATGTGGGTGTCATTGCCAAAGAAGATGACGAACTCCAACATGAAGTTCTCAATCCTCCTCCAGAAAAATCATTCATACCAGCACCAACAACGCCTCCAAGTCCTTGTTGGTACCCGCTTTCATGGAGAACTGGTTTCCCACGAGCTTTCTCCATTAGTGAGCTTGGAGAGATAACCAACGGCTTTGCCGATTCGAATATTGTTTTAGAGGAACATGAAAAGAAAGTTTACAAAGGGATTTATCAAGAAACCCGTGTTTTAATCAAGCTTTTCTCTGCCAGTGATGACCAGTTCTGGTCACTGCTCAAGATCCTTTCCCGGGTCCGCCATCGCAACATTTTAAACCTTGTTGGGTACTGCTGCACTGATGCTTCCCTGTATCTGCTCTGTGACTACCCTTGCAATGGCACTGTTGAAACAAACCTACTCTGTAAGTAAAACTCATCTTCAATTCATTTGGTTGTGCTACTGTTTCATATTATTACAAAAGAATAGGTAGTCAAAGGGTACTAACTATGTGCGTTTTAAAAAAAAAGGGTACTAACTATGGATTATTGCATATCCCACAAATGCCAACAAAAGCACACCCACGCATCAACTGAAGAGAAAAATACATAGAGAATTCACTTGGTTTGGCACAAATCTGCCTACGTAAACTGATGAAAGAGATTAATCCAATGCAAACAGTAGATAGTACAAACATGAGAGCAAAACCCCGACACCAATACTCAAGTACTGAAACAATGCCCATTTCCCTGTTTAAGGATAACTGAACCATGAAACCATACCGATTGGCTCATACCCTGTACCCGGGTATGTTCTGTCTGGCCCTACATTTCTATAAATCCTCTCAATCTCACATCACAACACAAGAATTCTCAAAAATTCCCTATTTATAGGCAAACTTAAAAAATTCTAGTCCCAAACCATTGTTAAAACCATAAGCATAATGGACTCCTTGTGAATTCCAGAATCTACAACCTAATTTAAATATATTTTAAAAAATCAATAACTATATAGGTCCTATAGAATACTACACAACAATATGATCATCGTTCTTCAAATTGAATGCTAAGCTTGTGTCGTGAATTTAACATCACTGTGGTCGCACAACATTGCATATCCTTTTAATTTTCATTTTGTCTTCAAGAAAATACTCTGCTTCAAGCTTAGATCAACAGAAAAAAAAGTGGATTTTTTTTTTGAAATCAAGCTCCATGAATTTGTAGGTGATGAGTCAGCAAAGAGACTTTCGTGGAGAGTTAGGTGGTATATTGCTCTAGAGATAGGCATCGGCTTGCGCTATCTTCATGAAGAGTGTGTTGATGGACCTATAGCAGACCTCTCTGTCTGTTCCACTTATGTTGTATTTTCTAGTGGTTCCACTGTAATGGTAAGTCTATTTTGTTGCAAGTGTGTTTCAAGTATATTTTGGCCTATTTTGGGCTTAGTGTTTATGATGATCATACACTTTTCAAAAAGGGTGTTGAGAGAGAGCCAGCTCATTGCAATATTTATTAGTCATAGTGAAACTCCTTTACTGTTCTTCACCCGTTAGACGTAGGCTTATTGTCGAACCAAGTAAATCTTTGTGGTTGTGTTTGTTCTGTTTTAGATTTAGTTTTTTTTTTCCCCCCCATCTTTGCCTTTGTCATGACAGTAATTAACAAATTCACTACATTAAATATTTGGCTTTCAGCTGTCTAAAACAACCAACATGCAAATCTCAACTAGATGAAATTTCTATGATTTTTTTTACCACTGCCATCAATCAACTCTGTTTAGCAGAGATGATTATCTCAACTTGGATGTGCTTTTGTTGTACTACAGTGACCTTAAAAACTGAATTTTTTTTTGCTTTCACTGTCATTCAAGCTTAGTATCTTCAACACAGCCAAGTGGCTCAAGGATGATCTTTCTCACAATGAAGATCCACCAGCCGAGTAAGAAATCTTCTTAAACTTCTTTTTAGTATCTTGCTTAACCACATCTTAGTTCAAAGTTCCTTCTTAAGATACTAACTAGAATTGTATTTGATGGTTGAAGAAGCCTGAATGCAGAAGAAGATAAGCACCTTTTGGCAGATATACATGACTATGGGCTGTTCCTCATAGAACTCATAACCGGGAAGAGTGCCCAGTATTTTCAGAAGCAAGCCAAGGGTCAGTCCTTAATTGATTGGGTAAGATGTTTAAGCAACTCCTGCTTTGTTTGATTCAGCGGAGAATATTTTTCTACGGAAAAGTTTTTTATAGAAAACATTTTCCAAATAGTAGTTTCATTAGAAAATATTTTCTAATGTTTGGTTGCAACCTTGAAACTAATGTGCTAGTGATGGTGGTGATGGTGGTGCGGTGGGTAAGAGTTTAATCCAAAAAATGTTTTCCATCTGTTAAAAGTAAAAAATGTTTTCCGTTCAAATGAGCTTGTCTTTTAATGACTTTTGTTTTCCATTGTACCAAATGCCAAAAGATACCAAAAAATAAAAAAGAAAAGAAAATGTTTTTCAATAAAACAAACAGAGCATCTGAGTATTTTACTGAAAATATGATATTGATAATGAACTTTTGTAATGATGCTTTGCCCTTTTTTTTTCTCTCTCCCTCGAACAATATCACGAAAAATAGCAGTTTTTTGTTTTTAAAACGAAAAACCTCAAAACAAGATCATTAACAAAAACAGAAAATCAAAATCTAGTTTTCATGTTCTGTTTCTGTTTTCATTTTCTGGGAATATTTGGCTAGAATTACAAAGTTTCTTTCTTCCAATGTGACTAAGTTCTAATCTCAGTTTTCATTCTGAATCAAGTGGATTAGCAAAGTTTTACATCTATTTGTACAACAGGCATTGCCATTTCTGGAAAATGGTTCCCTAAACCAAGTGATGGATCCAAGAGTGACAGACACTAGCGATACCGGGGTTGTATCACATATGTCACACGCCGCTTTGCTCTGTCTAAAGAACGATACGGCTCATAAGTTTTCTATAAGTGAGGTATGATTTACTTGGTTTATATGCCCAATTACCAAATCCTTCCCTTCCTTGTAGGTTCCATGTGAGACATGTTTCTTGTTAGGTGTAAGTCATTTGGCAACATGGAAGGGATTTTAGCCTTGTTAGGTAGTGATGTGGATCTAACCACCCGATCATATATCCAACTGCGTGGTAAGTTGGGGGAGTTGTAGGGGCAGAGGCCCATCCTTGAATGTGGGGGCGTTTTGGGGCTTGTAGCCTGACCCGAATTTAGAGTGAGGGTATTTTTTACTATTTTCATACTTATAACTTGTTTTTTGTAGTTGAAAGTAAGCAACTATCTCTATAATCTTTTATAACTTTTTGATCATAGTAAAAATCGCAGCATCTGTCGTCATAACCCTAGTTTTGAGATGAAACATAAACCTTGTGTTCTTTGTGGAAAATGGCTCTTCTCTAGTTGGGCATCCAACTGGAGGGGTGGTGTTGGCTTCGGTGGGCCCATCTAGGGATTCACTTTGATAAACTGAATCGTCTATTTTATAAAGTTTATTCAAAAAGTTCATCTATGTAAAAAATCAAGTTGATTGAATATCAGTAGCTATGTGATTGGATCACATGTAGCTTAAAAAATGAATGACAAAAATGATTTTGAGAATAGCCCTTCTATTTTTATTTATTTTTTAAATACAAATGTGATTCAATCATGTGACTATTGATTCTGATCATCTTAATTTTAGCATAAATGATCTGTTCAGTCAGCCCTACAAAATGAACAATTGGGATTATCTAGACGGGCCCATCAAGCTCAACAAGACCTGTCCAGTTGGATGCCCAAATGGAGAAAATCCAAACCCTTCTTTGTGTGTGTGATTTATCATTCTTGTGGGTTTGTTATCTTTTCATTTTTTTTTATTTTTTTGGTATTTCCTGATTAGATGTTTAAGATTCCTAACAAGCTTATCTCTATCTATTCTCCTTTCATCCGTTTCATGTGTTTTATTTTGTTTTGGTATTCTGATGTATAATGAAACCGTTACAGGTGTTAGCTGTGGTTCGTGGTGATCAATTTGCAGTGAGCAACTCTTGAAGTGGTGATCAATTTGCAGTGAGCAACTCTTGAATTCCTTCATAGATGTTTGCAGTGTCATTTTATGTGTAAAATAAAATTAGAGTAGATGTTTTCAGTGAAAAGTTTGCATGATTACATTTACAATTTTGCATATATATATGCATGTGAAATTTGTCACACCAAAACTTGTAAATGTCCACAAACAAGCAAGAGGAAAATGAATTCAAAGTGACTTCTATAGTTTAAGTTCTTTGTATGAATGAATGTGACAATAGGATTGGGATGTGTCATGGAAGTAATCATGTCCTTATAAACTATCTGAAAATTGATAAAAACAGAACACTCAAATTGGACCAGCAATAAATTTGAGTGATTCATGGCTATGATATTAGGCCATTCATTGTAAAAAAGGGTTGTAATTAACAATCTAAGATAGAGCTCACTCAAATATATATATATTTATGAATTAACCACTTTTTTTGCCTCTATTTAGTTGCACTTTTGCTATTGTTGTTCTTATCTTCTTTTCTTATTCCTATAATTTCCAAGTCTTCAGAAGTCGAATCAAATTTGTTGGTGCGAAAGGAAAAAACTCAAAGTTTGCTCAAATGACTATAATTTCAGCTCAAATTATCCAAAAAGGTGGTTGATTCAATTTGGAAATTTTAATCGTCTGCTTCCGCAGTGTACTTCTTGTTGTGGGTGTGTCTTGAATTCGACCCGGATGATGCTTATTATCCGTTGCCAACCCACACAACCCATTTAACAACTGATAGGTCTGACCCAGTATTGTATTTGGATCTGTTTTGACCCGTTTACAACTTTCAGATCCTTGTATATATTGAGTTACTTTGGGGTTCTAGAGTGGATGATAATGATCTTGTGAGTTAGGATTTGAGGGATAGAGTCGGCTTATTGTAATGTCTTTATTTATAATGAACTCCTTTGTCTTTCTTTGCCCGTGAATGTAGGAATATTTTTGAACCACAAAAGTCTTGTGTTTGTTCTGTTGTAACTTTTTGACTCAAATTGAAAGTTGTTGAGCTCAGGGCACAAGAAGTGTGGTTGTGCAAGCAAATATTGTGACTACATGACTAGGTTTCATTTCCCCATCAAATTGGTACACAAGAAGAGTAGAAAATATGGACAGAATCAAATGCCATATAACTCTACAATGTACAAAATATTAGATATGACAACATCAACATATAGCTCTACTTTGTTGAGACAATTGGTACAATCTTTTTCTCATTAAAAATTACAAAAATAGCACCGCATGGCATAAAAATCAAGGCAATTAACTTTTGGACAGATGAGTTTATAGATGGCTATTCCCTTATAAGAGCAACTCAAACATCACTAGAAAATAAAATTGTAATCTATGACCAATTGAGAAGTAGTGAAATTTGCATACTGTTTAACAATAAAGTTACGGGCTCAGAACTTTTAAGCATAAACTTACCTAAAAAATCAATGTTTGGTCCAGATTTAATTCTTGTATGGTGACCCAGTTTACTTATAAATTCTTCATCACCTCAATTTGTGCTTGTCGCACGTGCACGTGCATGTGCATGTGCATGTGCGTGAGATAGAGAGAGAGAGAGCTGTTTAATGCTCGCTATGCAAAGGATGCATGCTGAAAGTGAAACCACTCTCTTTCCATGCCCCATTCTAAGACCTCTATATTTATTGCCTATTGAAGAAAACAAACACCAAAACAAACTCTGGATAATCCACTCCAAGCTTATTAAAAATGGTGGAATTATTCAAAACCCACATCACAGACTCACCTATCACCAGGTTCATCAGAAAAGCCCCAAAGTTGGTGTCATTTAAAGATTTCTTTTTCACAGACTCATCCATCACCCATCTTTACCTTCTAACTGCAATAGCATTGATCATTGCAATTTACTGTTTCTCTTTCAGATTCAATTCCGTGTACCTCATCGACTTCTCGTGTTACCTCCCACCTAATCACTTACAAACCACCAATGCCAGACTCCTCGAACACTACAAATCATGGAAAACCTCGAACAAGAGGCCAGAGATTTCCTATCAAAAGTAGTCAAAAGGTTAGGGATTGGTTGTGAGACTTGTATGCCCCTTGCAGTGCTAGAAATCCCACCGAATGGCTCCTCTTCACAGTTGTCAAAGACATCTCCAAACACAATGTAAATCCCAAAAGCATTGACATTCTTGTGTCAAATTGCAGCCTCTTCTGCCCAACACCATCCATCACGGCCACAATTATGAACAAGTTTGGGTTCCAAAGCAATGTAAAGAGTGTCAGCCTCGGCAGAATGGGCTGTAGTGCTGGACTTTTATCTGTAAGCTTGGCCAAGGACCTTCTCAAAGTCCACAAGAACTCAATTGCATTAGTTCTCAGCATGGAAGTTGTTACGCCCAATTGTTACCATGGGAAAGCCAGGTCCATGCTTTTAGCCAACGCTCTCTTTCGTATGGGACCAGTGGCTGTTCTATTATCAACAAGAAGCACAACAAAGGGAAAGCCAAGTACAAGCTCCTACACCTTGTCCAGACCCACAAGGGATCGAACGATCAATCATACCAATCAGTCTTCCAAGAACCTGATGAAGAGGGGCATGTAGGTGTGTCACTATCAAAGACGCTTCTACGCGTTTGGCAAATTGCATTTGGCAGTGGCTTTAAATGTGACAGTGCAGTGTGGAAATGCATTTCGAAACTTGATCCTAAGGCTAGAAATGCATGGTCAGATTGCATCCATTTGTATCCTGTTGAGGTCCCAGATGTTTCTCACCATTGATTCTCTATGGCAAGATTCACCCAAATCATGAACACGTTCTCGGCTTGCATGCTATAAATGGTTTTCAATTTCATTAATAGAAATGCTTAAATAAAGACAGATCAAAATCAAGTAGGAGTGGTCGCAGTTCGGTTTTGAACGATTTGCAGATCAGTTTGAACCCGCCCGCATGTATGCGGTTTGGGAAAAATTCAACCCGCAACTGCCCGCAGTACAGGTGGTTTGTGGATTGGACTTTTTTCTTTAAAAATTTATTTTGGAGCTTTTTTTTTCCCATTTTTTAAATATTTATTTTGGGTCCTTTTTCCCTCATTTTCTAAAATGCTCCAACATTAATAATTAATGAATTAAAACTTATAAAATTAAAAATACAGCAAAATCAATTCCTAACACAAACATATCATTCAAAATCCCAAACTTTTAAATCAAATCATAATCTAACACAAGTACATCTTCTAAAATTCTAAACTAGATCGTCAATCTCATTCACTATCCACTACCCAACAATACAATTAAAGTAAAATCATTCAAAATCCTAAAGTTACCTAAAAGTAATTTTTCATTAACTTTTACATTCATTCAAAATGCAATAATAAAATAACAACGGCCTAGGTTAAAAAAAAAAAAAATTTAAGCGCGGGCAAGTTCTTGCGGGTGCGGGTTAAACCCGCAACCCGCAATCATGTCATATTCAAACCGTTTCTGCCCACATTGTGTTTGTTAAACCGCCTATTTGTATGCAGATCGATTTAGATTGAGCAAGTTATGCGATTCAGATAACTTATGTCCAGCCCTAAAATCAAGTCACTACGGGGCAAAAATTCATTTCTAAACCAAGATATTATAAACTTTAGGAAGATCTTGGTTTTATATCTAGCAAGGATATCAAGTTGCTTAGAGAGCTTTTTTTTGTTTCAAAATAATTCTCTCACACTGGTCCTTCGAGTGCTTTTACAGACCACGAAAGGTGGTGACGATTTTCATCACCAATGCATGTATGGACAGCCAAGTTCAGTGCAAACCACTCACTTTTTAATAATAATAACTATAAAAAAAAAAATTTAAATGAAGAAAATGATGACTTCGGAAATTTTAAGGGGATCAAAAATTTGATATTTTGCTAAATTTTTAAGAAAATGTTAAACTGCTAAATTTGACATTTTGTTATACTTGATTGAGAAATACGGACACAACCAATATAACAATCACACATCAACTTAATAATAAAATATATGAAGACGTGTGTCCGACACGTGTTGAAATATCAAACGATTGTCAATATTCCATATGAATCGGACACGGATACAGACACAGATACACAATTTTTTGGAAGCATCCAATCTTTTTAGATACCCGGTGGCACCAGTATATCAAAATACCGAAATTTGGCAGACTCTTTTCTGGCTCCAAAATGCCAAATTTTAACTTTAACATTAGATTTAATTTGACACACTACCTAGAATGAAATTCATAAAATTTTCCCTATTCCTATTCACTTGCTATCCACTAGTGTGAGTCACACACGCGAGAGTGTTGATTATACTGTCAAATTAGAATCAGAGCTAATAAGAGATAGCAATACCAGAAATCCAATAATAACTTAAAAAACTGAGAAATTGAATAATAGCTCATGAAGAAACTGAGATCATCGTTCAAAGAGTGAGATTCAAAAATCGATCTTTACTTGGTTTTCAATCGGAGATGTCTCACAACTTTGATCCTGCAACTTTTTGGGGTTCCAAATGTTGGCATTTTCGAGTATTCTGGTTTTTTTAATTTTTTAAATTTTTAATTTTTATTTTTCACTCCATGAAAACCTATTCCATTAGTGGGGGAAAAATAAAAAATAATAAAAAATAAAAATTTATATTTTGGCAATTAGGAAAAAAATCAAGTTATTAATTTATTTGGTTCACATCATCTCTCTATTTTGTTACATATTTTTTCAAAAAATTGACTTTTTTCCTATCTCCTAAAATAGGCCTAAGTTATGTTATTATTATTTTTTAATTATGACTAATTTTCTTCTTTAATTATGATATTATTTTAAGATATTTTATTATGCCTCATTTGTATTTGGTTTTGATTTTTTTTAGTTATAACTTAAAAATATAAAGTTGTACTATTTTATTCTGTAATTATGAACTGCCTATACTCTTTCACAATAAAAAATCACCCACAATTGCACTTACATTTATGTATAGTAGAGGAGAATGCATTCACCCAAATAGATTTCAACAAGTTAAACATAAGGGATAAATTTTATATAATAAGGGTTATCATTTGATTCGAATGGTCGTGGCTATACCTAGGCTCACTTAGTTTGAGCTTGTATCTTGACAAGGTCGGTCCAACTCAAATGAGGCTGGGTTTGGATTTAAAGTTTGAATCCTAATCCAACCAATTAGCTCGCCTATCAACCTACTTTAGCTAGTCTGCAAGTCCAAACCAGCGGCTTGTGAGATGTGCCATGGTCTTATCAAAAATTATAAATAAATACTGTACAGGGAGCAAATATTCTTCGCTTCCGTACTCCTTTCATCCAAGCCTTGCGTTACTCCAAACGGTGTCGTACAACCTGAAAGCACAACGACAATGAGCTGGCGGGTGTGTTGCTGGAAACCCCTCCAACGATCAAGTTAACACCCTTAGGGAGAGAAAGAAGACAAAAGTAAGGATAGCTCCGTATAAGGGAAGATTGCAGACCTTTTGCATGAAGGCGCCGCAGAGCTTATATAGCTTGTGCGCGCACTATCTTTACTGTCCTTTTCTAGACGCGCGACAGTACTATCCTCTCTCTTTTTTACACGTATGCACGTCAACATTGCCAAACAATGTTGGCCAAACTATCAAACGGTATTGACGCATACTCTAGGCGGATTCCTCACCATACTCCATTGCGCCATGTGGAATGTCTTAGTCGAGCAATCACTTGTAAAATCCTTAAGTATGCTCGCTCCACTGGTCCATACACCGAGCTAATTCAAGTCGATCTAACCCAACCATCTTGAAAACCGACTTAACTCTGGCCAGACGACCGCGAGGGGCTTCCTTAGCGTGATTCATGCCGTGATCCCACAGCTCGGCCAAACTTCGTGCAATTCTGCATGATTTAGTCTGGTCTATCATTGAGGCGCTGACCTAGCTCAGTTACAATCCTTGTCCCGATCAAGGATAGTGTTCTCATTCCACCTAGCCCGACCCACAACTCAAGCCCATTATCTAGCTTGGTCCCAACATCCGAGATACATGTAGCCCCATAACTAGGTCAAGAGCAAGCCTCACATTAGATTTTGCTTGGCCCATTTGTTTGGCACAAATCTCCCTCTCAAATACTAAAAAAAATCTTATAAAATATATTTAAAATTTTAGCCTAATAAACTAACCACCATGGGCCAACTCGTGTGCACAACCATGAATCTGTTTATGCCAAGCTTGTTTGATAAGGGCTAGGCCTGAAGTTTTGGATTTTTTATTGACCAGACCCAATAGGTTTGAGCTAGCGGTGCTCGCGGATCGATTTTTGACGATTTGATTTGTGGTTTGGACATACGTTTACAGTTTGGAGAAAATTGAACTCACAATCGCCCGCAGTACGGGATGTGGTTTGTGCTAATAGGGATCACGGATGTGCGAGCTATTTGCGGATTGAACTTTTCCTTTAAAAATCCATTCACTATCTAGTACCCAACAACACAATTAAAGTAAAATTATTCAAAATCCTAAACTTACCTAAAAGTAATTCTTCATTAACTTTTACATTCATCCAAAAACCAAAATGTAATAATAATAACTAGTTGGGAACCAAAATAAATTGTTGTCAAACTTCATCCAAACTCATTAAATAAAATAAAATAAAAACATTTGCAAACTCGCAAACTTTATAAAAAATGAAAATCATATAATTTATTTAATCTTCAATCTTTATAGAAAATCTTAGTGCTCTTTCTAAGAATTTTCTTCAAGAGAAAAAGAAAAAATAAATAAGGTTTTCTACCCATGTTTTGTGGTCTAAAAAATAAATAAAATTTGTGAAACAAACCGTTGTTGGTATTTTTCCATAAAATACAAGAAAAATATATAAAATGGATTAAATAGAAATGACAAAACAATTATTATTATTATTATTACTTATTATTAAAGAATGAAATATACAATAAACTATAGAATTAAAAAAACACAAGAATAAACTAAATTACATCATGGAACATATTACAAGATGGATTCAAATGGACATATAAAATAATATACAAGAAATTATTTAAATTTAAAATTTGAAGAACAAAAGATAAAGGATGCAAACCGAAACTTGTGTGATACCACAATTTCCTTAAAACAAATTCATCGCCTCCCAATGGGTGCTGGAGGTACTCTGGCGTCTGTCTTCCAAGATACGACGGTTGAAACTAGCTAATGCAGAAGCACCTTTTGAATAGTTTCGGCGAACTTGACAATGGATGCACTCTCTCTAACAAGAACCAAAGAATGGGTTAGCAAAAGAAGCTATGAAAAAATTTCTTTAGTATAAAATAAACAGCTCTAACTTTTTATCTCAAAACACCATCTCCATTTTCCATAAAAAATCTCTCTAAAAATCTTCTTCCAAGTTGGAGGAGAAATACCTATATTTATACAAGTAGGGGAATCCCTAGCCATAAAGGTTATACATCAATGGAGCCATCAAATACTATTAACCAAGGCTACCAACTCTAGCCATTAGGGCTAGAGTTACAAAGGTTGAAAACCTATGGCCATTAATATGGTCATCAACTCCATCATCAAAAGATAAGAGTTACAAAGGTCTAAACCTCCCATGTGCTTAATATATACAAATAAATATGTATATAATGATGTTTGAATAAACCAACTAGATAGGTCACAAAATGGATACTAATGTTGGGTCACAACCTAATCCAAATCTAATTCTCAAACACATGCACAAGCTAAGCCCAACACAATATAATTTAGCCCAAGCTTAAGATTAAATCCAAGTCTAAGTCCAAAACTAAACCCAACACATGCACAAGCACAAGCACAAACACAAGTCTAGGTCCAGTCCAAACTAAGGCTAAGTCTAAATCTAAATCTAAGCCCAACTTTATTGATGCCCACTTTATGAGATAATTCCCATTTACAACTCAATGGTTTCAACTCATTATTTTTATATTGTAATCTTCTCACTTGAGAAAATACAAAGCTACTTAGACCCACCTCAACCGGTGGTTGGGTCTCACTTTAATTTCGAATTAAAGTTGCCGAAAAACCATTATTTTCCAACAACCTTGAAGCTTTGTCCAAAGACAACAGAGAACTCAAATGTTGAGAAGGATTCTGAGATAGAAAAAACCTGCCGCCAACTTTATCTTTCCTTTCTACAAAACTTACAAGAAAATTTGACAGTTTAGATTTTTTTTTTAAAAATGTATAAAGATGCGGGCGGG
Organism: Camellia japonica; assembly: GCA_030407325.1. Lineage (NCBI taxonomy): Eukaryota > Viridiplantae > Streptophyta > Magnoliopsida > Ericales > Theaceae > Camellia > Camellia japonica. The sequence goes on along the minus strand of JAPPVO010000029.1, from coordinate 142,563,311 downwards.
TAAGTGCGAGTATGGATAAAACCCGCAACCTCCCGCAACCCGTAAAATAGGAAAATCCTAACCCGTATCCAACCCTAACGATTCTGCGAAACTGCCTAAATAGGTGCGGGCAGTTCGGGTTCAACAGTTTTTGCAGATCGGATGACCTTATACCCAGCCTCTGTTTTCATGTGGCAAACTAGCCTAATGTTCATCTTTATTTACAACAATGTGAGGTGTATAATGTGCCATTTGGACACAACTAAAAACCCTTGTTGGTTCACTATTTAAAAAAGTCAAGTTTGATTTAATAACACACATTTCTTTTGTAAAATTTAAACTAGCAATACTTGCTTATGCTAAAAAGTATACTTTTATATTAAAAATATGTTTAAAAGTTATTAGAAAAAGTAAAAAAAATAGAAATATGCCTAATAAATTAAATTTGTAACACACATATATATTTGTAGGGTTGGCATAAAATAGGGGTGTAAAAATGGCCCACGGCCCGTGGGCACCCCGAAATCCGCCCGGGGTGAGACAGGCTCGACTTGGTTATTATGCCTGGACTTGAGCCCAACCTGAAATCTTGGGCCTGAGCCGTCATTTTGAAGCCTGCCCATCCGCTTACTCAAGGCCCACTGAAAGTCCAGCCCATCCGAGACCTTGTGTCATTTTTGGTGGAAAAGAATAAAACTTTGGTGGAAAAAATAGAAAACAAAAAATGTCCAGGCCCGAGCCCAGGCCTAGGCTCGTCGGCTCGACTCATCGACTAGCCCAAGGCCCGAATACCCCTAGGCCTAGGCTTAATTTTTTGGCCCGTGGGTCGGGCCGACTCAGCCCAAATTTTGGTTTGAGCTTGTGCTGCTTGACACGGGCCGACGCAAGCCGAGCCAAATTTACACCCTTAGCATAAGATGGCTAAGCTAAGCTTGTAAGTTTTTTTTCTTATTTCTTTTAGGCTATCCCAAGCCAAAAATTTAAACCTAAACTTATTAAAATTCAAATTAAGTTTAAATATTTTATTACTCAACTTGATAAAATTATCTGCATTGTAGAAAAATTAATTATTCTAATTTAACTCATTATCTGTTCAATTAAAATTTACTTGATATCAACTAAAAAAAGTAAACAAATCAAATTAATTTCAAACTTTCAAATTAAACTCGAACAATCTATTGCTTAACTTGATTTGATTCATTTACAACACTATTCCTATAAATATATTAACACTATTCCTAGAAAATATTAGAGGAAAAGTGTTCATGTTTGATCATGAGGGATAATTGAGATAGTTGAGAAAAGTGTGAAAAGTTTGAGTGGTGCTATTAGCACCCCAAGAATTATGTTGGACCCCCAAATTTTTAGTTTTTTTATTTATTTATTATAATAATAACCTTAAATAAAATTACTAAAAAGGGCATCATTAATGTTGGGACACCCCATCTTACAATTAAACTTACACACCCACTATATCATGAATTAGGGTTTATGTGAACACCCACCTCCATCACCATTCATTCATCTTTTCCAAATCCGACCTTCAAAACTTACCCACTCTCAAAACCTTGAAAACCCTTTGGCAACCATTTGATTACCTACACTTCTCCGGCAATAACAATGAGTGGAAGTTTTTCGGGTAGCTAAGTAATGTTCGGGACTACAGGCCCCGAACATAGAGACTTCTTAACACTTTCAACAGTCAAAATTGTTAAGGCTCCGAGAAGTTTGCATTTGTTCATGTTCGGGAATACAGGCTTGAACATTACTTATTTGTTCAGTAACACCTTCCCGAACAAATAAGTAATGTTCGGGAGTACAGCTCTGAACATGGAGATTTCTTAACACTTTCAACAGTCAAACTTCTTAAAGCTTCCAGAAGTTTGTATTTTTTTATGTTCGGGAATACAGGCCCAGACATTACTTATTTGTTCGGTAACATGTTCCCGAACAACTATGTAGTGTTCGGGAGTACAGGCCCAAATATGGAGACTTCTTAACACTTGCAACCGTCAAAATTCTTAAAGCTCCCAAAAGTTTGCATTTTTTTGTGTTCGGGATACAAGCCCGGGCATTACTTATTTGTTTAGTAACGTGTTCCCGAACAACTATGTAATGTTCGGGGAGTACAGGCCCAAACATGGAGACTTCTTAAACTCAATGATGATGTATATATAACGATAAAAACCCAATAACAAATTTGAAGCAATCATAATAATCAAACACGACATATACAACTCAAAAGCATTAATGATAATTTGGGAGTGTTGTTCTTCATCTATGTGTTAGCCTTCCAATAATTGCGTTACTTGTTTGAATACATTGTACATAGTTTTTTTTTTTTTTGGAGGAGGGAGGTGTGGGGGTGTCTATTCAATTGAGTGTAATGTTTAAGGATAATTTTGGTATTATTTAGGGGGTGTAAAGAAATTTTTAGGGTTTTAAAAATTATAAATAAGGATTTAAAGAAATAGGGGGTCCAAATTAATTCTTGAGTGCTAATAGCATCACTCAAAAGTTTTTATGTTACTTTTGCCTAATGTTGTTTTTTCTAAATTTTAAATTTCATTTGTAAAAAGAATAGTGTGAATAACACCATTAAAAAAAAGACAAAATCATAAAACCTTTTGCATTATATTTGACAACCCAAATCTCAACCAAAAAAGGCAGAAAATTTATTGGGTTGCCTTGGGGACCATACAGCCATGCCATCCACAGTTTATTAATTATTTTTCCAAAATGAATTTATAATTTTTTAAAAATAATTTCAAAAAACAAAATTTAAAATTCAATATGTTGGATTGAGTTATCAGATATTTGTTTAGAAAAAATTAAAAACTAAAGTGAAAAAATTTAAAATTTTTATTTTGTGTTATTTTATATTTTTTGGGTATTGTTTTTTTTAACATAGATTATCACTAAATAATTTCATTAATCACATCTTTACAATCCAAACAAAAACAATTCTTGAACTTTCCAAAAATAGATTTCAACAAAATTTTCATTTATTTTTATCAAATTAATTTTTAATCTTTAAAAAAAAAATCAATCCTTCTCTCTCCATAGGAGTGTGTGGGGTGCGGTTCGGACAATTTGAGAGTAAAATTATAAATCAAATGACGGATTGACAAATTGCGATTTAGGTGGTTTGAAGCAAATTGACGAATTGAAAAATACTTTTAACCAGTTATCAAGTATTTGCAAAATATATAACAATAATAATATTTCATATATATAATACAAACTAATTTTACATAATAATTTTCATACATATAATCACTAATTTATAACAAATTTTATATATTAAATCTCTCTCACACTCATTTTTATTTTGATATTTCATTAGTAGTTAAAAAAAAATATATGTATTAATTATAACGAAACAAAATAATTTCAAAAACAGATTATAAATTTTAAAATTTAAACTATAATTGACAAATAAAATGATACAAATCAATATAATTTTAACAAATTAAAAACGATATCTTATACTGTCCTACTCTCAACTATCCTTATAATTTCAAAAAGAGTAATGATAGAGATATCAAATATTTTATCAAAAATTTTACAAAATGTCTTATATGAGTGTAGGACTCACACAATATAAGTCTCACATGAATCTCATACCTATATAAAATATTTGATAAAATTTTTAAGACCTATAACATTTTTGTTTCAAAAAAACAAGTTTCAATAAAAAGCCCGCACAATTTCTCCAACACACATTTGGCAGGTTAACCCCAACGTGGCCGTAGAAGAGAATTAAAACAAGAGAATGCACGACATCTGAGCTATGCATACTCACCCCAGAGAATCGCATCCTCCACCCAAAACGGAAAAGTTATTGGCTGGTTGGGGGCAACGCAGATGGTGCGTGTCATTCGTAAAAGAGCTGAAATTTATAATTTCGTGTTAATTGATTTAAAAATATAAAAAATATTATAATTAATGTGAAATATAGTTAAAATTGATTAAAAAAAACACCGCTCTGGATTATCAATAATTTTTTCCAAGGGTTTGGCTTCCCTCCTGAGCTGTTGTTGGGCTTATGAAGGTTCATTATAAGTTCTATTTTGACAATTTAAATCGTTCAATATATGTTGGCTTTTTGACTTTCTGGCTTTCGAAGGTTACTTTTGTAATTATGAGCGTGCCAGCAAGGATCAATTAGTCCTTACAGAAAATTAATTGCCAACCAATTATCAAACGATTGTGTTTTAGTTCTTTCAACCTCAATGAAGAGGACTTTTACTGGTGGCTTGATTTATGAGAATTAAGCAAATAACAATTAAATGAAGAACAATTAAAACATTTCATTAAAATGAAAAACTTACAATGATCCAAACTCAGCCTCGTAGAGGTTTACAGCAACAATCTACTTGAAACTACTCCTATGAACGAAGTGCAGTGCAGGAATTTTAAATTACAGAAATGTAAAGAACAGGAAATGTAAAACTGGAAAGGAAATAAAGTAGAATAAGACTGGTTTTTTGGATCTGAGTCTGGGGCTTTTTTCTGGGGCCTTCTCTGCTATTTATACTTCTCAAGGATGACCATCGAACTGCATTTCCAACCGTCGAACTGCTCCTCCATGATCGCTGATCATGTTGCCTTATAATTAGCTCCACTATGCCATCACTTGCAGTTAGGCTTCCCTCCTAATTTTGAATTTGAATGTGAGTAACCGTTGAAACCATATCACTTTGCATCTCTTTGCTGATCCAATGCTACTCAGATCTCGTAATAACCAATACTAACTACCACGTGTACGATCATGATCGAAGACTTGAATAGTCTTCCTGTATTACCCTTATTCTGCCACGCGTCGAATTGTAATTGGCTTATACAAAATATGTAGCCAACATTACCCCCCACACTAATATACCCAATACTTGGTGATATTAGTGGATCAAGGTCTTTTATCCACGTCTTAGAACGTGCATGGGCTTTGCATTCTTCCAGAAATGCAACCGTCATTCATCATTTGCATTAAACTCTCTTTCAATCTTTTGAACACCCCCACCACCTTAGTATTCGAACAAACTGATACATTTTTATGGCCAAATCAATTTTCTCCTCTATTGATCGAGCACACGAAGAGTCATCTGATGATGCTGTTCCTCCTCGAAAGAACCTCCATGCATTAATTAGCCACCTTTACCCACCTTTCTATATTCAAGTCATGGAAGCCTTTGCAAATTATCAACCCTTGGACTACGAACACATTGCCCTTAATCCTTTGATTCAGAAAGTTACAAATATGGACATGGGAAGTTCTTCTTCTGATTCACCCTTGGACTACGAACAAACTGCCCTCAATTCTTTGATTCAGAAAGTTACAAATATGGACATGGGAAGTTCTTCTTCACAACCCTCTGCATGGGATAAGTCTGTGGCTTCTTCTTCCTCTAGGGCTTCTGACTGGGCAAGCTGGTCAGAACCTGAGGCCTGTGATTTAAGGGAGCGAATTAACCATCACTTTGTCTAGTTCACTGACCCTTTAGAGTTTCCTTCCTATGCGCGAAGCTCGGTGGTTTATCCTTACGTGCCCATCGACCGCCGACGTAGTTTAGAGGACAATCTGCTTGTAGCATGTTATACATCCTTCATGCCTACAAAGATAGTGCACGCTACCCGACGCCCAGAAAAGGCACAAGGGTACAACCCATCGTTCATAGCCCAGAAGGCGAAGCTTTGCTCTTCTGACTGGCTCGATTATATTAATGCCCTTGTTCCTTCTGCCCTTGCTCCTTCTCCCAAAATGGAAGCTTCCATACCTCCTCCTCCGCCAAATCCTTGCTGGACAGAGAGACTGAGGCTTGCCCTCTCTACGGATAAGGTCTTTCCTCCTTACAAGCCTCCACCTTCCTCTACTCCAGCTGAGCGGAAGCAAGCCCAACTTCTGCTTGCGGCCTTCTCTCACTTGCCTTTTAATGTTCTTGAGGACGATGTTCCTCTCAAGAACTTTCGATGGGTTTGTGATATTCTAACTCGGGGTCACGTCCTCAACCCCCTCGCCCAAGCAGAGCTTCATATGTTTTTGGACCAACTCCCATTGCTTCTTCACTGGCATCGGACTTCTGTGGCCACCACTCAATCTTTGGACCAACTCTCATCCCTTCAAGTTCATGCCCAGTACGAAGCAGAGAACCTCATTGAAGAATTCAATAACTTCAAGAATAAAGACTCTGTGCACTGGGATGACTTGGATATGGACGAGTTGAAAAAAGGATTGAGAGAAACAGTGTTCGAAATAAAGGCTGAAGAGCTATTTTATGAAGTGAGAGCACATTAACTTCAGCAGCCAATCCTAGAAGAAATAGAGGATAGAATAAAGAAAGAACAGAAATTCATTGATCATAGTTGGACCAAATTTCATGATCTTGTTATTTATTCTATTCCTTACTTTTATGAACTTGAATTTGTACCCAAAGAGGGCCATTCGATGTAATTGCTCTTGCTTTAATACAACTAAGACTTTTCTCTTTGTTTGGCATTGTTTGATCTTGTCCCCGTTTGTCTTTAAAAGCAAATTTAGGGTTTCGAACTGAACAATCTTATCCTTCGAATCTAGACTCAATCGTTTTAAATAAAACACTAAAAAAAACCAATATGAACTTTTCCAATTTATGGAATAAAGTTAACAGTTTTTGCTGATTTTCATTTAGAATCAGTGCTTCGAATTTAACAATCTTACCCCTTAAAGCTTGTTTTAATCATAACCGACATATGGTCATGGTTAGTATGATCAATCAGTTTTAAATTGACCATTTTTGCTTCGAACAACAGTCCATACTTTCAAAAATATGGAAACTCCTTTTAAGGGCTGCACTGTTTTAGTCCGAAAAGACAATCTCTTTCTGTATATATATAAACTAACTATTGGTTTTGATGTTTCGAACACCAATTCCCATCCTTAAGGGGTCTCAAGTTTTGCTTCGAAGGACATTACTTTTATTAAGAAACCTAAAACAGGTCTTTAATCCCTTTGAAGTAAACAAATACTTGAGCATTCTTACATCTTTAGGTATGGAATGTGCTTCGAAGCCGGCTTCTCAGTTTCGAAGCCGTTGTTATTTGACTTTTGGTGCCAAAATCTGGTTTCGAAGCCAAATATTTTACTTCGAAGCTGGCATCAACATCTGGGATGTGTTTTTCCCTCAAAAAGTATCAATATTGAAGGAAACTCTTTGTATTTGTACTTTTAGTACTTAACGAATTACGCGATATATTTTCCAGACACAAAGGTTTTTAAAACCCTTTTATTTCGTGTTTTGAAATCACTCGCTCGCTTAACACACAAACCCTTCCCTTCTGTTAACCCTCTTTTCCTTGTTGCTTGCTACCAATGGATTCTTTCTCTCTGAAAGTACTCGCTGGCAATCATATAAGCCTAACCATGGCTTTGAAAAGATATATTGATGAAGAGATCGCTAAGTTAACAGCTGATGGGTCAAGTGCCATAGATTGACGCCTTTTTGTTCCTCGCCATAGCAACAAACAAGAATATGTCTTAGGTCCCATCTTTCGAGAAGCTCCTGCTCAACTTCCAGCTTTATACCCTCGCTTGGAGGACCACTTTCTTCTCTATGAAGGGGGGCTCGACTGGGGAAATTGGAGAATGACCAGACCTCACCGTTGCTGGCCGACATTGAGAGCTGAATAGAAGGAATGGTATGACAGAGTTGTGCCTGCAAGAGAAGATGACCTGCAAGAGCTCTGTATTCTTGATGCCCTCCGTCTTTCCAGGTTTATCATTCCTGAAGACCCTTTCTTGATTCCTGCTGCTCTTTGCTTTTGGAACATGGCTTTTAATTTTTTTCAGTTTCGGTGTAGCATGATGGCCCTCACCATTCTTGATATTTGCCATCTCTTAGGGCTTTCACCCCTTGGCACTCCTTTTACTCCCAGCTACCCAGACCTCTCTGTTAAGTTTCCTCTTTCACCCTTAAATTCCTCCTACAGTGACTTTGTAAAGGCTGAAAACAAAAGGGTAGGCCCCGTGAGAGATAAAGAACTCTTTTCCTTTATTTTATACTGGTTGTGTAAATTTCTCTTTTGTACATCATCTCAACGAATTATGCCTGAATTCGCCCCACTTGCGAAGGCCCTTGTTTTGAAGAAACGCATAGCCTTGGCCCCATATCTCTTAGGCCATGTTTATAGGGCTTGCTCCCAATTTTGTGAGAAACCTCTTGACATCAACCAAGGAGGCCCCCTTTGGGTGCTCCAACTCTGGCTCTTCGCTTACTTCACTGATTTGCATCCCAAATGCTTAAAATTCCTTGTTCAGGACCCTAGCACTTATGGGGAGAAATATGATAGAATTGTTCTTTATCCTGCTTCCTTTGCCTATTGCCTCACCTTTTTTTCACCAACTTCCTATTTCTCCGACTGCCACCTTCTTCTGCCCCTTTGATGCCAACAAAGGACCTGCTTGGCTACAAACATTCTTGGCTGATAAGGAGTGCTCCACCCCACCACACAAAGATATGTGGGTTTTTATTTTGCTACCGAGGGAGCTGTTCATTGGCACTTTAAACCCTCGAGTTTATAAGTGTATAGCTGAGGTATACTGCCCTTCTCGATTTGCCAGGCAATTTGGGTTTACTCAGGGGATTCCCATTCCACTTTGCAGCCTCTCGAATGTCCATCTTACAGCCAGAGACCTCAGAATTCCCAAATCAAAACTAGAAGAGGCAACATTTAAACTGTTAAAAGAATTAAGTGAGTTCAAATTCGTCCCATTCCTTCCTTCTGGCTTGGCTTTGAAAAGATTTCAAAACTGGTGGACAACCAATATGGAAGTGCGCCTATCCGTACACCCTCATGATTTACTGATAGGGTTAGGAGTGCCTTCGAAGGCTAAATTAACAACAGTTGAGAACATTCCCTCTCTTTCCACCGCTGCCAAAACTGCTCCTGCAGCCTCACCTCCTCTTACTAGAGTTACCAGAGTCCTGAAAAGTCTGAATCCCAGATTGAAGAGAGAGAGACTGAGAAGGAGCAGGAAATACCATCACCGAGAAGAAAAAGAAAGAAGATGACTGTCTCTCCTTCTGATTTGGTCGAAGACCCTTCTCATGAGGGGGCTGCCAAAGCAGTAGAGGAGGAACATTCCAGAGAAATAATTGTTTTTCAAAGAGTTGAGAAGAGACGGCAGCAGCAATTATTAAGAGATGAAGCTGCTGTTGCTGATGCAATCCAAAGGGAAACTGCAAGAAGGCAACACATTGCTGAGCACTATTCCCTTCGTAGCTCTCCCATTGTTGGTATCACTTCTGAAACAAGTAATTTCTTTTATGCCTCTGCTCCTTTATTCTTTTGTCAAATTCTTGGTATTAAGACTTGACATTATTTTGTACTTCTTCTTTTGCAGCAACAACTACTGAGCCTATTCTTCCAATAAGGACTCCCTCAGTTTCAGTTGAAGTTGATCAATTGCAAAATGTGAAGTCTATTCAGATAACACTCCCACTTCCTAGGCCTACATTCTCTGTACCCTCCTTGAGGCCTAGTATTCCTGCTCCTTTCCCTTCTGGCTTAACTCCATATCTCCTTCATTTAACTTTTGATTTATCTCAATTTAATTCTCTTTCGAGCCTTGTTTTTCCTCCTCCTCTTGAGGGAATTCCAGATGCTGCTGCTTCTCTGATGGTAGTTGATTCCCCTATAGAGGGTGCTGGCAGCTCTCCAACTCATAGTTTATTATCTCTGCCTAGTTCCAGCCCCTCTTCCCTCAACCTATTGGTGGCTAGAACTATAGAAACTGCTGAAGATGCTCCACCTATTTCTCTTATTCCTATGCAGTCCTTTGTGCCTTCCACTAAAGCTTTTTCTGCACCCTTCATGTCCATGGATGAGGTAAACATCTTCGAAGCGAAACTAGTTAGTCTCTTTGACATACCTTCCACCTCTCCAATAGCTAATGATGAGACTGAGCCATTAGTTCTGGCTGATTCCTTGCTAGAAATTTTTGAGAGCTCTTCCATCAGTAGTAAGCCTTCTTCGCCTCTGATAGACTTGGACAGCTGCCTGGAGCTGTTGACATCCTTTTCGAGGATCCCTTTTGAGGCCTTACAGAGGCCTATAATAAGAAATGGCTTCCTTCAGTGCTGCAAAATCGTTGAGCAATCCGGCATGACTGTCTCAAGTTATTTATCTCAGGCAGCAGCCACTATTGATTTTTACATCAACATTTGTCATGCTGCCAAGGCTGCAAAGGAGAAATTGGTTAGAGACCAGAGCTTTGTTTCCACAGTACATACTGAAGTATCAGAGCTAAAGGAACAACATTCCTCTGTCTCCCACTTTCGAACTCAACTACTGGAGAAGAAAGTTCAACTTGAGAAGGAGCTATCTGCAGTTAACCAGGCTTTAATCCAAACTGACACCAAGTTGCAAATTACCAATCAAGGACTGGCTGACCGAAAGCAAAAAATGACCACAGCCATCCAGTTGTTCTCATCATTTAAGAATAGAACATCTATTGTAAAAGAACAACTAAGACATTGTAATGACTTTTGGGCCAATTTATGGCAGAATGTATTCAACTCTTTATGAAAAGCAAATTCTTATTTATCATTTGAATATTCTCATGTTCTTTTACTCAACAGTTATTATATTCCTTGTGTTTCCCATATAGTTGGCAAATAAGGTTTCAAATATCTGCCATTAATCTTTTTGGAATGTACATATCCATTCAAATTTCTCAAATGGTATGCTCCAAAAGGCAGGACTCTATGAACTTGATATGGTCCTTCCCAGTTAGGTGACCATTTGCCAAACTTATGGCTTTTAATCCCTATTGGGAGTATTATCTTCCATACCAAATCACCTTCATCAAAGCCAATGTGTTTGACTTTTTTATTATAGTTTTTGGCTGCTTTCTTCTTTTGAAAAAGAATGCTATTTAATGCCAGAATTCTAGCTTCATCTATGCTTTCTAACTCCAAGCACATACTCTAATGGTATTGCTCAAGATCTAACTGGTCTTGACATCTTACCCTCAAGGACTTAACATTAATTTCCACAAGTAACACTGCATCATGCCCATATACTAAGGCATAAGGAGTGACTCTTGTGCTTGACCTTGGGGAAGTTCTATAAGCCCACAATACATCCAACAATAAGTTATGCCAATCCCTAGGATTGTCTTCCACAACCTTTTGTATTTCTTTTTTCAAGGACTTATTGGATGATTCAGCTTGACCATTAGCTTGTGCATAATAGGGGGTGGAATTAACAAGGCTAATTCCAAACTCTGCCACAAAAGACTTTACCATTTCCCCATCAAATACAATCCCATTATCAACAGTTATAGTCTGTGAGATACCAAATCTATGGATTAAATCCTTAATGAATCCAATGACCTCAGTCTGGTCTACAGCCTTGTATGGCTTAGTTTCGACCCACTTAGTGAAGTAATCAGTGGCCACTAAAATGAAACAATGATGCTTCGAAGAGGGTGGGTGTATTTTCCCCATCATATCCATGGCCTATCCTCTGAATGGCCAAGGCTTCACTACTGCATGCAGGTCAGTTATGGGCACATGCCTTATTGTGCCATGCTTTTGACATGCCTGGCAACCTCTTTCATATTCTATGCAGTCTTTAAGGATAGTTGGCCAATAGTAGGAATGCCTTCGAAGCAACCATCTCATCTTCACACCAGGCTGATGAGCACCACGGATGCCTTCATGAACCTCAGCCATAGCTGTCAATGCTTCTTTTGGGCCTAAACATTCCAGCAATAAACCATCTCCCCATCTTTTGTAGAGAGCATTACCATACATCATGTATTGCATAGATTGCAATTTAATTTTTTTGCTAGCCTTTGAAGATGGGCCAGCCAGATACTGCATTATTGGATGCCTCCAATCTTGTTCTTGTAAGTCATTATGATTGACTTTCAGGATCACATTCATTTTATTTAAGGGTGGTATTAATTTCTAATATGTTGTTTGGCTTATGTCCCTTTAAGCATTATCCCTTCTCTTGAAATTCGAAACTTTCTGAGCCACATCATTAGCTCTATTATTCAAGAATCTTGGGACATGAGTTACATTTGCTATTTGAAATTGAGAAAGCAGATGTAATGCAATAACATAGTATGGCAACATGCTTATACTTTGACATTTGAAAATCCCTTTCACTTGGTTAACCACCAATTGAGAATCTCCAAATATGTCAACTGCATGAACTTATAATCCAATAAGAATTTCCAGTCCCATTATTAAGGCTTCATATTCAGCTTGATTATGGGAGCAAGTAATTTCATCCACTCTGAAACCATGCGTGGTTTCTATTCCTTGTGGTGACTTAATTACCACACCAATTCCAATTAGATCATTGGCTTTTGATCCATCGAACCACATTTGCCATGGTTCAACACTAGCCATACCAAATTCCATTATCTCTTGGCTTTCTGTTTGAGATGGATGGTCTGTCAAAAAATTAGCTAAAACTTGTCCTTTTACTGCCTTTTGGGGAACATATTCTAAATGAAATTCTGATAAGGCTAGTATCCATTTGCCAATTCTTCCCCTCAACATAGGTCTAGATAACATATACTTAACCAAATCTATGTTGCAATTACCAAGACAGTTGTAGGCAAAAATAGTATTTTAATTTCATTGCAGCAAAATACAATGCAAGGCACAGCTTTTCAACAGCTGAGTATTTACATTCACAAGAATTTAGAAACCTACTAAGGTAATAAACAGCTTGCTCCTTGCCTTCTTCATTGTCTTGGGCTAAGAAAGCTCCCAATGAATCTTCTGCTGCAGCTATGTACAACTTCAATGGCTTATCACCCTTTGGTGGCATCAGCACTGGAGGGTTGGCCAAGTAGGCTTTGATTCATTCGAAAGCAATTTGATGCTCTGCTGTCCACACAAATTCCTCTTCATCTTTTAGCCTTAACAAGGAAGAAAATACTTTAGTTTTCCCTGCAGTATTAGAAATGAATCTTCGAAGAAAATTAACCTGTCCAAGGAACTTTTGTAATTCTTTCTTACTTGATTGAGGTCTGGCTTCAATGATGGCTTTGGCTTTATTCTGGTCAATCTGTATTCCTTTCTTGTGTACTACATAGCCCAAGAAGTTTCCAGATGATACGCCAAAAGTACACTTAAGAGGATTGAGTTTCAATTTGAACTTTCTCATTCTTTCAAAAGCTGCTTCTAAATGAAATAGATGCTCCTCCATGGATTGGGATTTCACTACAATGTCATCAATATAACACTCTAAATACCCTCCAATGAGGTCATGAAAGATAATGTTCATAGCCCTCTGATATGTAGCCCCAGCATTCTTCAGGTCAAATGACATTTTAACCCATTTGAAGGTGCCAATATTTCCAGGACATCTGAATGCTGTCTTGTGAACATCCTCTTCTGCAATGCAGATTTGGTTATAACCAGAGTGCCCATCCATCATTGATAAAATTTGATGCCCTGCTGAACTGTCTACCAACAAATCTACTATAGGCATAGGATACTCATCTTTTGGAGTTGCTAGATTTAAGTTTTTGAAATCAACGCATACTCTTATTTTACTATTCTTCTTAACTACATGCACAATATTGGATAGCCATTCAATATACGGCTGTCCTAATAAAACCTGCCTTGAGTAATCTAAGAATTTTCTCTTTAACTTTCTGAATCACTTCTGGACTCATTTTTCTTGGTTTTTGCTTGTATGGCTTGAAATAGGCCTCATAGGGGCCTATGTTCTACTAATGACATATCCAATCCTGGTAGTTCATTATAAGACCATGCAAAACAATCTTTATATTTCTTCAGAACAACCAACAACTGGTTCCTGTCAAGAGCATTCAACCAAGCACTTATATAGATGGGCTGTTGTATAGAACCTTTCCCCAAATTTACTTCTTCTAAGGGGTCTTGTATCTGAGAACTTACTGAAGCTCCTTCTTTGATTCCTTCTGCCTTCGAAGCAATCTCCTTGCTTTGTTCTGCTCCCAGGTTCTTTGATTCAACATCTTTACCCTCCTCTTCATAGACAAAGTTTGTCCATAAGGCTTTTTTTTCTTGTATCTCCTGGACTTTTGTTTCAATGTCCAATGCACAGTATTTATCAAGGGCCAAAACTCTGGCATGTTGCTGCTTCTGCTTGTAGCCAATTATCATGGCTTCTTTCTCTTGCTCTTGCACTTTCTGGACTATTGATTTTACATCCAATATTGAGAACTTAATTAGAGCCAAAGACTTGGCTTCTTGGGCTTCATTTCTTTGCCTACAACCAGGCATCATTGTCATCCTTAACGACAACTTCTTCATCAGCACTCTCCCGGACTAAGTGCTTCAGGTGTGTCACTTCCTCATCAGCCATCACTTCGATTGAGCCATCAGGTTTTCTCAGTATACTAAGTGATGTCACTTCCTCAATATACAATTTGGCCTCTGCGAAGTCTGCATAGGCTATGAAGGGTTGAGGATCTGCATCAATTTCCTCTGTCTCTCCATTGCCCAAGGCAATCATTATTTTCTGATGCAAAGAGGAAGGCACACACTTGTTAGTGTGAATACAATCTCTACCAAGTAAAGCATTGTACTTAGCATTGCTGTCGATAACGAAGAATGCCGTCATGCAGTCCCTGGTTCCCACACTCAGGTTGATGGGCAGAATTCCCTGAGCCATCTGTTTGTCTCCAGCGAAGCCAGCAATGGTTGTGCTGGTTGGGATTAACCTGGGGTTCCTTTTCCCTAGTTTCTTCAAGGAAGATTTCGGTAGTAAGTTCACTGCTGCCCCATTATCCACCAAGACTCGGTTCAATTGTATCCCATCGAAGAAGGCCTTGATATACAAAGGCTTGACATGCTGTGTCATAGAGTTCGAGGGATACTCAAAAGGATATGAGAGGTTAGTACTCACCTCTTCTTCACTCTCGTATTCAGTTTCCATTGGGGTAGCCATTCCGGATTCATCTTGCACCATACTCACTTATGAGTCTTCACTAGAGACTGGAATTGGGTCAATTTCTTGACCCTCTTGGTTCTCATCTCCAGCTTGGAATTTATGCGGTAGTATGTGTATCATATTCACTGATACTAGAGGAAACGAGCCAAATTGGATGGCTGGCTGTACCTGTTTCTCCTCTTGGCCACCTTGTTCAGTTACTTCAAAAGCATCTTCCATGCTGCATTCTGGCACTTCATTACTAACAAACTCCTTCGAATGGTCTTTTTTTACTGGCTTTTCAACCAAAAACGTCTGTTCAGCCATGAAGGCTTCGAACATTTCTTCCTCAACCATTTCTTTCTTTTGGCCTAGGCCAACTTCTTTTTTTGTCTCGCTATCACTCTCCATCAAAGCCTTCTCTAATCTTGCTAGACTGGACTTCTCTCTGGCTTTTAGTTCAGAGTGAACTTTGGCCAATTTTTCTTTGCTACAACCCATTTTGTCTTGTAGAGTTGGTTTTGGAGTATGGTCTGACTTTGGATTCTTCTTTCCTTCTGTCTTGACCAATGAAGAGTTTTCTCCACTTTCTTTCAAGTCTTTCTGGTACTGAGTGTACCTATGTTGAATCTTCCTCCTTTGTGATCTAGAAATTACGGGAACCATATCTGGTTCCTTTGTTTTTGGGTGTTTAAGCAATACCCAATTGTTTGGAGCCACCAAAGGAGGTTTTGATCATCCTACCTTGGTTTCCAACAACATCTCTTTGGGTAGACACTTCCCTAGGTTTGTTCTGCATCACAAACCAATCTGAAACTCCAGGTACCCATGAACTTACTGACTCAGCTGTTGAACTGTTTCTTTCCTCCTTCGAAGCTATCTTCGAAGCTGGCTGTGAAGGCCACTACTTGGCCCTGACTTCATGTTTTGGGCCTAACTCAGGCCTTTGATGAAGGTAGCCACTTTCTGTCCCGTGTGAGGCTGGTCTAGGGGGCCAATCTTTGGCTTTGATCCCATAAACTGAACCCTTCTCCAGTCTCCTTTCAAGATGACTGCTTTCCATTCTGTAATAATTAGGTGGCCTGGACTCATATAAAGGTCTCTTGCCTTTAGAATGCATTCTATCGGCTATTGGCTCAACCATTAATGGCTGCTGCCTAACACTAGTTGGGTATGGCCTTTTTTTATAAGCATTGGTTGGTTTAGGACGCCTCTACACATCCTTGTAATACTGCTTCCCATCAATTGGAAGCCCTTTCAACCACTTGTAGCTCAGTCTGCACCTGTGACACATCCTTTACATTATAGCTGCCTCTAAAGAATCGTCATCCAGTGCTTCTTCATCAGAGTCTTCCCTCTGGTGTGAGAAACCTTATCCAATAGCTGGTAGATTTCCAGTGTCTTTCTTGATAGTTGTCTGGTTGGCAACATGCATCTGCACATTGACTTCTTCCAATTCTTTCAAGGACAAGTTTTGGAAGTCTGGCATAATGACATTGGTTGCCACTTCTCCAATTTCTGGAAATGGATTACTGTCGATCCCCATGGCTTTATCTGCTTTAGGTGAGAATTTTAAACTTCCTTTCTGAATTTGTTCTTGGATCCTGTCCCGAAAAATAATACAGTTTTTAGTCGAGTGAGATCAAGAATTATGCCATTTACAATACACTTTTCCTTTAAGTTCATCTGGAGATGGAATTTTGACTTCTTTTGGTAACTTAAGGAAGTTGACCGCAAGCAAATAATAAAAAATGTCATCTGCCTTAGTTAAATCGAAAGAGTATTTCCTATGAAGGTCTTTCTTTTTAAACTGCTGGTCAATTGTTGTATCCTTATGAATTAATGCCTCACAGATCACAGGTTCTTTCCCCACAATCTCTGCTGCATCAATCTCATAATTAGGATCTCTATAATATGTCTTGTACGATGCATTATTTCGATCTTGTTCTTCCTCTAGTAATGCTTCATACCTAGTCACCTTATAAGTTAGTTCCACTAAGTCTCTGAACTCAGTCGAGTCAAACTTCTTTCGAAGCCTAAACTCTAAGCCATTTTGAGCCAATCTCACGAATTCTGGCTCTGGGAGGATGACCCTACATTTGTTTCGTGCTCTTTTAAATCTGGCAATAAACTGAGTAGCCTTCTCATCAGGCCTTTGACTAAATCTTGCCAAGTCTGCCATGGAAACCTCTGGCTCCGATTGGAAGAATTGGACATGAAATGCCTCTTCCATTTGTTGCCAAGTTTGGATAGAGCCATGTGTAAGGTTAATATACCATACAAATGCTCCCCCAGTTAGAGAATTTGGGAATAATCTTAACTTCATATAGTCATTATTAGTGAATTCACTGCATTGAGCAGCAAACCTAACAATATGCTCCACTGTTGACTGGTTTCCATTCTTATAAAAAAGGGCAAAATCTGGTATCCTGAAACCTCTTGGGTATTCATGTACCCTATCTACCCATTCTGGGTACGGTTTCCTGTACACAGGAGTCTGGACCCCCCGAGCCATCGGTCCACACATCTCTCTAACAATATCAGCAATTTGGTCCCTAGGGACCATATTTTGTGCCTGCTGAACCGCTACTGGAGGGACAAACACAGGATTTGGTGGACAATTTTGTGCCTGTGGTCCTCTTGGTCCATAAGGGGGTATATTTGAGTCTGGTTGTCCCTGTGGTGCAGGTTGCTATTGGGGGTGTGGGTAACCCCTTTGAGTCTGTCCTGCGAAAGGATCTGCGAAATGTGCTGGAACAGGTATTGTGTCTCTTCCATTTGTAGGAAAACCTTCCAACCCCCCGAGTATAAATTCGAATAAGGGATTAGTGAACCCCCTCGTGCCGGGTATGGCTTCAAACATGGGATTTGGAGCCATTCTTATACCATTTTCTTGTATTGGGCCAGATCCACCAATTTGCATGGCTTCACTGTTAAGTACTGAGGCATTTTGACCTGCTATAGGCCTCGAAATAGGTTCGTTCAAAGACTGAGGTGATGGTCTTTCATAGTTTTGATAACTAGTTTGACTATTAGAATGTCTATTAATTTGCATAGGCTGTTTATCTCTAGCCAATTTTTGCTGAGGGACATTTGAAACTTCCTCCATGTGTCTTGCGTTTGTTAGTTGGTGGTTATTCATTCGATCCAAAAAGGATGTTGCCCACATTTCCATCGTGTTCATTAACTGCTGTCCCATGGCATCTACTAGGCTAACCCATGGATTTATTGGCTAAGTAGATGGAACAGTGGATGGTCTAATTCCTTAGTCTCGTCCAATATTATGAACATGTAGTACTTGTTCCGAAGTGCTGGTCTGTTCGACCATAGATTCTGATAAAATTGGTGTCTCCACAGGATGTGTTATCACATTATCCTCTGGATTAGGTATTTCTACCTCTCCTTCTACGCCTTCTTCCAGGCGTTCATTTTCTCCTTGTCTCCTACGTCTAGCCATTTCAATTAGTCCCACCGGGCGTGCCAAAAATATATGTTGGCTTTTTGGCTTTCGAAGGTTACTTTTGTAATTATGAGCGTGCCAGCAAGGATCAATCAGTCTTTACAGAAAATTAATTGCCAACCAATTATCAGACGATTGTGTTTTAGTTCTTTCAACCTCAATTAAGAGGACTTTTACTGGTGGCTTGATTTAGGAGAATTAAGCAAATAACAATTAAATGAAGAACAATCGAAGCATTTAATTAAAATGAAAAACTTACAATGATCCAAACTCAGCCTCGTAGAGGTTTACAACAACAATCTACTTGAAACTACTCCTATGAACGAAGTGCAGTGCAGGAATTTTAAAGTACAGAAATGTAAAGAATATGAAATGTAAAACTGGAAAGGAAATAAAAGTAGAATAAGACTGGTTTTTTGGATATGAGTCTGGGGCTTTTTTCTGGAGTCTTCTCTACTATTTATACTTCTCAAGGATGACCATCGAACTGCATTTCCAATCGTCAAACTGCTTCTCCATGATCGCTGATCATGTTGCTTTATAATTAGCTTCACTATGCCATCACTTGCAGTTAGGCTTCCCTTCTAATTTTGAATTTGAATGTGAGTAACCGTTGAAGCCACATCACTTTGCATCTCTTTGCTGATCCAATACTACTCAGATATCGTAATAACCAATACTAACTGCCACGTGTACGATCATGATCGAAGACTTGAATAGTCTTCCTGTATTACCTTTATTCTGTCACGCGTCGAATTGTAATTAGCTTATACAAAATATGTAGTCAATAAATATATAAAATTCGTCGAGTATTATATACTTATAAACAATCACATTAATTAGATATCGATAGTTACGTGATCAAATTAATTTTGTATAAAAAAAATAAATAATAAAAACATAAACAATTAATAGAAATTTAATCTAAAAAAATTATCAACAATATTCGATCAATATAATATTTTACACACCTATAGTATTCAACGATTTTTACCTATTAAATAATTTGAATTATTAAAACGAAGCATGTAATAAGCGGTCACAGATGCAACGATATCCTCTGATCCGACCATCCGATCACAGGAGAGAAGCGAATCCCTTTTTTCCAAAACGACAGTTTTATGCTTTACGTGGCAAACAGTTCAACGGCAAGCACACCACTTTCCATACGCCCACCCAATCAAACAACAAGGTACCCCCCAACCCAAACTTCAACATTGTCGGAGTCAACATCAACCAATAGACGTGGATCCCACTCCTTACCTTCTCGACACGTGTCCCCACTCTACAGTGCCAGGGTGGTCTCTTTCTCTCCTCACAGCAGGCAACGGCACAGTAGAGAGACAGAGAGAGAGAGAGATTTTTTGGAGAGAGAAAGTGTTGATTCTGGTCACTGTGCTTTTGGCTTGGACTCTGGAAACCGATTCGGATCAGCGTCGTGTTGTTCAATCTCTAGGGTTTCGATTGATTCTATTCACTTCGTTCAATCCATCTATTGCAGGTGAGTTTTGTGTTTTCTCTGCTTTTGGCATTGGAATCTGTAGCTATAGCGACTAGTAGATTTCTCTTCACTTTATTGAATTGATCAGAAAAAAATGGGGCAGAAGTGTGGGATCGATCGGTTGGTTGTTTTAATTAAATTGCAATGTGATAATCTGAATAATTGTTCTTTGATTGTGATTTTGTGTATGTGTATTTGTTCTTGATAATTTGCTTCATGTTTGTTGCTTCGATGTTCTCTTATTGATGTCTAGTGCTCTGTGTTTAATATTAATTGCTATTGCCGTCAATCTAAGCAATTATGCTTCGCATAAGGAAAAAAACAAAAAAAGAATACAAAGGTATCATCATGAATAGGTTCACTATTTGTATCTATTTGAAAAATGAGATTCTTTATATGCTAACACCACAACAAAAGGAGTGTTAGAAGCTAACAATATCTTGTGTTGTCCACTTGGATTACAAAAACTAACAAAAGCCACACAATTTTCTCTTAATGTTATGCCGGCGATGTTTTAGAGAAAATAAATAATCTATTGTCATTTCTGAGCTATAATTCTTTGCGATATCTTTCTTTTGTCTTTTTTGATAACTGGGTGTACGGACCAGCTTGTGCATATCTCAATTAATCCCAGGGCCTGAAGTTAACAACTGGGAAAACTTCTAGTAGCCTCTCCCTCCCTCCTTCCCTCCCTCTCTTTTGTTTTTTTGTTTTTGTTTTTGCACACTCGTGTGTGTACACTTCTATTTAAATCATATCCAACCTCCTAGTTTCTCTAGTAGAAGTCTCTTTGATTAAGACTTCTTTCACTATTGTTTTGATGTAACTATCCATCTCATTTTGATATAACATTGGTTCTTAGTCTAGATTCTACACTCTTTTGTCTTGTATCTGCAGTACAATTTTATGAGCATCGTTGTCCATTTGTGTTTCTAGTTTGCATGTGAGCATGGTTTTGCATTTGAGCATCAACTTTTTGATTGTTAATTTGTTTGAAAATGTTTGTTGGACATTATGTCTTGATTCATCAATGAGATGAGTTGTTTGCTGTGAATTGGAAATTTGGCTGGTATGAGAATCATTATGATATTAATGTCGTGCCAGCTCTTTGAAGTTCTCAAACACTGTCACTTTCACTGCACCCTGCTCCTTTTCTCCCCTTTGGACACATAGACATACCGTAAGTCTAAAAGTTTATGTGATATTTGGAGTGCCTAATGCTCTACATTATCCTAGATTTAGGCATTTTCCATATCTGTACTTTGGTCTGATTGGTAAGATTAGCAAATTCTTATGTTATAAAATTTTAATCATGTGGCTATATCATTATCTGTCTTTTTAGGACTCTGTGCTCTCTCCACTAATACAACAATTATGCAATTGTATTTCTTAAATGCTTTATAGTAAAAATACTCTCGGTAGATATTTCATGATCTCCTAGGAAAACAAATCTTATTAATTGGATAATGTGTGAGCTGCAGTGGTAGATGCCACATGTATACTGAAGGTATTTTTGCTAAAAGTAATCGATAAAAGGATGCAGTTTCAGGAAAAAAAGTGAATTTTTTTTTCTATAAAATGAAAAGATGTCAGATGTTTGTGGCATTCTAATGCTCTTTTTGCAAGCAAGAGATTACTCAGAAAATGAGAAAGTAGCAATCTTTAAAGCATTATTTTTTTGGTACATCAGAGGCTGTAGCCTAGGGAGGGTGGAAGTTTTGCATTTGGCAAGACTTGAACCCTTAACCACCTATTGAGGTGGAGGGGTTCTGACCATTTGAGCTAGCTCCAATTGGTTATTCTTTACAGCAATATTGAAGGCACTTAGCATGACAAGAACATATTATAAAAAAAACAAAATATAGATATAAGACAAAGCATCACATGAAACGGCCAACAAGATGGTCAACCATTACAGTCAAATGTCTTGCAAGATAGTAAAATGGAGGTTGGGTTAATGCCACTTCCCCTCCACAGCATCCTCGGTCAACGGGGACGACACTAGGTAATGATCCCTTTTCTCTTTCAAGGTAGTACAACCCCTATATGCAGCTAGTCTTTTTGATCCTGCCATTCCGGAAAACCAAAAAGAAAATAAAAAACATAAAAAGCCAGCAATTCTTTGGTAGTACAGTCAAATTGGGAGTTTTCTGGGGTTCTGATTGTCGTTGTGTTTAAAATGTTGATTTCTCCGTTCTCAATATGACAATTGTTTTCATTTTCCAGAGCATCACAATTCAAAATAAGAGATTCTGTTCCATTGGTTAAGGTTAAGCAAGGTGTTTAAAATGAGTTAATTGAAAGTTATCAAGGCCTGCTATGGAGAGCAGTGAAAGGTTTTTTTTTTTCCTCTTAAGCATCTGTATTTTTTCTTGGTGATAGAATGTCAGTTTTTACACATGAATATGGATTTTAATGTACTTCAATACATTTCATGATATTTTGGTTAAAATGTAATGTATTTTTTCAGGTTCTGTGAGAAGGTGTTCTTAAATGGAGACATCTATGTTGGTAATTTCAAGGGAATCTTTCCCCATGGCAAAGGAAAGTATACTTGGTCAGATGGAACAATCTATGAGGGTGATTGGGAAGAAGGAAAGATGACTGGGAAAGGAGAGATTTTTTGGCCATCAGGTGCAACTTATGAGGGTGATTTTTCTGGGGGTTACCTTCATGGATGTGGCACCTTTACTAGTTGTGATGGGTCTGTGTACAGAGGAGCCTGGAGAATGAATGTTCAACATGGGTTTGGAAGAAAAGAGTACCCTAATTCTGATCTTTACGACGGTTTATGGAAAGAGGGACTATATGAAGGCAGGGGTAGGTATGCTTGGAGTAATGGTAACACATATATTGGAAACTGGAAAGCTGGGAAAATGTTTGGCAGAGGTGTTATGAAATGGGTGAATGGTGATCTTTTTGATGGGTCTTGGTTGACTGGGTTCAGACATGGGTCGGGCTGTTACATGTTTGCAGATGGGAGTTATTATTTTGGGACATGGACTAAGGGTCTAAAGGATGGGCAAGGAACATACTATCCTACTGGAAGTAAACATCCATCACTTAGAAAGTTGTGTAGCTTTGACAAACACCAGGGCAAGAGCAAAGGGTTGCTATCTCATAGTTCATCCTTGAATTTGGAGGAGTGCAGGGTTCCAACTCCTAGTGTCAAGCGTAGTCTTTCTGAAAAGATTTCTATTAATGGATTTTTAAGAGGTGCAGGTCGACTATCACACAGGACTACGTCATTGGATGAAGGTTGTAGCCTTTGTCACTCCACCAGAGAGTTTTCATCTTGCGACACTTCATCAATGTTATCTCATTCCGCCGATGGACCTCAGCGTGAGGTGCAGGATAATACTACTGTAGTTTTTGAAAGGGAATACATGCAAGGAGTTTTGATTAAAGAAAGGATTAGAAAAAGTTCAGGAATATCATACAAAAGGGAAAATTGGAATAAGTTTCATGCCAAAGAAGTGAAAAAGAGTTCATGTGTGAACATTTTTGAAGGCTTACTCGATAGGAGTTATTATCTGATGCTTAATCTGCAACTTGGTATCAGGTAACCAAAATGAGGAAAAAGTTCCTATCCTGCTACTATGATTATTGTTGTTATTATTGTCAGCAGTTGTAGCAATTAGTTCATTGGTCATTTGTACCTATCTGTAAAAGATCTCACTATTTGATTTTGATTTTTTCTTGAAATGTACAACATAATATGTGAAAAGCATCCTTCATTGCTGGAACATCTCATTTGAAGTTGACAGGTACACTGTTGGAAAGATCACACCAGTACCCATGCGTGAAGTGAGAGCTTCGGATTTTGGAGAACGAGCTAGAATACAAATGTATTTTCCGAGGAAGGGCTCCCAGTTTACACCTCCACATTATTCTGTTGACTTCTATTGGATGGACTACTGCCCTATGGTATTCAGGTATTTATCGATCATGTGATGCCAACATCTTTGTGTTAGCATTGACCTGTGCGGTTTTCTATCTTCATATTTGTAAATTGTAATCATTGAAAGCTTGGTCATGCGTACAATGAAGCTGTAACTATTTTTGCTCTTGTTCGAAGTTAAAAATAAGAATTATGCTCCTGCCATGGTTTGGAAAAATTTAGTGGTTAGGTTTCATTACATTTTCCCTAAAGTTGGCTCATCCTGGTATAATTTGTGGAGCAGAAAGAGAAATCAGAGAAGTAAGGAGAACGGACAAAATTGGGGAAATGGAAGTTTAGTTTGCTCACTAGGAGGTTACCCTAATATCTTTATGCATACTTAACATGGTACATTCAATATCATTATATTATGTTCTAATTCATTCTATGCATTTCTCAAATTGATACATGGAAATCAAGCAAACTCAACTTGCCTAACACACCATGAAAGAAACACCTGAATTTCCCTTAATAAGATCTCATCTGTTAATTGATTTTTTTGGCTTTGTGAAGGGAGTACAAAATTTTCTATTTTGGAGCTTCTCAGTAATAGTTGGCCATTTACTTTAACATGCTTAGTTCTTTCATTATTAGATTGGGTAACTGCTACTGCTTTTTTGTCAGAATATGAATTCATAGCATCTTAATCACATGACCTCACAATTACTGTGAACTTTTTTTTATTAGCCCTTTCCACATCACCAGATACCCCTATCAAAGTTGTGTATCTAGAGTTGATCTCCTATCTGAGGTTGATCTTGTCAACTGCATTTATAAAGGTTAAACCTTTGAGTACCCATGACTTGCAAATAGGATGTTCTGCGGAGGACTGATTTCTGGTAAACACCTGATGAGAATCCTCCTGGTTATTCATCCTGTGATAATGCATGACTTGCCTCACTCACTGTGTCAGTATTATTTTGTTTATTGGGAGACAAATATATTAACCCACCCAACTTTTTCTAGCAACAACCTACCTCTTCAAGAGGTTTCCACTTTTATCACTTGAGATGTGATTAGCCTTAGTCAGGTTATGTGAACAGTCTAGAGTCTCTTAGAAGATTAAGAACATACTTTCTTCAAAGTAGGGTAAATCTGAACTTCAACAAGTCCCTGTTGGAGAAAAGATAGAATAGGAATTGAAAGCATGTGTAAGAAGTTAGTTGTGGCATCTAAATATGATTGAAAGTCATTTGAGACTAAGATGATTTTATTATATCCAATTAAGACCCCTGAATTCACCAGCACAGAGGGGGTGGTTTGATTTAAAGTGAAATTGTTACAAGGAAGAGGGATGGATATGCAAGTTGATACCATGAGAAAAGACACGGTTTCTCAGATTAATAGAGGATATGGCTCTAGACAGAGCAAAGTAGAGAGAAGGAATTATGTATATGACCCAAGTACCTAAGCTTTTTTTGGCATGAGATTAAGTAAGACTTACTTGAACCCTACTAATTGCTTTCTCTCTGATGATATGCAGATTATCTAACTCATTATTTTCTTTTGTTCTTGATGAAAAGGGTATGTTCATGGGCAAAGTTCGAATTCACCATATGATTGACCAACTGTATTTGCTAGTAATTAGTTACGTAATGCCAGAAAAGAGGCACCCATGGAAGCCTGTAAAGGCACTACTGACCAATGCCTTATTTCCACCAGCAATTTACTCCAAATTGTTACTGCTTGTAGTGTTAAGCAAGTAAAGCTATGGTTACCAACTGTAGTATGCTACAAATTAACACTCTTCAGAAGGAGGTGACTTTTTTTCTCTAATGGATATGTTTTATGATAATTAATTATCTGTTGGCATTGCCAGTTATGCAATTCATGGAAACCCAGATCATGTTCAAGTTCATCATCATCATCATCATCTCATCAAAGGCGGCAACAAACATGATTTTGTTTCTCCATCTATGAATTTAACGGAAAAAACTTGGTTCACCATCATCAAGGCCTTCATTTCTCATATATGTAACAGAGTTGGCATTAGATAGATATTTATACTCTTGCCTGACGTTGAGTGCTGGCTTTTTTTATAACTTATTACTACCTCTCTTTACATTTTTTATTGTGCCGTATACATTTAGGGACTCGTCCTTCTTGGCCTCGTCTATAACTGTCTTTGTATTTTAAAGCTAACATATTACTTTTACTGTCTGTTTGCATAGTACACCACCATCTGTATTTTAGCTTCTAATATTTTGTAAAGCTATAAACTCTCAATTCCCATGGTCACATTTCTATTTTTTTAGAATATGATTGTCATTTTTTTATGACTTAAATGATGCATGGAATCACATTTTCAGGAATTTGAGGGAGCTGTTCAAGCTGGATGCTGCAGAGTACATGATGTCCATCTGTGGTGATGATGGTCTGAGGGAACTTTCTTCTCCGGGGAAAAGTGGCAGCATTTTCTATATTTCTCATGATGGTAGATTTTTCATTAAGACTTCACGAAGATCTGAAATGAAGGTCTGAACATAGGGAGACATCTGTACTGGGTTTTGTTTGTTATGTTTTTTCCCATACCCAGCATATTATTATACTTGCCTATTCACTTGAATTTAGTCGTCAGATAATCTCATATAAGATCTATTACCTGAAAGAAATAAAGAATTAAGTATGAAGATTTTCCATTCAACAGCTTTTTAATCTGAGGATAAGCAGATACTATCGTACTTTCATATTATTTTGGATTTGATCTCCACTGCTTAAGATCATGTTGAAGTTTGCCAAACCTACTTAAAAAGATAATGAGCTTGAGAGTAAAGTCTCACCCTATGGCCCTGGTATGTAGTAAGCACAAGCTTCACTTGTTGACCAGTAAGGAGTTTGAGCAATAGAGTAGAATTATATTTAATATTAGTTTGAGCAAGAGAGTATAATTATATATTCAGAACTTAAACAATTATATATTTCATAACTTAAACATGAAGATTTCATTCATGTAACAATTATATTCTAAAAAATGCAAAACAATTATAGAACATTGTAATACACATGATGCATTCCTCTTATAAATGTTTCAAAACATATTTAGAGTGCATAAGTTGTGCTTTCAAGAATGCATGACGTTATTATTTTGAACGTATTCATCACATAAGACACGCTTGGAGGGTTCAAGAAGTGTCATTGAAGTGTCGATAAAGTGTTTGTTATTATGAATTTGTTTATTTTAATTAAGACACGTTGAAGAAGTATCAGATACGCATTTAGGAGTGTCTGAAGATTGTCGGTGTCCGACACGATGCTTCTTCTGTAGAAGTGTCTGTGTTTCGTAGATATTAATCTGCTTATATTGATTTTTTATCCTCGTGAATAAAGGTTGCTGACAGTAATTTCTTTAATGATCTTTAGGCTCTACTCAAGATGCTGCCTAGCTATTATGAGCATGTAAAAGATCATGAGAACACCCTGATAACAAAATTTTTTGGGCTCCATCGAATAACATTGAGAGGTTTTAAAAAGGTATTTGGTAACCCATACAGCTGTTGTTTTCTCTAGTGCTATAATTTTTACTTTGCAAGTGCAATCAGTGCAGGTTTTTATAATCTATTTCATTTTCAGGTATACTTTGTAGTCATGGGGAATATGTTTTGCACTGACTTGCGAATACATCGTCGTTTTGATTTGAAGGGTTCAAAGCAGGGACGATTCACAAATCCGGATGAGATTGATGAGAGTACCACTTTGAAAGATCTCGATTTGTCATATGAATTTCATATGGACAAATTGCTACGAGAGTCACTTTTTAGGTACGTTCCTTTCTTTGGAGGTGTATGATGTTTGCAAATTAACTGTTTATTCTAGTTCATTGATAAGCCGCAAATCTTAATGATAAAATTTTGGGTTATTTAAGCCAAGTATCCCTTAACTATTAGCGAACATCTCTTTATCCCCTCATCCATGAACTCGTACATTTTGCCTGTTTCAACTATAAAAATGCATCACTTCCATCCCCTCCAGAAGGGGGCATTTGTAAAGTTTTTATAGTTGCGATGGCCAAAATATATGGGTTCATAGATGAGGGGTACAAAGTGATATTCGCTAATAGTTGAAGGGGTCTTGGAGTAATTAACCCTAAATTTTTAATAAAGAACTCTAAAACTAAAAGATTCACTACAAGTTCAAGCCATAAATTGCTTTATTTTCTGTGTATTGCCTACTGCCTACTAGTGAGATTTAGTTAATACTAAGAGATCACTGTCATCCATGCTGCCACTTTCATCTTTCTTTTCTTTTTCTTTTTTTGGTTTGTCTTCTTTTCCAAACCCAAATCCATAGCAGAAACACTACATAAGGGATATTGTCAATGAAAGACTCCTTAAGTCCTTCTGGAAGGAGTCCTAAGTGTGAGAATATGCCTATTCTATTTAGTGTTTCCTTTTAGGATTAGGACTTAGTGTTCTATATCTATTAGAATGAACAAATAGCAGCGACAGAGATCAAAGTACGAACAGTAGTCATCTTGGCAACAGGAGCAAATGTCTCCTCATAATCAATACCATATTCCTGGGAGAAACCTTTGACAACCAGACGAGCTTTGTAGCGCTTAAGAGAACTATCTGAATGAGTCTTGACTTTGTAGACTCATTTGCAACCAACCAGATTCTCACCAGCAGGCAATTCTTATTAGCAGGCAAATGAACTAACTCCCAAGTCCTAGTTTTCTGTACAGCAAACAACTAATCCTCCATAGCTTGAACCCAATGAGGATCCTGACTGGCCTCCTTGTAAGATTGAGGTTCTACAAAAGAGTGAATAGCAGACAAAAAGGTACGATAGGAAGCAGAAAAACAAGTATTAGATCAACCCAACTTGTTTGGAGGATGACGTGCTCGAGGAGGATATCGGTGTGCAGTAGGATCAGAGTTGTCAGAAGCAGGAGGATCAGCAGCAGGGGCAGAGACAACTGGTGAAAGAGGAGCCTTGCGACAAGAATAAACTAACAACGGAGGAGGAGAAGAAGTCGAAGGAGGAGAAGCAGCCAGAGGTGAAGCAAAAGGAAAAGATGGAACAAGCTCAAGAGGAACTGTGGAGATGTACTCATCAGACGGGACTTTAGAAAGAAATGGATCAATATGAACCAAATCTTCTTTGGAAACTGGGGCGGTGAGAAGAGGAAGCTGAAAGTAAGATAGACGCTCGAGAAAGGCAACATGGTGGGAGACATAAAGGCGATGGGAAACAAGGTCATAACAGCAATAACCTTTCTGAGTAAGACTATAACCCAGAAAGACACATAGGACAGACCGAGCACTAAGTTTGGTTCTATCTTTACGGGGTAAAATGATAAAACAAGCAGACTCAAACACACGAAGGAGGGAATAATTAGGAAGTTGAGAAAACAGAGCCTCATAAGGAGACCGACCAGAAAGAAGGGGGGTAGGCATACAATTGAGAAGAAAGTAGCAGTAAGAATTGCCTCACCCTAAAATGGAGCCGAAACGGAGGCAGAGAGAAGGAGATACCTAGCTGTTTCAAGGAGATGACGGTGTTTACGCTCAACTCAACCATTTTAGGCAGGTGTATCCATACAAGAAGTTTGGTGAATGGTTCCCAATTTGGCCAAATATTCACAGAATTTGGTTTTAAAGTATTCCCCACCCAAGTCAAACCGCAACAATTTAATAGTAGACCCAAACTGTGTAGTGACCATAGACTGGAAGGTACGGTATATCTGGTAGAAGTCAGACTTATGAGTCATAAGATAAACCCACGTGTAACAGGTGCAATCATCAATAAAAAACACATAGTATGCAGAACCCCCTTTAGTAAGAATAGGAGAGAGTCTCCAGACATCAGTATGCACAAGAGAAAAAAGAGAAACATAAATAGATGTACTTTTATTAAATGATAAAGCTGACATTTTAGTAAGTTTACACCCCCGACGTTCATCAATTTGACTAGGAGAAACTTTACCCAACAATCCTGACTAAGCTAAAGACCGTAAGCAGTCAACAGACAAATGACCAAGGCGAGAATGCCATAAGTAAAACTGACTCGATTGAGAATCTAATTGAAATGAGAAAAGTGCAGCTAGAGAGGTGGATAAGGGGAGATGCAAGTTTTCGACCACATAGAGATCTCCAACTCTACGACCGGTCCCAATCTGCTTCTTGGACACCCGATTCTGCACACAATAGACAGAAGAGGAAAAGATAACATCAAAACCAGACGTATCTAGTTGACTGATTGATAATAAACTGACAGATAACTGAGGGACATAAAGAACAGAAGGAATAGTAACAATAGACATGGCAGAGGGTAAGACAGACCCAATAGACAGAATAGATATACCAGACCCATTGGCAGTATTAACAGTAATAGGAATGGGTGGGGGAATACAATTTTGAAGTAAGGAAATGTGAGGAGTCATATGATGAGAGGCACCAAAATCAAAAAGCCAGACAGAAGAAGGAATACCTGAAGAGGACCCAAGCAAACCTAAATGAAGAAAGGTAAGAGTGGAGGCAGATGGGGATGGCTGAGAGATGGACAGGATATGTTGAAGTTGTGCAACTTGAGCACTCAAGGAAGCCATGTCAGGATCGGGAGTTGGAGTAGATGCAGTATAAGCGGCAGGAGGTCGGAAAGTACCCGAAGTAGGACCACGAAACTGTGTCTGAGTAGACGAAGTAGGCTGACATCCCTTCTTGGGAAAGTTGTTCTTCCAATGACCCCTCTGATGGAAAAAAGCACACTCATCTGGCTCTAAAGGTCCTTTCTTGGGTTTCGCAGTGGCTTGAAGCTGATGAGGAGGTGGGGTTGATAACAAGGGAGGCCTGGCAGGAGCCAAGAAGACAGAAGGAGGCAGAGTCTGACTGGCCGCCTTAAGACGGATTTCCTCGGAGAGGAGCTCATGAACAATAGCATCCACAGAGGGAAGAGGAGAGCGGTGAAGGATGTTACCTTGGATAGCCTCATACTGAGGGGAGAGAGCTGTTAAGAACTGCACTAAACGACCTTGCCCTCGAAACTCCATATAAGCGTCCACTATCTTGAGACTAGGTGGTTCCATAAGAGCCAACTGATCCCAGAGACCGGTCATCTCAATATTGAAGTCCTGAATAGTCTGATCTCGTTGACGAGCACTCAGAATAGTTGTTTCCAACTCATACCGCTTGGCAAAGTTGGATTGTTGATATACACCTAGTAAATAATTCCACACCTCCTTGGCAGTACTGTACTTGGAAAACATCATTCCAATACGGTCATCCACAGAATTATGAAACCAAGTCAGAACTTGGGCATTATCACAATCCCAAGTGTCATAAGAAGTTAGATACCCTTCTGTTTTTGGGTTCGATGGACGAGAAACAGAACTAGAAATATAGCTCCATTTTTTTTGACCAAGAAGAAAATTCTTCATAACACTGGCCCAATAGGCATAATTGCCACCAGTGAGTTTGCATTTGATGGCTTGAATTTTAGTATCAGACATTGTAATAAAACAAGGTTTTATGGTGTCCAAGAATAAATAAAACAAATTAATTAGAGGGGTCAAACAGAGAGCTTGATACGAGAGAGATGGCGGAGCTGAATGTCAACGACATATCTGAATAGATCTGAAGAAGAGACGGCGGATTTGAAACGGTGACTCCAACAGCGACGGAGAGACCAGGATCACGAGTCTGGTGAGAGGCGAGGTGAACGGCGACAGGGGTGAGATGATCGGTGGCAATTGTCAACCACGATCGACTTGAACAGAGGCCAAACGAACCAGATGGGTCGACTCGAACCAAGACCAGATGAACCGAACCCAATCTTGAATAAGATGGGTTGCACGTATTCACAAGGTTGAACCAGAGAGTTCAACGAACAGAAACAGAAAAGCTTCAACAATGGTTGCTAGGGTTTCAAACCAGGCTCTGATACCATGTAAGTTTTCTAAATGAAACTGTATATTAGATTGAATTAATTGAAAAAGAATACACCAATACATCACTTATATAGAACACTAAGTCCTAATCCTAAATGAATACATCACTGATATAGAATTCTAATAGATATAGAACACTAAGTCCTAATCCTAAAAGGAAACACTGAATAGAATAGGCATATTCTCACACTAAGGTCTTCTTAAATTTAATATTATTTTGAATTTTGTGAATTTTGTGGCATACCATGTTACCTGCATTCTTCTAAATTTGTGAAGTTCACTTGTCAGACATTTGATTTGACTCTTTGGATAAATGTGTGGGATGTGTCCGACATCATGTCTAGTTGGACATGCACTCAACAAGCATATCTAAGTAATAATATTTACTATATAATTATGCAAATGACTTCCATTTCATGGAATACATGGTCCATGCTAGCTTATAAACTTAATTTTGCCCTAAAAAATAAAAGAAGTGTTTAAGAATTTAAAATTCAGCTGTATGGGTCCATGGACATGAGATTTAGATAAACTGAACACGTAGACGTGTATCCGTTTCCTGTACTCAAGTCGATGTAACATAGGTGGCACGTTTCAAACACGATGGAAGTTTTGTTCATTTTAGATGTGTAGTACCATTGTGAATATAAACACACACACACATAAATATTATGTGTAGGATGTACATCGAAGAAAGGAATGTTTTTGTTTTTTGGTTAGGTGAGGGGGAGGGGGAATAAGGGAAGGGGATCCTGGCTTGAACCCGAGTGCCGAAGTTGGCTAACCCCTAGGGATCTGGTGTTTTCATTTGCACTAATGATCCTTGCTGAAGGAACTGTTTCTCAAAGTGAGTGGGAACTGTTTGTGCTGTTAAAGCCCATACCTATGAAGCACGGACACGGACACGGACACGGGACACGATACGGACACGCAAATACGCAAATTTTCAAAAAATGAGGGATACGACACGCTGGGGACACGTTTAATATATATAGTTAATTTTATTTATTATGTGTCATAAAATTATTTAAAAAAAAATTATTTATTTTATTTAATGTTATTTTAATAAAAAATAATTAATTTTATTTATTATATTATATGTTCAATACATATTATTCAAATGAACAAAACTAATCAATTTTTTTTTTTATATAAAATGGAATTAGAAAAAAGAAAAAAAAAAGAAGAGAGATGTTACACTGACCATTTAAAAGAAAAAAAATAAAATAAAAGTTCACTCAAAGGAGAAGAGAGAGAATGAATGACTGCGAGAGAGAGAGACACACAGCGACTAAGACCGAGAGAGAAGATCAGAGAAGAAGATTGCGAGAGAGCGAGAGACAACGACTGAGACCGAGAGAGAAGATTGGAGAAGAAGAAGAAGAAGATCGAAGAGGAAGAAGAAGACCGAAGAAGAAGAATGAAGAAGAGCAACGAAGGTGTACCTTAGATAATAGCCGACGAGCGACGGTGACCGACAAATGACCACCGAAAAGCGACCAGGTCTTCTCTATTTCACTTATGTTCTTCTGTTCTGTCTTTCTCTTCTGTTCTAAATTGATTTAGGGCAAATATTGTTTTGGTTTTGTTTTCTTACAAATCGACCCATAGAAGTTTTATAAATTATGAAATTGACCTCAAACGAGTCCTGAAAGTGTCTGAACATGTCCGAAACGTGTCCGGCTGCAAAAAAAAAAAAAAAGAAAAAAAAAAGGGGACACTCTCTGTTGCGTGTCGGACATGTGTCAACCGCATGTCCGATGCGTGTCCGTGTCCGACACTGGTACGGAGCCCTTGGAGAGGTGTCTGTGCTTCATAGGCCCATACCCTTCAAGAAAGCCTAAGAGATGCCTCTTCAATGAATTCAAAATTGCATTGAAGAAAGGAGGTAGAAGGGTTTGTTGAAGGTATAACCATCACATCACATAGGGGAGATACTGAGCTTTGCACCTATCTTGTAGTTCAGCTTTCGTTGATTTTTTGCTCCTGTCTATGAAGTAGATTTGTTAGCAAAGATAGGAGCACCTATTTGGGAAGACTAACCATTTTTTATTCTTCTTGATATTTGGCGATTTGAGATTCTTTCGTTCTAATTCATCTTGTTTTCATCAAATAGAGTTGATTGAGCATGTTGTAATGTAAGGGCATTTCTTTTGGGAGGATCTCACATCCTTTCCAGGTTGAAACTTTTTTGCACTTTTATCTTGGTATATATATACTCATGTGCCTTCTTGGTTTCTTGAGGAATTCTCTGAACACGTTATGTTGAGGCATGTCCTCCTCTTGTTGTGTAAGTGGTGAACAGCTATGTAGCCTGGCATGCATGCCCAGTTATAAAGCCAAGTAGGCTGAGAAGCTAAGAAACACATACACTTCTAAGTTGTTGATGTGTTTGTGTTAGACACCGTCGGATGCTCCCGGACATGCGTCCAAACATGTCATATTATTAAAATAATTACACCCAATTTATTAAAAACATGTCATATTATTATTTTTAATATTTTAAGAACTTGACACACTTCAGACACTTGAGGGATACACCTGTCCATTACTTATAACACATTGTAAATTTGAAGAATCTAAATCGGGATCCAATGATAAAATAAAACAATGTGAATTTATTGATGTTGGACAATTTAGGAAACTTGTCTAAGCCTGCCTACAATTGTGGTGGTTTTGTTACGAAAAGATTATAGTGTAGAAGATAGATTTATTTGTTTGTGAGAAGGAAGAGGGTGAAATTGAGTTGATTTCTGAAGTGTTAGGTCACAGAATTTGTAGAGAAGCTAGGTTGGATTATCACGGGTTTCTATTGTGGATTAAAAGGCCAAATGGTACAGCAAAGTGTTAGGAATGATTTGAACTTGTTTGACTAGTAGGGGTTGAAAATGGCACTTTTTAAGGGTTGTGAAACTGAGAATTGCTTATACGCTCAAAGAAGAAGAGAGAGAAGTGGAAGAGAAGGAAAGAGACACTTCACCCTTGCACTCTCCTACTTTTAACAGGACAAGGACTTCAATTTAGAAACTAAGAATATTTGGTGACTATAAATATTCTAGACCAATTAGGACTCCAAATAAAATTAAAAAAACATTACTTGTATTCCCGTGTCCAACTATTATTAAAATTACAAAATTACCCATAACTACTAAAATTGAATAACAACAGTTGAATCTATAAACTACATAAAAATAAAGCTCAAACTAAACCTAAACACGATTAAATAAATCCCCAGGTGCATTTCGTGTGAAATTTCAAGTTTACCCTTTTTCTTTTATCCACACTTGTCATCATTTATACCTATTATAATAATCCCTCTATCTTTAGATTTTTTAATTTAAAGAATTGCAAAGTCCAAAACTTACAATTTGTTTGTGAATAAAGCTTTCTAAATAAATATTAAGATTTTTTGATCACACACTTTTCAGATATGTAGAATGTGAAAAATGATTTCTTACTACTTTGATATAATAAAATATAAACATATTTTCAATTAAAAACAAAAATTTAGATATTATTTTCATGTACATATATAAATATATTTATTTGTTGTCATATTCCTCTTAGTTTTTTAAAAATTGCAATGTCGGCATATTTGTATCGTGTTGTATCCATGTGCTTGTCCATTTCCAGATTTGTTCTCCTTAGTCAGGAAGAGTGGTCTAACCTTAATCCAGATTTGAAGCAACCTCCTTTGAGATTCGGCCATTTTCCAATTATAAAAATTTCACACCTTGAGAAATTCATTTTGTTGTTAGCATCCTTGGCGGCACATGTTTGAGTCACGTAAATAGCCTCTCCATAAATGGGGGTAAGGCTATGTACATCTTGCTCTCCCCCATAGTCAGCTTTAGCGGGGGCCTCATGCACTGGATCACCCTTTTTTTTCCATTTCAAGTCTTTCAATGCTGCAACATATCTCTAATTGGTTTTGTATTGTGGGTCTTCTTCAAAAAAGTCAGAATTAAAGGGAACCTGCATAGAAAGTTGTGATGTCACTGCTTGAAACTGGAGGTATCCAGTTTGACTAAACAGCATTGAATTTGATGCAAGTTCTTCAACCAAAGTTGAAAATCTCCTTGTACATCTTTGGGGTTAGTTTATTAGTTTATTTGTGCTCAAAGATAATACCTGTAGGCTGTATCTCTTTAGTGAGGCTGCAAGATAGTATATTTTAGATTTCATGTCAGATGGAAATGGGAAATCTTGTTTCCAACATGCATTGTCAACTCACCTTGGTTACATGGACCCTACCTGTGTATGGATTATATGTGCAGCCCCAGTATCCAAAATTTGACGCTTGGATCTTCTAAATTTTTATGATGTTTGAAGAAGAAAGAGCTAAAATTCATAGTAAAGAAAAATTTAGTCTTGCACATGAATGGAAGATAGAAATCTCCTTTTCCTCCTAAATTCCATTTGAAGTGCATTCTTGAATAACATCTTATGCAAAATATTACACATGCACAATATATTTAAATGTTCAGGATGTGTCCATGTACCTATACCCTACTTTTTTGGATACGTATCCCTATATCTAAGATTTGGGCTTTAGGGATATAGATAAACCTTTAAAGTTTCAGGTCAACTAGGAATGAAAGAAGCTTGTTTCTGCCGTCCATTGTTCTTTTTTCACGTATCATCTCCACTAATTTGTGAAGTTTTTGTATGGCATGATGATACTCTTCTTGTTACAGTTTAGTTGCTTTTGTTTGTATTTATTTATTTTTTTTTTTGAGAGAGTTGCTTTTGTTAAAATCAATATGCACATTGTAGCTTACATATCTAAACATTATTTGACTATCGTTAACCCTGCAGATAACTTCATCCACATTCTAATAGGTTTTTGTTTTCCTCCTCTTTTGCAGACAACTCAAACTAGACTGCAAGTTCTTAGAATCTCAACAGATAATTGATTATAGCCTTTTGTTGGGATTACATTTTAGAGCTCCTGAACAACTGAATGCCTTCTTAGAACCCCCTGATGCACTGCACAAGCATGAGATCTTGCCTCAAACTGATGGTAGATATCCCTTTCTGTTATGTTATGAACATCTTTTGCTGGTAGTTATAGTTATTTTGTTTAGATCCATGGTTGTATTTTTATTTATTTATTTTATTTTTTGGTTAATTTTTTTTCTTGCAAGATATCTTTAAATATTTTGGCTTAATGGGTTATATTTATTTTTGTGCCATTTATTAGACACTGATAATTTGATTGCGTACTTATTTTATGTTCTAAATTGGTACAGTTCTACAGTATTGATATTGAAGACTAGATAGATACTAGGACATTCTCTATTTATAATATGTGAGCTGGACAATGACATATAAATATTTTCTGTTGCTTATAAGAAATTTTAATACCTGTGTATTAAGAAGCTTCTTCTCTTTCTGTAACCAATAAAAAGATATGCTAGAAGAGACACATGCGTTGTATTTTTATTATTAGAGTTACAATACAGATAATCTGAATGACAAAGGTGCATTGGTGAACAGATGAAACGAGAATTAAGGCTTCTAATGATAATTCATTTCTTTTCATCACCCTGAAGCTTTCTTTCGTTCCTCACAAAATCTGAAATAAGACTAAAGAGATTAATTATGTATTACCATAAAAAATTAAAAAAAATAAAAATGAAACTGTAGAACACCCTCATTGGCATGTGGTTCTCGCCAATTGGGATCAATAGTATTGGGTAGGCTTTCTAAATTAATTAACATGATCTCTAAATCCAACCGGTTCAGATTCCTCTTGTGCATTTAGTGCTTTTGTGGGACACTTTTACCTGCTGCTCTCCTTATAAAAGCCTACTATATCTTGCACATATGTGGAACTATTGTTTGAAAAAGACAACTGATGTCTCTGATGAGTTTGTAACTACTAAAAAAGAATCATTGCTTTCTAACTCTAGTTTTCTTCTGTCATTTAGTTATTTCATTGTTTTCAGCTTATGTTTACTTGCTTTAGGTGCAATCTCACGTGAGATCTCGATTCCTCCAAAGGGTCTGCTCCTAGTTACTCACGAACCAAGCTCTGTCAGCACTGAACCAGGGCCTCATAGTAGAGGAAATACTTTGAGAGCATTCTCTGTAGGGGAGAAGGAAGTTGATCTTCTTCTGCCTGGTGCTGCAAGGTAGCTTGCTTTATTTTTTCATTTATTTATTTTGATAACTAAGATACACAAACAGAAAGGCATCAAAGGGGATGCAGCTGTTGGCTTAATTAAGTTCATGGTCAATTTACTTCGAATTTTGTTAATGTGTGCCCTTAGGGCACATGTTCAGAAGCTTAAGACGATTGTACATTCTTCATGAAAGTGAGTGCAATAAAGAGTGTACAATGTTTTCAAGCTTGCTTAACATGTTCCCTAAAGACACATGTTAACAATACTCTTACTTTATTTTCAACTAATTTAGCTTGTAATAGGCTCTGTTTGGTTCATGTTCAAAATGCAGGAAAAGGAAAATAAAATACAAAGAAAACCCTCTTTCCTGTTTGGTTACAATGGCAAATAGTAAAGAAGAGAAAATGTGAAGAATACAAAGTAGAA
This sequence comes from Camellia japonica, assembly GCA_030407325.1. NCBI lineage: Eukaryota > Viridiplantae > Streptophyta > Magnoliopsida > Ericales > Theaceae > Camellia > Camellia japonica. Next base: position 142,525,070 of record JAPPVO010000029.1, on the reverse strand, counting down.
TTTCTTCTTACTAGACGTCATTTTTTTTTATATGTTACTTTCCTTTTTATTTTTCTATATTTTTAACCATTTCAACTTCTAAATTATGAAGAATAACATTTTTCCTTCGTTTTTTTATTACATATTTGTCAGAAACTTAAATTTGGTAATAGGGACTTGTTGAACTAGTTTACTACCAAAGCAGTAGCTATTTGCAATTTGTTCATGTCATGAGTGCAATTAGGAGTAAACATGACAGTGTACTCGTTTAATTATTGTCTTTCTATTACATATTTGTCATTAACTTGAAATTTGGTAATAGGGACCCGTTGAAATAGTTAACTACCAAAGCATCGTTTATTTACAACTATTTGCAATTTCTTCAGGTTTCGAGTGCAATTAGGAGTGAACATGCCGGCGCAGGCTAATCGCAAGCTTCAACAGGATGAGACTGATGCAGAAGTTGAACTTTTTGAGGTTTATGATGTTGTTCTCTATCTTGGCATAATTGATATATTGCAGGAATACAACATGAAAAAGAAAATAGAGCATGCATACAAATCACTGCAATACGATCCTATGTTGATTTCTTCTGTTGAACCCAAGCTTTATTCTGAGCGTTTTATCAAATTTCTGGAGAAAGTTTTCCCCGACCCTGAACAACCTTGAAAGGCAGGAAGATCTTTGTTTTTATTCTGCAAAGTATCATGGTTTTTTAGGTATGGCTTTTGTTATTTTGCGTGTTTCGCATCAATTCTTTTACCATTCTCCATAAAGCAATGTTATTGCATCATATATAAATGTGCCTTTTTTATTATAAAAAAAAAAAAAAAATTAAAAAAAGTTTGTACAGTAAAATTCAGCAAAGCATTGCTGACTCATATTCAATTCATTTGATTGTATATAATATTGTTACAGTTAATATTCAGAAATGAAGCTGCAATTATTTTGTGATCATATTCAGACAGTACTATTTTGCTTTTCTACATTACAAATAAGAGCTAGTTGAGAATGCTCGGTTTGATTTGATATTTTGTTGTTCTTCTTCTTGTCTTTGCTTGTACGGGCCACAAATAAGAACAGTTGAGAATGCTCAGTTTGATCTGATCTTCTGTGAATTTTAACCATAGGATAGGATGATGGTACAATACTCATTCGGACAGTGGGGATCATGTCTACATTTATACGCAACATTGAGCCTAAAAATGAGGGATGTGAGGTCAAAAAGAACATACATCGGCTCATTTCTTCAACACTTCGTATACTTTCTTGCTCATAACAACATATGGCCCAGTTCTTGTTGAATTCAGATATGTGGATTTTTCACAAATGGATTTGTGGGTTATATTAACAATATGTATGTACAGAAACAACCGTTAAAATATAGAAAAATGTACAAAAAGTGTATTATGGGATTTAGATTTATCTCAAGTATGACCCACATAACTTAAGATGGATATGTGAACAATACATTATACTTTTTGTGCATTTTTTGTGTTTTAATTTTGTGTAACTATCAATTTGGAAGGATTGGAGGGGGGATTGGACTCCATGTCCAATCTACCGGGGTCCATTATTTAGTTGAGAATTTGTAAGTAGATTAGGAGTTTTACCGGACTATGAATTCCATATATGTTGGACTATTATGTCCTAGGGGGATACAGGATAGAAATTGTGGGATTGGAATCCCATAGGAGTAAATTGTAAAATAACACATTTACCCTCCAAATATTTGATTTCATTATGTATTGTGTTTAGTACAATAAAATAAAATATAAAAATCTCAATTAAAAAATAAAATAAAATACAACAATCTAGTTTTTATTGATGTTTATTTACTTAAATTTTTAAATAAATTTTTATAGATTTTTTATTGATGTTTTGTTTTAAGTTTTTGTTGATATTTTAGTTCATTTCATTATTTAATTTTTATTGATTTTTTATTTAATTTCATTATTTAATATTTAATATTTTTTATAATAAATTTATTTTAAATTTTATTTTAAAAATAACACAAATTTTTATTGATGTTTTATTTATTTAGTTTAGTTAATTAAAAAAAATAAACTTATTTAATTTTTAAAAAATAAAATAAAATAAAACAATTTTTTATTTAATCTATCCAAAAATAATTAAACTATTAAAGACAGATTTAATATTGCTATTATTTAGTGAACAATTAAAAATGGTAAAATAGTCAATTAAGCATTTATCCTTCATAATATTACAATCAAATATTAGATTCAATAGAATAGTCATTTTTAGACATCTAATCCTATAATAAAATAAACCTGTGATGCACATCTTTTCCAACCAAATAGTCTAAGGACTACATATCTCAGGATTAATAGTCTGGTGGATTACAATTTCTTTTTATCCAATTCGTCCAAACAAACATGACCTTATTGAATTGGGTTTTGGAGTTATATTGAGATCTATACTGTATGATCTATATCTATCTATCTATATCTATACTTCTATCTATCTATCTATCTATCTATCTATCTATCTATCTATACTTCTATATCTATCTATATCTATATCTATCTATCTATCTATCTATCTATATCTATATCTATATCTATATCTATATCTATCTATCTATCTATCTGTCTATCTATCTATATCTATATCTATATCTATCTATCTATCTATCTATCTATCTATCTATACTATCTATCTATATCTATCTATCTATCTATCTATCTATATCTATCTATCTATCTATCTATACTACATATATAAGCAAATGTAGTGAAGTATGAGAATTTTCCAAACTCTTAATATTAAATTCTTATAGAATCTCTCTCCTACATGTCACCTCTCAAGTCTTCCTTCCCACTTTTCCTAATTTATAATCATTTGTCAATTATCTAAATCTTAAAAGCCAAAAGGATTATATATATTTAAATAAAATAATAAATATTTAGATACGAACAACAAAGAGATAGAGATAAAAAAATAAAAAAATAAAATAAAAAGATAACTATTCAAATTTCAACTACAAAATAATATAAATAGTCAAATAAAAGATAAAAAAATAACTAAATAAAAAAATATTACAAGTCAATTAATTTTAAAAATAAAAAGTTAACTATTTATATATGAACAATTAAAAAATATTTAAATAAAAAAATATTACGAGTCAAATAATTTTTAAAATAAAAAGGTAATTATGTATATGTGAATAACAAAAAATATAGAGATGAAAAAAGTATACAAAAATAAAAATATAACTATTTAGATTTGAACTGCAAAATGAAAATTCAAATAAAAGATAACAAAATATTTAAATAAAAAAAAATATTGGGATATAAATATCCCAAAAAGATGATAATTTTTTTAACGATCTATATTTATCTTTTCTTAGTTTGTTATAGAATTTCCATATATTTTGGTTTAATCTTTTTAAAGTTTATCTTCAGGTTATTTTATGTTTTAAAATCATCAATTAGTAATTCATACAAATTTTAAATATGATAGAATTCCATATATATATATATATATATCTTTTGTTTAAGCATAGTTTTTTCAATATAAAAACAAGTTCCTGCAAAAGAAACTATGAACAGAAGATTGGGGGAAAAACAATAACATTGAGCCATTTCTGATCCCTTTTCGGTACCTAAAAATTTTACATATTTGCTTTACATTTGAAATGTGTACTTGCATGAGTTTTTGCATTTGTGAGAAAGTGAGTTTATGTAAATGGATATTATTATTTTATTTTTAAATTTTTTTGTTACAATCTGTATTTTTCCTTATTTCTTTCTTTTTGTTAATAATATGTCATTTAATTGAGATTTTATTCCTTTTTTTTAATATTTATAAAAGCGCTACTATTATCAATTTGTAACTCTCACGTATTGATTATTTGTGTTTTTTTTTTTGGTGCAGATGTTAGATTGAAAATGAAGAACACATCAAAATTTATTAGATATGAGTTTATACTTTAAATGTATTCATCAGTTGATTTTTTATTGTTGATTATCCTGTTGAAATAACTCATAATTAAATTTAATTTTAGAAACTCATTTCCTCTAAGAACTAGATCTTAAATTTCTTCTTTTTATGATTTTTTTTTTATTAGATTCAGAGTTTGAGCAAAGATATCTCATATTTAAAATGTTAATTTTTTTTTGAATAATTTAAATATTTATATTCTTTATGTTTGTCAATTCAAGTTTAACGCATTTCCAAACCTTTTTTTTTAATCATTCCAAACCTATTTGTGTTTAATGAATCAATATAACCAAAAAACAAATAGTATGTAAAAAAAATTTAACCACTAACTGAATATAATGAGAATTAAAATTAATTTTATTTAATTTATTATATTAATGGGATGATTAATGGAATATCTACTATTGATTAAACAAAATTAGTGTTTCTTTTATTTAATATATTAGTCATTTTGATTAATTTTAATATGCCTTTGTTACCCTACTTTTGATTGTCTGAAGTAATTCTTAGATAAATTAACTATTATATATATGATGATTTACTTAATGTATGATAATTTTTTAAAATTTTTAATAATGTGAAATATTAAATTTTTTTAATGATGTGATGTAAAATTTATATACACAAATTAAATAAAAATATTATAAACAACAATTAAATAACAAATTATTTTTAGTAATTATTGACTTTCTAAAATCCCGCGTATCACACGGATGACCACTAATATCTAAATGAAGTGAATGGCGTGGATAAGGGAGATGGATATTATTAGGAAAAGTGTGCATTTGGAATCTTTCTTAGCATGGATTTCAAATGACCTATTTTCTCTTGTCATATCAGTTCCACTCACAATAGTCCTCCAAATTCATGGTATAAATTTTCAAATAAATAAAAAACATTTTGATGTTTCATTATTATTTCGGAAAACTTTGTAAAGGGACTTTATAGGAATTTTTGGTTATTAATTGGTGGGGAGAGAGAGACATGGGGGGCTTCTATTTGTACACACTCATTACACTTTATACGCATCTTTTTCAATAAATAATTAGTTTGGAAGTAGCATTTCGAAAATAAACAATTGGTTCGGAAGTAACATTCCAAAAATAAACAATTGGTTCGGAAATAGAATTCCGAATTTTTATCATTTTTTCGACATTCAACTTCTGAATATATTTATTTGATGTCCATAATAATAATTTCACTTAAAAATAAAATTATAATAAAAATAATTTTTATTAAATGTGTGCAAAGAGGAGAATGGAGATGTGCAAATAGAAGCTTCCAGAGACATGTAGGATCCACATGAGGAAAAGCGATTAAGTTCATGGTTTGAGCCTCTTCTTCTTAAAACTTGATCAAATGAGCGTTCGATCCAACCAAATTCAAAGTAAAAGGTTCAATTTTTATTTGGTATTCTACTTTTATATTTGGTTTAGAGGGGTGAGCAGCGGATATACCGATTCGTCAAAACCGACCGAACCGAACTGATCCGCCGCATTTTGGATGGATGCGTGATGTCGAGCGGACGGTTGCGGATTGATTTTCTCCAATCCGCCAATTTGGCGAACGGATGGCGGATTTGAGATTCCTTTGGCCGCAACCGAACCGCCAAACCGCAAGTACCCTTAGTAATTTATAAGACTTTGTGTTTTCAATTTGTTTGAATATTTTGTTTGTGTTTTCAATTGAAAGAAAGTTCAAATATTCAGTTGAAAAAAAGTTTTTAACTTGAATATATTTTTTGAATTGAAAAAAATAAACATATTATTTATTTATATTTTTTGATTTTTAAATCTAACTCTAAAAGTAATAAATAGAAAATATAATATATGCTGGTTGGTTTTTGTTTTCAAAAATATATATAAATGTAACAATACAGAGACATACAATCTCTACTATTGCTTTGTTCATGGTTTTGATGGTTTGTATTGTTTTTATATTTTAAGAATCACAGATTGTAATATTTTATGTGGATGTGCTGTGATTGTAATATGTGGATGAGACATGCAGTGATTGTGATATTCTAAAGTTTCAAATTTTCTTTCTTTGGATGAGGCATGCAGCAATTGTAATACTTTTTTAAATCATTAACTGTTATACTTTTTTTTTTTTTTTTTTTTTTTTTGAGGAAGTGCACAAGTTGAATTATGTTGAAAATTTATAAAATTTCAAACCGCCAAACCGATTCGCATCCATCCGCCAAACCGCCAATCCGCTCAATCCACATCCGCCGGATTGGCGGACGGATGCGGATTGATTTTCTCCAATCTGCCAACCTGCCGGACGGATGGCGGATTGGAGGTTTCGTGGCCGCAACCGACCCGCGCCCACCCCGTTTAGTGCTTTTTTTTTTTGATAAATTATGTATAAGTCTTATTTGAAAATTTTATATAAGATATTGTCCTATGAAAAAATTTATAACCTAATAGATCATGTGGAACACATTTCTATTTAAATAGAAGTTCAAACTCTAAAAAAATATTCATAAAATTTTAAATTAAATAAATCTTCCAAATAAAACTTATAAATAATTTTCTCTTTTTATTTTTATTTTTTTAAACATATAAAGCAATTTTAACTTATATTAAAATAAAAAACAAACGGAAATCTGTTTGGTTGTGTTTTTGAAACGTGATTCCAAAACTCTGCAGAGAACTCTGAGACAGGCGCGATTTTCGGAATTTTTTTTTGCAATTTTTTCCTAACCGGTCGTCCCACCAGTTGACCGGAATAGTATTTTTTTTTTTTTTTGCAATTGATATGGTAATTTTTATATATTCGAAAAAAACATTTTCTGAATTTTTAAATTTTTTTATGTGCTTTAAAATAATTTTGAGTTGTATGTTTGGTTATAAGTTGTAATTTTTTGTATCAAATATCAAATATCACATCAACAATTCCCCACTCAATTCAAAACTCTTTTCAAAACTATTTTCAAAACTCTTTACCAAACAAATTTTCCACACTCATCATAATTCCAAACCTCACAAACTCAAAATACAACGCATACTCTCAAATCATAATTACAAAACTCTACCAAACGCAACCAATAATTCACGTACAACATGGCGCCACCATACAAACATGGTATATAGAAGAAATATGAGGTCCAAACTGAGAAGTGTTGCACCCTCTTGAAATGAGTGCATACACATCACACCTTTGGTCTATTTTGGTAAGCTGATTAAGGGGTTGTTTGGGATGAACTATATAAGTATATTTTTTTATTTTTTGATAAAAAAAGTAGAGGAAAAAAAAAGATGTATGTTTGGGATAATTTTTTGACTTTTTATGAAAAAATGTGTATTAAAATATTATAACAAATAGCAAAATTACATTTCTACCCTTGATTAGACCTTCGACAAAGCTGCAGCGCCTGGTAGCTTTTGCATTTCAATTTTTTTTTTTTTACATACTGCTACAAATTTGTCATGGCCCAACGTGTGTATAGATAGGGTGATGGGATGCCACAATTGGAAGGGGGAAAACTGTATTTTTGCCGTCTAAATTGCCAGACATACATTCCTGCCCAAACAAAGTAAAAAGATGAACTTTTTGGCTTTTTTTGTAATTTTTTAGTTTTTTATATTTTTTAGAGTATGCCAAACGTGCACTTAAAAGTCAATTTTTTTGATTTTTTTTTTAATCTTTTTTGAGTCACAATATTTCTCTATTTTTTTACATATTTTTTCAAATAAAACTAAAAAAAAATTAAAAAAATCAAATTTTAATCAACTCCTCAAAATAACCTTTTATCCTTATCTTAGTGGGTTTTTGAAAAATGAAACCTTTTATGAAAAATGAAACCTTTCATGAAAAATGATTTGCATATTGTTTTAACAAAGCTGCTATAGAGCCCGAATGGGCAATGGCTCGAATGGCTCAAAAAAAATTTCCCTCTGAAAAATTGATTGCACATGGAGCCCACGTGTGCTGGTTTGGAGATCAAACATGTGAAAGAAAAATAAAACAAAAAAAAAAAAATGAGAGAAGAAAGAGAGAGAAAGAGGGGGAAACCAGCCGAAGAAGAATGACGAGAACGACGAGCTGAGTGTTCATTGACGACCACGACGACCACCGACTTGGTGTTCACCAACGACCATCACTGACCATTGTCCACCTCTCTTTTCCATTCCCATACTTGCAGCTTGTGAAGTAAGCTATTGTTCTTATTTTTTATTTTATTTTATTTTATTTTTGATCTGTGATGCATTTGTGAAAAGAATAATGGATATGCCGAATTGTGTGACTTGATGTCTGTAAAAAAAAGTTTTTTTTTTTTGTTGTTCTAGAATCAGACCCTTGGTTAAACATCTTCCATTGTATTGATGCATTCTAAGTGTTTGATGAAAGTCCCCTAGAGAAATTATGCTTGATTTTATTCTTCCTTGACTTCCTAAAGTTCCTATTAGGAAAATTGTATTATGTTAGAGAATAGGCAATTTTTATGTTTAATAGAGAATAAGCAAATTGTATTATGTTTAACAGAGAATAAACATTCACAAATTATATTATGTTCTGTATAGAGAATAAGCAAATTTTAAAAGAACCTTATTGATTTTACGATAGAAAATTTGAAATGTTGTATGGAGAATAAGCAATTAGAAGAAGCAATTTTGAAATAAGCAATTTTTAAAATAACTTGAAGCCTATTCTGTGCTGTATGGAGAAGCTTAATATTATGAAAATATTATGTTGGAGAGCCTTACTGATTTGAGGATAGAAAAATTGAAATGTTGTTCATGAACCATGTTGATAATATTAAGTTAAGATTTGCATTAGATTATCATCTTACTACATTCACTTACACTTTATGTTCTGTCTAGTTACAAGTTATGTTATCTGAATTTTGGTTTCAAGCTACACGATTTAATGGACATTGGTTCTGTTAGACTTATTTATTTTGATGATTTATTTAATTATATTTTTAATTTATTTGGAAGAGAAAAATAGAATCAAAAATTTATTTTGATGATTTATTTAATTATGTTTTAATTTATTTGAAAGAGAAAAATAGAATCCAAAATTTATTTTGATGATTTATTTAATTATATTTTAATTTATTTGAAAAAGAAAAATAGAATCTAAAATTTATTTTGATGATTTATTTAATTATGTTTTAATAGAATCCAAAATTTATTTTGATGATTTATTTAATTATGTTTGAAAGAGAAAAATAGAATCAAAATTTATTTTGTCCCATTATTTCTCACTTAAACTTTTATCCTAAATATTGTTTGAATGTATTTAATATTTGCTTAAATCAGGAGTTCATTTCAACCAAAAAATAATGCCCAAATCAGAGGTTTAAACAAGCCAAAGCAAAGGTTCAAACAGCCCAGCACAGCAGCAGGCCAAAAGATTCAAGTAGGGATGGCAATTTGAAACCGGCCCGACGGGGATCCCCGATCCCGACCCCGATTTAAGCGGGTTTTCCCCGAAAAATACCCCCACGGGGACGGGGATGGTATTTAAAATTTAATCCCCGAACAGATTCGGGCCGGGGACGGGGATTAGTTCTCCAACCCCGGCCCCGGCCCGACCCCGGCCCGAATTTTCCCCGAATATTGCCCCGAATATTCCCCGAATATTCCTCATAGATATTTATATTTAGTCTGCTCTCTTACTCATTATGTTTGAGCCTGCTCTCAGCCCCTCTCTCTCTCTCTCTCTCTCTCTCTCTCTCTCACTCACGGCTTCATCCGATCTCCTTTCTCCTCCGGCCGATGTCCCTCCTCCTCCGGCCGATCTCCCTCCTCCTCCATTATCTTCGGCCGATCTCCCTCCTCCGCTGTCTTCGGCACCACCGATCTCCTCCGCATCACCGCCGATCTCCATCACCACCGATCTTCTATCGTTCTTCGCCATCGTCGGAGTTTTGTCGCTCCTGGCGTCGTCTCGTCTCTCGATCTGCGACAGATTGCTGCTCCGTCGCCTCCTCCTCCTCACCATCGTCGCGTCGCCTCCTCTGAGACACTGATCTGAGACACACAACGGCTATGGCCTCCCCCTCTCTCTCTTTCTCTCACTCTCACACAACTGATCTGAGACACACGACTGATCTGAGACACTGATCTCTGTGTGTGTTGTGTGTTGTGTGTTGTGTGCTTGATTTTTTATTTTTTCAATTTGAGACACTGATCTGAGACACAACACACAACTAAAAAAATCAGATCTTTTTATAAAAATGTTGTTTAGATTTTTATAAACAATAAAATGTAAAAGATGTTGCCTCAGATCAGTGTTGTTTAAACAATAAAAAAATATAAACAAAATCTAAACAACATTTTGTTTATAAACAAGATCAGTGTTGTTTAGATTTTTATAAACAAGATCAGTGTTCTCAAATCTAAACAAAATCTAAACAACATTTTTTTATTTTTTTACATTTGATCTCAGATCTGTTAAAAATGTTGTTGTTGTTGTTCATGTTGTTGTTGATGAATTCGTGAAGAAAATCTATTAGATCTGTATAATTGTTGCTGTTGTTGTAGTTTGAAGAAAATATTGAACTGATTTTTTTTTTTCTTTTGTTCGAGGAATGTTCGGGGTCGGGGAAACCCGATCCCCGTTTGGGGGCGGGGGCGGGGGCAGTGATGGGCTCCCCGTCGGGGTCGGGACCGGGACGGGGGAAATTGCCACCATCGGGGATCGGGGATCGGGGACGGGGAGGGTGATCCCCGGCCCCGCCCCGCCCCGTTGCCATTCCTAGATTCAAGTGGAAGATATTCAAATTAGTAATGATGAAGTGGAAGATATTCAAATGAATATAACGGCTATAAACGGCTATAAGTTTCATTATATATACCAAAGCCTTTAATGTAAACAAGTTACAAAAAAAATCAAAAAATATTCTTTGATTTATAATCACTCACATCTATTCTCTGAAAAATTCTCTGAGAAGTGTTTTTCAATTTTTATTTACATCCTCTTTCAGAAATTATACACTGAGACGTATAGCTTTAAGCCCATCTTTGCTATGTGAGGTTTACAGAAAAACCAGAGCTTCATTTTTATATCTATCTTTGAAAGATAATTCTTGTAGCTTTTTGTGAAAGCAAAAACACCTTCTTTTCAACCTTGTAAGAGTGTAGTACACTCAGTGTTCTTGACTTAGAAAGTCTGTGTAAAATCTGTGGAGGATTGCTCCATCTGTGAAAAGGTTGCTAGCACCCTGTGAAGCTAGAGAATAGTGAAAAATCTTAAGTGAAGCTTGAGGAGTGGACGTAAGCCGAGTTAAAACCGAACCACTATAAATTTGTTTGCCTCTCTCTCCCTTATCTTTTTATTTTATTTAAATTGCCATAGCTATATTTCATATTTTTATTGTGCTAAAATCGTTAATTGACATAGTTGTTAGAACACTTGTTTTAATTATTTTTATTTCATTAACCATATTTATCTATTGTGCTAGTCATAATTTTTATTAGGGTATTATTATTTTATTTGTAAAAACCTAATTCACCCCCCTTTTAGGTTGCCTTTTGGGTAACAATTGGTATTAGAGCCTAGACTCTTGTTTTAGATTTAACAATCTGGGAGTTTCGATCCATGGCAACCTTAGCTGAAGGACAAGCCACAAATAGGCCACAATTGTTTGACGGAAACAACTATAGTCATTGGAAGGATAAGATGACCCTATACCTACAAGCCACTGATTATACTATGTGGATTATTATCACTAAAGGTCCAAAATTTCCTACCAAATTAGTAGACACTATTAGTGTACCTAAAACTGAAGATGAATGCGATGAGAGGGATCATAAATTATTGCAAGCCAATGCTAAAGCCAAACTCACCCTTATTTGTGGATTAGACTCTAAGGAGTATAATAGAATTTCAAATTTTGATTCGGCAAAAGAAATTTGGGACAAACTTGAGATAACGTATGAAGGTACAAACCAAGTGAAGGAATCTCGTATTGATATGTTTGTTCATAATTATGAATTGTTTAAAATGAACTCTGATAAATCTATTTCAAGTATGTTTACTAGATTTACTGAAATTGTAAACTCTTTAAAATCTCTTGACAAAACTTATATTAACAGTGAGTTGGTGAGAAAAATTCTTAGGTGTTTACTAAAGAATTGGGAAGCAAAGGTCACGGCCATTATAGAAGCCAAAAATCTCTCCACACTTGGATTGGATGAGCTTATGGGTTCCCTTATGACTCATGAGATCACCATGAAAGGACATGAGGATGTTGAAAAAAAAAAAAAAAAGTGGAATTGCATTCAAAGCCTCATCAAATGAAGAAAAACATGAAAACTCCAGTGAGGATGAAAGCTATGCCATGTTTAGTAGAAATCTCAAAAAGCACTTCAAGAAAAACAATTATGGAGGAAGAAGACCTTTCAAGAAAGAGTACAACAAAGATAACAAGAAAGAGCCTATTATTTGCTATGAGTGCAAAAATCCTGGACATATGAAGATGGATTATCCAAAATTAAAGAATCATGAAAAAGACTACAAAAGAAACAAAAAGGCCATGGTAGCAGCTTGGGGAAAAAGTAAAGATGAAAACTCAAGTGATGGAATTGAAAATGAAGTAGCCAACTTATGTCTCATGGCTCTTGAAGATGAAGACTCTACTCAAGATGAGGCAACTACTCTTTATGAAGAACTTGAAAGTGCATTCCATGAACTACAAGATGAATTTAGAAAAGTTTGTGTCAAAAATAATGTGTTGAAGAAATCTGTTGCATCTTTTATCTATTAATGTAAAAGAATTAAAGAAAGAAAAAATTATTTTGAAAAATGATTTTGATACTATCTCTAATGAGAAAACTATTTTAAAAAACAATGTTGATGATTTAACAAAAACACTTAAAAATTTTGTAAAAGGTAGAGATAATCTCAACATGCTTATTGGAAATCAAAGATGTGTTTTTGATAAAGCGGGTATTGGATATGACCCTATTAAGAAATAAAAGAATCTCAATACAATTTTTGAAAAGGCACCTCTTATGACACACCCTCATATTACTTGTCATTATTATAGAAAGAAAGGCCATTATATATCTTATTGTCCATTCAAAAAGAATATGAACATGGGAATTAAAAAGATTTGGATTATTAAGAGATCTAACAAAACTAACCAAGAAGGACCCAAGAAACTATGGGTATCAAAAATTAACACTTGATTGTCATCTTGTAGGTTTGCTTTAAGTCCAAAACTAAAGAAGGGAAGTGGAACCTTGATAGTGGATGTTCCAGAAACATGACTGGAAATAAATCATTCTTTACTAAACTATCATCGAAAGATGGAGGATTTGTTACTTTTGGAGACAACAAGAAAGGAAAAATCATCGGTATTTCTCCTAACCATTCTATTGAAAATGTTTTATTTGTTGATGGACTTAAGCATAATCTACTTAGTATTAGTCAATTATGTGATAAAGGTAATCGAGTTATTTTTGATAAATTACATTGCACAATTGAAAGCTCAAATGATCATAAAGCTTTATTCGTTGGTAATCGTCACGATAATGTTTATGTTTTTCATCTCAATGATCTCTATGCTAGTGATGTTAAATGTCTATATGTTAATAATGAAAATAGTTGGTTATGGCATAGAAGACTTGGTCATGCTCATATGGATTTAATTGCTAAACTTTTGAGAAAGGATTTGATCATTGGACTTTCAAAAATTAAATTTGAAAAAGATCATCTTTATAGTGTTTGTTAATAAGGAAAATAAACTAAAACATCGTTTAAATCAAAATCTCATATTTCCACAACTAGACCTTTACAACTACTGCATATGGATTTATTTGGTCCCTCAAGGACATCTAGTCTAGGTGGTAAACATTATTGTTTTGTTATTGTTGATGATTATTTAAGATTTATATGGGTTATGTTTTTAGCACATAAAGATGAAATCTTTTTTTCTTTCACAAAACTCTGTCGTAGAATTCAAAATGAAAAAGGCTTTCTTATTACTAATATTCGAACCGACCATGGTAGAGAACTTGAAAATGAGAAATTTGGATTGTTTTGTGATGAGCATGGTATTGGACATAATTTTTCAGCACCTAGAACCCCTCAACAAAATGGTATAGTAGAAAGGAAGAATAGAACTTTAAAAGAGATGAGTAGAACAATGCTTTGCGAAAATAATCTTCTTAAATATTTTTGGGCCGAAGCAGCTCACACCGCATGCTATATTTTAAATCGTGCATTAATTAGACCTATTCTCAAAAAGACTCCTTATGAACTTTGACATGATAGAAAGCCCAACATTAGTCACTTGCATGTTTTTTGTTGTAAATGTTTTGTGCATAATAATGGTAAGGATAACTTAGATAAATTTGATTCAAAATCTGATGAAGCAATTTTTCTTGGCTATTCCTTAACTAACAAAACTTATCGTATTTTTAATAAAAGAACTCTTGTTGTGGAAGAATCTATACATGTGGCATTTGATGAAACTAACATCTCTGCTCAAAAGCAAATTGTTAGTGATAATATAGATTTGGAATCAAATGTGGAAGATTTAAGTATCTACAAGGAAGAGAACCAACCATGTAAGTTGAACAAAGAGATTGAACAACTTATTCTCCCACCTCAAGAAGAAGGAGGAAACAATGATGATTTGCCAAGAGAATGGAAGTTTGTTCATAATCACCCTAAGGATTTAATCCTAGGTGACCCTACAAACGGTATTGAAATTCGCTCTTCACTTAGAAACATTTGTAGAAACTTGTCTTTTCTCTCACAGATTGAGCCTAAAAACTTTCAAGAAGCCGAATTCGATGAATATTGAATGATAGCTATGCATGAAGAGCTTAACCAATTTGAGAGAAACAAAGTGTGGGAACTTGTGCCAAAACCTAAAAATCATACCATTATCGGTACCAAATTGATCTTTTGAAACAAGCTTGATGAATCTGGCACAATTATAAGAAACAAGGCTAGACTTGTTGCACAAGGATACAATCAAGAAGAAGGTATTGATTTCGATGAAATCTTTGCTCCGGTTGCTAGATTAGAAGCCATTCGCATATTACTTGCATTTGCATGTTTTAGAGATTTCAAACTTTATCAAATGGATGTAAAAAGTACCTTTCTTAATGGTTTTATAAATGAGAAAGTTGATGTTAAACAACCCTCAGGTTTTGAAGATCATACTTTTCCAAATCATGTTTTTAAACTATCAAAAATTTTATATGGTTTGAAACAAGCACCTCGTGCATGGTATGAACGATTAAGTAAATTTTGATTGAAAATAATTTTTCTAGAGGAACGATTGACACAACACTTTTTGTTAAAACTAAAAATGATGATTTACTTATTGTGCAAATATATGTGGATGATATTATATTCGGTACTACTAATGAAACCTTGTGTAAGGAATTTGCTAATTGTATGTAAGGTGAGTTTGAGATGAGCATGATGGGGGAACTAAATTATTTCCTTAGGCTTCAAATCAAACAATGTAAGGAAGGAATTTTTATCAACCAAGCTAAGTACACAAAAGAACTACTCAAAAAGTTTGGTATGTATGACTCAAAAATAGCTGGAACACCTATGAGCATATCCATTAAGCTAGACAAGGATGAAAAAGGTAAGTCCATTGATTAAACAAAATATCGAGGTACGATCGGCTCACTTCTTTATTTAACTGCAAGTAGACCCGATATTATGCTTAGTGTTTGTATGTGTGCTAGATATTAATCAAATCCTAAGGAATCACATCTCAGTGTTGTTAAAAGAATTTTTAGATATCTTGTTGGTACTCAAAATTTGGGACTGTTTTATCCTAGAGGTGTTGCATTTGATTTAATTAGTTACTCGGATGTCGACTTTGTCGGATGCAAACTTGATAGAAAAAGCACCAGTGGCACTTGTCACTTTCTTGGTAACTCATTAGTATCTTAGTTTAGCAAAAAGTAAAATTCTATTACTTTATTAATGGCCGAAGCTGAATATATAGCTTTCGGAAATTGTTGTGCCCAAATACTTTGGATGAAACAACAATTGGAGGACTTTGATTTGCATTATGATCATATCCCTATTACATGTGATAATACTAGTGCCATCAATTTAAACAAAAATTCGGTTCAACACTCACAAACAAAACATATTGAAATTCGACATCATTTTTTAAGAGATCATATTCAAAAAGGGGATATTGTACTTGAATTTGTAAACACCGACAAGCAATTGGCGAATATTTTCACAAAATCCATAAGCGAGGATCGCTTCAATTTTATTCATGGCGAGCTTGGAATGTCGATTTCTATTTAAAAAGTTTTGTTATGACTGTGAAACTTGAATTTTTGTTAAAATGATATATGTGTATTGCTACATTGATATGGAAACATTTATATCAGTTGAATGCTCTCAAGTCCTTCATACATTTATTCTCCTTAACAGTTTGCTATTCTCAATTGTGTAATTTTTTTTTTTTTGGATTTTGCATCTTGAGGTAAAATTAACTTTGCATACATTGATTTTTTTTCAACCCTCATGGTATTTTTTTTTTGCATTACCATTCCAGCAACACCAACGTCCCATTAAGTTTAATTTCTGCTGATATTATTTTATTTTAATTTATTTTTTTTATTTTGCTATTAGGTTTAATTTCTTTTATTTTTATTTTATTTTCTCATTATTATTTTTTGTTTGGGCTTAATTTTCTTATTTTTTTATTTTTTGCTTTTTAATTTCATTTTTCAGTACTTAAACATAAAAATAAAAACAAATCAAAATACAAATATTTACATTAAAAAAAAAACACCCTTTATTTTTTTTGGCCCTACGTCGATCACAATAAATATATTTACATTAAAAAAAAAAAAAAAACCTTCATTTTTTTTATGGCCTTACGCCGATCTTACTTACTCGCCTCTTCCATCGTTTTCTTCCTATTTTTATCACCTTGGGAGGCCCTTGAAAGCCCTGCCCTCGTGCTTTCGTCGAGAGCGACGACTCCCCGCTAACTATCAAAGGCCAAGAACGACGTTGCTCCAAATTGGGCCATGGAGGTGGTCTTCCGTTTAAGCTCTTTATTTTCGGCCTTCAATGCGCAAATCTCTGCTCGCACATCCTTTTACATGCGCTGGAGCAGCGAGAGTTGGGCGTTGACTTGGTGGAGCTCACTCGTCTTGTTCTGCAGTCGGTGAGCCAATTTTGTGATTGTAGTCACCGTCTCCATATAGGATGTTAGTGTGAAATGATTGGCTTCAATGTTTAATTGAGCTGCCATTATTTGCTCAATCGACATCATAGGAAGGTTGGAAAGAATAGAAGCCGGGGCACTCGGCCCAACAGCGCTTACGAGATCATTCAGGTCCGGAAAGAGAGTAAGGGGACGGGACGAGGCCATGAAGTAGAAGAGAGAGATATAATTGCCATGAGGGTCATTTTTGGCAGCCTTTCTACTCTGCTCAGTCTCTCTGTTCTATCCCTCTCACGTAGAAGAAGAAAGAGATGGAAACGAATGAGAAAGAAGAAGGAGAAGAGAGTGATTAAGAAGAAGATGGAGGATAAGAAGACAAGAGGAAGAGAGAACCGAGGCTGTTGATTGACCCGTCTCGCTTTTGTTGGTCAGCTGACGCAAAAACGAGGACGCGTGTCCGACGCGATTTTCAACGGAAAAGAGAGAGGCCCGCGAATCGTATATATATATATATATATGTTTTGAATTGTATAGATGCCATTTATCACTTTCATTTTCCTCATCCTCCTCCAGATTCTGGCCCATGATTTCTTTTTGATAATGTCACAGGGGGAGAAATTATATGATGTTACGTATTATGGTATTATTTTGTTATGATGTTATGTATTATGGTATTATTTTCAAATTATGGTATTATTTGAAAACTAATCTGATGATTATGTATTTATAGTTTGATATCTTAGTCTCATATCATGTCTCTAATTAAAGCTTATTTATTATTACACATGTGCTAACCTATGTATTTAGAAATGAATTCAGGGAGCATGAGTTGAGGGGGTGCTTTTCTTACTCCTAAATCAAATCAAAATATCATTGTGTGCCATCATAAAAAAGGGGGACATTGTTAGACTTATTTATTTTGATGATTTTATTTAATTATGTTTTTAATTTATTTGGAAGAGAAAAATAGAACCAAAATTTATTTTGATGATTTATTTAATTATGTTTTAATAAAATCCAAAATTTGTTTTGATGATTTATTTAATTATGTTTGAAAGAGAAAAATAGAATCAAAATTTATTTTGTCCCATTATCTCTCACCTAAACTTTTATCTTAAATATTGTTTGAATGTATTTAATATTTGCTTGAATCAGGAGTTCATTTCAACCCAAAAATAATGCCCAAACCAGAGGTTCAAACAGCCTAAAGCAAAGGTTCAAATAGCCCAGCACAGCAACAGGCCAAAAGATTGAAGTGGAAGATATTCAAATTAGTAATGATGGAGTGGAAGATATTCAAATGAATAAAACGGCTATAAACGGCTATAAGTTTCATTATATATACCAAAGCCTCTAATATAAATAAGTTACAAAAAAAACTAGAAAATATTCTTTGATTTATAATCACTCACATCTATTCTCTGAAAAATTCTCTGAGAAGTGTTTTTCAATTTTTGTTTACATTCTCTTTCAGAAATTATACACTGAGACGTATAGCTTTAAGCCCATCTTTCCTGTGTGAGGTTTACAGAAAAATCAAAGCTTCATTTTTATATCTATCTTTGAAAGATAATTCTTGTAGCTTTCTGTGAAAGCAAAAATACATTCTTTTCAACCTTGTGAGAGTGTAATATACTCAGTGTTCTTAACTTAGAAAGTCTGTGTAAAATCTGTGGAGGATTGCTCCATCTGTGAAAAGGTTGCTAGCAACCTGTGAAGCTAGAGAATAGTGGAAAATCTCAAGTGAAGCTTGAGGAGTGGACGTAGGCCGAGTTGAAGCCAAATCACTATAAATTTGTTTGCCTCTCTCTCCCTTATCTCTTTATTTTATTTAAATTGCCATAACTATATTTCATATTTTTATTGTGCTAAAATCATTAATTGACATAGTTGTTAGAACACTTGTTTTAATTATTTTTATTTCATTAACTATATTTATCTATTGCGCTAGTCATAATTTTTATTAGGGTATTATTATTTTATTTGTAAAAACCTAATTCACCCCCCGTCTTAGGTTGTCTTTTGGGTGACAAGTTCAAACAATCCTTCATTGAATGAGACTGAGAAAGTTGAAGAAGCGGAGAACAATCCATTAGTAAATGAGATTGGTGAAGTTGAAGAACCTAAGAAGGGAATGTGTTTTAACTCAAAGCAAGAAGTATATGCGTTTTATGCAAAATATGCGAAACACCTTGGATTTGCTATAACTTATAGAACACAAAATATTGGACAAGATGGAGAAGTAAAATACTTTGAAATTGAATGTACTCGGGCACACAAGAGAACAAAACGATCAGAAGTACACCCTCTCGAACCATCTTTGTCATCATTCATTGAATGTAAAGCAAATGTTAGGGTGACTCTACAAAAAGATGGAAGATTTAAGTTAACCACAGTTGTGCCTGAACATACGCATGACTTGATTCCTAGTGACTTACGTCATTTTACAATGAATAAGAGAATTCTTACTCCTGTGAAGAGAAGACTAAAAATAAACGATGAAGTAGGGATAGGGGTGGCTCGGAATTTTCATTCTATAGTTGTTGAAGCAGGGGGTACAAGGCATTAACATTTGATGAACGAGATGCAAGGAATCACATTGAGAGTATGAGAAGATTGAGGCTTGGGATAGGAGATGCCTAATTAATTGCACTTTATTTTCATAGGATACAACAACAAAATTCGAACTTCTATTCTACAATTGACCTCGATGAAAATGGTCGCATGCGAAACTTGTTTTGGGCGGATGCAAGGAGTAGGGTAGCTTATAAAGCATTTGGAGATGTGGTTTCATTTGACACAATCTATCTCACAAACAAATATAATATGCCATTTGCTCTGTTTGTAGGAGTTAATCACCATAGGTAGTCAATTTTGCTTGGTTGTGGGCTACTATGTAATGAGAGCACTGAAACATTTGTGTGGCTATTCAGAGAATGGTTAAGTTGCATGTCAGACGCTTCTCCAAAAGCTATAATAATGGACTAGTGCAGAGCTATGCAAAATGCCATTGAAGTTGTATTTTCACAAGCTCGACATCGTTGGTGCTTATGGCATATAATGAAGAAAATTCTGGAGAAATTGAGAGGATATGCCCAATATGAATCCATCAAGTTTGCTTTGCAAAATACAATTTATGATTCTTTTACAAAAGATGAATTTGATGAAGAATGGCAAGCGAAGATTGCGAAGTTCAATCTGGATGATAATGAGTGGTTGGGGTTATTATACAGTGAGCGACATAGGTGGATTCCTGCCTATGTTAAGGTAATTAAGTTTGGAGGACCTCCTCCCACTTGACCCTATATTCTTTTCGGAGGAAGGTAATTAAGTTTGGAGGACCAAACGTCCTAAGAGGGAGAGAATGTGACGATCGCCTTCTTCATTAAGTAAATTTAGTATAATAATTGTGTGCTTAAAGTTAATTGTGTGATTATCTGCCAATTGTGAATTATGTGCCATATGATATATGCTTGCATTGGTCGGTATTGTATTGTTATTGTGAACAGATAGGCTAGAGTGAAATTAAACCTGTCTGATTCGCTAATTTTAATAAGTTAGAATTAAATAATAGGATAGGAAATTAGAGCCTAATTCATCTTAGTATAATTTAATTTAGTGTAATTAAGACTATAAGATGTTAAAGATGAATTATATGGAGCGAATTTGTTTTACATTAAATTAATGTGATTATTAGCCTAAGTGACTTTTAAACAAAAAAAAATAAAAATAAAAATAAAAATAAAAATATGCCAAAAATACAAAATCCTACTCATTAATTAGAGACTAAAGAAGAGAACTAGTGGAGCTTCTTCTATACTACACGTAGAGAGAGAGTAGGAGAGACTTGGAGAGTGAAAGTTCAACATAAGGGAACAAGAGAAAGTGAAGAAACCATTGCAACTTCACACTATCCTTCATAATTCACTTGCTCTAGATAAGAATTGCCTTCTTAAATCTCATAAATTTGTAGAATTTTGCTCATAACTCATGAAATTCAAGGTTAGCCTAGAAGAATATATGTTGACTTGGAAGTTTGGTTCATGAAAGTAGAGGTTAATTACATGCATGGCTTCTTAACTCTTCATTTCATCATGCATGGCAAAATTCTTGAATTTCATGATTATTCATTTGTTTACTTGCATGCAATTTCATGATTGAGCAGAACATTCATGAGTATTAAAGATTTGAAACTTAAGGGAAACAAGTTTTATGACTAGACAAATCAATTGAAGAGTTGAACTTTTTGAATGAAATTTGAGACTCAATTTTACATTATAATCTTGTTTAAAGTTAGACATGTTATGAATGAATTGTTCTTAGAGAGTTTTGGGTGTGAAATGCTTGAAAAATGAAGTTGGAAAGTTACAAATCTAAGTTGCAAAAAAAGAGTAGGTTTTGGACTAGTTTTGGAACATCACCGCACGTGCGGCTTGGAGCCTTACACGCGCGGAAAACAAGGCATTTCAGCTGAGCACACTGCAATATATGCATGTGCGAAGGCAGGTGCGGGGATAGTCCTGCACGTGTGGCAATAACCCCCGCGTGTGCGGCCCTTTTGGACAACCCCGATTTGTTTTCGTTCCTTTTTTTCACCTTCCGAGCCTCCATTTGCATAATTTTAAAAGTGTTTTTCATGTGCATTGCATCTCATGAGTGAACGAATGAAAGTTAGAACTGAACAAGTGAACAACGAATAGAAATTAACCGAATAAACAACGAAGCGAATAGAAATAGAAATGATTGAATCTGGCATGGATGTAATTGAGTTGTTGTGCTTGAATTTATTTGTTTAGGTCGGACACCGCGTCTTTAGTGCATTCTAGCACGTGTTCCACGGAGCCCACTGTGAGTAACAATGTTGTAAAGCTATGTTTAATTATAACTATTTTCTGAATGATTAACTGTACTGCTTTCTGAAATGATTAACTGTACTATTTTCTGAATGATAGCATTGCAATGGATCCACAGAAGATTGAGGCAGTTATTAATTGGCATAGACCTACTAATGTTACTGAAGTCCGAAGTTTCTTGGGTTTAGCTAGATATTACCGAAGATTTGTGAAAGACTTTTCCAAAATTGCCTTGCCTTTGACTCAGTTGACACAGAAAGGAGTACCGTTCGACTGGACCAATCAGAGAGAATTAGCTTTTCAAGAATTGAAGACTTGGCTTGTGACTGCATCGATTCTCACCTTATCCTCAGGTATGGATGGATTTACTATTTTTAGTGATGCTTCTTATAAGGGTTTGGGGTGTGTATTGATGCAACATGGCAAGGTAATAGCATATGCATCCCTACAACTGAGGCCACACGAAAAGAATTATCTGACTCATGCTTTGGAGCTTGCAGCAGTAATAGCATATGCTTATATGGGGCAACATGCGAAGTTTACACAGATCATAAGAACTTAAAATATTTCTTTACCCAAAAGGAGTTGAACATGAGACAACGATGATGGCTTGAATTGATAAAAGACTATGACTTGCAAATCTTGTACCATTCGGGGAAAGCTAATACTGTTGCTGATGTACTTAGTCGAAAATCAATTGGGAATTTGGCTTGTTTACTTACCGGGCAAAAAGAATTGCTACATAACCTTGAGAAATTTGGAGTTGACATTGTTTTGTATGAGCAAGGCGGGACCTTAGCTGCTATCTCTGCCCAACCGATACTTATTGAGGAAATTAAAGAGAAACAACAACAAGATGAATTTTTGAAGAAGATCATTGACGAACGAGAATCCAAACTAAGGTCGAACTTTGTTTTTGAGAATGGTGTGTTGAAATTTCAAAGTAGATTATGTGTACCGAATGATGTTGACGTGAAAAAATGAGTTTTGCAAGAAGCCCACAGTTCAAGACTTTCTATCCATCCAGGGAATACAAAAATGTACCAAGATTTGAAGCTTAATTTTTGGTGGTCGGGAATGAAGAAATCAATTGCTTTGTTTGTGTCAAAATACTTACATTGCCAACAAATCAAAGCCGAACATCAACGACCTGCCGGATTGCTCCAACTACTGCCAATACCGAAATGGAAATGAGAGCATATTACCATGGATTTTATTGTTGGACTACCTTGCTCCAATAGAGGTATGGACTCAATTTGGGTTATTGTTGACCGTTTGACTAAATTTGCACACTTTTTACTTGTCAAAACAATTTATAATGTAGATAAGTTAGCTACAATTTACATTAATGAGATTGTTAAATTGCATGGAGTACTTGTGTCCATCGTTTCTGATAGGGACTCGAAGTTCACATCAACATTTTGGTAAAGCTTACAAACAACATTGGGTACTGAATTGAGATTGAGCAGTGCATACCATCCACAGAACGATGGCCAGTCAAAAAGAACAATCCAAACATTGGAGGACATGTTGTGTATGTGTGTGCTTGATTTTCAAGGGAATTGGGAAACTCACTTACCTTTAGTCGAATTTGCCTACAATAACAATTTTCATTTGAGCATTAGTATGGCGCCTTTCGAGGCTTTATATGACAGAAAATGTTGGTCTCCTATTTGTTAGGTAGAAGTTGGGGATGGACCTTTACTTAGGCTTGAGATTGTACATGAAACAACAGAAAATGTGAAATTAATTCAACAAAGATTAAAAACTACACAAAGCCGACAGAAAAGCTATGCGGATGTCTAAAGGCGAGACAGGGAATACGAAGTGGGTGATCATGTTTTTATTAAAGTAACACCAATGAAAGGACAGGCTCACTTTGGAACCAAGGCCAAGTTAGCACCGAGGTATGGTGGGCCATATGAAATCATCGAAAAGATTAATCCAGTGGCATATTAAGTAGCACTTCCTTCCAAAATGGAACATATGCATAATGACTTTCATGTCTCAATGTTGCGGGACTATCTTCGGGATCCTTTCCATGTTATTAAGCCTACCTACGTGGTGTTGAATGATGACTATAATTATGAAGAAAGGCCCATTCAGATTGTAAATCGGCAAATCAAGAAGTTAAGAAACAAAGAAATTCCGTTAGTGAAAGTAGATTGGCAAAATCATGGTGGTATTCATGCAACCTGGGAAGAGAAGATGATATGAAGAGGACCTTCTCCCACTTGACCCTATATTCTTCTCGGAGGAAGGTAATTAAGTTTGGAGGACCAAACGTCCTAGAAGGGAGAGAATGTGACGATCGTCTTCTTAATTAAGTAAATTAAGTATAATAATTGTGTGCTTAAAGTTAATTGTGTGATTATCTGCCAATTGTGAATTATGTGCCGTATGATATATGCTTGCATTGGTCGGTATTGTATTGTTATTGTGAACAGATAGGTTAGAGTGAAATTAAACCTGTCTGATTCGCTAATTTTAACAAGTTAGAATTAAATAATAGGATAGGAAATTAGAGCCTAATTCATCTTAGTATAATTTAATTTAGTGTAATTAAGATTATAAGATGTTAAAGATGAATTATATGGAGCGAATTTGTTTTACATTAAATTAATGTGATTATTAGCCTAAATGACTTTTAAACAAAAAATAATAATAAAAATAAAAATATGCCAAAAATACAAAATCCTACTCATTAATTAGAGACTAAAGAAGAGAACTAGTGGAGCTTCTTCTATACTACACGTAGAGAGAGAGTAGGAGAGACTTGGAGAGTGAAAGATCAACATAAGGGAAGAAGAGAAAGTGAAGAAACCATTGCAACTTCACACTATCCTTCATAATTCACTTGCTCTAGGTAAGAATTACCTTCTTAAATCTCATAAATTTGTAGAATTTTGCTCATAACTCATGAAATTCAAGGTTAGCCTAGAAGAATATATGTTGACTTGGAAGTTTGGTTCATGAAAGTAGAGGTTAATTACATGCATGGCTTCTTAACTCTTCATTTCATCATGCATGGCAAAATTCTTGAATTTCATGATTATTCATTTGTTTACTTGCATGCAATTTCATGATTGAGAAGATCATTCATGAGTATTAAAGATTTGAAACTTAAGGGAAACAAGTTTTATGACTAGACAAATCAATTGAAGAGTTGAACTTTTTGAATGAAATTTGAGACTCAATTCTACATTATAATCTTGTTTAAAGTTAGACATGTTATGAATGAATTGTTCTTAGAGAGTTTTGGGTGTGAAATGCTTGAAAAATGAAGTTGGAAAGTTACAAATCTAAGTTGCAAAAAAAGAGCAGGTTTCAGACTAGTTTTGGAACATCACCACACGGGCGGCTTGGAGCCTTGCACGTGCGGAAAACAAGGCATTTCAGCTAAGCACACTGCAATATATGCACGTGCGAAGACAGGTGCGGGGATGGTGTAGACACCCCATTTTGACCGGCCCTAAGACTTGGGCACTTTCTTTTGATTACCCAATGATGACAAGTAGAATGTGTTTCTCACAGAATCCTTAGTATGAGAGATGGAATTTCAACTTTAATCCCAACCTTTACCATTATGGCTAAATTGTTTTAAATACTAAATATTTCATTAGTTTAGTATTTTTGTAATTTTGCATAATTTTATGTGTTTGTTCATATTTTTAGTGTTTTTATATAAATTGGTATAAATTATATACTTTATATATATATATATATAATAAAATAATAAAAAGTTATATTATTAATTATATGTTAATATTATTATATTATATGTTTAGCATTTTATGTATAATTATATTATTATATTATATGTTTAGTATTTTATATATAATTATAGTACTATATTATATGTTTAGTATTTTGGTATAAATTATATATTTTAGATATTATATATATATATATATATATATATTATAAAATAAAAATAATAAAAAATTGTTTTGATGTCAGTCAGCCCTCGATTGCCGACATCCAAATCTCAGCATGACATATATATAGTATATTAAATATAATCTTTATATAATATATATATTATTATATTATATGCCTATAGCTTTTTATATTATTATATTATACTTTGTTGCCTATATAAAGCCAAAGAGGGAGAGGCTCAGGGGAGCAAAAAAAAAAAGGAACATAAGAATGCTTTAAGAGAGTTAGAAAGAAAAGAGAATAAAAGATTGTCTACATTTTCAATTTTGAGCCAACACTTCCAAGCTTTCATAGCTATTGAAATTTCTCATTTCCATACACCAAAAACACTCCAAAAATTCTGATATAGACAAAGATCAATTGCCTTGATCATAAGGAAGAGTGTTTAGTGATTGAAAGTGAGAGAAACTAGAGAGTTAGCCACTTTCCATACCATAAACTTCATAATTTAAAATTGAGGATTTAAGAACACACTTCCTACACCTGAGGGTGATCAAGAGGGAGTTTGTGAACTACGGAGTTCATCCTTTCCTTGGAAGATGAATTTCACAAACCTTTTATTTTCTTGCATTTCTTACTTATTTTGCTCTTTTGTTTTGATTTATTGTTATATTGTATATTGTTATAATCTAATTGAAAGTGGTGAATTGATGTCCTATATATGTTGTTTTTAGTATGAGAAAGAGACCTTCCATGCTAAATGATTTAATCTCTTCGAAGATTCATTACCAGGGCATTACATCTCTCTCATGCCAAGAATAACTCCTTGTTTGACGCTTCTTTTCATTTAGAGGACTTAAACTCACCATTGGACTTAATGAATTAAAGAACGGATAGTAATTTAAAATTGAGGCTAAAATGGTGCAAGATAATAATTTGGCTGTGTTCAATCGAACGTTAATTGAACACATGAAAACTTGAGGCAGTTTATACTCATTAGTGATGAAATGATTCAAGTTTCCAAGGTCATCACTTCCCTTGATCAATTCATGAAAGGGAAAAGGTTAGAATCATATTTTGTTGCATTTATTGAACTTGCACACTTTGATTCACAAGCCATCATGTAATAAAATTGCTTGAGTTGGTGGTTTGTGGCTTAACTTTACTTCTCCTTTGATTCGTTCATGAAAAGGAAGAGTGAGTTATGCAGACAGCCCTAGAGAATATCTTGTGCATGCTCTGTTTGTCCTCTGTTGCAATAAAGTGAATTGGGCAGCAGTGGCCGGCAAGCCACTTTCCATGGCTAGCAGTGGCCGGCATCCCTCACCAGTGGCCGGCCGGCCACTAATGCAAAATTCGACAGTGTGTTCCTTTGGCGGAGTAGAGCCATTCTGGAAGTGGGCAACAGTGTATATGTTCTATTGTGCAACAGAGGCGCTCTAGAAGCAAAACAGTAGCTTTTCGGTTGGAAATCGAGCATGCGCATGAACATGAACATTCCTCGCTTCCCGAGGTGGAGTAATTAGTTGTTTAGCTTACTTACTTCTTTTAATTATACTTGTGTTGTAATTATTTAATTAGCTAAAGTAGTTAATTAGTTGTGAGTTAATTTATTTCATTTGGTTTGTAATAGTTAATTAATTAACTTAGCTTAAATAGTTAGCTAGTTAGTTTATTCATTCGGACTCTCCTTCGTGACAGCATAATATTGTAATAATGTGTATGTCTTCCAATCCCACATCTTTCTCCCTTTTATTTAACTGCTTATGATGGTTAGTATAGGGACATCACGTTTAAATTAGCATTCTTCATGTTTGTATCCACTTGTATTGCATGCATCGAGACTCGGTTCATCATTCCAACTGCATTGTTAGTTTAATACTTATTTGAATACGTGCTTAAACCACATGCTATCAATTGATTCATATGCCATGTTAAGTAGCCGAGCCTATTTTAGATTGCATATCGCATGTGTTGCATTAGTCATATTGCATGGTTAGGAATCATGTATTTTTTCTAACTCTTTTATGTTTTTTTGGCTTGGAGTACTAGATGAGCCTTTACTTGCTTTAGCATATTGCATGAGTGTGATTGTTGCCATGTCTAACATGCTTACTGTGAGGCTAAGTGCTTAATTGATATACCTGCCTGTACGCCTGTGGATGAAGGCTAATTGCTTGAATTGGAATAATTTGAGC
Organism: Camellia japonica; assembly: GCA_030407325.1. Classification (NCBI taxonomy): domain Eukaryota; kingdom Viridiplantae; phylum Streptophyta; class Magnoliopsida; order Ericales; family Theaceae; genus Camellia; species Camellia japonica. The sequence continues at coordinate 142,497,072 of JAPPVO010000029.1, read as the reverse complement.
CATGCACATTTAAGCCCATTTTTCAAGTGGCAAATTCAAACTCTTTTCAGAAAACAAACATGACTCAAGCGTTCCAATTTTTGCAAATTAGTCTATACTTATATGTGCACATCACATAGTAATGTTAGATTAATAACCGGAACAAGAACATATAATGTAAAGTAAGATTCATATCATGATCAGTAGAGGCCGATCTTTGATCAGGCGAGCGAGGGTGCTCAATTCATGACCTTCCCCTCTCGTACCTAAGTTCCCGAGCCGAGACAATCTTGGTGATGACGGACACGTGGCCTTTGGCACGAGTCATGGGTTTCTTAAATTTCCCCAAAATAAAAAATTTAGGTGGCGACTGTGTATCTGGCAAAACAATTCATTTTTTATAATTTGATTCAAAATTGATTTTCTAAAAGATTCGCCGAATTTGGACTCTTTGGTGTTTATCTATTTCACATTGCACTTGTGGAATCAGATTCAGAACCGCGAGAGTCCGATATTGTAGGGCTTATTTCAACTTCTGAAAGGAGGCGCGAAAAAGTCGAGCTACAGTTTCTGGCAACTCTGTTGGGGATGATTAGAGAACTTGACTTAAAATTCATGATGTGAAATTTTATCTACTTATATATGTTCTTTGCATTGCATTTGCATTGGTGCACCTAAGTCACTGTGTTTGCCATCTGCTATTCCTGGACGATTTGCCGAAGGCTTGCCTGAAAAGCTTGCCAAAAGGCTGACCGATCGCGAGCTCTGCCACAATGGGAACACAACCCTTGGATCTGGATTACCGTCGTATCGCTTGATCCACCTTTCACTTTTCGGTGTTAGGTGTGAGAGGTATATTAGGTAATCTTGCCGAGGTACCCTTTTGACCATTCAACCTAGTTGTATATAATGAAGCTATAGTGACTATTCCAACTTAGGACAGGATGCCACCCATTTGTAGGATGTTGTGAAACTTGTTGTTTGAAATAATGCATCTTAGATCATGCCAAAAATCTAGGACAGGGTAACCCTACCCCCTTATAAGGGTGTTTTGGTACTTTTACATGATATGTGCTTTTACAGTGAGACTCTACAGAATGATTCATATCAGCATGAGTTTGAGAACAGAGTTCAGTAGGGATTACAGTTCAGCTATGTGTTATGATTGTTGTGAATTAGGGTCGAAGTGCTGTCCAATTTTGATTTTATTCTTTCTTTTTGCTAGGTAGTTTACCAACATAGCTTCAGAAAGACCTGATATCCCTCAAGTACTTTGGACCCGTGTCAGAAGGCTTTACAAAACCGGAGATCTTGTTAGGGGACAACCTGTGTTTGCTTTGCTCCCACCGATTACTAGACGAAGAAGAGTTAGGCAAAGTTCACCAGTCCAGTTTCTACAGCAATCACCCCTCATTTCACCTGCATCTAGTCAGGCTTAGTCTTTTATATCTAGTCCAGTACGAGATCATTTACCCATTCCAATGGCACAGTATCCCCCGGTCAGTATGGAAGACTTGATTCATTATCTTCAGCAAACAGTTGAAACTATGCAGCAAGACACTGCTCGACAGGCCGAAGTCACAACCCGTCAGGCTGAGGTTTTAAACAGGTTACAACAACAACAACCACAACCGGCAGCGGTCTCTGCATCTCATACACCTCCTGCTCATGCACCTCCTATGGGTATCCTAACACCCAGAGCCACTGCCCACGCCGCTAATGTCCAGGAAAATCAGGGCACTCAAGGCAATCTAGAGGAACTGATCCCAGCACAGGCCTCCAAAGCACTTGTATATCAAACTGAGGCTCCATTTGAATTTGAGGTTGACCCGACTGTGCTTAAGGTCAACAAATTGGAGAAATTGTTCAAAACAGCACAAAGAGTCGACTCCATTCCAGACATAGAGAAAGGGTACGCCGAGTTTGCAGTTACCTTACCAGAGCGGTTTAAAATGCCGCACATTGATCGGTTTGATGGTTCCGGCGACCCAATGGTGCATTTGCATTTGTTCTCAGATATTTTGCAACCCATGGGCTTGACCTGATTGCAGAAGCTATCCCTTTTCGGTCACACTATGTTAGGTATAACGGCCATCTGGTATGCCAAGTTGGAAGATTCAGCGAAACGGAATTGAGAGGAATTGGCCGAAGCCTTCATGGCTCAGTACTTTTACAATACCCAAATCGAGGTCAGAACTCATGATCTCAAAGCAACACGTCAAGAACCGAAAGAGGGTTTCTCTGATTTTGTAATAAGGTGGAGAGCTAAAGCCTCGATGATGACCACGAGGCCTTCCGAGAAGGATCAGATAAGGATGGTCGTCCGAAATCTCCAAGGCAAGCTATTGTAGAAAATGATTGTTCTCCCGTTATCCACGTTCTCAGAGTTCCATGAAATAGGGGTTCAGATTGAAGATGCTATGAGGCAGGGGCTCATTATTGATGATAAAAAGCCAACCAAAAGGCCGTTTGTTCGCAGTTCCAATGCTGCCAATGGTAGCACAGTTGCAAGGCCATCAAATGTAAGTGTTGTCACCACAACCAATACCACCAATCCCTTTGGCAATACAGATCCATAACCTTCAGCCAACCCTATCTAATTCCAGAGGACCTTTACCCCACTCTACATGACCCTATCCCAAGCCATGAAAGTGCTGATTAAAAAGGGGCACCTCAGACCGTTAGAACCTCGCCCACTACCTGATCCTTTTCCACCCAAACACAACCCAGCAAAATATTGTGCATTTCACCAACAACACGGTCATGATACTGACCAATGCTTTCAACTACGTCTTGAGATTCAAAACCTCATTGACAACAAGGTGATCGCACCACCCGAGAAACCAAATACAATTACAAACCCTCTCCCAGCCAACAATCAAGTTCCCCCACTTCGGAACCTAAACCTAATCCATACACTGGCCCTTCCCTATGACCCTAGCGTATATATTACCCCTTCCCACCTACCTAGACCGACGGTGTTCATTCCTAAAAGCACGGACTTGTGCATGATAAATACATCCACATTTCAACCTAAACCTGTGGTGGTGACGGAGTAGTAGAAGGGAGGCCGACCTTACAGGAGAGTACAAATTCGTTGCCTGAGTACTCTAAGAACTTGTTTGAGGAGGGGTATGATCTGTGTTGCTACATTGTTCTAGTTGATCAAGCCTAGCCGGAAGTGGTATTGCCAATTATAGCAGAGGTCAATGTGGTTAAGGATGATGGCCCCAGCCAAGGTTTGGATGATCTGGTGGAGTTTGAGGAGGACTTAGGCAACTTGCAGTTCTTCGAAGAACAAGATCAAGTAGATGTATAGATTGACTGGTTCGATTTCAATAGGTCGACGGACAACTTTGGGTGGTTAAGTGATGAACTCGACAGGGAGGAAGGAACTGAAACAAAATCGGAGAAAAATGGAGCAAGAATTGTTACAGTAGCCGGAATGGCCAATGAAAAGGGGAAATTGCTGAAAAGTACCGGTGAGGAAAATTCAGCTCAAGGACTGGGCACTATGCATACTGCGGACACAGAACACGAAGCTGTGTTTGAACAAGAAATGGTAGAAGACAACAAAAAGCTGCAATGACTCAACACCTTGCAAGGGAACTAGACAACTGTTTGTCGGCTACCGAAGGCGTATGGTGAGAGGATGACGATCTATACTTGGCTCACACCGATGAAGGTTGGGGTGAGTACCTTCTAGACAACACATGGTACACTGAGGAGATTGATCACATGACAAGAAGTGGGCGGTATTTCAAACCGCTGCACTTAGACCAAGCTGAGGCCTCCAAGAAAGATGGAGAGGTTGAGAAGCAGAAAGAAAAATAGCTGGAAGAGGAGGTAGTGCTGAAACAATTGAAGAAAATCCAAGTCGATATTTCAATCTGGGGTCTTCTTATGGCCTCCCGAGTACATCGACAGGCTATATTGTCAGTAATTGACAAAGCTAAATTGTCCATTGACACCACCCCTGAACAGCTTATGGGATTGGTTTTCCCAGGTGGTGCCAGCCCAACCCTAACCTTTTCTGACAGAGAACTGTCGCCGGAAGGCTCAGTACATAACAAACCCCTGTACGTATCTATTGAGTGTAGAGAAAAATGGGTACCGGTGGTGTTGATTGACACTGGTTCGGCTATCAATGTTTGTCTGTCTCGCACAACTTATGCCATTGGCCTGAAACCAGTAGATTTCGTACCTATAGCCTAAGTGATTCGAGCATATGATAACACGAGCAAGGAAGTGATGGGAACAGTACAAATCCGAGTTCAGGTTGGCCCAGCTCAACAGGACGTCGAGTTTCATGTCCTAGACGTCCCGATCACCTTCAACTTACTGCTAGAAAGACCCTGGCTGCACCTTGTGAAAGCAGTCTCTTCTATCCTCCACCAAATGTTGAAATACCCTCACGGGAAGGGGGTAGCAATTGTCTTCGGGAACTCATCAATCCATCCACCACCAAAGGTAACCACACCAGTGCTGGAAATCGACCATGGTGAGAAAGATGTATTCCTCTCAGGGTTTAGTCTGGCTGAGGCTCAGATAGTGCAAACCATCTTGGCAGCAAATGAGGGTATGTATGTCAGCGCCCAGTTTGTTTATCTTATAAACAAACTACAACATATGCCAGGAATGGGACTTGGAAGAAGTGGCCGAAAGGGCGTCACAACATTGGCCGATGTGACGTATAATCCGTATGCCTTTGGTCTTGGCTATGTGCCCACCAAAGAGGATTAGGTCAAGAAAAGAGAAGAGATGACAAGCAGAGCTAGAGCCAAGCATGTCGAGAAATGCTATGAGCTCGTTCACAGGCCGATTCGCGAAACACTAAATGGCCACTTTGTTTGAGAGGGAGAGGATTTCCCTTTTTGCAGTTTTCCCGAGGCCTGGATGAATTCTGCAATGCAGCATGTCCTCGGCTTCGAAATGTTCTTCGACCTGCAGTTGTAAGAGAGTGATGCCAAGGAAAAGGTTGAACCGAGTGCTAAAGCTGAACAGGGCATAGAAAGTGACTCCGACAACAGCGAGCTTGGAGTAAAGGCAGCACTGGCATGTCTCCTTTCAGATCCTTCGGTCGACTCAGAGAGCTTGGGGGATAACCTTACCATCTCTATGATCGGGGAAAAACTGGGTATGAATCCAACCAGTGGCATTTTGGAAGCATCAAGGGCACCATCTCTTACTTGGCAGCTGGAGAAAGGCTACATTTCTAGTTCTAAATCGGATGATGAGCCAGAATCTGATTCCACAGAGTCTGTAGGGTCGGGATCAAATTCAAGTCAGTTTGAGGGGTCTGAGTCTGGCATTCTCGGGGGGTGGTAGCCCGAATGCCAAGGTCCTGTCTAGGTCTTTCTTTTCTTTTACTTTTGAGTCTGTTGTAACCGAAGAGGTGGACTTGTTGAATGAGAACTTTGCAGATGTTGAGTACTTCTCCGTGCTGCTTATTTATTGCATTGACCAAGATTTTCAAACTTTTAATGAAAATGAAGAGGAAGAAATTCCTCTAGCTTTGAAAAACTTAATTAATCAAGAGGAGGAGAGGTATATTAAACCCTGTATTGATAAAATCATTGCCATTAATGTGGCTACTGAGAAGGATCCACGCATGGTCCAGATCGGGTCCACGTTGTCTTTAGAGGAACGCGAACACTTAGTCGTTTTATTAAAAGATTTCAAAGATGTTTTCGCATGGTCCTATGAAGACATGCCTAGAATCGATCCTGAGATCGTACAGCACCAGATCCCTCTGGACCTTGATGTCCGGCCAGTCAAGCAAAAGCTGCGTAGAATTCGCCCGGATTGGGCATTAAAGATCAAAGAAGAGGTCACCAAACAGATCGAGGTAGGTTTCTTGTTAGTATCTGAGTATCCAACCTGGTTGGCCAACATCGTCCCAGTGCCAAAAAAGGATGGCAGAAATTGGGTTTGTGTGGACTTCCGGGACTTAAACAAAGCCAGTCTGAAGGATGATTTTCCTCTACCGCATATTGATGAGTTGGTAGACTTCACCGCAGGCCATGCATTGCTTTTCTTCATGGATGGGTTTTCCGGGTATAATCAAATTCTGATGGATTCCGAAAACAGAGAGAAAACTGTATTTACTACGCCATGGGGAACGTATTGCTATCGAGTCATGCCACTTGGCTTGAAAAATGCTGGGGCTACTTATAAGAGAGCTGCAACCACCATTCTGCATGATATGATCCACAAAGAGGTTGAAATGTATGTGGATAACATGATAGTCAAGTCCAAAGACCGAGAGGGCCACTACACCGCTCTGGAAAAATTCTTTCAACGAATCAGGGAATACAGATTGAGGTTAAACCCGCAGAAGTGCACCTTCGGCGTAACGGCAGGGAAAATACTAGGGTTTTTTATGACACAGAGAGGCATCGAGGTAGATCTTTCCAAAATCAAGGCCATTCTAAAAATACCACCACCAAGGACTGAAAATGAGGTGCGAGGCTTTTTGGGTAAAGTGCAATTCATAAGACGGTTTATCTCCAAATTAACCTTGACTTGTGAGCCACTATTTGGTCTCCTAAAGAAAGAGAAGAAATTCCAATGGGATGATCGATGTCAATTCACTTTTGAGCAAGTCAAGCAGTACTTTTAGAATCCACCTGTGTTATCACTGCCAGAGCCGGTGAAGCCTTTGCTTTTGTATCTATCAGTAACAGACACCACAATGGGATGCATGCTTGCTCAGGAATCTGAGGATAGGGTGGAGAAAGCCATCTATTACTTGAGTAAGAAAATGTTGGATTATGAAACCCACTACACCCCGCTAGAAAAAGCTTGCCTAGCCTTGGTATGGGCTACCAGGAAATTGAGGCACTACTTGTTAGCTCACTCCGTAATTCTGGTTTTGAGATTAGATCCTATCAAATATCTCTTTAAGAAACCAACACTTACAGGTAGGCTAGCTCGTTGGTTATTTCTTCTCTCCGAATTTGATCTGAAGTATGTTACTCGCAAGTCGGTCAAAGGGAGAGCGGTAGCGGAGTTCCTAGCAGATCACTCGGTAAAAGGGGACTAAGCGGTAGAATACCTCTTCCCAGATGAAGCCATTCTGCAAGTTGAGGAGGAGATTTGGACAATGTACTTTGACGGAGTATCAAATTAATACGGCTATGGGATCGGTGTGTTGTTGATAGCACCTGATGACTCTCACATACCTCTAGCTTTCAAACTCCGGTTCAAAGTGTCCAACAACGAAGCAGAATATGAAGCGTGTATTGTTGGTTTAGAAGCTGCCCTGGAACTAGGGGCAAAAAGGTTGGATGTTATCGGGGACTCGAACTTAGTTGTTTCTCAAGCAAATGGAGACTGGAAAGTCAAGGAAGAAAAGATAAAGGTCTATCACCAGACCCTGGACGTTCTAATTCCTAGGTTTGAAAAGCTGACTTTCACGCATCTACTGAAAGAGAACAATAGGTTCGTTGATGCTTTAGCAACTCTATCTTCATGGTAGACATCCCACTTAGAGTCCGGATGCGTCCAATCCTCATTGAGCAGAAATACATGTCGACCTATGAAACTATCGCCGTAAAGATGAAGCGCAAGACAAAAATCCTTGGTACTTCGATATCTAGAACTTCTTGGAAAAGAAGGCGTATCCACCGGGGGCAAATGCCAAGGACAAACGGGGAATACAACGAATGGTCGTTCAATTTATCATCTGCGAAGGCAAACTGTACAAAAGAGGACATCTGAGAATGCACAAGTTGTGTGTCCAGAAACAGGAATCGAAGCGCTTAATGGAGGCCATCCATGGAAGAGAGTGCGGAGCGCACATGAACGAAGTAATGTTAGCCCGAAAGATTCTCAAGTAAGGTTACTACTGGTCCACTATGGAGGAGGATTGCATTAGTTTTGTTCAGCGATGCCACAAATGCCAAATTCATGCTAATCGCATGAATATCTCGCCGTCAAAACTATATAACATGACTTTGCCATGGTCTTTCTCAGTGTGGAGAATCGATGTCATTGGCGCAGTCACATCGAAAGGGTCGAACGGGCATGAATACATTCTAGTGGTAATTGATTACTTTACAAAGTGGGTTGAAGCCCAGTCCTATGTAATGTTGAAAGCAACGCACGTGGCTAAGTTCATCAGAAACAACATCATTTGTCGATACGGAGTCCCAAACGAGATTATATCAGATAATGGCTCTCACTTCAAGAAGGAGGTGATAGACTTGTTGGAGAAATACAATGTGGCTTTTCATAAGTTATCTACATATCGACCGCAAACCAATGGAGCTGTTGAGGCCGCCAATAAGAACATCAAACATATTTTGCAGAAGATGGTTGAGACCTACAGGGACTGGCTAGATAAATTGCCATTCGCACTTTGGGGCTATAGAACTTCAATGCAGACGTCTACAGGGGCAACTTTTTATTCTCTTGTTTATGGTATGGAAGTTGTTCTGCCAATTGAAATTGAAGTACCATCACTGCAGGTTATGGCTGAATGTCAAATAGCAGAGGCTGACTGGCAACAGAGTAGATTTGAGGAGTTAATGTTGTTTGATGAAAAAAGGCTGAAGGCATTATATCATGTACAGGGCTACCAACGCAAAATTGCTAAGGCTTTTAACAAGAAGGTTAAGTCTAGGAATCTTAAGGAAGGAGATTTGGTGCTCAAATACAACTAAGCTCCCATCCATAACCCTAGGGGCAAGTTCAGACCCAATTGGACTGGTCCTTACATCATCAAGTCTCTTTGGTCAGGGGGAGCAGTCATTCTCATAGACTTAGATGGTTTGGAATTTTTCTAACCGATCAACATGGATAAGTTGAAGAAATACTATCCCTGAGAGGCTTGCTAGGCCGAAAACCCGAAAGGGCGACCTAGGCAAAAGTTAGAGTATAAAAAATTAGAAATGAAGAAAAACTGAGCTCGCAAGGTTGAAAACCCTAAAGGGCAACCTTGGCAAAAGTTAGAGCGCAAAAGGAGAGAGTTAATACTCGAGTGAACCTAAACCGAACTACGTAAGGCCTAATTCCCATCTTCAGGATATGTAGGCAACTTCATCCTGTAATCAATTCCAGCTCAACTGTCCTGTCCATTTTATTGATCAAGTCATCTTTATCTGTTATTTACCTGAGGGTTCGGTTATGATCTTTACTTTGAGAGAAAAGTTGGGTACGATGCAGAGTAGTGGTATTCAATCAAGGGGCAGTTATGATCTTTTGATCCAGTATTATACATCTTGAGGGTTGATTCCATGCGTGTCAAGTGGTGATTCTTTTCGAAAATGGTTTTTGAGAAGTTTTGATAAAAGTTGATTTTGTTCAAATTTTACCTTTTATAACTTAGACCATTTTTGGACCAAAAGAAAAATTTTCAACGCTTATAACTTTAATTTTATTGATTTCAAACTTAAAGTTCTCCAAATCTCTGATACAAATCAAAGTTGCTTTTATTACAATCAACAAAAAAACTTGAAAAAAAAGGTCGAAGCAATAAACTAGTGGCATAGAAGAAGCAGTGCATGACAGCTAGACAACACTGACCGACCTCTTTTTGAAGCCTAGCTGGGTCTAGGTGGTGGCCCAGACCAGTGTAGATGCAGCAAAAGCTGGCCCTTTGTCCTGGCATGTCGCGGCTATGTTTTGAGTACTGTTTGTACCAAGTGTCTTTTAGTATTTTCGAGTTGTTTTCATTTCGTTTTCTTGTTATCGAGTTGCATTTTACATATTTGTTCAGTTGTGGGTCGTTATCCGATTCAAGAACGAATGCAATAGCAGGTATTCACAGTTTTAAGTCTTGTACAATGCTACCATTCATCACATGCCATTCATCACACATTATGCGAGGAGATCATCCAAACTGGTGGGTCCAACCCCGATCATTGTTTTACAAAGCAATAAAACAAAAGAAAAGTCCTCTAATACAGCAAGTCTATCTGAAGCTAGTGTTTAAACTACAAAGGAAAAAATAATAAAACCAAAAAAAAAAAAAGAGGACGAACTTTGTTTTTTTTTTTTTTTTGTTCCGATAATTCGTAAGTTGTTCTGTTAGATTGTGTGCTGGTATTCTGTTCTATACCCGTAATATCGAGTTTTTATCATCGAAATGCGTTTCCGATGAGCAACCGACCAGGTGATCGACTGGTATTGCTCTGTCTTGCGTCTATTTTGTGTCTATTTTATCAAGTTTTGTCATTTCATCGAGTTTTGATTTGTGTTATAATAAATGAGAGGCTTAATTTTTAGTTCGGAACTGATTGCCATTCGGATTTGCAAAAAGAGAAAGAAAAAAAAAACAAACTCGTTTTATTAATAGGGATTAACCCCGATCAAATTTGTACAAACATATATACAAAAATAATAAATAAATAAAAAAACAAAAGCAACAAAAAAATAATTAAAAAAGAAAAAGAAAAAAAAGAGCAAGGGATCTTTTTCTTCTTTCTTCTCCGGCAGTAGCCCAGTGGCGAAGATTACAACTGGCTTCATTTGCACACAGCTTCGTTGTCTGACTTTACAATCAGCTGCCTTGCTTCATCTTTACTCTTTCGAAGCTCTTGAAGACTCTGCCTCAGCCTTGGCAAAGCTTCCGAAGGAGATTATTCCTCGCCAGTGTAGACACCCCATTTTGACCGCCCTAAGACTTGGGCATTTTATTTTGACCACCCTCTCAAAAAAATAAATAAATAAATAAATCAAATTGACATTTCAAAATTCCAAACCTCACCCATTTTGGCCATCACTAATATTTGGTAATTTGTAGTGTTTTGTAATTTTATGTGGTGTATTAAATTAGGTGTGTGCATATCTTTTAGGTGTGTTTTATATAAATTGATAAATTTTTAAACAAAAAGAAAATTAAAAAAAATAATAAATAAACAAAAGAAAATAAAAAAAAAATAATAAAATAATAAAAAAAAGCAAAACAAAAATGAAATGGGGCGGTGGAGTGGCATTGTGGAAGAGGCACTGATTAATTGTTTTTGTAGAGTGGAGGATCAATGGGTTTTGGGTGGAATGGGTTAGGTGGAGAGGTTTTGGGTGTTTAAAAAAGAAGAAAGAAGCTGGAGAGAGCAATGGAAAGAAACAAAGAAATGTGAAAAGGAGCTCCCTCTCTCCCTCATCTCTCTCTCGGGGGGGAGGAATGCACAGGGGAGAAAATTAGAGATAGCCATGAGAGGCACCCATTGAATGCTTCATCTCTGGAGAGACCATACACGGGTTGACGGGGAGAGAGTGTAGAGGAGAGAGACACACATGCATACACCAAACCCAACACCACCTCTCTTCACAACAACCTCTCTATCTATCCAACTCTCTTCCCTCTCTCAGTTCATAACCACCACCATCACACCATACATCTCTCACTCACAGTAGAGCACACACCAACACAAACCCACCGGAGCTCCACCCATGCACACACCCACTTGGACTCTCTCTTCCCTCCCTCTTCTCTCCCTAAGACCTACCAGACACCACCTCAGCCGAAGCACACTCCACACTCACGGCAGACCGACCCACCCAACTCTCTCTCTCTACCCACACAACCCATGCCCTCTCTCACTCTCTCTCTTCTCTCTCTAACCCAAAGACCCCCATGCACGTACCCACCATCACACCATCTTCACCGACAGCATACTCCACACTCACGGCAGACCCACTTGGACTCCCTTTCTCTCTCTCTTCTCTCTCACTCCACGGACCACCACAAGACCAACCCAGCTATCTCTCTCTCTCCCTCCCCCTCTCTCACGACTCTCTCCCTCTCTCTCACATGCACAACACAGCAACACACCACCTCCCCAAACCCATGCACACCACCATGATCACCATATACACTCTCTCACCTCACGGAGATGCATGCTCACACACACTACACCACACGGCAGCAGACTGCCATCCTCTCCCACGGCTCCATCATCCACCATCTCCATCACAGACCAACTCACTCATGCATCAACACTCACCAAACCCAACCCACATGCACCAAGCTCTCTCACTCTAACAATCACACACCACCATCACACCCACGGGAGAGACCCACGGGGCTCTCTCTCCCTCACCTCTCTCTCTCTCTCTCTAACCCACTCTCTCTCGGGGACTCTCTCTCTCTAACACCACAACATCACTAAGCCCACGACCAACCCATACTCACAACACCACCAACCCATGCACACCCAACCCACATGCACACCATGCACGGCTCTCTCACTCTTCTCTCTCTCTAGCTGGTTTCTCTCCCTCCCTCACCGAAACACTCATGTATGTACACCTCACCATCCACCAACCTACCTCCACACAGCTCTCTCCTCTCATCCCTCACCCCTCTCTCCTTCTCATCCCAAACACACACCCACCACCACCGAACCTCACCATGCATCACCCACTCCGCACCATGCATCACCACGGACCACCAACACCAAACCCACACTCACCCATGCAATACCACCCACGGCAGTCCCTCTCCCTTCTCTACCCCGAACTCTCTCTCTTCTCTCAGGAAACCCAGCATCCATGCACACACTCACCTCTCTCTCTCTCTCTCTACCCTACGGATCTCTCTCTCTCTCTAAGACACCCACGGCAGAGACCCACCTCCAACTCCCTCTCCTCTCTCACTACAACTCACTCACATGCACTACAACTCACTCACATGCATACACACCCAAACACACACCTACCCACCACCACCGTGGCCTCCCTCTTCTCTCTCTCTCTTCTCTCTCTAGAGACCCAGCACCACCCTCTCGGCACCTCTCTCTTCTCTCTCTCGGCTAACATACCCAGCACACCACCAACACCACCTCAGCCATGCATTTCTCTCACAGACACACATAACCCATGCACACACACACATGCAGGAAACACACACCCACACACCCACGGGATTTTCTCTCTCTCTCTCTCTCTCTCTCTCTCATCGACAGGTATAACTCCGAGGTTCTGAAGAGGAGATTTCAAATCAATTCCTTGGTTTGCCGCTTGAATCTGAAAAATGTGAATCATGTGGTGTTGCGGAACCCGGGACATGGAAAATGTGAATCATGTGGTGTTGCGGAATCCGGGACATGCGAAAAGGAGTGGAATGGGCCAGTGATGGATTTCTTTATTTTATTTTTATTTTGAGTGTTGTGAGGTTTTATTTTTATTTTATTTTTTCTCTCTCTCTCTCATTCGGATCTGTAATATTTAAAGTGTTGTAATAATTCCCCCACCCCGCTTCTTTCTATCCCATTCTTTTATCGCTTTCCCTAACTGTGTGTATGTATATATCTGACATGCCATGCATATCCATGCTTTACATTTATGTCTCATGCATTAAGATTCGCGCTATATTTACATGTGTGGATTTAATCAATTCTTCTGTGATTCTATGCGCTACCCCATGTTTTTGAGATGATTCACATGCCATATTTAGAAGCCGAATCTTTAGTGCATCTCATGAGTGAATTGTATTAGGATTCTGTATATAAGATCATGCATATTTTACTAACTTTGTTTTGTAGCTGTTCGAGGGACTCGGTCAATCTGTGAGTTTTTATGCTTTAGCATCCCATTTGTGTGTGATTTTCTTATTATGTTTAGCATCCTACCATGTGGCTATTTGTTTAAGTGATAAACTGTTTGAATGCCTGTGGATGAAGGCTTGTTGTTTGAATTGGAATTCAATAAATGTACGTCTTAAGCCCACTTTGTCAAGTGGCAAATTCAAACCCTTTTCGAAAAACGAACATGAAGTTGAATTGTTCCAATTTGAGCAAACTAGTCTATACTTGTATGCTTCACATAGTAAATTTTAGGATTTACTAAAATAATCAGAACATGAACATATAAGAAAATAAAAGTCATATCATGGTTTAGTAGAGGCCGATCTTTCGATCGGGTGAGCGGGGGTGCTCATTATTGACCTTCCCCTCTCATACCTAAGGTTCCGAGCCAAGCATCCTTGGTTACGACGAACAGTGGCCTTGGCACCGAGTCATGGGTTTCCTAATTCCCCAAAATATTAGGTGGCGACTCTGAGATCTGATGACGCAGTCCATTTTTGACAAAATTGCAATAAAATGGATTTTCAATAAAAGTTGCCAAATCTGGACTTTCATCTACGTTTCACATTGCACTCGTGAAACATTGAGATCAAAGAGATCTCGGGAGTCCGAACTGTTTAACGCGCGGGTACCCCCCGGGCATGTTACAGTTTCTGGCGACTCCTGCTGGGGATTTATGAAACCTTGACTCGAACTCCATGATATGACTTTTTTTTCAATTATATGTTTATTGCATTGCATGCATTGGTGCACTTAAAGTTCCTGTGTTTCCCAGATGTTGGTGGGAACACAGACACACTTTTTGTGACACTACACCTATCTCTACGTTACTGTAGAGGCCTTGTGTTGTAACCTTTTGAGATTTGTCAAAAGGGTAGCTTGGCTATCTAGCTTTGCTATCTAAGGTTCTCAGACTCCGAAGAGAGGCTATTTGACTTTCTGATTTCCTGGGATCTTTATTGGTTATGACTCAAAGGACTCTTTGGTAACGTCACCTTGACTTCAACCCTTAGAACAGAGCTAACCTTGTACATATAGTGAGCTATAGTACCTTTCAAACTTAGGACAGGATGCTTTCCATTTCTAGGATGTGTGATACCACTTGTCTGAATAGTGAAACCCTAGATCATTTCAAGCTAGGACAAGATAACCCTACCCTCCATAGGGGTGTTTGTTCTCTTTCCTGCTATGTGTTATGTGCAATGTATTGGATCTATACAGGGGTTCTCAAATTCGAATGAGTGGTTCAGGTTGTTCAGTTTAGCACCATTACTTCAAAAACAAAAACAAAAAAATAACAAAAACATAAAATCAAAAAAAATCAAAAATCAAAAAAAAAGAAAAAAAGAGAGGGCCGAAATCCCACAAAGTCGACCATCTCTGTGATTGGGGAGTGACCACTTGTTGATTGAGCGGGCTTTATTTTGAATGTTGTGGCTGGCGCACACTTTGGCTGGCAATTTGAGAATGGTTTTATTCTGAGTTCTGAATTGAGTATTGAGTCTAAGTTTGACTCCACCAAGTTTGTAGAGTTGGGGTTAGGCTCGAGTCAACCTAGTGAGTCAGAGTCTGTTGATTTCGAAAGTGCCAACCTAGACATTTCTGTCCTGTCTAGGTCTTCTTTGTCATTTTCTTTTGAGTCTGTTGTCATTGCTGAGTCATAGTCTCTTTTCAATAAACAGAAAAACAAAAAAAAAAAAAATGCCATAGAGTCTGCCTACTTTTCTGTGCCTTTAAATCATTGCATTGACCAAAGTTTTTCAAAACTTTTTCCAAAACTCTGATAAAAACGAAGAGGAAGAATTTCCTCGGGATTTTCAAATTTTGATCAACTGAGAGGAAGAGAGGTGTGCTAAGCCTTTGATGAATAAAATCATTTTTGTTAATGTGGGTACTGAGAAGGATCCTGGCTTGGTCCAAATTGGTTCTATCTTGTCTTCATAAGAGTACGAGTGATTAGTCACTTTGTGAAAAGATTTCAAAAACTGTTTTTGCGTGGTCCTACGAAACATGCGTGGAATTGATTATACAGCATAGGGTCCCTCTTGACTCAAGGTCCGACCTCCTTAGCTCCTTAGCTTTCAAATCATGATTCGAAGTATTCAATGATCAACCAAAGTGTAAGGCTTGCATAGCCAAATTGGAAATAGCCCTTGAACTAGGGGCAATGATGTGATTCAAATGGAGGCAGCCCTTCAACTAGGGGCAATAAGGTCGAATATGATTTGGATTGGAAATAGCCCTTGAACTAGGGGCAATGATGTGATCCAGATTAGAAATAGACCTTGAACTCAGGGCAGAGAATGTGATTTCAATTTGAAACAGCCCTTGAACTAGGGGCAAAAGTGTGAGGCTTGCATAGCTGAAATGGAGGTAGCCCTTGAACTAGGGGCAATGAACTAGGGGCAATAAAGTATCACCCTTGAGAGGCTCGCTGGGCCGAAAACCCAGAAGGGCAACCTAGGCAAAAGTTAGAGCACAAAAAAAAAAAAAAGAAAAAAAATGAAAAGCTCGCAAGGTTGAAAACCCAAAAGGGCGGCTTTGGCAAAAGTTAGAGCATAAAAGGAGAGTGTCAATACCCGAGTGAACCTTAGCCAAACTATGTAGGGCCTGTGATTCAGATTGGAAGCAACCTAGAACTAGGGGCAAGAAGGTTGGATGTGATTTAAATTTGAAGCAGCCCTTGAACTAGGGGCAAAAGGTTGGATGTGATTAATTGAAGCAGCCCTTGAACTAGGGGCAAAAAGTTGGATGTGATCAAAGAGTTAAAACTGAATCGTCTCCTAATGAAGACCGCCTAGAAAGGAAAAACCCAGAATTTGAGAGAATGAATTTTATTCTTGAAGGACAGTCGAGTTCCTATCCACTACACTAGGGGCAACACTAGGGGCAAATTCAGACCCAATTAGCCTAGTCCCTACATCATCATATCTACTGGTCAAGTGTAGTAGTTGTTCTCATAGTTGGCTTAGAGATTCCCCAATCAACATGGACAAGTTAAAATGAAAGTAACCCTTGAGAGGCTCGCTGGGTTGAAAATTCAGAAGACCCAGGCAAAAGTTAGAGCAAAAAAAAAAAAAAAAAAAAAGAAACTCAAAAGAAATAAAAAAAAAATGAAATGAACAAAATGAAAATCAAAATGAAAAGGAAAATGAAAAAAATGAAAATGAAAAGCTCGCAAGGTTGAAAACCCGAAAGGGCGGCTTTGGCAAAAATTAGAGCACAAAAGGAGAGTGTCAATACCCGAGTGAACCTCAGCCCGAACTACGATGGCCTGATTCCTATCTTTGGGATACGTAGGTAGCTTCATCTTGAAGTTCGGCCCCAATAATTTTCAACTCATTCATTTTGTCCATGTTTGATTGGTGTATCTTTAGTCGACTTGGTTGTCCTATCCGTGTTTGATTGGTGTATCTTCATTCTGCTCAGTTCAGTTGGTTCGAGTCAACTTGGTTCGGTTCGGTTTGGTGGTTCGGTTCGGTTCGGTTCGGTTCGGTCCAGTTTTGCTCGACTTCATTCGGTTCGGATTGGCTTGGTTCGGTTGGCTTGGTTCAGATATCACCTTTGATTATCTGGTTTGGGACTATGCACCCCAATGATTGATTCCATGTTAGTTGAGTAGTGACCATTTGCAAAAATAGGTTTTGATTAATTTGAATGAAGCTGACTAATTTTTCTCGAAAATTGTTCCATATTTTTGCAAAACTTGGACCATTCTTTGGATTTGAAAAGGGAAAATTTTCAGTGCTCACAGCTTAGCTTACATGATTTGAAACAGAAAATGGAATAAGTATGCTAATCCAACCCTCATGTTGATCAAAACATTTTTACAGAAAAAAAAAAAAAATTCAAGGCAATGAATTAGGGGCATAGTTGAGTCAGTGATTCTATCTTCTCCCCCGCTCGAGTCAACTCGTCAGTATATATAAGTGTGTATTCATATCAATCAGGGTATTCATACCAGTCAGTGTGTATAAGGGTGTTCCTTTCATACCAGTCAGTATATTTATACCAGTCGGTGTATTTATACTAGTCAGTGTATATAAGTGTGTTTGGATTAATTTGCTTTGTTTTTCAATTCGTTAGGTCATTTGTTGATTCAGATCAGTAAAGAGTCAATGTCTAATTCAGACTTTAAAAATTCAATCATTCTCAAATTCAATCAAACAAATTGTTTTCAAGTTCAAAGTGATATGCCAGTCACGTCATTGACGAGCAAAAAAAAAAAAGAAACTGATTTTATTGCAGTCAGGGGAGGATATCCCCGATCACAGAGACAAAAAACAAAAAAAAAAAAAAAAACAAAAAAAATCATTCAATTACACCATTGTCTTTTTCTCTGGTTAAAACCTTCCCACTCTCCGTATGAAATACGTTGAGATATGCTTGTTGGTTATACCATTGTCTTTTTCTCTGGTTAAAACCTTCCCTCTCTCCGTATGAAATACGTTGAGATATGCTTGTTGGTTATACCATTGTCATTTTCTCTGGTTAAAACATTCCCTCTCTCCGTATGAAATACGTTGAGATATGCCTGTTGGTTATACCATTGTCATTTTCTCTGGTTGAAACCTTCCCTCTCTCCGTATGAAATACGTTGAGATACGCCTGTTGGTTACACCACTATACTCCTCTCGCGTGAGACGCGTTTGGATCTCAAATACTCCTCTCGCGTGAGACGCGTTTGGATCTCAAGTTCACTTTCCTCCTCTCGCGTGAGACGCGTTTGGATCTCAAGTTCACTTTCCTCCTCTCGCGTGAGACGCGTTTGGATCTCAAGTTCACTTTCCTCCTCTCGCGTGAGACGCGTTTGGATCTCAAGTTCACTTTCCTCCTCTCGCGTGAAACGCGTTTGGATCTCAAGTTCACTTTCCTCCTCTCGCGTGAGACGCGTTTGGATCTCAAGTTCACTTTCCTCCTCTCGCGTGACACGCGTTTGGATCTCAAGTTCACTTTCCTCCTCTCGCGTGACACGCGTTTGGATCTCAAGTTCACTTTCCTCCTCTCGCGTGAAACGCGTTTGGATCTCAAGTTCACTTTCCTCCTCTCGCGTGAGACGCGTTTGGATCTCAAGTTCACTTTTCTCCTCTCGCGTGAGACGCGTTTGGATCTCAAGTTCACTTTCCTCCTCTCGCGTGAAACGCGTTTGGATCTCAAGTTCACTTTCCTCCTCTCGCGTGAAACGCGTTTGGATCTCAAGTTCACTTTCCTCCTCTCGCGTGACACGCGTTTGGATCTCAAGTTCACTTTCCTCCTCTCGCGTGACACGCGTTTGGATCTCAAGTTCACTTTCCTCCTCTCGCGTGACACGCGTTTGGATCTCAAGTTCACTTTCCTCCTCTCGCGTGAGACGCGTTTGGATCTCAAGTTCACTTTCCTCCTCTCGCGTGAGACGCGTTTGGATCTCAAGTTCACTTTCCTCCTCTCGCGTGAGACGCGTTTGGATCTCAAGTTCACTTTCCTCCTCTCGCGTGAGACGCGTTTGGATCTCAAGTTCACTTTCCTCCTCTCGCGTGAGACGCGTTTGGATCTCAAGTTCACTTTCCTCCTCTCGCGTGAAACGCGTTTGGATCTCAAGTTCACTTTCCTCCTCTCGCGTGAGACGCGTTTGGATCTCAAGTTCACTTTCCTCCTCTCGCGTGAGACGCGTTTGGATCTCAAGTTCACTTTCCTCCTCTCGCGTGAGACGCGTTTGGATCTCAAGTTCACTTTCCTCCTCTCGCGTGAGACGCGTTTGGATCTCAAGTTCACTTTCCTCCTCTCGCGTGAGACGCGTTTGGATCTCAAGTTCACTTTCCTCCTCTCGCGTGAACGCGTTTGGATCTCAAGTTCACTTTCCTCCTCTCGCGTGAGACGCGTTTGGATCTCAAGTTCACTTTCCTCCTCTCGCGTGAAACGCGTTTGGATCTCAAGTTCACTTTCCTCCTCTCGCGTGAGACGCGTTTGGATCTCAAGTTCACTTTCCTCCTCTCGCGTGAAACGCGTTTGGATCTCAAGTTCACTTTCCTCCTCTCGCGTGAGACGCGTTTGGATCTCAAGTTCACTTTCCTCCTCTCGCGTGAGACGCGTTTGGATCTCAAGTTCACTTTCCTCCTCTCGCGTGAGACGCGTTTGGATCTCAAGTTCACTTTCCTCCTCTCGCGTGAGACGCGTTTGGATCTCAAGTTCGGTCTAGGAGACCTTAAATCCTCTAAAGGTGCAATTCCTTCGGTGTTTGTCGTGCCCAAACGACTTTAGGTGGTCTGGTATAGTCACCTGCCTGTGATTGCAATGAGTTCCTAGGAGACCAACTGCGACGGTGGAAACTAGAGTTCGAATGGCCGAGACCTAGAACGCAAAAGGTTCGGGTTTTCCGAGACTAAAGTCTGGTTTAAATACCCAGAGATGCATCCAGGGGTGCATTCTCAGCTTGAAATCTGTATGGCAGCCCCATAGGTTGAGGTAGCTTGTATGCGCCTCAACTCTGGAAACTGAACCAACCTAGTTTGTCACCCCGTTGGAAAATAGGGAAAGTTGTAAATATGATCAGAAAAGCGGCATCCATGGCCACCCAAATTGGTTAAAAACAGCAGGTGCGCCTGTCTGTTTACACCACCCCTTCTCCTCTCGCGTGAGACGCGTTAGGATGTTGATTCACTCGGTTAAAAACAGCAGGTGCGCCTGTCTGTTTATACCATCCTTTTCTCCTCTCGCGTGAGACGCGTTAGGATGTTGATTTCTCTTGGTTGAGGTCTTTCCTCTCTTGCATAAATCATGAATTTTCAAACAAACCGGCTTCGCGAAGCGTGTAATTCCAACTTTCAAACTGCATTTTAAGTATGTCACTTGCATTCTGCCCCTGAACTACGCTGGTTTGATTCCTTGCAAAAGGATACGTAGGCAACCTTCGGGTTCAACCACTTGCATTACATCTAGTTTGTACATACATTGCATTTTGTGTGATTGCCCAAGTCTTACGGCCTTGTCAAAAAGGGTCGTCTTCTGGCTTTGACATTCACTCACGTCATTTCATGACTTCGAGCTCTGTCAAAGAGGGGCAACTGTAGACACCCCATTTTGACCGGCCCTAAGACTTGGGCATTTTATTTTGACCACCCTCTCAAAAAAATAAATAAATAAATAAATCAAATTGACATTTCAAAATTCCAAACCTCACCCATTTTGGCCATCACTAATATTTTGGTAATTTGTAGTGTTTTGTAATTTTATGTGTGTGTATTAAATTAGGTGTGTGCATATCTTTTAGGTGTGTTTTATATAAATTGATAAATTTTTTAAACAAAAAGAAAATTAAAAAAAATAATAAATAAACAAAAAGAAAATAAAAAAAAATAATAAAATAATAAAAAAAAGCAAAACAAAAATGAAATGGGGCGGTGGAGTGGCATTGTGGAAGAGGCACTGATTAATGTTTTTTGTAGAGTGGAGGATCAATGGGTTTTGGGTGGAATGGGTTAGGTGGAGAGGTTTTGGGTGTTTAAAAAAGAAGAAGCTGGGAGAGAGCAATGGAAAGAAACAAAGAAATGTGAAAAGGAGCTCCCTCTCTCCCTCATCTCTCTCTCGGGGGGAGGAATGCACAGGGGAGAAAATTAGAGATAGCCATGAGAGGCACCCATTGAATGCTTCATCTCTGGAGAGACCATACACGGGTTGACGGGGAGAGAGTGTAGAGGAGAGAGACACACATGCATACACCAAACCCAACACCACCTCTCTTCACCAACAACCTCTCTATCTATCCAACTCTCTTCCCTCTCTCAGTTCCATAACCACCACCATCACACCATACATCTCTCACTCACAGTAGAGCACACACCAACACAAACCCACCGGAGCTCCACCCATGCACACACCCACTTGGACTCCCTCTCTCCCTCCCTCTTCTCTCCCTAAGACCTACCAGACACCACCTCAGCCGAAGCACACTCCACACTCACGGCAGACCCACCCAACTCTCTCTCTCTACCCACACAACCCATGCCCTCTCTCACTCTCTCTCTTCTCTCTCTAACCCAAAGACCCCCATGCACGTACCCACCATCACACCATCTTCACGACAGCATACTCCACACTCACGGCAGACCCACTTGGACTCCCTTTCTCTCTCTCTTCTCTCTCACTCCACGGACCACCCACAAGACCAACCCAGCTATCTCTCTCTCTCCCTCCCCCTCTCTCACGACTCTCTCCCTCTCTCTCACATGCACAACACAGCAACACACCACCTCCCCAAACCCATGCACACCACCATGATCACCATATACACTCTCTCACCTCACGGAGATGCATGCTCACACACACTACACCACACGGCAGCAGACTGCCATCCTCTCCCACGGCTCCATCATCCACCATCTCCATCACAGACCAACTCACTCATGCATCAACACTCACCAAACCCAACCCACATGCACCAAGCTCTCTCACTCTAACAATCACACACCACCATCACACCCACGGGAGAGACCCACGGGGCTCTCTCTCCCTCACCTCTCTCTCTCTCTCTCTAACCCACTCTCTCTCGGGGACTCTCTCTCTCTAACACCACAACATCACTAAGCCCACGACCAACCCATACTCACAACACCACCAACCCATGCACACCCAACCCACATGCACACCATGCACGGCTCTCTCACTCTTCTCTCTCTCTAGCTGGTTTCTCTCCCTCCTCACCGAAACACTCATGTATGTACACCTCACCATCCACCAACCTACCTCCACACAGCTCTCTCCTCTCATCCCTCACCCCTCTCTCCTTCTCATCCCAACACACACCCACCACCACCGAACCTCACCATGCATCACCCACTCCGCACCATGCATCACCCACGGACCACCAACACACCAAACCCACACTCACCCATGCAATACCACCCACGGCAGTCCCTCTCCCTTCTCTACCCCGAACTCTCTCTCTTCTCTCAGGAAACCCAGCATCCATGCACACACTCACCTCTCTCTCTCTCTCTCTACCCTACGGATCTCTCTCTCTCTCTAAGACACCCACGGCAGAGACCCACCTCCAACTCCCTCTCCTCTCTCACTACAACTCACTCACATGCACTACAACTCACTCACATGCATACACACCCAAACACACACCTCACCACCACCACCGTGGCCTCCCTCTTCTCTCTCTCTCTTCTCTCTCTAGAGACCCAGCACCACCCTCTCGGCACCTCTCTCTTCTCTCTCTCGGCTAACATACCCAGCACACCACCAACACCACCTCAGCCATGCATTTCTCTCACAGACACACATAACCCATGCACACACACACATGCAGGAAACACACACCCACACACCCACGGGATTTTCTCTCTCTCTCTCTCTCTCTCTCTCATCGACAGGTATAACTCCGAGGTTCTGAAGAGGAGATTTCAAATCAATTCCTTGGTTTGCCGCTTGAATCTGAAAAATGTGAATCATGTGGTGTTGCGGAACCCGGGACATGGAAAATGTGAATCATGTGGTGTTGCGGAATCCGGGACATGCGAAAAGGAGTGGAATGGGCCAGTGATGGATTTCTTTATTTTATTTTTATTTTGAGTGTTGTGAGGTTTTATTTTTATTTTATTTTTCTCTCCTCTCTCTCTCATTCGGATCTGTAATATTTAAAGTGTTGTAATAATTCCCCCACCCCGCTTCTTTCTATCCCATTCTTTTATCGCTTTCCCTAACTGTGTGTATGTATATATCTGACATGCCATGCATATCCATGCTTTACATTTATGTCTCATGCATTAAGATTCGGCTATATTTACATGTGTGGATTTAATCAATTCTTCTGTGATTCTATGCGCTACCCCATGTTTTTGAGATGATTCACATGCCATATTTTAGAAGCCGAATCTTTAGTGCATCTCATGAGTGAATTGTATTAGGATTCTGTATATAAGATCATGCATATTTTACTAACTTTGTTTTGTAGCTGTTCGAGGGACTCGGTCAATCTGTGAGTTTTTATGCTTTAGCATCCCATTTGTGTGTGATTTTCTTATTATGTTTAGCATCCTACCATGTGGCTATTTGTTTAAGTGATAAACTGTTTGAATGCCTGTGGATGAAGGCTTGTTGTTTGAATTGGAATAATTCAATAAATGTACGTCTTAAGCCCACTTTGTCAAGTGGCAAATTCAAACCCTTTTCGAAAAACGAACATGAAGTTGAATTGTTCCAATTTGAGCAAACTAGTCTATACTTGTATGCTTCACATAGTAAATTTTAGGATTTACTAAAATAATCAGAACATGAACATATAAAGAAAATAAAAGTCATATCATGGTTTAGTAGAGGCCGATCTTTCGATCGGGTGAGCGGGGGTGCTCATTATTGACCTTCCCCTCTCATACCTAAGGTTCCGAGCCAAGCATCCTTGGTTACGACGAACAGTGGCCTTTGGCACCGAGTCATGGGTTTCCTAATTTCCCAAAAATATTAGGTGGCGACTCTGAGATCTGATGACGCAGTCCATTTTTTGACAAAATTGCAATAAAATGGATTTTCAATAAAAGTTGCCAAATCTGGACTTTCATCTACGTTTCACATTGCACTCGTGAAACATTGAGATCAAAGAGATCTCGGGAGTCCGAACTGTTTAACGCGCGCGGGTACCCCCCGGGCATGTTACAGCCAGCCATCAAATTGGTTATGCGAAGAAACTCCGAATCGAGCCACGGAGGTGGCCTGTCGTTTCAGCTCTTTGTTCTGCTTTTTCAGCGCACTAATTTCTACTCGAGCGTCTTTGTACATAAGTTGGAGGAGGGAGAGTTGTACATTTAACTGATGTACCTCACACGTCCTGTTCTGCAGTCGACGGGACAAGTTGGAAACCGCAGTCACGGTCTCCACACATGACCTCAGCGTATACGAGTTTGCTTCGATGTCAGACTGTGCCGCCATTATTTGCTCAACTGACATCGCTGGAAAGCTGAAAATAGGAGAAGGAGGAGGAGCCCGTGGTTGAGGTTTAGAGGAGTCAGAATCGGTTATCTTTATCGTGGACTCGTTCAGGTCTGGAAAAAGAGTGAGAGAACCGTGTGAAGAAGCCATGGCAGAGGAGAGTAATGCAAAAGAAAGAGGTTGCAAATCGGTGGTAGAGAAAGTTTGCAGACTTTTGCTCTGCATCTCTCTCTCGCAGGCCTCAACTTAAGAAGAGAGCAAAGAAGAAGACAAAGAGGGAGAAAGGCCGAGACGATCATTGACAATCGGGGCAAGATTGGATAGCCTAATCAGAAGGTCGAAACCCCCGTATCCATGCATTTGTGTTTTTCCTTTCTTTTTGCGTGTTTTGCGTGCGCACACTGACATCAGCAAACGGAATATGCCTTCTCAGTAATGGCATCTTCCCGCTGACGGCCATAAACAGAATATTCAAGCAAATAGAATATTTTCCGAATATGTATATGTATACCGTATGTATATATCTATGTGTATTTTGTATATGGTATTTGGTATTTATAAAAAAAATTCTTTTTGACATTTTTTTTGAAAATAAGAAAAAAGAAGAAGAAGAAATCATTCTATTATACCTTCTTCCACTCGCGTGAGACGCATTTGGACTTCAAATTCACCTTTGTTCTCTTCACGTGAAATGTTTTAGGATTTGATATTTACTTGGTCATACCACATTTGTTCCTTCCACGTGAAACGTGTTAGGATTATGTTTACCTGGTTAAAACCCCCTCTCTCTCCATATGAGATATGGTTAGGTACATCTGTTGGTTATGTTGTAACCAAACGATATTGTATGTATGGTTCATTCAGAGGAGTTCCAGATAAGTTATTCGTGTCTCGTGTCTCGACAGGAGAACCTGCACGGCTTTGTAGTTGCGATCACTTTGTGCATCTATCGCACTCGATCACTTTGTGCATCTATCGCACACGTTCACTTTGTGCATCAATCGTACTCGATCACTTTGTGCATCTATCGCACTCATTCACTTTGTGCATCTATCGCACTCAATCACTTTGTGCATCTATTGCACTTGTTCACTTTGTGCATCTATCGCACTTGTTCACTTTGTGCAACTATTGCACTCATTCACTTTGTGCATCTATTGCATGTCTCTCTATTGTTTCTCAAGGCGCGTGAAATACGGTCCTGGGCGGGTTTTATCTCGGGATGTGTGAAACACGACCCCGAGCGATTTTTGTTTCTCAGGACCTGTGAAATGCGGTCCTGGGCGGATTTTATCTCGAGACGTGTGAAACATGATCCCGATCGGTTCTTCTTTTATCTCAAGACGCGTAAAACGCGGCCTCGGGTGTGTTTGCTCTTAGGATACGTGAAACGCTATCCCAAACGGTTTTGTTTCTATCTTCGAACGCGCGAAGCGCGGTCCTTAGCTATTTTGCTTTCACATCGGGACGTGTGAAACACGACCCCAAGCGATTTTCGTCTTCTTGTTTCTCAAGATGCAGGAAATGCAGTCATGAGCGATGTTTTCTTTCCTCGTCTTGTGTTTTGGCGTAGGTAGAGTGTTGTTAGTTCATGTGTTGTTCGCTATCTTGCGTATTGTATTCATTATTGCTTATTGCATCATCTTACATGATCATTTTCAAAATAGCCAGTTTCGCGAAGAGTGTCAGTCCGTCTTTCAAAGTTGTATCATGCATATCATATGCATCTTGCCTTTGAACTACACATGTTTGAGTCCTCAAAGGGATACGTAGGCAACCATCGGGTTCAACCAATTGTTTGCACATTTGTTTGTTTGCCCAAGTCTTCCGACCTTGTCAAAAGGGTCATCTTTGGGCTTTAACATTCACTCACGTCATGAAATGACTTCGAGCTCTGTCAAAGAGGGGCAACTGTAGACACCTCATTTTGACCGGCCCTAAGACTTGGGCGCTTTCTTCTGATTACCTTATGATGACAAGTAGAATGTGTTTCTCACAGAATCCTCAGTAAGAGAGATGGAATTTGAACTTTAATCCCAACCTTCACCATTATGGCCAAATTGTTTTAAATACTAAATATTTCATTAGTTTAGTATTTTTTTACTTTTGCATAATTTTATGTGTTTGTTCATAGTTTTGGTGTTTTTATATAAATTGGTATAAATTATATTTTATATATAAAAAATAAAATGATAAAAAGTTATATTATTATTATATGTTTAATATTATTATATTATATGTTTAGTATTTTATATATAGTTATAGTACTATATTATATGTTTAGTATTTTGGTATAAATTATCTATTTTAGATATTTTAGATATATATATATATATATATATTATAAAAGAAAAATAATAAAAAAATGTTTTGATGTCGGTCAGCCCTCGGCTACTGACATCCAAATCTCAGTATAACATATATATAGTATATTAAATATAATCTTTATATAATATCTATATTATTATATTATATACCTATAGCTTTTTATATTATTATATTATACTTTGTTGCCAATATAAAGCCAAAGAGGGAGAGGCTCAGGGGAGCAAAAAAAAAAAAAGGAACATAAGAATGCTTCAAGAGAGTTAAAAAGAAAAGAGAGTAAAAGATTGTCTACATTTTCAATTTTGAGCCAACACTTCCAAGCTTTCATAGCTACTGAAATTCCTCATTTTCATACACCAAAAATACTCCAAAAATTCTGATATAGCCAAAGATCAATTGCCTTAATCATAAAGAAGAGTGTTTAGTGATTGAAAGTGAGAGAAACTAGAGAGTTAGACACTTTCCATACCATAAACTCCATAAACTCCATAATTTCGAATTGAGGATTTGATAACACACTTCCTACACCTGAGGGTGATCAAGAGGGAGTTTGTGAACTAAGGAGTTCATCCTTTCCTTGGAAGGTGAATTTCACAAACCTTTTATTTTCTTGCATTTCTTACTTATTTTGCTCTTTTGCTTTGATTTATTGTTATATTGTATATTGTTGTAATCTAATTGAAAGTAGTGAATTGATGTCCTATATATGTTGTCTTTAGCATGAGAAAGAGACCTTCCATGCTACATGGTTTAATCTTTTCAGAGATTCATTACCGGGGCATTACATCTCTCTCATGCCAAGAACAACTCCTTATTTGACGCTTCTTTCCATTTAGAGGACTTAAACTCACCATTGGACTTAATGAATTAAAGAACGGATGGTAATTTAAAATTGAGTAACTAAAATTGAGGCTAAAATGGTGCAAGATAATAATTTGGTTGTGTTCAATCGGACGTTAATTGAACACATGAAAACTTAAGGCAGTTTATACTCATTGGTGATGAAATGATTTAAGTTTCCAAGGTCACCACTTCCCTTGATCAATTCATGAAAGGGAAGAGGTTAGAGTCATATTTTGTTGCATTTATTGAACTTGCACACTTTGATTCATAAGCCATCATGCAATGAAATTGCTTGAGTTGGTGGCTTGTGGCTTAAGTTTACTTCTCCTTTGATTCGTTCATGAAAAATGAGGGGTGAGTTGTGCAAACAACCCTAGAGAATACCCTGTGCATGCTTTGTTTGTCCTCTGTTACAACAAGATGAACTGGGCAGCAGTGGCCGGCAAGCCACTTTCCATGGCCAACAGTGGCCGGCACACCACCTTTGATGGCCAGCATCCCTCACCAGTGGCCGGCCGACCACTAATGCAAAATTCAGTAGTGTGTTCCTTTGGCGAAGTAGAGCTATTCTGGAAGTGGGCAATAGTGTATGTGTTCTATTGTGCAACAGAGGCGCTCTAGAAGCAAAACAGTAGCTTTTTGGGTGGAAATCGAGCATGCGCATAAACATTCCTCGCTTCCCGAGGCGAAGTAATTAGTTGTTTAGCTTACTTACTTATTTTAATTATACTTGTGTTGTAATTATTTAATTAGCTAGAGTAGTTAATTAGTTATGAGTTAATTTATTTCATTTGGTTTGTGTAGACACCCCATTTTTGACCGTCCATAAGACTTCGACGCGACTGATGATTTACATGGCGTAGAAAGGTGTGTAGGGCAAAGGTTCAATTTCTTCGGCAAAGAGAGAGTCAAATCTCAACTTCATACCCCTGTTCTGGACCAGAACGATCTCAATCAAAAGATTTTAGACTTAAAACCCTCTCTTTCAAAATATTTTTGAAATAAAGTTTCTACGATGTTCCGAGGCTCGCATTTTGTCAAAAATTACGCTTTTCGGTAAACCGAGCAAGGACAAAGTGGAAATGAATGAAAGAGAGATGAAATCTTTGAAAAATCTTTCAAAACACCTTACTTAGGGGTTTGAAGTTGAAGAAAAGAAGAGAAGAGGGAAGAAATCCAGTCGGGGGAGAAAATGGGCATGAACCGTTAAAAGAAAGTCGAGCAGCCCTCGCCGAATCGGGCCTATTCATTTGGATAGTTGGAATCAAACTATGAGGCTACCACCGTTGGAAAGCTTACTCCCGGGGCTTCATTTTTCACTCAAGAATCTCCTAAATTCAATTCCGGACGGGGGAGATATGGTTGATTGAAGTAGGGCATCACTCCGGTTGGACCGAAATCTGCGCGGCTTTACGGAAACTGGCATAACTTTTTTCACAGGAGGAATTTTAATGCAAGGTTTGCGCCATTGAAAAGATAACTTCCAGGGATTCAATTTGGACACTTGAATGGCCACCATTGGACTTCCCAATCACCCACCGGCCACTTTTCTTCCCGGTAGCCTTTTTTTTTTGTCCTGAAAGTAGCTGGCCGGCCAGAAAATCTGGCTGGCCGGCCACCTATTTGGTGAAATGACTTTTTTGCCCTTTTAAACTATCCGGCCATGCCCCCCTCCCCAAGTGTCTCCTAGAAGTGAATTTTGTTTTCCACTACACCCATGTCCGAGGGTTTGGCCATTTTGGGGGGAAACTTGGTTTGTTTTCCCCCCCTTTTTTTCCCCTTCTTTTCCACCCCTTTTGCTTATATATACAGCCCCTCCCCTTCAGATTTGAGGGTTACAAAATTTGTTTTGAGAGCCTTGCATCAATTCTCCCTCTCTCTTTACTCTAAGCCTCAAAACCCTTAAGCTCTTACACCCATTTCTACACCACCACCTAGCACCACACCACCACTTCCATTTCCAGCAGTTTGGGGGACTTTCCAGCAGCTAGGAGACACCACTTCTCAAGCCAAAAGGCAGCCAAGAGTTGGTCTTCAAGGGTGAGCACCATTTTCCCCTTTTTGAGCTTCTTTTTGTATCATTTTTTTTAGCCATTTTGCTTGCTGTTTTGGGCTCTGACCCTAACTAGAACTAGGCTTATTTTGAGCCATTTGTCATGTTTGTTGAAGGGTCTTACCCTGTTTGAGACCTCCAGCCACCACTTTCTTCATTACCCCTCTTGGATGCCATATTTTTGCATGATATTTTTGGCCTATATATAGTCTGTTTTGAGCTCTGTCATAAACTGTGAAGTAGCTTATTTCGAGCCCTTCTTCAACATTGAAGAAGGGCTCATCACTGTTTGGGACCTCCATGTGTCACTTTCCATTGAACCCCTCTTTGGTACCCATTTTTGCATGATTTATTAGCCTATTGTGTCTCTGTTTTTGGACTTTAGTCCAAACTAAAAATGGCCCTATTTTGACCCCCTCTTCATGTTTTATTAAGGTTCTATGGATTTTTGAGACACCCTTTGTATACTTCATGTTATAGCCCTCTTGGTGGCCTCATTTTGCATGATATTTTGAGCATACTTGTATACTGTTTTGGGGCTAGTTATAAACTTTAAAAAGCCATATTTTGGGTCCCTCTTCAAAATTTTTGAAGGGCCCTCACTTGTTTGAGGCCTCCAGCCACTACTTGCTTCTTTGCCCCTTGGTTGGCTCATTTCTTGCATGAGATCTTTGGCATATTTGTATCTGTTTTTGGGACCTGTAATAAACTGTAAAACATCATATTTTTGGCCCCTATTCAATATTGTAGAAGGCCCCTTCTCTGTTTGGGGCCAGCATTTGTGACTTGCTTCATTACCTCTCTTGCGGAGCCATTTTTGCATGTTAATTTAGTCCCACTTGTGCTCACTGTTTGGCCATACTTTAAACTGTAAACATGCTTGTTTTGGGGCTTCCTTGCTTCTGTCTTTACACTTCATGTTCAAATTATGCATGCTTTGTATAGCTACAAGTCATTTCATGTGCTTAATCTTGCATTTCGGGATTGATTTCGTGCATCGGGTGCATTTTTGCCATGCTTCGGGGCTGTTTCGCATCTCATTTTGCTACTGAAATTTGCATGTTTGCATATCATATCCCATGTCTTGCCATGTCTTGTTAGAGTGGCATTTCCGTGCCTTAGGGTCAGTCCTCGGTTTGCGTGCACGCGTGCACGCATCTCGAGTTGTCTTATTTTCATCTAATGGCCTCTTGTGTGAGTGCGGCTGAGGTCCACTCATGTCAGTGTAAGTCCATTATGTATTGCGTATGCCATTTCATTCCATAGTATTGTGTATGCTAGGTTGTATATTAGAGCATTGTGTATGCCATTTCATAGCCTTTCGCATGTTAGGTTGTATCTTAGTTGCATTTCATGCATATTGCATCGTGTCCGAGATAGGAGTTAGCCCGGGCACAGAAAACGAGGTATGTTCCGTACTCCGAGTGACGGAACGTATCTCAATCCCCCAGTCACCGACACTCTGGATTATCCATAATGGAGTCTTGGTCTTGTTGTGTTTATATGTGCATTCATTTCATATCGAGTTGTGCAATTCGGCTCCTCGGCCATCATGCATCGAGATGCGTGATTGGTGGCACGAGGATTGAGACATGCATACATTCGTGAAATACATTGCTATGCCTCTTTCCTGCTCTCTGTTGCAGCAAAATCAAGAATCAGCAGTCTTCCGAGGCTTGGCACGCATTTCAAGAACAGGTGCAAACAGAGGCTAATTGGGGCATCCCAGTGGATTTCCGCGCAAGGCAGCCTAAACATGCATCATTCATCACTCGGAGCGGAATCAAGGCAGTCCCTGGCTTGCATGCCAGTTTTACAGCTTTCTTAGTTAATTTGTTAATTAATTAGGAATTTGTACATTATTTGGACTGTATTATTTGGACTGTACTATTCTTTTATTGGGGACTGTATATTTATTCGGACCCTCTGTGCGAGGGCAAAATTGTAATTAGTGTGGGTGAGTGTGATGTATGTCTTCCAATCCCACGTCTTTCTTCCCTTTTATTTACCTGCTTATGATGGTTAGATTAGGGCATATTTCAATTAGCATACAGTATGATAGCATGTTTGCATTCATTCATCTGTCTTGCACGCACCGGGCTCGACGCATCATACTAACTGCATTTGTATTTCAATTCCAAATTGAATACTTGTTAGCTGTAGCATTCCATATGCCATGTTTAGAATAGCCGAGCCTGCTATAGTTGCATTTTTGCATGTGTTGCATTAGGCATTTCTGTATAATTAGGATCATGCATGATTTCTAATCAGTTTCTGTTTTGGCTTGGAGTACTCAGTGAGTTTTATGCTTTAGCATCCTTGCATGCGTGTGAGTGACTGCCATGAATAGCATGCTTACCATGAGACTAACTGCTTATGTGATATAACTGCCTTGAATGCCTGTGGGTGAAGGTTGGGTTAGTTGGATTGGAACAAATCATTGACTGTGTGTTTTAAGCCCACTAGATAGTGGCAAAACCATCTTTTTAAGCCCACCTGAGGGTGGCAAAATCTGCATTTTAAGCCTACCTGCGGGTAGCACCATCAAACCATTTTCAAACAAACAAACATGAAATGTTTTGTTCCAATTCAGGCGACCCAGTCTACACTTGTATGCTGTGCGCATCACATAGTAAATCTAGGCTAATAACCGGAATAAGAACGCACAATGTTTTCAAAATCAGATATCATGGTTAGTAGAGGCCGGTCTTTGACCGGGCGAGTGGGGGTGCTCACGAAGTGACCTTCCCCAATCGTACCCAAGTTCCCGAGCCGAGGCAACTTTGGTGATGACGGACACGTGGCCTTAGGCAAACGAGTCAGGGTTTCCTAAATTTCCCAAAAATAAAATATTTAGGTGGCGACTCTGTATCTGGCAAAGCAGTCCATGTTTGGCACTTCTTTTCAAAAAAATCTGTTTTCAAAATCGATTTGCCGGATTTGGACTCTTTGGTTCAAGATTAAGAACCGTGACATTTGAGTCCTTGAACTGTAGTGACCCCAATATGAACGGAACGGGACTTAACCCTCCCGGGGCGTTCGGGGACGTCTACAGTTTGTAATAGTTAATTAATTAGCTTAGCTTAAATAGGTAGTTAGTTAGTTTATTCATTCGGACTCTCCTTCATGAGAGCATAATATTGTAATAATGTATATGTCTTCCAACCCCACGTGTTTCTCCCTTTTATTTAACTACTTATGATGGTTAGTATAGGGACATCAGTTTAAATTAGCATTCTTCATGTTTGCATCCACTTGTATTGCATGCACCGAGACTCGGTTCATCATTTCAACTGCATTGTTAGTTCAATACTTATTTGAATACGTGCTTAAACCACATGCTATCAATTGATTCATATGCCATGTTAAGTAGCCGAGCCTATTTTATATTGCATATCGCATGTGTTGCATTAGTCATATTGCATAGTTAGGAATCATGTATTTTTTCTAACTCTCTTATGTTTTTTTGGCTTGGAGTACTAGATGAGCCTTTACTTGCTTTAGCATATTGCATGAGTGTGATTGTTGCCATGTCTAGCATGCTTACTGTGAGGCTAAGTGCTTAATTGATATACCTTCCTGTATGCCTATGGATGAAGGCTAATTGCTTGAATTGGAATAATTTGAGCCATGCACATTTATGCCCACTTTTCAAGTGGCAAATTCAAACTCTTTTCAGAAAACAAACATGACTCAAGTGTTCCAATTTTTGCAAGTTAGTCTATACTTGTATGTTCACATCACATAGTAATGCTAGATTAATAATCGAAACAAGAACATATAATGCAAAGTAAGATTCATATCATAATTAGTAGGGGCCGATCTTTGACCTTCCCCTCTCGTACCTAAGTTCCCGAGCCGAGACAATCTTAGTGATGACAGACACGTGGCCTTTGGCATGGGTCATGGTTTCCTAAATTTCTCCAAAATAAAACATTTAGGTGGCAACTCTGTCTTTGACAAAGCAGTCCATTTTTGGCAATTTGATTCAAAATCAATTTTTCAAAAAATTCGCTGAATTTGGACTCTTTGGTGTTTATCTATTTCACATTGCACTTATGGAATCAGATTCAGAACTACGGGAGTCCGATACTGTAGGGCTTATTTCGACTTCTGGAAGGGGGCGCGAAAAAGTTAAGCTACAGATGGTCCCGCACATGTGGTAATAACCTCCGCGCGTGTGGTCCTTTTGGACAACCCTGGTTTGTTTTTCGTTCCTCTTTTTCACCTTCCGAGCCTCCGTTTGCATCGTTTTAAAAGTGTTTTTCATGTGCATTGCATCTCATTAGTGAACGAATAAAATTTAGAACCGAACAAGTGAACAACGAATAGAAATTAACTGAATAAACAACGAAGCGAATAGAAATAGAAATGATTGAATCCGGCATGGATGTAATTGAGTTGTTGTGCTTGAATTTGTTGGTTAGGTCGGACGCTGTATCCTTAGTGCATTCTAGCACGTGTTCCACGGAGCCTACTGTGAGTAACAATATTGTCAAGCTATGTTCAATTATAACTATTATCTGAATGATTAATTGTACTGCTTTCTGAAATGATACTATTTATTAAATGAATGTTTGTCTTATTTTATGAACTGTACTCGTGGCATCCATAGCAATTGACTGTTACTGTTATTGCTACTTGTGACAACCCTCACCTCTGATTAGTGTTAATTTGTGATTAAGCATGATAAATAATTGATTAAGATGAAATCCTAAATTGATTACATGAGTGTGTTGTTTTAATTGTATTTCTATCTGTTTGTTACAGAACGATCTGTTTATGTTTTGATTTCAAATTGCGAATTGAAAGCCTTATCGGCGACCAATTCAGAAATTAACTTGATCTTTATGCTAATTAGGAATTATAGAATTTTATGGTAGGTTTAATTAAAATTCAATTTGGAATGATTAAATTGGAATAAATAATGATAAATTAATTGAATATAGGTTATTTACATTTTTGCCATTGAGTGGATTAGTACAGGATCAACTCTTATTACACTTCATATATGTTTGACACATCATCTTTGGCCTCCTCCTTGTACACACACATAAGAGAGGGAGAGACTTGAGGGAAATTGAATTCAACAAGAGTTTTTGCTTGAAATTTAGAAGAATTGAAGGAAATTTTGAAGACTTGTCTACATTGCTCAAGGATTTGGCTTAGGTGAAGTTTGATTGAGAAGCCTAGGTAAGAGCTCAACCTTTTAATCTTGTTATTGAGCCATCTAGAACTTGTATATAAATGAAATAGGTGAATTCACGGGTTAATTGAGCTAGAATTTAAGGAAGTCAGGTGAATTCATGCATGCATGTCCATATCATGGAATTTTGAAGTTGTTTTCATGAAATTCTTACATGCATGCCCATATTATGGTTGTTCTCTAGAATTTATCATGTTTTTGAGTTCAATCTTACATTTGATCATGCTTTGGAGTTTTAGAGTTCATGAGAACTCATGCATGTAATATTCTTGTAATGTTCATAAAGTTTTAATTGAAATTTGGTTCAATTGGCATACTTTGGGGCCTTGATTTTATGAAATAGTCTTTAAATCATGAGGTATTATGAGTTTCTAAGTATTTTTCTAGAAAATTGGCCCAAAATGATGAGTTTTGAAATGTTTGATCCATGGTTTGAGCTTTGGGAGCAAATCTGGAAAACCCAGAATTTGGCTTCCTCGCTCGAGCGAAAGATTCCACGCTCGAGCAACTACCTTTGTTTTCAGACTTTCGCTCGAGCGACGGAATGCTGGCTCGAGCGTAAATTGCAAGCTCTCAGGTTTTTGCGTGTGCAGATGTACACTCGAGCGACGAGACCTACGCTCGAGCGAAGAACTGTGTCTCACGCTCGAGCGAGCATCGAGCGGAGAATTTCAGCAACTAGTACTTTTCACATTTTTGCAGATCGCTCGAGCAAGAGAGTCTACGCTCGAGCGACCTCTCTCATTCAGTAAGCTCGCTCGAGCGAAGAAAGCTACGCTCGAGCGAGACCCCTGTTTTCAGCAAGTTTTGTAAAATATTGTTAAGTACATTTTTGCATCCTCATTTCATCCTAGGCATTTTTAGGCCATGTTTGAGGCATCATAATGAGGATAATGTTATAGAACCGTACCAAATTAAGTTAGGGGCTAGGTTATTAACCCCGAGTGGGTAATTTAGTGTGTGTTCGTTCTGTAACTGTGTAAGTTTGGCACCCAAGGACGTTGATTAGCCTACCTATAGCCCAGTAATTTGTGAGTAACAATGTTGTAAAGCTATGTTCAATTATGATTATTTTCTGAATGATTAACTGTACTGCTTTCAGAAAGGATACTGTTTACTGAATGAATGTTTGTCCTATTTTCTGAACTGTACTCGTGGCATCCTTGGCAACTGACTGTTACTGTTACCGTTACCATTACTGTTACTGTTACAGAGATCTCTGTCAGTTCCAATGTTTGGAA
Organism: Camellia japonica; assembly: GCA_030407325.1. Taxonomy (NCBI): domain Eukaryota; kingdom Viridiplantae; phylum Streptophyta; class Magnoliopsida; order Ericales; family Theaceae; genus Camellia; species Camellia japonica. Next base: position 142,460,985 of record JAPPVO010000029.1, on the reverse strand, counting down.
CTACTACTGTTTACTATTTTGATGGCCATTAACTGACTGTTCGGTCTATTAAGACTTACTGTACTGTTCTGCTATTGGATGTACCATGTATGACTGCTATGATTTCTAAATGACTGATATGGCATGAAATATGAGTCACTGATTGAATAACTGATCTACTGATGCAAATGTCTGTTTTAATTACTGAAAGGACATTCATTTTTAACCCCTTTACACATTTGTCATTCATTGGGCTTTAGCTCACTGTTTATATTTATATGTAGGTGGCCAAGCACCGGACCAGAGCTAGAAGCGTCGACTTAAGCTCATGTTTTGTCAAGCCAACCGTTGTGCCTCACTTTGAGGTTCCATGCCTGCTCTAGCTAAGGCTGTTTTGGGGTGTTTCAGATTCCCTTTTTTGTCTCTGTTAATGTATCGAATGTTTAAGACTTGATTGTACAATTATGGTAAAGTTATTAGGTCCCTAACCTGTATGCTATGTGTACTGGTATGAACATAAAAGTCCTTTTCCATTCAGATTTTCATAGCTCATTGGACATCTTTTTATTACTGATCGGCTTCCGCCAGCCCCTTTATATTGAATTATTGTCTTTACTGTTAAGCAGGCCTTTGGTAATCACGGATTGCAGGCCAGTTACAATACTAAACCTATAGGGGCGGGTTTGGATCGTGACACTACTGCTACTACTACTATTATTGTTACTGCTACTGCTACTGCTACTGTTACTGTTATTACTACTGCTACAGAGATCTCTGTCAATTCCAATGATAGAACTATTGTTTACTGTTTTGATGGCCATCAATTGACTATTCGGTCTTTTAAAGCCTACTATACTGTTCTGCTATTGGATGTACCACGTATAACTACTACGCTTACAATATGACAAATATGATATGAAATATGAGATATTGATCAAATAAATGATCTATTGATGTAATTGACTGTTTTTACATACTGATGGGACATCATTCATTAAACCCTTTACGCATTTGTTATTTACTGGGCTTTAGCTCACTATTTATTATATATATGTATATAGGTGATCAGGCACTCGAGCGAAGTTAGCAATGTCGACCCGATTTCATTTTGCCAAGCCAACCCGTTGTGCCTCACTACGAGGCTCCGATCTGTTGTTGTCAAGGCTTTTTGGGTGATCTAAATCCACCCTTTTTGGAAAGTTGTTTGATGTCAAAGTAAATGTTTTATACTTTGTTTTGGGCTTGGGATTTAATTCCCTAACATGTCTTGGATGTTTATAACGTAAGTGTTTATGTGTATGTCGGATATGGACTTGGACTTATGTGTGCATTGGTATATATAATCATATGGAAGTTGTTTGTTCATTTACGTCCTCACAGCTCTTTGGACATTATGTTTTAATATGTACAGGCTTCCGCCGGCCCGTTTTATTATTTAATTGTTATTACTGTTAAGTAGGCCTTTGGTAATCACGGATTACTAGCCGGTTACGGCGCTAAACCTATAGGGGAGGGTTTGAGTCATGACAGGATGGCACGCAACAGAGTATGTATATACCGATATGTATTCAATGTCTGAAGTAAAATATTTGTTCTTGTTTTTATTTATATATATGTTTTGTTCACTTGAACAGTTGTTAGATATGTCACTGTTAGAAGTATTGGGCCATGGTATTAGTCATGTGTTACAAATTTGCGATACTTAGGTAGCTTATCTCTGCTGAAAAATCCAAGGTAATGATTACACCACACTGTCAATTATGGGGCTTCCTTCCTTTTGAGGATTTTTCTTGTCCATCTCTTATGCTTCTGAGCTTGATTGAATTTAAAGGGAGGAATATATCTACATTTCACATCAAATTTCTAGTTTACAAATCTTTAAATGTGTTGGATTCTTCTCTCTCATTAATGCCCAGTTTATTTTCATCCATTCAACAACATTGTTATATAAATCTCATGCTTATGAGGTTGGTGAAGCATATGGGGTGTTGGGATGGAACATTTGTTGTTTACTTGTTTCACATTGAATTTCAAGTTGACTGAATATTCTCTCTCTCTCCACCCCCTTATTGAATAGGCACGGTTTAGTCCAAGGCAAATGGTGGACAATATTGGAGGCACATCTCAAAGTCAATTAGGAATGGTGAACAACATCAGCAGTCAAAATTCGACAATCGCTCCAAATTTTGTTCACTTGAATGTAGATGCAGATCCAAATGTGCCATTATTTTTTTAGTTTCACATTAGTAGTTTGTATTTTTTTTTGGTTTGTAAACAATGGATCCGAAACTTGTTCAGCCAGATTGTGTTAATCAGATTGTGTCAAGGTACAAAAAGAAAGCACTTACCCTTATTTTTAATTCAAATTGATTTTCTTACTAAGGAAAATTAGACAGTATTGATCTTTGTATTGAATTTATTCCTTTATTGTGCAGTCATTTTACCTGCCTGTATCGGTAGATGTGCATGAACAGCAAATGAAGCAGTGGAATTGGAAGACACCACTTCTGTATCTTTGGAGTCGGTCAAATTGGACTGCCTAGCACAAAGCAATTGCACGAAATCATGGCCACTTATCTACGGAGCAAGTCGAAAATGTTCAAAAAGTTGTCTCAAATTACCTAATGGAGGAGAATCAAGATTGTTATGGTGATTTCTCTAACATAATGAATGGTTGTGGTAATATCTCTCGCATATTAGATGATGTTTTGGAAGATTTTGATGATAATGAAGGAGCTAAAGCAAATGTCCCCAACATACAGGATGAGAGCCCATCTCCCTTGGTTGATGGCTGTGGTGGGCCACCTCTTGAAATTGATGAGATATACATGGACATGGAACTGTCAACTCCTCCAAACTTCCCATGTAATGATACACGTCTCAAAAGCTTGAGACCCCATCTACCTTGCCAGATTGTTATTTGTTTTGTAACTTATACTATTTGTTTTGTAAGTGATGTCAAATTAGATGTTCTCTTATTCAATTAAGTGATGTCTAAATATTTTGCATGGGTGGTATAAAATTCAGTTTGTTTGACAAATTCCTTCAACCATATTGTAATGCTGTTATTCTAATTTTATGGTGAAATTCCTTCAGTTTGTTTGAGAAATTACCGTGTTGGATTATGTTCTTAAATAACTAGCCAAAAACAAAACAAGAAAACTAATAGCACATTACATCCATAATTAAATTCCTACAATACCCCATTCAATTAAATTGCTAACATCTAACATGTCCATTACATCCATAATTACAATCATCAAATTTCCCAAAAACTAACAGTCAAGTGTCTTACATAATAAAGTACAAAATGATACAGACTACAATCACATAAATCATAGCCTTGAAATTCTTGTCCATCCTTTAAAGCCTTCTACCATGGTCACGAATTTCATTTTCCATCTCGGAAAGCCTTGTTCTTACATCATTCAATTCTTTTGTTCGGATAGTTTTACGAGGTCCAGTATTGGAATGGATTGTGGAGGTAACGTCCCCATCATCATCGTCTGCAAACTTGAAGTAATTGCAGTGTTCTTTGTTACCCTATAGTGCATGACAATCAATTAATCAAATTACGCATTTCCGACAGACTACAAGTTTAATTTCATAACACATACTTACATATTTTGATGGGCAAACAAAAAAGAGACGCTCTTGATTTCCATTCTCATTGTTTCGTACAATATACATTGCAGCTGTTCTCCTACATTCTTGGTTTTAATCTAATGTTGTTGTTGTTAGTAGAAAAAGAAGCCATTTTTAATCTACATAAACAATACAAAACCCATTTCAATTCCCTTCCTATCTTCTTGATTTCAAGTTCACCATTCACAATTTCTATGTGGACTTTCATCAAACATAATTTTTCTATGTAGACTTTGTGAAAGATGGTTTCTTGATTTTTTCTTGTTAAACATTCACAAATAAAACTTATGTTAAACATAATTATGGCTTCTTGATTTTCCTTGGTAAACATTCACAAATAAAATAGATGTTTCCTGATTGCTTCTTGATTTTTCCTTGTTAAACATTCACAAATAAACCCTATGTTAAACATAATTTTGGCTTCTTGATTTTCCTTGTTAAACATTCACAAATAAAATAGATGTTTCCTGATTTTTCCTTGTTACACATTCACAAATTGATTTTTCAATTCCTTGTTAAACATTCACAAATTGATTTTTCCTTGTTAAACATTCAGAAATTCCCTTCATGTTTTAATCTAATGAAAGAGGTTTACCACAGAGTCTAATTCCAGAATAAGCACAAATTTTTTTTTTTATAGACATCACATTTCAATTTAGGATATAAAATCAAGCATAATTTTTCTATGTGGACTTTCATCAAACAATTGAAATGCATCAACACAATGGAAGATGGTCACAAATTGATTTTTCCTTGTTAAACATTCAGAAATGCCCTTCATGTTTTAATCTAATAGAAGAGGTTTACCACAGAGTTTGATTCCAGAATAAGCACAAATTTTTTTTTTACAAACATCACATTTCAATTTAGAATATAAAATCAGGCATAATTTTTCTATGTAGACTTTCATCAAACAATTGGAATGCATCAACATAATGGAAGATGTTTAACATAGGGGTCTGATTCCACAACAACCACAAAAAAAAAAAAAAAAATTACAGACAACACATGACAAATTCACCGGAGAATATATATCCCGAAGAAAACCCTAGTTTTGTGATAGAAAGGTTAACTGAAATTATTGGGGCAAAATACAAAATCCTCAATCATCAAACTGTAGTTTTGAGTCTACTTGAGATTTGAATGAGATTGGTCAGTAATCCGACAGTGAGAGAATCGGGTGTGAGAGTGAACTTGTGAGAGGAGTATCCCACTGACCACCGAGCACGATGACAGTCCTTTCCACAGTACAACTTTCTAGCGTTGTTTGGAAGGAGAAAGGAGGTGACAGAACAACAACTTTCCGACGTCGTTTCGGAGGATATAGACTCAAATGATTTGGAAGAACGATGACAAACAGAGCAAGAGAGAGAGACAGAGCAATAGAGAGAGAGAGAGAGAGAGAGAGAGTTTGAGAGTTTGAGAGTTTGGGTATGAGAAGAAAAATGAGGAGAGAGGGCGAGATAGGAGCGTCAACCCACATTTTCGGGCCATTCTAGCCAAAGTATTCGAGCCCTGAAGCATTTTTCTTATTTTAATGTATGTCAAGCGTCAAATTAAATTACTACAATGACTTTGTTTTGTTTTTTTGTGTTGTTTTTTTCACAAATAATGCAGTTATAACTTATATTAAAATAAAAAACAAACAGAAAAAAGAATAATCAGCGTGTTTGATTTTAATTTTCTAAATTCAAACTTTTAAAATTTGAATTTTTTATTTTTCGCTTTTTTTTTTTGTTTTTAGTGAATATTTTTAAAATTTTAAGCAATTTTTTTTTTATTTTTTTAGATGCACCTTACTTAGATTATCTAAAAAACAAAATATTTAAAAATATATATTTTAAAAAATCAATAAATACACAAAAATACGAAAAATGTACTAAATTGTCCCCCTTTTTTTATATATATTTTTGGGTATTTAGTGAATTTTCTAAAGATTTTTTTCACAAATATTATACTTTTTAAGTGTATTTATATTAGGTGTATCTAAAATTTAAAAAAAAAAATTGCTTAGAATATTTATAAAAAAATAAATAAATAAAAACAAAAAAATAAAAAATAAAAAGTTTTAATTTTTTAAAAAGTGAATCCTAAAAATCCAAACCAAACAAGTTGATAAGATCTTAAAGAGTTAAACAAACAACTTGAGGTTTTGTTTGGGAAATTGGGTTGATTTTTTGACTTTTTGACTATTTTAGTCCAGACTAAAAAGTTCGTTTTGGTTGATTTTTTTAATTTTCGTGAGAAAAAAAAGTGAAATGATTATTTAACTTATTTTGTTTTTTTGTGATTAATTTAGCCAAAAAACCAACCCAACCCAATTTCCATACGAGCGCAAAATATAAATAGCAAAAAAATAAAGTTTTCAAAAAACAGTTACGATTTAGAAAAAAAATCATAGATCTATACAAGATGTGGTTTGAAAAAATAATATCTACATTTCAACCACATGTTAAAGGCATATTCATTTGAATAAATCTAAAGACCTAGAATTTTTATCTAGAAATGTTGTATGAAAAAGAGTAATATTAGAGAATCATACATTTGATTTATAAATTCACTTAAAATGATGTGGCAAGTGAATTGAGCCCTCAATGATAAGATGTATAACAAATAAAAAATTAACATATATCTCGACATATCATTGTGGATAAAATTATAATTTTTTTTAAAAAATCTCTAACATTTTCTTATTTAATTGCAATATAATGGGTCCTACATTTCCATTAAATCTAGATGACATAGTTAATTTTTAGGTAAAATTTTGAACAACCTTTTTCAACTGCGTGTCGTTTTAAAATTTGTATTGAGATTGTGGAGAACAAAAATAAATGAAGTAGATACATACATATATATATATATATATATATTTGTTAATTTAGCCTCACCATATGTTGTCGGCTATTATTACAAGTCATATTTGAAAGAGGAGTTGCTTATTTTTGTCGGTCCATTATTAAATTTGTATTTTATAGAAAAGTTCTTATTTTAATATGAGAAAATTTAAAAAATTTGTGCAATTTAATCTAAGTCTCATTTTAATAATTTAAATTATTTATTTTATAGAGTTTGTAATACATATTATTCATAAAAAAAATTAATTCGATATGATAATCGTAATATTCTCATTTTCTAGCATTTATTTCTAAAAAAATAGATAACAAATATATTTTAAAAAAATAAATCATTCATTTTTTAGAAACAAACACAATAAAATAAAAAGGTTATGATTATTAGATTGACATACTTTTTTTTTTCTTAGACAATATATATTGAGAACCTTATAAAATGAACGGTTCAGACTATCAAAACAAAATTTGTAATGTGCCTTACGAGCCTCTCAAGTTCTCTCATATTGAGATACGAATATGTGACAAATTCAACCATTAAATAAATAGCAAAGTATATATTTAAAATACATTACTTATTATCTTTAAAGATTTTAGAGTTTATGTAAGGAAATAAATAGCATTGCCACTCTTTGAGCTCATTTGGAAGAATATTTGGCCTAAAATAGTCATATAAGATAAAATAGACTATTTTAATTAAATAGGATAAAATGTCACATCAAATCCATAATCATTTTATTTTTTTCTCACAAAAGTCAAAAAAATTAAAAAAATTATTCCAAACAAGATTTTTTAGCCTCCAACTAAAATAATCAAAAAGTTAAAAATCCAACCCACATCTCAAACGAGCACTTTAGTAGTTTGAACTTTCTAGTTTGTTTTAAAATTTTGTGTTGGTAATTGATGCTATAAAAAAATAAAAATATTACAAAAAAAAGCTACAATGTATAAAATTTTAAGTCTCGTTTGACAAGAGTTAAAGTGACTAAATAAGTACAAAAAGTAGAGGTGAGTAGCGGATATATCAATATACCCAAACTGACCGAACCGAATCGATTTGCCGCATTTTGGACGGATGCATGATGATGATTGGATGGTTGCAGATTAATTTTTTCTAATTCACCTAGTTTTGGACAGATGACGGATTTGGGGTTCCTTTGGCCGAAACTAAATCGTCAAACCGTGAACACCCCTAGTAATTTGTAAGATTTTATATTTTCAATTTGTTTAGATATTCTATTTATATTTTCAATTAAAAAAGAGTTTAAATATTCTGTTGAATATATTATGTTGAAAAAGAGTTTTCAACTTGAATATATTTTTCGAATTGAAAAAAAAATAAATGTATTATTTATCTATATTTTTTGGCTTTTAAATCTAATTCTAAAAATAATAATTAAAAAAGATGATATATACTAGTTGGTTTTTGTTTTCAAAAACATATATAGATGTAATAATACAGAGGCATACAATCTCTACTACTGCTCTGTTCATAATTTTGGTGATTTGAATTGTTTTTATATTTTAAGAACCACAGATTGTAATACTTTACATGCATGATGCATATTGTGATTGTAATATATGGATGAGACATATAATGATTGTAATATTCTAAAATTTTAAACTTTCTTTTTTTAGATGAGACATGCAGTGATTGTAATATTATTTTAAATCATTGACTGTAATACTTTTTTTTTTTTTAAAAGGAAGTATATAAATTGAATTATATTGAAAATTTATAAATTTTAAATTACCAAATTGACACATCGTGTAAAGTACGGAGAATATTTATATAATTTTCCCTTATATTTAACGTTTACTTTATTTATTTATCATAAATTATTTTCAAATAGTGTTTTCCCTCTCCTTCTCTCTCTCTCTCTCTCTCTCTCTCTCTCTCTCATTTGAAATTCTTCGAACAGTGTCCATGAAATGGGCACCAGTCTCTCAAACAGCACAATTGCACACCATTTTACAGCTACTCATGCAAGACCCACCTCAGTTTTCATCATACGCATCCATTTTTCAGCTCTTGACTGGTCACAAGACTCGCAATTCCCTCAAAATCGGCCAACAAGTTCATGCCCACATGGTCCTCCGAGGCCTCCAACCCAACGGCTTTGTTGGCGCCAAAATGGTTGCAATGTACGCTAGCTCAGGTGATTTAGACTCTGCTGCTCTCACATTCAATCGTATTACTCACCCATCATCATCTCTTCTGTATAATTCGATTATTCGTGCATATACTGTATATGGGTACTTCGAAAAGACAATTGAAACTTACTTTCAAATGCACTTTCTTGGACTTATGGCTTGCAATTTTACATACCCTTTTGTTTTGAAGTCGTGTGCGGACTTATCGAGAATTGGGTTGGGAAGATGTATTCATGGGCAGAGTTTGAGAACTGGGTTGGGGTTTGATATGTATGTCGGGACTTCTTTGATTGATATGTATGTGAAATGTGGTGAATTAAGTGATGCTCGTATGGTGTTTGATGAATTGCCTATGAGAGATGTTTCGTCTTGGAATGCTTTGATTGCTGGGTACATGAAAGATGGGATGATTCATGTTGCAGAGGATTTGTTTGGAACGATGTCCAATAGGAATATTGTTTCTTGGACAGTTATGATATCGGGATACACTCAGAACGGATTGGGGGAACGGGCATTGTGTTTGTTTGAAGAGATGTTGAAGGAGGATTCAGAGGTAAAGCCGAATTGGGTGACAATTATGAGTGTACTCCCTGCTTGTGCACATTCTGCTGCTCTTGAGCAAGGTCAAAGAATTCACAAGTTTGCTAGGGGTGTTGGTTTAGATTCGAATCCTTCTGTGCAGACTGCACTGGCTGCAATGTATGCTAAATGCGGGAGCCTCGTTGATTCCCGGTTCTGTTTTGATCGAATACATCCAAACAAGACAGGTTTGGTTGCTTGGAATACCATGATTACTGCATATTCTTCTCATGGATATGGGGTGGAAGCTGTGACTACTTTTGAGGATATGGTACGGGCTGGGATTCAACCTGATGCAATCTCATTTACGGGTTTGTTTTCAGGTTGCAGTCATTCTGGTCTTGTCGATGCTGGTTTGAAATATTTCAACTGTATGAGTTCAGTTTATTCAGTGGAACCAAGGTATGAACATTATGCTTGTGTTGTGGATCTTTTGGGCCGTGCTGGTCGATTATTGGAAGCAAAGGAGCTCATTTATCAAATGCCAATGCAAGCAGGACCGAGCATTTGGGGTGCATTGTTAGCTGGTTGTAGGAAGTACCGGAATTTGGAGATAGCAGAGATAGCAGCTGGAAAGCTCTTTGTTTTAGAACCGGAGAACAGTGGAAATTATGTTTTGCTCTCAAATATGTACGCAGAAGCTGGGATGTGGGAAGAAGTAAACAATTTGAGAGCTCTATTGAAATGTGAGGGTATAAAGAAGAATCCCGGAAGTAGTTGGATTGAGATCAATGGGAAATCTCACTTGTTTCTTGGAGGAGATAAATCTCACCCACAATCAAAGGAAATTCACTTGTTATTGGAGGCCTTGCCTGAGAAGATAAAGGCAGCTGGGTACATACCAGATACTAGTTTTGTGCTGCATGATGTTAGTGAAGAAGAGAAAGAATGTAACTTAAAGACTCATAGTGAGAAGCTGGCAATTGCATTTGGGCTTCTTAACACAAGCCCAGATACAGTTCTTAGAGTGACGAAAAATCTTCGAACCTGTGGTGACTGCCACACGTTCATAAAATTCATTTCGAAAATCTATAGGCAGGAGATCATTGTGAGAGATGTAAATCGTTTCCATCATTTTAAAGAAGGGTCTTGTTCTTGTGGAGACTATTGGTGATTAAAAGAGAGGTTATTTTCGAAAGGGGTTTTCTCTAAGATAGTATTGAGTTCTTACTCCTTTAAGTCTATATTTGTGGTAAACCATGACAAGTAATCATGTTTTTCACAAATGTTTTGGCAATGTTTTTATTGGCTACACTGTTTCCCACTAATGCAGTCATTGATATATATATATATATATATTGTATTATATGAATCATCTCATCCATACTTTGTTTTATCTTGTTAGTATTATGATAGGAGTGCTGCTAAAAGAAGAGAAGGTGCCAAAGATGCCTAGTGTTGCAAGCAAGAGGCTGCCAAATGTCACAAAGCTGGGGAAGGAGTTAGCAAGTAGTTGGAAGTTGGCTAGATTAACTAGCAGTCAAGTTCTGTTTTGAATATTAGTTACTCTGTTTTGAGAGAAAATATTGTATCAATAGAGATCAGAAAGAGGGTGTGTATTGTTTTCTAAAACTTGTATCTTCATTTTTTCTATCATGAATAAAACTTCGCAGAAGCAGCCATTGCTCTGCCGATTTTCTTCTCCGATTGCTTCATTTCCCTTTCAACTTCTTATGAAAATCTTTGTATTATATTACAGCAGGGGATAATTGGAACTACTTTTAGCAGCATCATACTATAATAAAAATTTACACCAGTTACAACTGTTTTTCTCAGAGGTCTATCCTGTTCATATTACAAAGCGTAATACTACTATTATTGCATGGATTAAATACACTGTTGGCCCCCAAAGTATGCGCTCTGTTTCATTTTGGTCCCTAATATTTCAGTTGTGTCAATTTGATCTCCAGTTTAAATGTGGACAAAAATTGATTAAGTTGGTGATCAAATTGACACAACTGAAATATTAGGAATCAAAATAACATAGAACACATACTTTGGGGACGAACAGTGTATCACTTGATCTTTTTAAAGCAAGGCTCAATCATCCGAGCAGCCCCTTTTTCTTGATGGCGAAGAGGGTGATAGCAAATAAAACAAAAAAACTACCAACCATCCCGACAAAGCATTCATCAAATTGGAGGGGGACTCCAAAATCAAAGAGAGGGATGCGGATGTTCATGCCGAGCACACCTGCAGTCACAATGCCAAAACTGATTAGTACAAGTGCAGTGCTGATGACAACCCCTACTCGCAACAACTGGTTCTGTTTGTCATCCAGTATTATGTTGATGTAGTCCTCCGTATCGTCCACGTATTCTCGCATCTGACATATCCAAGAGAGAGTGTGTGTGTATGAGAATAACAATAATGTTGCGTATTCATAAAAATACTTAGAATTTGAAATGTATGGATCATATTCATTCTAAATGCAATCTCAACGTCATGAAAAATTTTGTGACTTTTTTAGGTCTTTTCTTTTTGGTTGCTGAGTATGACTCTTGACTATGAAAAATAAAGTAACAAAAGACTTGCTGAAAGCAATGAATGTTTTGGGCAGAGAATCCAAAAATAAAGGCATAGTGATGTGCACTTATTTCTCACCTAAAGGTTGGTAAACAAAATGATAATTTTATACATATAAATAGATTTTTTTTTCCTTCAAATTTTCTTATCAGTATACCTTGTTACCTTATGTCTAATGATATAAAATCTAGTGACAAATCTATAAATACATAGCTTAACTTTAATAACAATAACAATAAGAATAACAATAACAATAACAACGTATACGTACAGTGGATAGTTTGTTCAACGCTCCATCAAGTTGGACAAAGTATACTTCCAATAACTTCTCCAACTCATCAATCTTTGGCTTCTGTCCACTCCCTACTCCACTGCTACTTTTGTTGCTCCTTATCTCTTCTTCATCACTGAAACTTACAAGGCTACTTTAGTCATTTTACATTTAAAAAAAAAAAAAATCCTGATATAATTTGCTAGGATCTTACATTTTCTCAGTTCACGTTTTCTCAATTGATGCACTTCAAATTTTCACACCTTTGGTTCGGAAGCTTAATTAGTACTGAACAAAAATGCATGATATATGTTTGTCCTACCGATTGATCAAAAAATTAAAAAATTAAAAAGCCTTTAATATATACATATAGCATGTTAAGTTATTACCTGTAATCTTCTAATACGACAGTGTCATCGTCATCTATGTTATTTTGTTTTGATTCGGAATCTTCAAATTGAGGAGAAAAAAGCTTAGCAGTGAGGTACATTTCCGCCATATCCATATCATCATCCAATAAATGTTCAAGCTCATCTCTCAGCTGGCAACCATAGTAGTATAGAACTCAATTAAAATGCTTATTATCAGAACATAATTGGCGGAGGATAGGGGTGGCTACAAGGGCAGTAGAATCAAGATGCACTAAAAAAATAAAAATAATTGACTAAATTATAAGATGGAAGAACAAAAATTCAAAACAAATTTTAAAAATTAAACAAAACAAGGTCAGTTTCTCAAAACTTTTTAAAGTGTAAAGGTTAGCAAAGACTATATTTTACCTTACCCTCTCTTTTACATTTTTGACAAATTCTCAACCATTGTGATTTTGATCAATCATTATACAACCCTCCTCTATTCTCAAACTTGAAAATCTTTTATTATTAATTACCTTTTGGACACGGACTGTCATAGCAACCAAACGACTCTTAATAGCTCTGACACGTTGAAGATTGAGTGTGCTAACTCTTATTGATAACTCATCTAAAGTTGGATACGCTTCTAGCTCCAGTGTGCCCGTCTGAAATAGACAATCAAACACATTAAGCAAAAATCATTCATAAAATTGATCTAAATATTGGCCAATGCATATTTCCTTTTTGACATCCCGATATCAATACATCCAATATACTGTAGGAATGACAATCAGTTGTGCATCGGCTGGTTCACTATTCACATCAATTCATAGTTGATTCACAATCAATACAATGCGGTTAATAATTTTAAAATTCATAATCGTATCACCTGATTCCTAATACATGTTACACTATGACCAATACTGATTCGTCTTCCCATACCACTATTTAAAACCTTTCAATCATTATTTTTGGAGGGGATGGAGGGAAGAAGCAAATATATTTTGCGTTTCCTTGGTTGCCAAATAAATCATTGATACACATTTTTAAAAAAAAATAATAATCATAAATAATTAAAAAAAAAATCAAATACCTCTGATTCAAGACACCTGCAAACAAACTCTAGGCAGATTTCAAGCACTCTGAACTCAAAAGGTGGTACCTTTGAGCTGCCCACTTTTGATGATGTGTTGAATGAAATTTTAGGACTGTTGTTGTCACTTGCTTCTTGTGGCACCCCTACCTTAGATGGTAATGGTGAGTCCTCTATTGTCTTTTCACTTCCATCAATCCCCTTTGCAGTGAAAAAAGATTATCAATTTACTTACATTTTTAAAATGATCATCAATCTTAAGAATGTACGTAGAATCCCATATACAAACAATTTTTTTCAGTCCCTTTAAAAGCATATTTGTAAGTGAATTATTGCTTTCAACCACCATTAAACAATATATATAATCAGTTGTCATATATATTAGTTGAATCTATTTAGAAAAAGGAATCAATCTACAAAAATGTATATATACATATATTATAGAAACAGACACAAAAAGCACAATAATCCCACTAATCAGATGATGGTTATTTGGTTTTTCCCATCGATATCCCCACTATCTAACTTGTCAAACCATTGTGACTTCTATGTTCGTTTATACAAATATTATATATATTGTGTGTTCGTACACCATAGTTTATAAAAGTTTATTTTATTTTATTTTTCTTTTTATCAAAGATTTTTATTGAAGTAAGGGATTGTAATCTATATTTTCTTTTCTCACACTCAGCTGAACAACATTAGCAAAAACCAAAACAGTTGATGCACCAACAAATATCATATTGATGCACCAAAAACACCAGTGACCACATTATTTATTTAGTAGAAGTAGATTCCTTACAAAAGATAAGTAATTTTTTATTTTTTACTAATAAAAAAAACTTACAGTATTAACATTACAGAGTTTGAGCTCAAGATCTTGAACAAAAGGAGCAACACCAGGATCCTTGGGATTAAGAACAAGCATTTCATTTGCAGTGATGATAGCTTTAATATGCTCCAAGTTCACCACAATTGCCCTCTCTCTCCCAAGTATCGTAGACGGATAAGAAAGCGTAGGATCAAGAATCCTCAAATCGCGAGCAGGAATCCCCGTCCTGCGCATGATCGAGTGCTTCCCAACCTCTTCGATCCGCGACTTCCCCACTTGCGAAACCACAAGCCACTGCTTCGTCACGACACCCTTTGGCCGCCTTGCCAACGTTGTCGAAGTGATCTCCTTATTGGAATCCTCCATTGTTGTGGTCATTTCTTGGTCTTTGGTGTTGGAGAGGGTTGAATTTTGGAGTTAGGTGGTGCAAAGAAATGAAATCATGATTCAATTCTACACAATATGTAATGAGATAAAACCTCTATTTTGGTTTTAAAAAACACTTTTTTGTTAGTTCATTAGTTGTAAATGTTTATCTATGGCGGGAAAGTCTGTTAACTAGGGATGGTTACAACTTGCCCGCATGGGCTTTGGTGGGTAGGGTTCAAGTGAGGGACCTCTCTTTATCTATGGCGGGAAAGTTTGTTAACTAGGGATGGTTACAACTTGCCCATATGGGTTTTAGTGGGTAGGGTTCAAGTGAGGCACCTCTCTCTCTCTCTCTCTCTCTCTCCCCACCACAAATCAAGAACGCAATCTAGATCTCTTGCAAAGTCCAAGTGATTATAGTAATGTTGTTTTTAACATTCTACGGCAAGTAGGTAGGTACATATCTCAGATTAAATTATCAGTAATACTAGATATCATGAAAAAAATTTTATAAAAATAATTATAAAAATTTTGTGACTCTTGAATTACACTTAGAATAAAGCACCACACACTAATCAAGGTAATCCAAAGATCATAAATATTTCATGATCATTTTCATAAAAAAAATTTCATGATCCCTAACTTTTCACTTAAATTATTAACTGATGAGCCGTAAACTCTGTGTACGGTTATCCAATGACCATGCAATACGTGTTCAATATCATTAAACATTTACTTCTGTTAGCTGTTTGACCAAACTCGAAGAATTTTTTTTTTTTTGAGAAAATGGGATCTGGTGATGTTGTCTTCATTATTACTACTGTTGAAGCCATATATACATAGCCGGAAAAATTGAAGAAAGCAGGAGGCTGGGTGAAGTTGAGATCGGTCATTTTTAATAATGGAGTGACGGGAAGCACTTGGACAGATGAGCTTGGGTGAATTGTCGGATTCCTTTTTATTTCTACTCTACAAAGTTGTCTCCGGCGAATGGAACACTATTGGGCTTTGTGGAAAAGTGAGAGCCTGATCTAAGCGGAAGGGAATGAGACATTGACAGTGAAGAGTCTACATTTGCCAAAGTTGAAGATATCAACTTCACAATTAAGTTGACCTATTATCCATGTTCATCTCTACACAGTCGACAATACATTCTCCTTTCTCATCTTTCCTTCATCTACCCTTGTACGGTAAGTTCAGAGTTATTAAAATTGAAGATCTCAATTTTACGGATAAAATTAGTGAATTGTGAGATTAATGTATACTTATGTTAATGATTTAAACTATTTATTTTATATAACAAGTTGATAAGAATATAAATACAAAAAATTAGATTGATCATATATAAGTAATTACATGATTAAATCAAATAAATATTATAATACATTATAATACATAAAAGGTATATTCTTAAAAATATGAAAGGCTTATACATAACACTAATATAATAATATGACAATCGATGATAAATTAATTTAATTTTTTGTATTAATAATTTTATGAAAAAATGATGTATAAAGAGTATGTTCATCACGAAATAGAGATTATGGATCGATTCTTCCCAGTTGATATTTGGATGGGCTACAAAGATACGCTGTTATGAAATGTTGGAAGTATATATTCAAAAAGGTGCGATATATTTAGTGGCTGCCACTGTTAGTAGAAAAGAATGCAAAATTACGTTAAGGAGTCAAATGTACTTTAAAACTGTTTAGAATTATAGGTTTATGTATTTTTATTTGTAATATTCAGGTGGATAGAGGTAGACAATATAAAAACTGGTGTTGTTAAATGTGTTTCAGCAAATGATTTCAGTTGTATTGAACTTGCTTTGCCTAATTTATTTTTCTCATTTGAGATTGAGATATAAATAAAAGAGTATTAAGGTTGATAAAATATTCCCCATTTGAGCACCCAATATCAGTGGGTTGGTCAGAGTAAATGTGTACGATCGGAGATTTGATGGCAATGACAGTTTGTAGGCGTATTTTGTTTTCCCCGTGGACTATTAGTGCAAATTAGTGTATTATGGGAATGGTTATTGTTCCATTAATGATAAACACGTGCCATGACTTGAAGATTTGAATATTAAAAGAGGTGTAACATATATTGTAAAATGAAGGGTATTTGAAGTATTCTACGAATGGGATGCCAAAAGATTAGCAAATGAGAGTCTCGTCTATTGTTGTGTTATATAAAAAATATACGATAGCGAATGTGGATGTGGATGTTTGGCATTGTACCTCGACCAAAGCTGTTCGATTCTTGCACGAACTACATCTATTGGTTTACCTGAGAGGCAGAGAGATTTGCTGTTGGGAGATTTTAGGGAAAGTAGTTTAGTTATTAATGAACGAAGAGGTCGTCTCAGCTTGTCCGAGATCGATATACACAGATCTAGAGGTGGTGATGGTACTAGTGATATTGATCCTGGTCTATCAATTTCAGAGGCTGGTGCTATTAGGAAAAACGAAGTTAATAAAAGATGGTCCGTTGTTATGGATGGTCCAGAATTTCTGATGTTTTACGAAATGTAATCATGAGTGTGAAGAAGAATGACAATATTGTTGTTGATGAAAAGGGAAATGTAATAAGTAAATAAAAGTTTAAGTGGTTACATAGATAAAATTAATAAAAATTTTCATTAATCATGACAATGGTTACATTTACATTAAACCATTCTCTCATTTGTTGGACATTGCATCTAACCAACTACTGTCCCCATTAGTTAATATAATACAAGGAATTTCTCCTCTAATGGTGAGATCTGGTTGGAATTTAACAAATACATGGAAGTCTTTCTGGCAACCTACTAAATTCTTCATTAGTTCGGTTGAGATTGTCAAGTATTTAATGTTGTCTATGACATTGTAGACGACGTCTTGATCGTACTCTTTGAAACTCATTCTGCCAGAGAAGTAGTTGTGTCGTCCGATACTTTTGGCCCAGACAGTTTTTCCTATTCTCGAAGGTCCTTCGAGGTAGAGGGAGATTGGGCAGATGAGCCGTTGTTCTGGATCCTACGGTCAGAGAATGATGAGAGTTTTTCGTTAGTATGTAAATCGTTGATATTATTTTTGTGTATTCTTAATCTAATCTAGTCGTCTTCACTTCAAACCAAGAGAGAACAATTTTGACATAGCTCGTATTTTACAAAATTTTGACTTACAAACAAAATATTATTTTCAGCCTAATTTTTTACTTCTTCATTTAAAAAAGGCAATGAATTAAAGAAGCCAGTATATGGAGATCGCTCTCGTTTGTAATGATCCCTCGAAAATGTTTTGAATTTGGGATATTTTGTAACGTAATCAGCGAGACATCTTTCTTTGTAGAGTGCAAAGAATTGTTCATCTATTTCTGCTTATGCAAGTATTTCCCACCATAGTTCATCTCTGTTAGGATTTTTCCCCTTAGATGAAAATTCTTCCCATTCTATGAAATCGCCCCCTTTCTATATATAATGTCAACTTGTGTTGGAGAATGGAAGTTTTCTATATTTGGATGATAGATTCTCCCATTGGTTTCGATGAGATCAAAAAATCTCTAGTTGGAGGTTTGGATTTTCTTTGTGCATTGAACCATGGCATGAAGGTGAGGGTTTCCATCTTCATAGAGCTCCCTTGCAACAAGTATGTAGTATGGAAGACAGGTTAGTTGAAGAAGGGATTAGAGGAGCTCTAGGAGTTGTTCTTTTAGGCAAGGGCATTGTGGATAGGTGAGGAGAACAATCTTGGCATAGAAACGAAAAGAGGCTTAATGAGGCATTTTGTAGTGGTAAACAGTAAACTCATACCAGTCGTACAAGGGCTTCATATTAGTTAAAAAAACTTGGTGTAGATGGTGTGAGTTGGGGGGCACTATATTAATATTACTAGTGCCCCCCCCCCGGCACTGATCTGAGCTGTCCATTCATCGATTATTGACACGTGTATGGATGTAGTTAAAAGGAAGTCACACTTGGGCCCAAGTACGAGTGGTGTGAGTATTTTTGATTCCTTTGTCGGGTAGTGCTTTACACGTGTCACGTTTGCGCGATTTGCGTGGTTTTAAAGTAAAGATATTTTCAGACTGAGTGATATAAAGCAAAGGTTGGAAAATTATTGTGCTTTTGAATTCTTTTGAATTGAGAATCTTTGTCCTTACTCATGAACCAATTTCGCTATTTATTTGGTACCATAATACATATGCCTATGCAGAGGTATATACTTTTGCAGTGGGATAGCTATTGTGATGATGTTGTTTTCTGGTACCTTTCGACCCTCATTTTCTATCATTTTTTGTTGTTGATTGTATTGGTATACAATGTTGTACTGCTTAGAAGAGTATTCTGATAATTACGGGCAGTTTACGTAAATGTGTATAGATCATTTTTTGACGTGGCAAATAAGACTGTGGGAAGAAAGTTGACGGTCAGTTCTGACAAAGTTTGTTAATGGGTACGAGGAACAGAGGGCAAAAATATCAAAGCTGAGGTATCTGAACAGAAAGGCTAACAGAGGTAACAGATCTTATAGAAGTGTTCAAATAAAAGATTTGGAGTTTTTTTTTTATAAAAAATGGAAAAAGTAGTAAGCAGCCAGTGTCAAACTCCCCTTGCGTACCGGAGGTCAAGGACACTGGCGACTAGTGGATATAAGCGTAGTTACCATGGTCATGTACTTTTTGGGGCAACGTACATTCGCAGACGGTACGTTTAGAATATTTCCCGATATATTAAGAAGACTAAGAGGGGAGTAAGAAAGTTACAACTGTACGGTAAACAATTAAGGGACGTTAAATTTGATAATAAATGTGTGGCGAGATTGCTGAATGGTATTGAGTTGGGTAATAAAAGATGTGACCGTCAATCAGACAAGATCGTGGTTAAGAGACTGGTCAGGATCAACAATCCAGGTCTTAGGAGGTGTACAGAGGAATGAAAAAGAAATCTTTGTCCACCTTTGCTGAGTTGTCATCCATTAATTGGCTGACCGTAAAACTGTAGAGAAGCCGTACAAAACTCAATCTCATGTATGCCTATTAACAAAATAAAAAATGCTTGAGACCTTCAAAGTTGGGGATCCCATGACCCCAAAAATGATGTAGACCAATCATGCGTTTTTTTTTTTTTTTCCCTTTCTAGACCAACCATAAGTGAGTGGGGGTTGTGTTTTTTAGGGTCTGTATCATTGTTACTATATTATATATATATATATACATATTGTTACAACAATACTACAAACCCTCCAAAAAACACAACCCCCACAATCCCTACTCACATGTGATTGGTTCAGGAAGGAAAGAAAAAAAACAAAAACACATGATTGGTTTACATCATTTCGGGGGTCATAGGGTCTCCAACTTTGGGGTTCCAAACATTTTTGATAATATAGATGTACTCAAGTATTTTGTATAATATAGTTTGATGGTTAGTCCTCAAAATATATATATATATATATATAGAGAGAGAGAGAGAGAGCGTATCATATGTTTTCTTAAAGAAATGTTATCTATTTAAAAATAATAACAATTAAAAAAATATTAAAATTTTAATATGTGTGATGTAAATTTAAAATTAATGTAGATGTACTACAAAAATTCGATTTTTTGCAACGGCAAAATACTGTTGCAGATACCCAAAATGCCGTTTCAAAAACTTTTTTGCGACGGCAACTCACTTTTAGCAACGGCAAGTGGGGGGTCGCAACAAAGGGCGTTGCTAAAAGTTTTAGCGACGGCACAATGCCGTCGCCTTTTTTTTGCGACAGCAAAGTTGCTTTTTTGCAACGGCATTCTGCTGTCGGCATTAATATGTAAAAATCTGAGATTTTTTGAGACAGCACTGTGTTGCCGTCGCTAAAAGTGTTATTTACAATGGAAAAAATGCCATCGCTAAAGTGTTTTTATTGCGACAGGAGACCTGCCGTCGCTAAAAGTTTTTTTGAGACAGCATGACATGCCATCGCTAAAAGACTATTTGCGACGGGAAATAATACCGTTGCAAAAGGTTTTGTTTCAACTTTGCCAATATCTTTTGCAACGATATTGCCTACGTCACAAAAAAAATCTAGTTCTAATGTTTTTTGAGATGGTGTGGTGCCGTCTCAAAAAAAAAAAAAAAACTGCAATAAAATTATTAAAAATATGAAAATTACATGTATTAAATGAAAAATAACTGAAAAAGAAACCAATAATTACATAATAATATAAAATTTCAGTATAAAAATAATAATTCATCCATAATAAAAATATTCTTGCATTCATAATAACACATTAGCAAAATTATCTCACTACATAATATTGCATAATACATATACAATATTTAAATACATAATATTGTTTACAATTCAAAATAACGTAAATCAAAAACAAAAGTTTTCCTCATGATTCTTCCGTGGGTAACAAAAAGAAAAATTAGTCCAATCTTCACATGCTTGCATTCCACAATAAGCAAACTGCTACTCGGGAAATATCTGAAAACAAAAAATAAAAATAATTAATGACAATATAATTATGTGTTAATATTTTAATTACAAAAAAACATAAAAAAAAATTAACTACTATATAATTATAAAGATAATTAAGTAAATAATTTTGGTTAGACAAAAATTCGGCTCTAACTCCCACACCGGGAACCCGATTAGAGTCTCGTCTTCTCCCACAAGTCTCTCGTGCCTAGGCGGTCGTGTGTGCCAAGTTTCGTGCTAAACCGACGCCATTTAGTAATTTTGGGGCGTCAACACCTCAAATTCAAATTTCTTAAGGAACTAATTTGCCTAAACTGAAATCTGGCTCTAACTCTCAAACCGGGAACCCGATTCGAGCACCGTCTTCTCCCACAAGTCTCTCGTGCCTAGGCGGTCGTGTGTGCCAAGTTTCATGCTAATCCGACCCCGTTTGGTGATTTTGGGGCGTCAACACCTCGAATTCAAGTTTCTTAAAGAACTAGTTTGTCTAGAGTGAAATCCGGCTCTAACTCCAGAACCGGGAACCCGATTGGAGTCCCGTCTTCTCTCATAACTCTCTCGTGCCTAGCGGTTGTGTATGCCAAGTTTTGTGCTAAACCAATGCCGTTTGGCAATTTTGGGGCGTCAACACCTCGAATTCAAGTTTCTTTATGAACTAGTTTGCCTAGACCAAAATCCGGCTCTAACTCCCAAACCGGGAACCTGATTTGAGCCCCGTCTTCTCCCACAAGTCTCTGGTACCTAGGCGGTCGCGTGTGCCAAGTTTCATGCTACTCCGACGCCATTTGGTGATTTTGGAGCGTTAACACCTCGAATTCTAAGTTTCTTAAGAAACTAGTTTGCCTAGAGGGAAATCCGGCCCTAACTCCTAAACCGGGAACCCGATTTGAGTCTCGTCTTCTGCCACAAGTCTCTCGTTCCTAGGCGGTCGTGTGTGCCAAGTTTTGTGCTACTCTAACGTTGTTTGATGATTTTGGGGCATTAACACCTCAAATTCTAAGTTTCTTAAGAAACTAGTTTGTTTCTTAAGAGTGAAATCCAGCTCTAACTCCCAAACCGGGAACCTAATTTGAGTCATGTCTTCTCCCACAAGTCTCTCATGCCTAGGCGGTCATGTGTGCCAAGTTTCGTGCTACTCCGACGCCGTTTGGTCATTTTAGAGCGTTAACACCTCAAATTCTAAGTTTCTTAATAAACTAGTTTGCCTAGAGTGAAATCCGGCCCTAACTCCCAAATTGGGAACCCGATTCGAGTCCCATCTTCTCCACAAGTCTCTCATGCCTAGGCGGTCGTGTGTGCCAAGTTTCATGCTACTCCGACGCCATTTGGTGATTTTGGAGCGTTAACACCTCGAATTCTAAGTTTTTTTAAAAACTAGTTTGTCTAGAGTAAAATCCGGCTCTAACTCCCAAACCGGGAACCTCATTTGAGTCCCATCTTCTCCCACAAGTCTCTCGTGCCTAGGCGGTCGTGTGTGCCAAGTTGCCTGCTACTTCGATGTCGTTTGATGATTTTGGGACATTAACATCTCAAATTCTAAGTTTCTTAAGAAACTAGTTTGTTTCTTAAGAGTGAAATCCGGCTCTAACTCCCAAACCGGGAACCTGATTCGAGTCCTGTCTTCTCCCCCAAGTCTCTCGTGCCTAGACGGTCGTGTGTGCCAAGTTTCGTACTAATCCGACGCCGTTTGGTGATTTTGGGGCGTTAATACCTTGAATTCTAAATTTCTTAAGGAACTAGTTTGCCTAGTTTGTTAATGGTAGACATGGCCTTTTACACCTTGTGTTTTGCTTCTTTGTGTGGTTAAATTCTAGCCCATACGAATAAATAAGCAAAAGCAAACCTAAAACGCACTTCCATATCTATGATGCCATGAACACATCAAAATGCTTGTATTTTTTAACCACTCAAAATCTCATATTAATAGCTAAGGGAACAATCAAGATTCAACTACCTACTATATTTGCATCCATTAGTAGTTCAGACTCTAGATTCAATTAAATTAATATAGTAAACCATCAATATGCATAGAACATAATTTGCTATAAATCACATTAATATCAACAGTAAATGGAAAGCTACATCAAAGCATGCACACATACAACTCTAGATGTGGTAGCAAGCAAATAATAATCATGATCATATTCAGAACCATCTAGATGTTGTAGCAAGCAACTTTAAATCATTTATTTGAAGCATTTGTTCAACATGAAGTTATTCTAGGATATTAAAAAAATAAAACAATGGAAAGAAAATAAGAAAAGAAAACACAAAATGCACGAATGCATTTGTAGGAAAACTTGTAGCAGAAAAACCAAGATAATTGAAACTCACTTTTTTTCCCAACAGTGTTTCACCAATTGGATTTCTGCATGTGACCAATTCATATTTAAATAGGAGAAACACCCTGTGAAAAACACAGAGTGTGAGCACATCATTTACATACTTCTAACACTAAATAGTGGGAATTTGTCTAGAGTGGGAAAGGCTATCAAAAGGGAATAGAAAGATAGAAAATGAAGTAAATAAAATAGAAGGGTTATAAGTTAAAAGACTAGTGCTATATTACTCACCTGTCAACCATACCCCAAAAATGTCCTTGCAACCCTTAGTCTCTACCATGGCTCATCAAGAGCCTTAATTTCCCATAGTGAACCCCTCAATCACTTTCAAGAAATGTAGGAAGTGGACTAAGAACAACACCATAATGCGTCACATAAAGCTGCATGGTCAATTTCTAGAATCTAATCAACTGAGCTGAAATAGTAAACAAGCCTATGGTACTAAAAACAAACACCACCTCATAGTTACAAAAACATCTATAAGCACAAGTGCAGCCAAACATACCCTTGCAACTATCCATGCAACCCTCAATCTCTACCACGGCTTATCAAGAGTTTCAAAATCAACCATTAACTCATTTTAACCCAATATTTTACCCCTAATGAGCCAAATCTATCATTTTACCTTTATCATCCCAAAAGTCATCAAATAATCCAATATGTTAACATAAGGTACAAAAATATCACATTAAATCACTAAACTAGTAAAACTAGTAGTGAAAATAACTTGAAAAATACTTTAAAAATACCAAATCAACCCTAAATCTTTTAAATTAAGTTATATTTAATGGCAAGCAATCTAACTACACAAGTTACATGTGCACATGGCACAAGTTGCACTTACACCAAACAAGCAGCTACCATTTAAGCTGCTTTGCTCTAATATGGTAGCTTGGTTAAAAAATAGAGCTCCATTTCGGTACCCTTCAAGCTGCCAAATTTTGGCATTATTATACTTTGTGCCAACATTTTCCTTAAAAAAATAACAAAATAAAATATTTATTACACACACATATATACATATATTGATGTATACACAAAGAAACATATATATGAACATATGTAAACACAATTTCAGAAAACATCATCCTCAACCACATTTTCAGATGCACTACCCAATGAATTTTATTTAATTCTCCCAAAATTTCACTCATTCCTATTATAGTAATGTCATTGAGAAAAACAATCTAACAATTTATAAAGGCCATTTCTTTGTCAAACACAAATTCAGAATTGAAAATTCCAACAATAACAACAACAAAAAAACGCTAAAAGAAATTCTTGCGTGAATCAGATAAGCAACAATCCAACACTAGAACACACTTGAATGCATAAATTGTTCAAAATTTCAATCAACTTACCGATTCCTCGTGCGAAGCTACGAATGCGAAAACCGACCGGTTCCTGAAGCCATGACAACAGAGAGGAACTAGGCCAAGGCGGAGCTCCCTGGGGCAAACGGTGCTAGCCAAGATAGAGATTTTGTGAGGTCCTCGGAGAGATTCAAAGGGGAGATACTTTGGGGATGGTAGTGAGGGACACAACGCCATTGAAGGTCTAATAGTGGAGCTAGGGTTAGGAATTTTATGTGTGAAGAGGACTCGAGCGTAACACTCTGATGCCTAATTGGTGTATGTAAACATATATATATGTCGTTGCCGTGGCCTGACGCCGTCGTCTGCCATGCTCACAGTCGCGAGAGAGAGAGAGAGAGATATTTGGCAGAAAAGATTAGGGATTTTGGTTCTAAGAGATTGGAGATTTTTGGGTTTTTTTGGGGGGGGGCTGGGCGGGAATGGAAAAAAAAAAGGGAGGAAACCAAGTGGGATTGGGAAAAAAAAAAAAAAAAATAGTTTCCATCACAAATGAATATTTAAATAATAAAACGGTTTTTTTTTTTTTTTTTTTTTTTTTTGCGACAGAGGTTGCCGTTGCCAAACAAATTTATTTTTTGTTAAAATAATTTTTTTTTTAGTTAATGAATTTTTTTTTTTGATTTTTCATTTTCTTTTAGTTACTAAGGTTCATAATTTATTTGTTTCATTTTTATTTTAATGAAAAATATTTTCCATGAAAATAAAGTTATTTTTTTGTGGTCAATGAAAAATATTATTCTGCGACCCATTTTTTTTTGTTACTAAAAATCATGAACTAATTTTTTTGTGGTAGAGGATAGGGAGCGGCAATAGTGGTAAAGGTGGTGGATAAGAGTTGATAGTAGTGGTGGTGGTGGTGGCGGTGGCGGCGGCAAAGGAGATTAGTGGTGAAGTTGTGGTAGTGGTAGAGGAGATAGAGTAGCGGTGGTGGAGGAAAGGTAATGGTAGTAGTGGTGGTAGTAGTGGAGTGGTGGCAATAATGGTAGTAATGATAGTCGTAGAAGTGGAGTGGCAACAGTGGTAGTAGTGGTGGTGAGAGAGAGATGAGTGAGAGACAGATAGAGAGAGACAGAGATAGAGTAATGAACGAGAGAGAGAGAGATAAAGTGGTCGATAAAAGTGCATTTTCTTGTAATGGAGAGCTCGGTAAATAGAGAAGATGGAAGGGAAAGAGTGACCAAGGTGAACACAATGGGGGAGACAGACACATAGAGAGAAAGAGAGAGAGAAGAGTGAGAGACAGACAGATAGACACAGAGAGACAAAGAGAGAGAGAAGAGTGATGAGTGAGAGAGAGATAGAGAGAGAAAGAGATATATATATATATATATTACGAGAGAGAGAAGGAAAAAAAAGAGATAGAGAGACAAATAGACAAAAAAAGAGAGAGAAACAAGAGATGAGCAAGATAGACAAAGAAAGAAAGAAAGAAAGAAGGCGAAAATAGATGATCGAGAGAAAGACATAGAAAAATAGAGAGAGAGAAGAAAGATGATTGAAAGAGACAAAGAGAGATAAAGAGAAGAGAGATGAGCGAGAGACAAAGACAAAGACAGACAGACAGAGAAGAGTGATGAGTGGGAGAGAGAAAGAGAAGAGAGAGAGAGAGAGGGGCAAAAAGAGAAAGAGATAGAGAGTGAGAGATAGAAAAAGAGAAAGAGAGAGAAGAGAGTAGAGATGAACGAGAGAGACAGAGAGAGATAGAAAGAAGAGAGATGAGAGCGAGAACATAGTAGAGAGAGAGATGAACTAGAGAGATAGAGAGATAGAGAGAAGAGAGATGAGCGAAAGAGACAGAGAGATATGAGAAATGAGAGAAATAGAGAGAAGAGAGATGAGCGAAGAGATAGAGATCAGAGAGATGAACGAAAAAGACAGAGAGAGAAAAAAGATGAGAGAAGAGATAGATGAGTGAGAGACAAACACAGAGAGAGAGAGAGAGAGAGAGAGACAGATAGACAAACAAACAAAGAGAGAAGAGTGATGAGTGAGAGAGAGAAAGAGAAGAGAGAGAAGAAGATGAAAAAATGAGTGAAAAGATATAGACAAAGAGAGAGAGAAAGAGAGAGAAAAAGAATGAAGAGAGAGACAGAGAGAGAAGAGAGATGAGCGAGAGACACAAAGAGAAAGAGAGATAGACAGACAGACAAATAGGCAAACAAACAAACAAAGAAGAGTGATGAGTGAGAGAGAGAAAGAGAAGAGAGACAGAGACAGAGACACAAAGAGAAAGAGAGAGACAGACAGACAGAGAAGAGTGATAAGTGAGATAGAGAAAGAGAAGAGAGACAGAGACACATAGAGAAAGAGAAAGAGAGACAGACAGAGAAGAGTGATAAATGAGAGAGAGAGACAGAGACAGAGAAAGATGAAAAAATTGGTGAAAAGAAAAATGTTCAAGAGTAAGACGACGTCATTTTTTTTTTTTTTTTTTTGTGACAGAAAAATACCGTTGCATTTATTTAAACCATTTTGTGACTATTATATATGAAACTGTCTCAAAGCCACAATTATATATATATATATATTTTTTTTTTTTTACTTCTTTTTTTTTTTACAACGGTACCTATTACAGTCGCAAAAAAACTCTTTTTTTTTTTTTTTTTGCGACTGCAGCTCGTACGGTCGCAAAACTCTATTTTTTGCGACAGCAATCTCTACCGTCGCAAATACTCTTTTTTTTTTGTAACAGCAATTTCTGCCGTCGCAAATACTCTATTTTTTGCGACGGCAAGTTGTGTCGTCGCAAAAAGTTCCGTCTTTTAAGCCCACTTTTCTTGTAGTGATGTCACACTCAAAATGAATTAAAGGAAAATTACAGACTAATTGATGAAAGTTTTTATCACTTTATACTTTAATATTTATAAAATTTATCGGTAAATTTTTTTTAAACATACATTGACATGTTATTTTTCCATGAATTAATCTACACACTTTAACCCTTTGGTTGTGTGTGGTAGGTATGTGAGTGAATTTCTAACCACACTGCCAAACTAGTATTCAACTGGAGAGCACTGGCAGAATAGATGGCGACTGAATGACCTGTAATAGAAAGATGAGATTCCGGTGGTGGTTCGTCCACCAAGGGGCACTCCGACGATCAAGTCAGTTATCTCTCAAAGATAGCAAAAGTACTTAACTTACTTATTCAGAATACAAAAAGCATACCTTAGACCCATGGGGGTGCCTCTTTTATAGCTGATTACAATCCTAGTCCCAATAGAAGCCTAGCTTCAATGGACTTAGGATTACTGCTAACCTTGGACTCCCAATAGGATTGGGATAAACTCTCTTAGAGTCTTATCTTTATCCAAACTAAAGTCCTCTATCATTTTAGGACTCTTGTCCCTTATCCGCTTATCCTGGATTTCGGTATTTCCGCAGATAACCTCGGCCTAGCCGAGATTATCTCGGCGTCATGATCAGGACACGTAGCACCTCGGCTGGTACTTCGGTGACACCTCAGCCACGTGTTGGTACTCAAAAAATATGTCCCCACAACTGTCCCCTAGGTTCTATTACCTCGGCATCCTGAGGTGATGGAACCTATTTCTGCAAACCGTCTAGTACGTCGGCTAAACTGGCTCTATCCTTCATTACCGAGGTCATAATTCGTTGGCTTCACACGACCAGGACCTATATTTTGTCTCATCAAGGCCTTAGAGCCAATAACCTAGTTTGTTCAAGTTATTTAGCCGAGATATTCCTCCCAGCCGAGGTCATTGCTTCATTAGATCAAGAACTCCAAGAGTTTTATCACGCTCATGAGCTGTTACGCACAATATTTCTACTGTTTCTACCACGCGTCTATCCCCTACTGGACCGTGTCTGATACGCGCCATTAAGTCGCCTCACGCGTGTGTGCGTCGTCTGACAAATACGTTGTTCTAGGCACATCAATTGCATTTTGCCGCCTCTTCGCGTTTTTGACAACACTTGTTCCCTCTCTCTTTGTCTTTTCACTTCACATCATCGTCTTTGTTCAAACTCTCTCTCTCTTACCTTCTCAATTTCTCCATTGTTGTTTCCATCAAGTTTTCTTTGCAACCAGTCTCACTCTCTCCTCCGGTGAGGCTTCTACTGCACTTCCTTGCTTTCGGCCACCGTCTGATCCCGGCGAACTTTACTTCGGCTTTATTTTTCTTCGGTGAGTCACTGTTCTTTTTTTTTATTCAATTTCTTGTTTCACTTTATACCGTTACGTTTTTTTTATCGCCACTATGATTGTATTCATGTTCTTGAGTCTTCATTTGTGTTTGTAATTTCGACCCATGTATTAAGTATATTTGTTTCGTGGTTCCGTTTTGCTCAATCCACTCTAAAATATATACACATTGCTCACACACTTGTTGATTTTTGCCACTGTTCTTGGCCTTACACACCTGTGCAAACTTTTGCCTTGTGTTTCTTGATGGTTTCATCACCATTCTTGATTCTGAAACACGTTCTTTGTTTTTTGTTTTCTGTGTCTTTTCCAGATTCCTGCCTTCAACATTTGTTTCCATAGATCTAGGTTTGGGACTTGTTGGTAGAACCCACGAATTTTAGGAAAAACTGAAACGAATTCCCTTTAGATCCCCACAAATTCTTACCCCAGCACCTATTTAGGTTTTAGCGGAGGTCCTTCAAAAACCTTCACAAAAACACTTCCTTCTGAAATCCTACATCCTTTCCCAAGCCGACATCATGGGTATGTGGAGGCATAGGGTAGACACCCCATCCAGGCTAGAATACTTTAGGCAGGAATTTTCCATCCCAGCCGATGTCCATCTCAGGTTGGTTGGGGAGGACGACTCCATTATGCCCACAGTCGACTCCATGCCCTTCCCAGTCGTCGCCTTCATTGAGTGTGGACTTCTGCTTCCACTGGACATCCTTGTCCGAGAAGTCCTCCATTATTACAAATTAAACCCGATGCAGCTTGCCATTAACTCTTACCGAGTTATCAATGGTATAATTGCCTTAGCACGCCAAGAAAAAGCTAGGGTAACCTTGGCCGACATTCAATACTGCTACACCATGTGTGGCCTCAAGTTAGAAAAATGCTATATCTACTACCTCAAACCGAGGTCCACCGAGTACAAACTTGTTGCCGACCTCCCAGACTCCAACAAGGCAGCCGGGGATGATTACTTCATTATCTCGGGCAACTGGGAGTTTGCTCCAGATGACGACCTTCACCTCTACCCTCTCAACCGAACAGTATTCGTAGAAGGTAATGGTAAGAACCAAGTATTGTATTTTTTCCAAGTTTTTTAATTCTTTGTCCTTTCCATATGTTCTAACGTCTATTTTTCTTGCAGCTCTTCCACAACCACCAAAAGACTTCTGTAAGTCCTTCTTTCCCAGCAAGGATCTTAAGAAGTTGCTAGGTCTGCCCGTCCATAAGCAGAGAGCTCCTTTACTGCTCAACTTCATCCCGACCTATAAGTCGGTACTTCCCGACGTCCCAAGGAAGCAGAAAAACAAGTCTCCTCCTTCCGCCACAACTCCACCAACAGCCTTATCATCTCGGCCAGATCAAGGATCGACCTCTGATCCAACAGAGCAACCGTCAACCTCGGCTCCATATCTGATCCCACCATCTCAACGCCAACGCCGTCGTAGAACTGCAATTGCCACTGAGATGGGTTGCAAGAAAGCAGTCGCAGAAAATCTTTTAGCCGACATCCTTGACACAGTCAACGCCTAACCAGCACAATCCCAGCCTCAACCAAAGCCAAAGCCAAAACGTCTGAAGAACGCTTAGCCCAAGGCAACGGTGACTCAGATTGACACTGAGGACACCTTGCCAATTTCTAAATTGGCCGAGAGCGAGAAGACCCCTTCTGCTGCAGAAAAGAGGCCCGCCAAGGCCCAACCATCCGAATCTACCAAATCAAAGAGGCCGAAGTCGTCCTCTGCGACCACCTCGGGGCCATTAAAACATGATTCCCCCTGGGCCCCGCCAATTACAATTGATAACAAGCCAGTTAAGGCTGGTGATAGCGCCGACAACATTGAGGTCAACGTTGCCCTCTCCACCGCCTTACTTCTACCCGAAGATCTTAATCGTAACGCCAAGATGAGCGAATACGAAAATTTTGCTTTGATGCTGCAGCATTCCGTTCAAGTAAGTTCCTTACACTTGGTATTTTTCTTTTTCTATTTTTCCATACTTAGAGAATTTCTACTAACTTTTGTTCTGACCATTTTCTTTCAAACGATCCAGCACGCCCACTCGTTCTCAATGCAATCTTTTGAAATAAGAAAGGAGTTGGCTGACAAGACAAGAGAAGTTGCTAGTCTGTAAAGGGCCACTAAGAAGACTGAGGCCAAGATGAAGACTTTATCAGACCAGGCCGAGGGAGCCATAAAAGCAAAAGATGAGGCCGAGGAAAAGGCTGATACTATCGAGGCCATTGCTAAGGTCCTTACGGCTGAAAAGAAAGAGGCTGAGGCCAAGATGATTGAGGCCCAAAAGGAGCTTCAACATGCCCTGGCCACAAAAGACGCCGAGATCAAGGCCGCTGACGAAAGAGCGTACGCCGAGGGGGCGCCGACGTCAAGGAGGACTATAAGAAGCAAGTGAGGCTGGCATGCAACAAGGGTTTCACCCTTGGTTGATGGCTGCCCTCAAAAAGCTAGATATCCCCGAGGACTCCCCCCTCCGGAATGCTGGTGACCTCCATTTTCCATTTCCCCCTCCTCCAAGCGAATCCGAAGACGACTCTGAGTCCGAGGAGGAAGCTTTGGTCAGGAAGAAGAAGGGTGAGGAGACTGCTGGGGCCAAGTCCCCTACTCTAAATGAGCAAGTCTTGGACTTGACTCAGCATGAGAAGGGTGAGGAGGTCTCCAAAGACGCTACTCCTGAGAAGGCAACATCGGACGCGCATATTGCCGACAAGAGCCTCGACCAAACCCTTCAAGAAATCGATGCCGAGCTCACGGCTGAAAAGGCCGCCGAAATGTCTTCTCAGCAGTCTTCCGAACTCCAGACCCAACCAACCAGAGACGCCGAAGAGTCTTAGTTTGATGTTTTTCTCTTTTTTCTGTACCTTATACTTTCTTCTTTCTTTGAAACAATGTAAGCTCTCCATGTGGCCAATGTGCCTTTCTTTTGAATGTAAATACAATTTCCTCTTTTGAATGCTTGTATGTTTGTCTTCTTTATATGACTCTATACTCAAAATAATTTGGATGTCTTCAACATACACCTTAGTCTGTGCAATCTTCTCGGGGTGATGTCCCTCGGTCAAAAATAAACGTTTTTATCTCGGCAAGTAGATAAGTACTTCCTTCATTACAATCTTAATTTAACTTCAACTTGTAAATTTTTCTAAAAATTTCAACAAGTGTTTAACCATGACCTCGGTTTAACTTCAACTTGTAAATTTTTCTTAAATTTCAACAAGTGTTAAACATGACTTCGGTTTAACTTCAACTTGTAAATTTTTCTCAAATTTCAACAAGTGTTAAACATGACATCGGCTTAAACTTCAACTTGTAAATTTTTCTCAAATTTCAACAAGTGTTAAACCAATCTTCCAAGCATCATTTTCCATTCCTTTGCCACCTAATGTGAACCTAAGTTCCACTTTGGTTCTCATTTAAGCCTGGGGCTGTGACCTTGTTGCAAAGGTCAGATTCAAACAAAGACTGGCCGAGGTAAACAACCCCGACTTCTTTGTTAATCTGACTGATATGTACTTAGTTCCAATCTGAGTTTGATTCTGTTAATATGACAAGTCTAGGTTACCCTAACTTGGTTCAACTCTATTACATGCAAGTAAAAGTTCTACTCTGCCATATAATAAGTCTAAGTTATTCATCATGTTTCACTTAGAAACATCGCCAACTTAGTTCAACTCTATTATATGCAAGTAAAAGTTCTACTCTGCCATATAATAAGTCTAAGTTATTCGTCATGTTTCGCTTAGAAATATCGCCAACTTAGTTCAACTCTATTATATGCAAGTAAAAGTTCTACTCTACCATATAATAAGTCTAAGTTATTCGTCATGTTTCGCTTAGAAACATCGTCAAGTATCCGGTCAATCACATTACACAAGTTTAAAGATCAAGCTAAAACTTTATTACTTCTGCTAATAACAAGATAAAAAGAAATCTTAGAAAACGAGAAAATCTAGTGGTAGAAAAACTTTAGATTGCAAGTATTCTAGGGCCTTGGCAATTCTTTGCCTTCATAGTCCTCAAGCCGATATGCCCCATTGTCCAAGACCGAGATGATTCTATAGGATCCCTTCCAATTCGGGCCAAGCTTGCCCTCTCTGGGATCCTTCTTGTTGCTGACGACCTTTCTCAAGACGAGGTCACCAACTTGGAACTCTCTCGGGTTCACCTTCTTATTATAAGCCCTGGCAAGCTGCTGCTGGTATGCCCCCAGCTGAATTGTTTCTTTTTCCCTTCTCTCTTTTAGCAGATCCAGATCTCGGGCTATAAATACATCATTAGTTTCATTCTCTACTCCCTGGGTTCTGATCCCTGGGATGCCGACCTCCAGAGGAATGACTGCTTTTGTGCCATAAGCCATGCAAATGGGGATTCCCCAGTTGATCTTCTCGGCGTAATCCGATATGCCCAGAGTACACTTAGCAGTTCATCCACCCACTTTCCCTTTGCTGCTTGCAGCCTCTTCTTAATCTCATCCAAGATGACTTTGTTGGATGCTTCTGCTTGTCCATTGCTTTGAGGAAAACTTGGGGTGGAAAAATAATTCTTGATTTTGAACTTTGCACAAAAGCTCTTGATTAGCTTACTGTCAAACTGTGTGCCATTGTCAACTATTATTGCTCTTGGGATTCCAAACCTGGTGATGATGTTCTTCCATATGAAATTCTTCACATCAACGTCCCAAATCTTGGCAAGGGGTTCAGCCTCTACCCACTTGGTGAAGTAATCTGTTGCTACCAGCAGGTACTTCCTTTGTCCAGTTGCTTGGGGCAGTTTTCCAACAAGATCCATGCCCCATTGGACAAATGGCCAAGGGCTAGACACTGGGTTCAAGTCTGCTGTTGGTTGGTGTATCAAGGGTGCAAACCTTTAGCACTTCTCACACTTCTTGACATAGGTTTCAACATCTTTCTGTATGTAAGGCCACCAATACCCCTGTGTAATGGCCCTATGAGCAAGTGACCTGCACCCAGCGTGGCTTCCACATACTCCTTCATGTATTTCGTACAGAAAGTCTTTCAACCTGTGCAGGATGCACGCACCTCAGAAGGGGTCCAGTAAAGGATCTTCTGTAGAGATGGCCTTCTGCTGTCAAACTGAATCTTGCCGACTTCAGTCTGATCTTGTGCGCTTCTTTACAGTCATCTGGCAATTTTCCTTCTTTAAGAAATGCTACTATTGTATCCATCCAACTTGGTCTCATCTCCACACACATTGCTTCACGTTTTGTGCTCAGTGGTTCTATGCTTGGACCTGACAAGTAGTTAACCATTATTGTTCTTGCCTCACCAGGCTTCATTGCACTAGCCAGGTTGGCCAGAGCATCGACATGGCTGTTGTCATCTCGGCTTACCTGCTGTAGTCGACAATTTTGAAATAAGGTTACCAATCTGTCTACTTCCTTTGCGTAGGCCGACATCCGTTCATCTCGGGTTGCAAATTCCCCTGTTACCTGATTGACTATAAGTTGGGAGTCACAAAAGACTATTACCTCGTCGGCTTCCATGGTTGCTGCCAGCTTTAGTCCTGTGATCAGCGTTTCATACTCTGCTTCATTGTTTGAGGCCTTAAACCCTAAACGAATGGATTGTTCCAGTATCTGCCCATCTGGAGATACTAGTACTACTCCTGCCCCCGCTCCTTGTCGATTTGAACTCCCATCCACAAACAACCGGAAGGAGTCGCCGATGTAAATACTATAGGGCCTGAGTTTCTCTTTGTTCCTTTGCTCTGTTGTCCCCTGCTGGGTTTTTTCTTGCTCACTTGGACATCGCACACCTTGGCTCAACGGAGCCCGATGTGTGATGGAACCTAGTGTGAACTCAGCCACGAAATCGGCCAAAACTTGGCCTTTGATTGCTGTTCTGGATCTGAATTCCAAGTCATATTGGCCCAAGGCCACTGCCCATCTGGCTATTCTGCCTGCCAGATCTCCTTTCTGCAACAGGGACTTCAAGGGGTGTTCAGTTAACACTACAATTTTGTGGGCTTGAAAGTAATGATTCAGTTTCTTGGAAGCCATTACTAAAGCCAGTGTTAACTTCTCTAAGGGTAGATATCTGGTCTCTGCATCTGCAAGAGTTTTACTTATATAGTAAACAGCCCTTTATTCTCCCTTTTCTTCTCGGATTACCACTGCACTTACTGCATGTTCTGAAACTGCCAAGTATAAGAACAGCTCATCTCCAAGTACTGGATTTGAGAGAACTGGAGCTGTGGTCAAATACTTCCTTAAGTCGGTCAAGGCAGCTTCGCATTCATCGGTCCATAAGAAGTCTGTGGCTTTCTTTACTAAGCTGAAGAAAGGCTTACATTTATCAGAACTTCTGTTTATGAATCTGTTCAGGGCTGCAGCCCTTCCAGTCAACATCTGCACTTGTTTTGCCGATGTTGGGCTCTTCAATTCTAAGATAGCCTTGATCTGATCTGGGCTTGCCTCAATGCCCCTTCTGGTTACCAAATATCCTAAGAACTTACCAGACCTAACTCCAAATGCACACTTCGATGCATTGAGTCGGAGACGATATGTTTTAAGGATGTCAAAGACTGCTTTTAGGTCGGCCAGATGACCTTCAGGTTCCTTGGTCTTCACGACCATGTCATCGATGTAAACTTCCACTGTTCTGCCAATTAGATGTCTGAACATCTTGGTTACCAATCTCTGGTAAGTTGCTCCTGCGTTTTTCAACCCAAAAGGCATCACTCTATAGCAATACAGCCCTTTTGGGGTGATAAACGCAGTCTTCTCCTTATCTGGCAGGTACATAGCTATCTGATGGTACCCCCTATAAGCATCCAGGAAGCTCATGCTTCATGCCCTGAAGTGGCATCCACCAGTTGGTCAATCTTGGGTAATGGGAAGCTGTCTTTGGGACAAGCCTTGTTTAGGCTAGTGAAGTCCATACAAACCCTCCACTTCCCATTCTTTTTCTTCACAACAATCGTATTTGATAGCCATGTCGAGTAACTTACCTCTCGAATGGCTCTGGCCTCCAGAAGTCTGTCCACTTCTTCTTCTACTGCCACAACATGCGTCAACGTCGGCCTTCTGGCTCGTTGGATTACAGGTTTGGCTGACCTGTCTACATTCAGTCTGTAACAATGACCTCGGATCAATGTCAGGCATCTCGTAAGGCGTCCAGGAAAACACCTCAATGTTTTTTCTCAAGAACGCCTCCAGTTCTTTTTCTTCTTCCTCGGCCAAGCTCGAGCCGAGAAGGAAGAAGCGTTCTTCGTCCCCTTGCTAGACAAGGACTTTCTTCAGGGCTTCCTCACTCTTCTCGGCTGGCTCTTTGCCAACGTCCTCTAGGACTTCCATGTCTTCATCCTCAACCTCTGCTGGTTTTGCTTCCCGAATGTTGTAGGTAAATTTCATTATTGCCATGGAGCAATTCTTTGCCTGCACTTGATCCCCTCTAACCTCCTCTATCCCATGCTCTGTTGGGAATCGCAGCAGCTGGTGCAATGTTGAGGGAACAGCCCCCATTGCATGCAGCCATGGTCTTCCCAGAATTGCATTGTAAGGGGAGGGGGTGTCAATTATGGTGAACTCTGTCTTCACCCTCTTGGTGCCAGCCTGCACCTTTAAGCTTGCTGCTCTCAGGGGCCATGTCGGCGTTCCATTGAACCCAACCATTGGGTCGTTGGACTGTTCCAAGTCATCTTGGTAAAGGCCAAGCTCTTTGTAACACTTGACATACATGATGTCACAAGAGCTGCCATGGTGGACTAAGATGCGCTTCACTTGGCACTCTCCAATCTGGAGGGATATTACCAAGGCATCGTTGTATGGATGTTGCACCATCTCCAGGTCTTCCTCAGTAAAGGACACCACTGGTCCTTGGCTCTCGCCTGCCCTAGGTCTCTTTTTCCCGACCTGATATATATGTTGTCGGTATTTTACCTTTTGGGTTTCCCCCCTTATCTCATTCTCATTCACCTTTAAGTGGATCACATTGATCACTCAAGGTCCACCTGCCTGTGGTTGTAGTGCTGGTGGGGGTGGTGCTGTTGGTGCCTGGGGCAGTCTTGCCTGCCCTTCCCTTGTTCTGGCTTCATCTACCATGTCCTTTAAATGGCCCTGTCTTACCAGGTCTTCCAGATGTGTCTTCAGGGCTCTACACCCCTGAGTCAAATGTCCAGCTTCATTATGGTAAGCACAGTGGTTGTCAAGGCTTTTTCCCATAAACTCGCCTGGTACCCTTGCTGGTGCTCTGTAGTAGGGCTGATTGCGGATTTTCTCCAGGACTTTGTAAACCGGAATTCGGAATACGGTTGTGACTGCCTGAGCAGCCCTTAATCTGATTTCTGGTTTATTGTAGCCACCATCACCTCGGCCTTGCTTCGGCGAGCTGTTTTTCTTCTCTGGTTTCGGCGCCTTTGTTCCCAGTGTATCCTCCTCGGCCCTGGCGTACTTCTCTATTCTGGCCATTAATTCCTCCATACTTTTTGGCAGTGTTTTTGCCAATGATTTTCGGAGCAGACAATTATCTTTTAGGCCGTTCTTAAATGATACGACCGCCACCTCTTGGTTGCATTCTGGTATCCGGTTGAATACCTCATAGTACCTTTTGGCATAGGCCCTCAGGCTTTCGTTCTCGCCAATTTTCAGAGCCATCAGGGCATCCACCCTTAATGGCTGTAGTTTGTTCGTCATGAACCTAGCCACAAACATCTCGGCCAGGCCTTCCTAGGTTTTCACAGTTCCTTTCGACAACTTGTGAAACCAGTCTGATGCAATTTCTCCGAAGGATGAAGGGAACACCTTGCAAAGCAACAGCTCGTTCCTGGTGTATAACGCCATCGAGTTCAGGTACAAACCGACGTGAAAGTTGGGGTCCGACTTACCGTCGTAGATCTGGAATCTCGGCATACTAAACCTCTTTGAGGCTTCGAATTTGTCCAATTCTACCTAGAATAGCGTTCTCGGCTTGACTAGGGAGGTTACCTCGGCATCTTGTTGCCTCCTCTGTAGGTAATCCCTTAGGTCCTCCTTGGTCCGGCTAGGAGCTCGGCTATCGCCTGACTTCAGCCTTTAAGGTGCACTACTCTCAACTTCATTGTGAGCCATCTTCGACCTTTCTCCATTAGTTGCATCGAAGCACAACTCCTGCCCTTGAACATGCCGATGTTCCCTGGGGTCTGCTTCCTTGGTGCAATGTGTCCTTCGAGATTCTTCCCTTCTTGACTCTCCTCGCCCGACCTCCCTTGAAGGCCGATGAGAGTGTTTTTCGCTCCTGGTGTGCTGGAGGATTGTTG
Organism: Camellia japonica; assembly: GCA_030407325.1. Taxonomy (NCBI): domain Eukaryota; kingdom Viridiplantae; phylum Streptophyta; class Magnoliopsida; order Ericales; family Theaceae; genus Camellia; species Camellia japonica. The sequence goes on along the minus strand of JAPPVO010000029.1, from coordinate 142,422,737 downwards.
GGGCTATTTTCTGCCCATCTTGTCGGGCATCTTTCTTGGCCGCTGGAATCGGTGTATCTTGTAACGGGAACGGTGGCTACATGACGTTGTTCTACATCATGAAATTGACGATCGTTTACAGGTCCACCAATTTGTTCACCATTCCCTTTACCTCATCGTTCCTCTGTAGGCATCTATCCTTCCATACCTGAAGGTCGTCCTCATTGTAATACTCGCTTTGGTCCGTTTTCTTTGGTACGTCGCCTTCTTGGCCGACGTCCTTTCCTCCGTGATTCTTATCACGAGTCTCTTCGTTGCAGTTGTCTTCTTCGACGTCAAAGTCAACAGGTTTCCCACTTCTAGTAGGAGTGTCATCCCCAATCTTCTCTTTCTATCCGTCATTGGCCATCTATTCTCCTTTCTTTCCCACAGACGGCGCTAAATTGTGTGAGTGAATTTCTTACCACACTGCCAAACTAGTATTCAATTGGAGAGCACTGGCAGAATAGATGACGACTGAATGACCTATAACAGAAAGATGAGGTTCCGGCAGTGGTTCGCCCACCCGGGGGCACTCCGACGATCAAGTTATTTATCTTTCAAAGATAGCAAAAGTACTTAACTTACTTATTCATAATACAAAAAGCATACCTTAGACCTATGGGGGTGCCTCTCTTTTATAGCCAATACAATCCAAGTCCCAATAGAAGCCTAACTTTAATGGACTTAGGATTACTGCTAACCTTGGACTCCTAGTAGGATTGGGATAAACTCTTTTAGAGTCTTATCTTTATCCAAACTGAAGTCCTCCCTCATTTTAGGACTCTTGTCCTTTATCCGCTTATCCCGGATTCCAATATTTCCGCAGATAACCTCGGCCTAGCCGAGATTATCTCGGCGTCATAATCAGGACACATGGCATCTCAGCTGGTACTTCGGTGACACCTCAGCCACGTGTTGGTACTCAAAAAATATGTCTCTACTTTTCTTGTAGTGATGTCACACTCAAAATGAATTAAGGAAAAATTACAGACTAATTGATGAAAGTTTTTATCACTTTATACTTTAATATTTGTAAAATTTATCGGTAAAATTTTTTTAAACATACATTGACATGTTATTTTTCCATGAATTAATCTACACACTTTAACCCTTTGGTCGTGTGCGGTAGGTTTGACTTTGGAATACCCCCTTTCAGTATTTTGTTGTCCTGTTTATATATTTAAAAAGTGTTTGGAACTTTTAATTTGGATATCTCATAACTTTTAAATTGATTCACACGCATGAATAGTATGAATTACTTTAAGAGTTGTGAGTTCTCCAAGATTGGAGTTACTATTATTATTGTATATATTTACTTTTGATATAAAAAAAATATTAAAATAAAAATACAAACAATTGTGACTCAAGTTCAACTTAGTTATTCGTTCATTCAGCCGGCAAATGAGTGGTTGAAGTAATGGAGTCAGCAATGGGAAATATTGTTCACGGCCCTGTCAAGCGAATAGCTTTAAATTTTCATATTAAAAAATGATTTGGACCACTAAAAAAAAAGATTTCTAATGCATTTTTAATTTGTCTTTCTCTTTTTTTTTTTTTTGTCTTTTACTTCACTGTTTTTTTTTTTTTTTTTTTTTTGAACAGCTCATTAGAGCTGCACTGTTGCAGCTCTAATTAGAGCTCCGGAACATGACCCTTTCATATTTGCACTAACTAGCTAGGTCAACGACATTTCTATCCAAAAAAAAAAACTACAAAATTTCATATATTGATTTCATTTGGGATGTTGACTTTTATTATTTATTTTATTATTTTATTTTTTTATTTTTATTTTTTTATTTTTTTTGACTATTTTAACTTGTGACTAAAAAGACTCGTTTGAAATAGGTATTTTAATTTATTTATTTTTTTTATGAAAGAAAAAATGAAATAATTATAATTTAGATATGATATTTTTTAGGGTAAACTACCAATAGGTCCTAATAGTTGGACTTAATTCCTATCAAGTCTTATTGAAAATAAGTCTTAGTAAAATTGTCGTTAAAAATAATTTTTTTGTGACAATTTTTAATATATGTCGCTAAAAATTGACAATTAATGATTTTTTTTGTCATAATTTTTATAAATTATCACTAAAACTTACAATTAGTGACATTTTTTTACGACAAATTTTTCTCATAAGACTTATTAGATAATAAGTCCACTTATTAGAACCTACACGTAAGTACTCTTATTTTTTAACCTAAGGCTAAAATTTTTATTTTATTTTATTTTTTTTTTTTTTTTGTGACTTTTAACCTCAATCCATCCTAACCCATCATGCCAAACCAGTGTGAATTGCATCAACTAGTTAGGACAACAACATTTAGGTCCTTTCTACTTATACCGTATGTGCATTAATATTAGAATTAGTGTGCCATGAATAAACACATGTTAGGTACACCAATAACCTTATATAGAAAAACATATTTATATGTTATATTTATTCTGAGTGTGATTCACATTAATTTTAAATTTATACTATTTACTTTATATTTAAGATAATTTATGAGATAAAAATTCAAAGTAAATAACATTTGTCTTACTATTTATCTATACTAATATTATAAGGTGTGTCGGTAAATACTTTGTCATGACATTTTTCTTCCCAAAATTATTTTTATGTAACTGCAAAAAATACCCTTTCAAAATATAATCAATTGAAACTCAGTGATTATAATAATTTGTCTAATTATTTCACATACATGTAGTATGTCCACACCTCTACTATAGAGCTATACATGTGCAGCGCCGGCCCTAAGGGTAGGCAAGAGAGGCCTACGCCTTGGGCTGCCAAATTTGGGCTGAAAATATGGATCCTAAAATATAATTTTGTGTTTTAGATATTAAAAAAAAAGGCTCAAATACTATAAGGCCAATTGAACATGGGGTTCAAAAAAAAGTAACAAGACTAGATTTTTATTTTTTTTAAGTATTTGTAATGATTACTTCCTATCTTAATATATGAAAATTTTTGTTTATAATTTTAATGATTATATATACAAGTAAATTTTTTGTAACTACAAACAAATAAAAAAATTATAACTTATTATTTTATTCATAAATTTTTTTATTTTCAATGTAAGAAAGTCCCATTTCTAAAATTTGTTTTGAACCCTAAATCTCAGAACCGTACCTGTACACGTGCTACTTGTGCTACTAATGTTTACAAGAAAGAAGAATGTAGCGAAACCATTGACAAAAACAAGTAAAACTCCATCCCAATATATAAAGCACGAATACCTGCGGACGAAAGTTTCGGCCTCACCGAAATTACCGCATTGCCCTTTTGCTTCTATCATAGTCATCATCTCTCACCATAATCATCATCCCACATGCTATGGTATCACTATACATCATACATTAGTTTTGTCAAAATTATTCGGCCCCCTTTTTATATTATGTTTATTTATTTTTGATAAATTAAAATTTTGAAAAATGTACAATTAACTTTATACTTTTAAAATAATTATATTAATGTCTTTTAAAATTTTAACCTACATAATACTTGGGTTATTTTTCATCATTACCAATAATTGGTTATTATCAGTAATTCATTAATCGTACGGATAAAAAATGATTTTTATCATATAATATTTGTTTATTTCATTATCTACTTACTATTGACATTACTTTTGATTGCTTTAACCATACATAAATGAAGATTAGCATAATTATGTAAAAATTGAGGGGCTAATTATATTTAACTTAATTATGTCAAAAATGTGACATTAATTGTATTTTTTCTAAACCTCAAAGATAGTGAATGTGATTTATTTACCCTCTATTTTTTAATATGATAACAATTTTTTCTATTTCTTTGGATTTAAATAACACTTTTAGCGATGTTTGAATCATAAATTTAGTAAGAGATTTAAAAAAAGTCTAAACACAGTCTTATAGTTATGTATTAATTATTTTACCTTATTTTACTATTACCAGTACTTATTTTGAGAAACATTATGCTAAACAACACCCCTATCATCACTAAAAAAATTACGATTTTTTAATGGTGTTAATTTTCTTTTAAAGTATTTTTTTTTCTTTTCCATAACTATATTTTCATTTTTTCTTCTTTTGGTTTGGAGTGTTTTGGGAAGATAGTTAAAAGTTGATTTGTTTTTACTTTATAAACTTTTTTATGTGAGTTATGATATAATTCAAAATGAGTTAAAAGCTGGTTTTTTACTTTTTTGGCATGTTCCCAAATGGCCCCTGAGCATCTCCAACGGTGACTCAAATTTTTCATTAAATCTGAGTCAAAAATGACCCATTTCACCAAATTTGATACCACTCACTCCAACGGTGAACTTTCATCAAATTTGTGCAACCAGGACAACCGGGTGGTCGACCGGCCGGTCGACCGGTTAAGGCAAAAAAAATTTTTTTTTTTTTTTTTTTAAACTTTTTGAACCTTTTAGTGGTCAACCGGTAAGGCAAAAAAAATTTTTTTTTTTTTTTTTTTTTACTGTTTGAACCTTTTCTTGGAATTGTTTGAACCTTTTCTTGGACGACCGGTTGGTCAACCGGCCGGGCAACCGGTTGGTCGACCGGGTCCCCCTCCAACGGTCCGCAACAGTGTTTTGGTGATTTCAGTATTTCGTCCTCAATCTGATGAAATATTTGATGAAATCTCAATCTGATATCACTTTTGGTGAACCGTTGGAGCTGTGAACAGTAGCCTTTTCATCAGAATTTAAATTTGATATCACTTTTGATGAACCATTGGAGATGGTCTAAGATAGTACTTATATTTATATTGATTTCTTTACCTTATCTTATGGTTTACCACGATTTATTTACAAAGAAAAGTTTATTTAACATTTTTAATCCTTAAGTTAAAATTTAATATCAAAATTGGGGTTTTTTTGACTCTTCTACTATAAATGGATATTTAAAATGATATTTTTTAAAAATTAGAATAATTGTTTTAAAGAAAAAATTCATTTTACTCTTTTGTGGTTTGAGTCAAGCGCACTTTATTCCTCTATGATTCAAATATTGTAAGAAAATCCCTATATGATTTTGGATCAAATTGCAACTGTTAACTATAACTATGAAATGGCTATAATACACTCAAGCCTCATACTTTTTTTATATTTTTTATTTTTTTCTTTTTCTTTCATCTCACATGCACATAATTTCTAATATTTAATATCAATTCAATTAAATCACAATTAATCATAATTTTTAAATTATTTATTATAATTCCTTTTTTAATCTGGCTATATTTTAAATCAATCCTAAATTATTATTTATTTTATATTTTAAGTGAATTATATGTTACAATTTAGATGAATCTTTAATTGTATTTTATTTTAATTATCATCTTAATCTAATTTTAGGTTTGGAGAAAATGGAGGTAAGTATGTCTTTTTGTTGTGTTTATTTTACTTTATATTTTCAAAAAATCAAGTCCACTCTAGAAAATAATGTGTGTGATACACTTTTCAATTAGTTTGGATAGAAAAACTAACAGTATTAATTTAGTCCAAAACTACATGGGGCCTTTCTACCAAAACTACATGGGAACTTTCTAATTATATTTGAATCATAAGGGATAAAGTGTTCTTGCCTCAAACCACAATGGATAATATAATATGAATTTTGCCCATATTTTAAATTTGTAATCATTGATTTCTAACTCAAGAAAAAATGAATATGTACAAAAAAAACTAATATTAAAAAAAAAGAGTTTGATTATTTATTTATTTATTTTTAATTTATAGTTAAACTAATATTTAACTCAACTAATATTTTTTTAACAAATATTTTTTTTTAATTTTAAATTGATTTTTTCAATTGAGTTGTGACCAATAGTTTTTTCTCCAAAAGTTTGAATGTTTAAAAGACCTTATAAATAGAGTTTCTTTTAAAACAAAAATTGAGGATTAAATATATTTTGTATTTTTAAATTGATTTTTTCATTTATTCTGAAATTTTGAATGTTTAAAAGACCTAACAAATTGAGTTTCTTTTAAAACAAAATTTGAGAATTCTTTTGGGAATAAGTTATTTTAGCAACTTTTTGAATAAAATATGATGTGAAAAAATTAATATTTTTGGAATAATTTTTAGCTTTCACCAAAAAAAAAAAGAAAAAAGAAAAAAAAAAAGAGAGATTAATCTTTAACTTTTGTATAATTTTTTGGATTTTTAACCTTTTTATTGACTTTTTGACTATTTTTTATTTTGCAAATGTAAATAAAATAAATTATCAATAAAAAAAAATATATCTGATTCCTCACTCATTTGAACTTATAGATATTTGTAATGGGCGCTACGCATACTTACAAGAAGAAAGAATGGCAAATCAAAAAAAATAAAAATAAAAATAAAAAGAGGATTGGGGTGAGAGAGGCTCGAACTCTCGACCTCAGGATAACTCAGAAGCTATGAGACCTACGCGCTAGCCAACTGCGCCACCACCCCTCTGTTTATTGAAGTTATTGTTAAAATTGTTTTATCATTATAATAAGGGGAAATTATTGGAAACTCCCATTTTGGAGAGTTGTAGTCTACCAAGTCCCATTTTAAAATTAATAAACGTCCAAGTCCCATTTTTTTGGTAATGTGATCCGAAGGATCCCATTATGTAATTATGGAATGGTTTTTCTGACTAATGTACCCTTTTTTTTGTGGTTGAAACGTGTGGGTCATAAATAACGTGGACACCTCTATATACACTACTAAACCCAAAAAAAGGTATAGCAAGCTTTTCCCAAACGTTATATGGGGAACTTACTGATAAGTCCCATGTACTAAGTTCAAGATCCAGCTAATCCCAAAACAAAATACTTGCACCAATTAGTCCAACATATTTTTAATTGTTACCAAAAAATCCTTTTTTTTTTTTTTAAATTTACAGACACTGTTCACATCTTACTATCGTCGGACTTCCGTCAAACGGTCGCCGGAGACTCGTCGGAATGTTCAACATCGCCGGAAAGTCGTCGGAATGTTTAAAACATGTTATGAAACTGTAAAATTTTACAGTTCTAAAGCATGTTATAAAACTGTAAAATTTTACAGTTTTAAACCATAATTCATTCCAGCACCAAAAAAAAAATTCAAACTGCAAAATTTTACAGTTTTCACCGCCTGTAACTAAAACTCGAAAATTACTTGTTCAGAATTCGAAAATTTTCTCATTACAAATCTGTGTGATAGCTGTACAAATCTGAATCATTACAGATCTGTTTCAATGATATTATAGATCTATTTCATCATCAACAACAACAACCATAAATCAACAACTATCCCAAAAAAAATCTGTAAATAGAGAGAGAAAGAGAGAGAAATTGACAAAGATATATACACAAATCTGTTCAATCTAAGCACAGATTTGAGGATGAGCGTCTTCTTGTTCTTGTTCTTCATCGTCTTCTTGTTCTTCAGTTCTGCATCGTACCAAATCTGGTCACTCTGATAAGATCTTCGGCGTCAATAATCGATCTGCGTGGTGGAGAAAGTGGCGACGGTGGTGCCGCAGAGGTTCAGATCGGCATAGATGTTCAGATCGGAAGGTCGTAAAGAGGGAAGCAAAAAATCAGAAAAAAAAACGAGAGAGGAAGGGAAGCAAAAAACAGAGAGAGAGAGGGGAAAGGACTTTTGGGTGCAGTGAAAAAGTTTTGGGATTAAATGGAGACCACATGTTTCACATGGGACCTATGGGTAATTTTCCCACGTTATATACACCCACATCATAAAAAAGCAATAGTAAGTTTTTCCCAAACGTTACATACACCCACATCATAAATGTGCTTTTCCCAAACATTACATACACCTTTTTTGTGTAGTTGAAACGTGTGGGTCATAAATAACGTGGACACCCCTACATACACTACTAAACCCAAAAAAAACTATAGTAAGCTTTTCCCAAACGTTACATACACCCACGTCATAAAAAAGCTATAGTAAGCTTTTCCCAAACGTTACACACACCCACATCATAAAAAAGCTATAGTAAGCTTTTTCCAAACGTTACATACACCCACATCATAAATGTTTTCCCAAATGTTACATACACCCATATCATAAAAAAGCTATAGTAAGCTTTTCCCAAACATTACATACACCCACATCATAAATGTTTTCCCAAACGTTACATACACCCACATCATAAAAAAGCTATAGTAAGCTTTTTCCAAACGTTACACACACCCACATCATTCAAACATAATATCACCAAACCCAAAACAGTAAGTTCATTGGCAAAACTGTCCACCCCCAAATAATGAGACCTTTGGGTGTACAAAATTAAATATGGGACTGATTAGATTACAATCCCACCTTTTAGGATTTATGGGTCAATTCCCCTTATAATAATAGGGGTAACCATGAGCCCAGTACCCCGCCCAGCTTAGCCCAACCCAATATTTTTAGAATTTTTAAAAAATATATTTAATCTGAGTTAGATTCAAATTTTGTGCCCATTTCAATATTTGGACTAGACTTGAGATAAAAAAAATTATAACCAGCCTGACCCTTTTAATTATAAAATAAAGTAAAAAAATTATAAAGATCAAATGTATATATATAATTGTTTTAAAGTCTTATAAAACATTTATTAAAAGATCATACTGATTGTACCATTTGTTTTTTTAATATTTCAAATTCACGTAATAATTAAAATGATCAAAATTTTAATATTCCTTCAAGATTTAAAAAAATGAATTAAATTAAATTAATAGTCTATACTTAGGGCATCCACAATGGATGTGTTAAAATTGTGTGTTAAAGTGTGTTATATGATAAAAAGTGTTAAAAGTGGGACCCAAAAATATGTGTTAAGAGTTTGTTAATTTAGTGAGTGAATAGTGAATGAATGATGATACAATGGATGTGTTAAAGGGTGTGTTAAGGTGTGTGTTAAATATATATATATATATATGTGTGTATATAATAAATAAAATAAATAAATAATTTAGTTTAATCAAAAATTTCAAGCTCAAAATTAAATTTCAAGTCAAAAAAAAAAATCCCAACAAGTAAAAAAAAAAAAAATTCCGTTGACTGGTCAACCGATAAGCCCAAAAAACGCTCTCCTTCGCTAGCTAAAACGCTAGCTGCAGATAACAAACATATTAACACACACCACTAACACACACTAACAACTTCATTGCAGCCCCAAACAATACCCTCTGCTAGCCAAAACTTGGCACCTGACACTAACACACACGTTAATATGTCCATTGTGGATGCTCTTAGTGGGTTAAATGGGCGAATTCGAAATTTAGAAATATTTTGAAAGACAAGTTTAAAATGATTAGATTAGGCTGTTGAGGCAGGTCCATTTTAAAATGACACATAAGCCTTGTTTGGTTAGAGGTTACTTGCCTAAAATAGTCAATAAAGATAAAAATATGTTAAAATAATCAATAAAATAAAATATCATATTTAGCCTCCGTTTAAAAAGTGGGTTGACTTTTTGGCTTTTTTAACTATTTTAGCGTGGGTTAAAAAGCTTGGTTTGGGAAGGACTTTTTGATTTTTTGGTTGTTTTAGTTTTTTTTGTGAGAGAAGAATGTAATGATTATGGGTTTGATGTGATTTTTGTTTGTTGTAACTAAAATAGCCTATTTTGTCTTTTGTGACTATTTTAGCCACAAACCAACTTGTCAAACAACACCTTAATTCATAATCATTTCACTTTTTTTTTTTTTTTCGTAACTATCAAATCAACTAAAAAAAATATATCATTCTAGACATAACTTTTTTAACCTGACTAAAAAGTCAAAAAAATAATCAACTAAAATAACTTATTCTCAAATAAGACCATATTTTTACTATAATGCATGTATGACACAAGATTTGCCCACCCCTATGACAAAGAGGTGGGAAGGGAAGCTTTTGCTATTAAATTTAGGGGTGAGTGTGTAATTTATTAAATAAACATCTAATCATAAAGTATGAGGATTTTTTAATCTTCAACATATTTTTTTATCTTATTAGGATATTTGAATGGCTAATCTCTGTTTAAATTATAAAATAATGACTGTGATGTATTTCTTAAAATATGTCTTACGTGAACATTTTTTACTTTTCTACTTTTCTCTATTACTTTTTTGTTCTCACCTACCCTCTTATGATCTCATGAATAATCTCGTGAATGATCCCATTATCTGACCTTCTAATTTCTTGTTTTTTTATTTTTTATTTTCATCTCTATCTATTTATTTATTTATTCTTTTTATTCACATATTTTTATTTACAACGTGCCTTATACACGAACGTACACTAATAAGAAGACATGATGAATAATAATTTGTGAAAGAGTATCATCAATACGTGATATTCTGGTGTACTTAATACTCCATCCGTCCCAAAATATTAATTCTTTATTTCATTTTTCGTTGTCTCAAAATATTAGTCCCTTTTCAATATTCAAAGACTAAAATAATATGAATTTCTTATTTTGTCATTCTTTTAAATTCATTAACAATATAAAAAGTATAATAATGACAATTGATATTTCAAAAATATATATATAATACTATCAAAGGATATTTTTGAAAAATTAATATTTATTTTTAAAGTGTAATAATTGTACTATCAAAAAAAGTTAAATAAAAAAGCTATTCACTCTATTTGTTTTTAGTTTTCAGAATTCACTTTTTAGAAAAATCTACTCTTTTGTCTTTCTGTATTTTGTTGTTTTCACTGAATTTTTTAAATATTTAAGCAATTTTTTTAATTTTTAGACACACCTAACATAAATTCACTTAGAAAGTATAATATTTGTGAAAAAATCTTTAAAAAATTCACTAAATACCAAAAATACAAAAAATAAATAAATATGAAAATTCAATAATTTTTTTGTATTTTTGTGTGTTTATTAATTTTTTAAAATAATTTTTCACAAATAATTTACTAATTAGATACATCTAGTAAGGTACATATAAAAAGTAAAAAAATACTTAAAATTTTAAAAATATTCACTAAAAATAAAAATAAAACATAAAACATAAAATACGAAAAACTTAATTTTTAAAAAATTAAATTCAAAAAACTGAAACCAAACCTATTTGATTATTTTGGGAAAGGGAGAGGTTTTTCCAGTTTACGGTGTGAATTAGACTGTATTGTTAGGTTTGTAGAGTTTACTAGAGCATCTTTAAGAGCATTTTTAAGGAGATAGTTAAAAAAGGCTTGCTAGGTATTTTAGTCAATGTAACTCTAATTTTGAGCTTCAATGGGCTGGCTGTTGGGTAGGTGGCTACAATTAAAGAGCCCTAGGGGCTCTCCAAACAAATATGAACGTATATATCTTGGATTTTTGTATATTTATATCTTGGATTTGGGATTTTATATATTTTATATATGTATATGTGTATGTTACAATTTTATATATTCTTTCAATTCTATTTGATGAAGGAATAACTTATTTTATATTTTGTATTTTTTTTCTCCTCATTCTACAGGTTTTGTATGTTTGTATGGGCAAATTTATTATTATTACAAATTTATATTAGTAAAATATCAACAATTAGTACTTTTTTATTTTAAAAATTAATTAAGTTAGTTTAAATGATTAGCTAAAATAAAGAGTGTGGTTGGAGAACACAATAGCTAAAGTAATTAGGTAAAATAAAGAGTGTACTTTTTTTATACTTTAGCTAGTGAAAAGTAGAGAGTGTGGTTGGAGTTGCTGAGCATCTCCAACGGTAGTAGGCATTTTACCTATCTAAATATTACTATAAAGTATATATTTTATTTTGCCTATCAACTGTTTTATGTTTTTACTCCGACCATACTCTTTATTTTAGCTATTTATCCAAATACTATTAATTTTATAGAATGCCACGTCAACAACAAAGATGGAGGGAAATGATCCTAATGATTGAATATATTTTGCCTAGCGTTGAAGGCTAGCTACATGTAACTAGTGAATATGAGTTGAGCCAAAATATCTAATCATATGCCTAGTGCATTAGAGCATCTCCAACGGTAATAGACATTTTACCTATCTAAACATTACTATAAAGTATATATTTTATTTTGCCTATCAACTATTTCATGTTTCTACTCCAACCATGCTCTTTATTTTAGCTATTCATCTAAATACTATTAATTTTATAAAATGCCACATCAGCAACAAAGATGGAGGGAAATGATCCTAATGATTAAATACATTTTGCCTAACCTTGAAGGCTAGCTACATGTAGCTAATGAATGTAAGTTGAGCTAAAATGCCTAATCATATGCCTAGTGCATTGGAGTTGAAAAAAATGCGTTATACTAGGCATTTTGACTAACAAGCATGATATACCTAGTGGGTTGGAGATGCTTTAGAATTGAAAAAAGTGAATCATACTAGGCATTTTAACTAACAAGTATTATATGCCTAGTGCATTGGAGATGCTCAACATGGCTTGTTAGGTATTTTAACCAATGTAAGTCTAATTTTGAGTTCCAATGGGTTAGCTATTAGGCTAGCTACTTTACCATCCTATTTTTTTGGTGACTACAATTGAAAAGCCCCAGAGACTCTTCAAACAATTATGTATGTATATATTTTAAATTTTTGTATATTTATGTCTTGGATTTGAGATTTTATATATTTTATATATAAATATATATGTGTGTGTGTGTGTGTGTGTGTGTATGTAGCAATTTTATATGTTTTTTCAATTTTGTTTGATAAATTACGGAATAACTTATTTTGTATTTTGTATTTTTTTTTCTCCTCATTCTACAGGTTTTGTATGTTTGTATGTGCAAATTTATTATTATTGCAAATTTATATTAGTAAAATATCAACAATTAGTATTTTTTTATTTTAAAAATTAATTAAGTTTAAATGATTAGCTAAAATAAAGAGTATGGTTGTAGAACACAATAACTAAAGTAATTAGATAAAATAAAGAGTGTATTTTTTTCTTACTTTAACTAGTGAAAAGTAGAGAGTGTGGCTGGAGATGCTTGGCATTTTATGTAATTCTAATTTTGAGTTCTAATGGGTTGGACTTTGACATCCTACTTTTTTGGTGACTACAATTGAAAAGCCCCATAGGCTCTCCAAACAAATACGTATGTATATATCTTGGATTTTTGTACATTTATATCTTGGATTTGGAATTTTATATATTTTATATATGTATATGTGTATGTAGCAATTTTATATGTTCTTTTAATTTTGTTTGATGAATTATGAAATGACTTGTTTTGTATTTTATTTTTTTTCTCATCATTCTACAAGTTTTTTATGTTTGTATGGGCAAATTTATTATTATTACAAATTTATATTAGTAAAATATCAGTAATTAATATTTTTTGTTTTAAAAATTAATTACGTTAATTTGAATGATTAACTAAAATAAAGAATGTGGTTGGGGAACACAATAGCTAAAGTAATTAAATAAAATAAAGAGTGTAATTTTTTCGTACTCTAGCTAATGAAAAGTAGAGAGTGTAGTTGGAGTTTTATGAGTTTCGTTTTGATAATTCGAATAGTTAATGTGTAGAATCTGTAGAGTATTTTATATTTGTAAAAAATTACGTTGATCAGATATTGGTAACTTTTTGATCAAAACACATTTTTGTCAATAGTAAATATGATTTTAAAAATAATTTGTTAACAAAAATATATTCTGATTAAGGGATTACCAATATTCGATCAACATTATTTTTTGCAGGTATAAAGTATTCGATGAGTTCTAAATATTGAACAATTTAAATTATCAAAATGAAATCGTGATAAGCTCCACAAACTTAATAATATGTTCCAATCCACTGGAGAGAAACCTCTCCCATGTAAAAATAGGAATCCATGATTCAAATTATTCATCAATTTAATCTTTAGCAGGGGTGTTTGCAGTGCGATTCAAATAATTTAAGATTAAAATTATAAATTAAATAGTAGATTAACGGATTGACAAATTGTAATTTGAACGATTTTAGATAGATTAACAGATTAAAGAATATTCTAACAAATTATTAAGTTTTTGCATAATATATAATACTAACTTACATAATATTTTATATATATATATAATACAAACTAATTTTTTATATATATAATTACTAATTTATAATCAATTTTATATATTAAATTACTAATTTATTTTAATTTTGATATTTCATTATAAATTAATATATATATATATATATGTATATTATATCGAAAAAGAACGGTTTGGAAATCAAATTATAAATTTTAAAATTTTAATTACAATTAACAGATAGAACAGTATAAATTGATATAAATGTGATTTTAACGAATTAAACAGTATGGATTTCCAATTCTGGTTTAGGGTTTCTCTCTCCTCCTCCCCCAACTGGACCTAGAGAGAGAAGAACTAGAGTGATAGAGAAAGAGCGAGAATAGGGCAATAGCTGGAGTTGCTGTTGATTGAGTTGTTAATGCCTGACAACGATGCTCGGTGGCAAGCAGAGGACCATATTAAGCGCCTTGCCAAGGATCCGCAGGCGATTACGGCCCTAATCCACCACCTCCGCACCGCCAAGACTCCCAATCCGCAAGAAGATCACCAGCCACTGGACCATGCTCTCCCCACAGCTCCGCCAACATCGAAAGCATCACTTTGGAACACAGGTTTCCATTCACTCAATTTTTGAATTTAAAAAAAAAATAAAAATTGAGAATTGGCTTACCAATACTTTTTTATTAATCTTACAATGTAGTTTGATTATGTGGTTTAAGCCCAAAACCGCAATCAATGGTGATTTAAGCATATGGTTTAAGCGCAAAACACAAATTATTGCAACAGCAATGCTAGGTATCATGAAATTTTTTTTATGAAAATAATTATGAAAGTTTTGTGACCATTGGATTACACTTAGAATAAAGCATCACACACTAATCAAGGTAATCCAAGTTTCATAAATTTTTCATGATCATTTTCATGACAAAATTTTCATGATCCATAACTTTTTCCTTATTGCAAACTAGTTAAAATTTTGTAATAAAATTTCTATTTTGCCTATACACTTTTTTATTTTTTATTTTTTTAAACCACTCTCCAACAAACTCATATGATATTTAAATATTATTTTTATTTGAAATTATCTTTTATAAACTCAACGCAAGTAATTCCAAAATATCAAAAATAATATATGTTTTTTGGGGGTGGAAAATACCGTGGCAGAGGGTAGGCTACACCAAGTCGAGTCTTAGGGCTGTTTTGGTTTTCTTTGCGTTTTCAAAAACAAAAATAATGAAAAGTTTGAAAACAGCCATCACCTATAGTTAGAGAGCAGAACTGCACCCAAGGCCGAGCGCTTTCCCCTTCAAAGGAAGGGGTGGCGTGGTATTCCCACGAGAGAGGTTTTTATATTGTGCGATGGGCGTACATTACATCGGGACTCCATGGCCGCTTTGCTGCTTCAGTTTTGCAGCCAAAGCGAAGGATTTCCCTACATTCAACTCATAAAGAATTGAGAGAATTATATTTTTATTATGAGAATTGGTCCCTACTTTGCTGTTATTTGTTCCCTCTGTTATTAATGTGGAGAAGTTGAATTTTGTAATTGCATTTTTTTTTCCCATGGAAAGGGTTCAAGCTTGATATATAGAACTTATTCTGTCCATTTCTATTTGGGTTGCCTAGGTTTGGTTGTCACTGCCAGATAAGAATGATGGTTATCAAAATTTGGAGTTCCAGACAAATCTAACTAATATGAGTTGTGAGTTATGGTTTAAGCCGGACATGCTCATACCATATGCTCCCCACTTTACTTCTAAACCAACCTTGTTTTGTTGGAATTAAAAAATCGTTATTTTCATATGGTTTTCTCTATTGTTGAGGCGGCAATCATTTTTGAAAATTTAAAAATATATTTTTTGGTTTTTGTTTTTGTTTTTGTTTTTGTTTTTGTCAAACTAGTTTCTGATTTTTTTTAAAAAAATTCAAAAAACAAGTTCTTAAAACTCAACCAAACTGTGGGTTGCATTTTTTTTCTTGTCTACCTCAGAAGCAGTTATCAAAACAAAATCAAACGCATTGAAAGTTAAATAGAGAAAACTTTACTTGTCGTGAAAGTGGTTGTGGTAATTGTTATAGTTAATGTTTTGGCAGCAATAATTAGAGGCTACAATAGCTGTGTTTTTTTTTTATTTTAAAATTGTCTGGTCCATGGCTAGGTTCGTAATATAGAGAAATAAAATCACTGAATTGCAGTCATTCTGGTCTTGTCGATACTGGCTTGAAATATTTCAACTGTATGATTTCAGTTTATTCAGTGGAACCAAGGCATGAACATTATGCTTGTGTTGTAGATCTTTTAGTTCGTGCTGGTCGATTTTTGGAAGCAAAGGAGCTCATTTATCAAATGCCAATGCAAGCAGGACCGAGCATTTGGGGCGCGCATTGTTAGCTGGTTGTAGGAAGCACCGGAATTTGGATGTTGCAGAGATAGCAACTGGAAAGCTCTTTGTTTTAGAACCAGAGAACAGTGGAAATTATGTTTTGCTCTCAAATATATACGCAGAAGCTGGGATGTGGGAAGAAGTAAACAATTTGAGAGCTTTATCGAAATGTCAGGGTAAGAAGAAGAATCCTGGAAGTAGTTGGATTGAGATCAATGGGAAATCTCACTTGTTTCTTGGAGGAGATAAATCTCACCCGCAATCAAAGGAAATTCGCTTGTTATTGGAGGCCTTGCCTGAGAAAATAAAGGCAACTGGGTACATACCAGATACTAGTTTTGCGCTGCATGGTGTTGGTGAAGAAGAGAAAGGATGTAACTTAAAGATTCATAGTGAGAAGCTGGCGATTGCATCTGGGCTTCTTAACACAAGCCCCGATACAGTTCTTAGGGTGACAAAAAACCTTTGAACCTGTGGTGACTGCCACATGGCTATAAAATTCATTTCGAAAATCTATAGGCAGGATATCATTGTGAGAGATGTGAATTGTTTCCATCATTTTAAAGAATTGAAGGGTCTTGTTCTTGTGGAGACTATTGGTGATTAAAAGAGCTGTTATTTTCAAAAGGGGTTTTCTCTAAGATAGTATTGAGTTCTCACTCCTATACTATATTTTGTGGTAAACCATGACAAATAATTATGTTTGTCACAAATGTTTTGAAAATGTTTTTATTGGCTCTACTGTTTCCCACTGATGCAGTCATTGATATATATATATATATATATATTTCGTATCATATGAATCATCTCATCCATACTTTGTTTTGTCTTGTTAGTATTATGATAGGAGTGCTGCTAATAGAAGAGAAGCTGCCAGTTAGCAAGTAGTTGGAAGTTGGTTAGATTAGCTAGCAGTCAAGTTCTGTTTTGAATATTAATTACTCTGTTTTGGATGTTAGTTACCAATATGGGCGGGAATAGTAGTTAGAAGAGAAGATATTGTATAAATAGAGATCAGAAAGAGGGTGTGGATTGTTTTCTGAAACTTGCATCTTCATTTTTTCTTCATGAATAAAACTTTCCAGCTGAAGGCATTGCTCTGCTGATTTCTTCTCCGATTGCTTCATTTCCTTCTGAAATTCTTCTGTAAATCTGTGTTATATTACAGCAGGGTATAATTGGAACTACCTTTAGCAGCATCATACTATAATCCAAATTTACACCAGTTACAACTGTTCTTTTTCAGAGGTCTAAAACCCAAGTATCCCGTTCTTATTACAAAGTGTAATACTACTATTATTACATAGATTAAATACACTGTTGATCCCAAGTATGCGTTCTGTTTCATTTTGGTCCCTAATGTTTTAGTTGTGTCAATTTGATCTCCAATTTATGTTTAAATGTCGATAAAAATTGATTACGTTGGTAATCAAATTGTCACAATTGAAATATTATGAATCAAAATAACATGAAATGCATATTTTGGAGATCAACAGTGTATCACTTGACCTTTTGAAAGGCTTGATCATTCGAGCAGCCCTTTTTTCTTGAGGGCGAAGAGGGAGATACCAAATAAAACAAAAAAACCAACCACTATCCCAATTAGGCATTCATCAAATTGGAGGGGGACTCCGTTAAGAGTGATAGGGATGTCGATGTTCATGCTGAGCACATTTCCAATCACATCGCTAAAAGTGACAAGTACACGTGCAATACTGATGACAACCGTTAATTGCAGCATCTGGTTCTGTTTGTCATCTAATATTATGTTGGTGTAGTCTTCCGTATTGTCCACGTAATCCCGCATCTAGCATGTCCAAGAAAGAGAGTGTGTATGAGAACAACGACAATGTTGCATATTCGGAAAAGTATTTAGAATTTAAAATGTATGAATCATATTCATTCTCAATGTAATCTATACATTATGGATTCAAATTTTGTGACTCTTTTAGGATTTTTTTCTTTTTTTTGGCTGAGTACGACTCTTGACTACGAAAAACAACAAAAAGACTTGCCGAAAGCAATGAATATTTCGGGCAGAGAATCCAAAAATAAAGGCATAGTGATGTGCACTTATTTCTCACCTAAAGGTTGGCAAGCAAAATGAAATTTTTATACATATAAATAGAGATTTTTTTTTTTTTTTTTCAGGTTTTCTTGTTAGTATATCTCCTTATCTTATATCTAATGATAAGAGAATCTAGTAAAAAATATATTAATACATAGCTTAACTTTAAAAAAATTAAATAAAAAAAATGAAAAAACATACAGTGGATAGTTTGTTCAAAGCTCCATCAAGTTGGACAAAGTATGCTTCCAATAACATCTCCAACTCTTCAATCTTTGGCTTCTGTCTATTCCCTACTCCAATGCTACTTTTGTTGCTCCTTATCTCTTCTTCATCACTGAAAATTACAAGACTACTTTAGTCATTTTACATTAAAAAAAAATAGAAGAAGAAGTTATCCTGATATAATTTGCCGGGATCTTATACATTTTCTCAGTTCACATTTTCGCAATTGATACACTTCAAAATTTCACACCTTTAAACAAAAACCCATGATATATGTTTCTCCTACCGATTGATCAAAAAAATAAAAATGGCGAATTACACTAACAATCCCTATAGTTTGAGATTCGTATCACTTTGGTCCCTGACTTTTCAAGTGTGACATATTTAACCTTGAATTTGAATCTTGTTCCAAATAAAGACAATTGAAGATACCATTGCTTAATTTCAAGGGCAAAATCGTCAATTTGATAAAATATACACTAATTTGATAAAATAAATGTCAAAAAAATATTTTTAAATTTTTAAAAATTATTTCTATCCACCAAAGATAAAATTATATAAAATTAATAAATCTTTTAGACATTTATTTTTTTTTTTTATTAAAGTAATTTTTATTATGTGTTTGGATAATGACCATATAATGAGTGGTTGTTAAGATTTTAAAGTGTAATCGATATATTTAATATATGAAATATTTTTAGTATTAAATTTTTTGATTTAAGGGATTGGTTTAATAATAATATCAAAGTTGTCACTATATTTGACTTTTGGAAAAATAGAAACTAATTTAATGAAAATAAAAACAACCACTCATTACATGATCATCATCCAAATACATAATAAAAATTAATTTGGTAAAAAAAAAAAATAAATGTCTAAAAGATTTATCAATTTTACATAATTTTATCTTTGGTGGGTAGAAATAATTTTTAAAATTTTAAAAATATTTTTTGACATTTATTTTGTCAAATTAGTGTATATTTTATCAAATTGACGATTTTGCCCTTAAAATTAAGCAATGGTATCTTCAATTATCCTTATTTGGAACAAGATTCAAAATTCATGGTCAAATGTGTTACAATTGAAAAATTATGGACCAAAATGGCACGAACCTCAAACTATAGGGACTGTTAGTGTAATTCGCCCAAATAAAAAAATAAAAAGCCTTTAATATATATGTAACATGTTAAGTTATTACCTGTGGTCTTCTAGTACGACAGTGTCATCGTCATCTATGTTACTGTGTTTTGGTTTGGAATCTTCAAATTGTGGAGAAAAAAGCTTAGCAGTGAGGTACATTTCCGCCATATCCATATCATCATCCAATAAATGTTCAAGCTCATCTCTCAGCTGACAACCATAGTTGTGTATGACTCAATTAAAATGCTTATCATCAGCACATGCATCATAAATTGGAGCATTTGAAATGTGGTTTGTTTTTTGTTTACAGTTAACAGTTGTTTTTTGTTTACATAAAACAAGAGAAATATGTTTTTTAGCAAAAAACCATGTTTGGTATAGTCGTTTTCAAAACGTGTAAAAACAAAGCAAAAAACATATGTTTGATGAGTTGCTTTAGGGATAATTGGTAGAAGATAGGGGTGGTTACAACAGCAATAGAACCAAGATGTACTAAAAAAGTTTAAAACAATTGACCAAAATATAAACAAAAAAATCTCAAAACAAACTTTAAAAATTAAACAAAAAAAGGTCAGTTTTCAAAACTTTTTAAAACATAAAGGTTACCAACACTATTAGAAAACAGGGTTTTTGAGTCGGCAGCGTGCGGTCGCAAATAGCATATTTGCCGACGCAAAAACTTTTTGCGACGGCGTTTCGACGGCAACTCAAGGGACAAAAATGGTGGGGTCGCAAAAGGTTTTTGAGTCGGCAATCTGCCGACGCAAAAAGTTCTAATTTTTTGAGACGGTAGATTGCCGGCTCAAAAAGTGGTTAAATGTTTTAAAAAATTTAACCCATAATTTTCTCATTGAGGCTCCCAAGTTTCGAACCCACTCCATTTGGAAGATTTGACCTGAAGTCACCACACTAAGTCCACTTCACCACTATACCTCTTTCAAATTTTAAATGAGATATATATTATTTATAGTATATACACTCAATATTAATATAAAAGTATATGTATAAATAAATATATTTATTAAATATAATCAAGTAAATATATATATCTTGGCTATAAATTTTTTTTTTTTTGCTACGGCATCAGTTGCCGACACAAAAAGGTCTAATTTTTTGCGTCGGCACAAATTTGCCGACGCAAAAGGTCTATCTTTTGCGTCGGTAAATTCAACTGGCTCAAGTAATGCTATCAAATATTAATTTTTTGTGTCGGCCAACGGTGCCGACGCTAAAGTTTTGGTATTTGCATCGGTAACTCTGTGCCGTCTCAAAAAGACTAACTTTTGCGACGGTAAAATTTGCCGACTCAAAAACCGACTCAAAAGGCCCTTTCTTTAGTAGTGCAAAGAGTATCTTTTACCTTATTATACGCATTCCATTTTGACTGACCTTAGAATTTCAGGCGCTTGCAAACTTCTCGATGATGAAATGATAATTACTTCATCCTTAGAAATATTTGAGGTTGTTATAAGTTGATGTACTACCTTGTTTTGGTCAAAAATCATATTTTTATAAAAATGATAATTTTGCCTCTAAACCCATTTTTTACCAAAAACCTTTTCGGTCCACAGAGAGAGAGAGAGAGAGAGAGAGAGAGAAGCCCGGTTGCACATTGATTGATAATATTTTTCAAAATTTGTGACGCGTTTCATTAAAAACATTGATTGAGAGGCAATTTAGGCTGGCTTAGGCCACAAGCAAGCCAAAGGTATGAAAACCCACACCAAGGCATGCAAGTTGACACTTGGATACCCCAATGGCATGTGTGCCCACACGTGCGTTGCGCAGCCGCATCTTGGTTGAGTCTGCACCTTTCTTGTGTGGCCGCACGAGCTACGTATGTCTGCACCTTCCCTCAACACCCAGAATTCGAATTTCAGCAAGGTTGTAATTCTGATTTTGTAGGGAGGCGCAAGGGGAAAGCGATGCTCAACCCTAGCACGCCCCCTTGGCTTGTTTCCCAAGTCCTATAAGTCTATAAATACAACCCCTCCCTCCCTCTTTCAAGAGGTCCAAGTTTTGAGCAATTTTAGTGAGTTTTTGAATGGAAAACACTTGCCTCCTTTCACCCTAAACCCTAATTCCAAAAATCACCTCACCCCACAAACAACTTTAACAACTTAAAAATCATCTAAGGCTTGAAGAACTTTAACATAATTAGAACCTAAGCTCGAGAGAGGCTTGCAAGCAAGAAAACTCGCATTTTCATCATGTGTTCTTCAATTTGTTTCAACCCAGCGAGTAAGTTATTGTTTTTATTTAATTTCAGTACATTTTTCATCATATTTTCAATATGTAATCATAGCTAAGGTGGTAGCATGGCATGATCATCATATAGGTTAGCTATTTTGTTAGTTTTTTGCTTTGCTTTCGCATGTTTTGTTTAGTTTATTTAAACATCATGTTTAGGCTAGATTAATCATGTAATAAGCATGGATAAAAGCCCAGTTTAATCATTGTATATTTTGCATATTCAATTCTTTTACTTGTTAGGTGCTTTTATTTGCATTAAATCATATTAGAACCCTTAAACCGGACTTTGGTTCATTGTTGTATGATTAGTTACATATTTAGATTCATATTTATTTTATGTAATATAGTGTGCCAGTTCTAAAACCCGACTTTAATCCACTTGTACAGATGCCCTGACACACTTTCAGGCTTGTGAATGGATGGATTGTGTTGTTGTCACGCTGTTTACTTTTTTTTTCCTCTCATTTTACTTGGTTGGGACCCCTTTTGTCGCCTTAGAACTGTCCTAGAAAACCATGACCAGCATCTGCTATTTGCATGGTTGCGCCTGCGATTATATGCATCGCACCCACGATAGTCTAGTCTATAAAACACAGCTCAGTGCGCGAAAAAGTTGCTTCGATCCTTATCTCCTTTCTCTCTGTGCTGTTGCGATTTCTCTTAGGGTTCTTGGGCTTCCACCTTGGCGATGGCCACTAGAGTGTAGCTTCATATAGTGCACTAGTGTAGGTGGTGCTTAGAGATGAACACTGATAAATACATGTACTTGAGAGGATTCACTGGGTTTTAGTATTGATGATGAAAAAATCACTGTTTTAAACAAAATGTTTTGAGCATATTATACTTATATAGCATCATGATCATCTATACTTGTGGAGTTATATTGATTTCTAAAATATTCTCTACTAGATTGTATGTTTACCCTACATAGCTAAAATCTTTTTCAAGTGTTGATGACACAGATAAGGAGATAAGGCATTGGATATGTGCTTGAGCTAAGAGAGATAGCTCTTTTGACTTGTAGGCATTGGGCCATCTATTTTGTAGGTCGTGTGTCATTTTTTTGTAAGGATTCCATTCTATATGATGTAAGTCTATGGGCATTTTGATTACTCACGATGTCATTACTTGACTTTACATACTGTATATTCATTCGATTTAGATGTTGAATATAGGGTGTTTGTAACTAGAAAAACTCATATAATGAATGACACTATTATATTCATTTACATGAGAGATACCGCTTTTATTAAGACTATTATTGCCTTTATTTTGTTATTTAATTGATTTATTCACATGGATCGGATCTTAGAAATTCGGAGTGTGACATGTAATGCATGTTGGACGCATGGTGGTGGCATCTGGGTAAGCTTCCTCCTTTTTCATAACATATGCTTGTTTGTTGCATTATTTTTCGATAAATCAAATTATGTGCCTTTTCACGCAAAATTGGATGTTTTGAATTTTTTATGGATGTTATGCTTAGGTTAGATTAAAGTTTATGGCTATGTGATTTTAAAAAATCTCTTCTATTTTTAATGAAAATATGACTTTATTCTTTTGAATAAATTAGGTGGTATTTATTTTATCAAATCACTTAGTTTTAGGGCAGTGAAGGTTTTAGGGTTAATAATGAATTTTGTATGAAATAATTAATCATTATTACACTCATAAAATAAAATATTAATAGTGGCCAATCATTTGATTGGGCATCATTCAATGACATTCCCCTTTCGTACCTTAGTTCCCTAACCTAGAATATTTGGTTATGACGGATTAAGTCTTTTGCTTAGTTTTTATTGTTAAAGGTTTTTTAATTCTTCATAAAATTAAGTGACGATTCTATTGATGTGGGAAAGCGAGTTGGCACAAAACGAGTGTAGAAATGCACCTTATACTAGAAAAGGGACGGTGTCCACACTTACCCTCTCTTTAATCGGAAGAAATAATAGTAAAGCAACGCCCAAATATAAAATATATATTTCATTTTTGACAAATTCTCAACCATTGTGATTTCAAAAATGCTAGACACCTCAAAATTTCTATCAAAAATTTTACCAAATGTCTTATATGGGTGTGTGACCCACATGAGACCCACATTGTGTGGGTCGCACACCCATATGAGACATTTTGTAGAAACTTTAGTAGCATTTTTGAAGTCTCTAGCGTTACTCTTGCGATTTTGATCAATCATTAATTATATAACCTTCCTTTATTTTTAAGCCAAAACATCTTTTATTATTAATTACCTTTTGGACACGGCCTGTCACAGCAACCAAACGACTCTTAATTGCTCTGACACGTTGAAGATTGAGTGTACTGATACTTACTGATAACTCATCCAAAGTTGGATATGCTTCTAACTCTAGTGTGCTCGTCTGAAATAGAAAATCAAATACATTAAGCAAAAATCAACCCTATTATTCATAAAATTGATTTAAATATTGGCCAATGCGTTTTTTTTTTTGACCTCCCCATATCAATACATCCAATATACAAGTGGGAATGAAAATTGTTTATGTATCGACCGGTTCACTATTTACATCGATTCATAGTTGATTCACAATTTACTTTACAACTAATACAATGTGACTAATGATTTTAAAAATTCACAATCGCATCACCTAATTCTTAATACATATTATACTATGACCAATAATTCATCTTCCCATACCACTATTTAAAACCTTTCAACCATTATTTTGGAGGAGGGGAGGGAGGGAAGAAGCAAATATATGTTGGATTTCCTTGGTTGCCAAATAAATCATCATTGATACACATTTAAAAGAAATAATAATAATTATTTAAATAAAAAAAAAAATCACATACCTCTGATTCAAGACACCTACAAACAAACTTTAGGCAGATTTCAAGCACCCTGAACTCAAAAGGTGGTACCTTTGAGCTGCCCACTTTTGATGATGTGTTGAATGAAATTTTAGGACTGTTGTTGTCACTTGCTTCTTGTGGCACCCCCACCTTAGATGGTAATGGTGAGTCTTCTATTGTCTTTTCACTTCCATCAATCCCCTTTGCAATGAAAAAAGACTATCAATTTTACTTACATTTTTAAACTGATCATCAATCCTAAGAATGTACTTAGATTCCCATATACAAACAAAAAATTTCAGTCCCTTTAGAAGCATATTTGTATATGAATTATTGCTTTCAACCACCATTAAGAAATATATATAATCAGTTGTTAGATATATTAGTTGAATCCACTTACAAAGCGATCAATGTACAGAAATGTATATATATATATAATAGAAATGGATATAGAAAGCACAATAACTCTACTAGTCAGATGATGGTTAACTGATTTTCATAGACTATATCTACTGTTTGACTTTTTGTAATTTTTGTATTCATTTATAATATATACATATATATATTATGTGTTCATACGCTAATTATTTATAAAAATTTACTTATTTCAAATAAGTATTTTTTATTTATTTATTTATTAAATATTTCCCTTGAAGTAAAGGCATGTAATCTTAAGTATCAATATCTTATTTTCTAACATTCAACAGAACAACATTAGCAAAAACCAAAACAGTTTTGTTTATAAATCTACAGGAACTCAATAAAGGCAAAACTCCCTACAAATATCATATTGATGCACCAAAACACTAGTGACCATATTATATATTTAAAAAAAGAAGATTCCTCACAAAAGAAAGTATGTTTTAATTTTTTAGTTTAAAACAAAATACTTACAGTCTTGCTTGGAGTATCAACATTACAAAGTTTGTGCTCAAGTTCTTGAACAAAAGGAGCCACACCAGGATCCTTGGGATTAAGAACAAGCATTTCATTTGCAGTGATGATAGCTTTGATATGCTCCAAGTTCACCACAATTGCCCTCTCTCTCCCAAGTATGGTAGACGGGTACAAAAGCGTAGGATCAAGAATCCTCAAATCACGCGCAGGAATTCCTGTCCTGCGCATGATCGAATGCTTCCCAACCTCTTCTATCCGCGACTCCCCAAATTGCGAAACCACGAGCCACGGCTTTGTCACGACACCCTTTGGTCGCCTTGAAATGATCTCCTTATTGGAATCCTCCATTGTTGTGATCGTTTCTCGGTTTTTGGTGTTTGAGAGTTGAATTTTGGAGTTCGGTTAGGAGGTGTAAAGAAATAAATGATAGCATGATTCAACTACACAATATTTTATGAGATAAAACCTATGTTTTGGTTTTAAAAAACACTTTCGAAATTATGTAATTGACTTTGGTAGTTTATTAGTTGTAGGATAAGGGGATTTAAGCTTTGTTTTTGTGAATGTTTTTTTTTATCTATGGCGGCAAAGTTTGTTAATTAGGGATGATTACAACTTGCGGGGTCCCAAGTGATGTTGTTTTTAGCATGCTATGGCAAGTAGGTATAGTTGCCTAATAACAATATATAGAGAGAGAACTTACTATTACATCATATGTTTTCTTAAAGAAATGTTATCTATTTAAAAATAATAATAATTAGATAAATATTAAAAATTTAAATTGTGTGGTGTAAATTTAAAATTGATATAAATGTTGCACTCAAAATGAATTAAGAAGAAATTACAGTTCAGTGAAATTTTTAAAAATTAATTACTGATTGATGAAAAAATTTATCAGTTTATACTTTAATGTTTGTAAAATTTATCATTAATCTGTAAATATTTTTACCCCTTGGGGCCACTGAAGGTTTGCTCGGTCGTTAACTTCAAGACCCTTAAGATTAGTCCTGATTTCCCTTAAAATCAGCAGGTTAAGAATACCTGAGTTATCAAAAAAAAAAATCTGTAGATATTTTTTTAAACATATATTGATATGTAATTTTCCAATAAATTAGTCTACGCATTGTTACCCTTTGGATGTGTGTGGTAGTTTGACTTCTTGCAAAACCCCATTTGAGTATTTTGTTGTTATATATTTACTTTTGATAATAAAAAATAAAATAAAATACACACAATTGTAAGTCAAGTTTAACTTAACTGTTTTCGTTCATTCAGCTAACAGGGTGATGATTAAGACCCCTTCCAATCACCACTCTTATCATTTTCATAGACACGTGGCAGGTGGTGATTGGAGAAGAAGGAATAAAAAATATAAAAAAAAGTAGCCAATCAAGTGAAGAGGGGGTCAAGGGGGTGGGAAAAAAAAGGGGGTCCAAGTCATTATTCTACAAAATATTGAAATATTTTGGGAAGGTGGTTAAAAGTTGATTTTTTATTTTATTTTATTTTTTTTAAAATACCTAAAAAATGTGAGATATGATGTGATAAAAAATAAATTAAAAGTTAGAAAGTGACTTTTAACTCACTTTCTAAAAGATGCCATTATTTACTACCCTATCAAGTGAATAGCTTTAAATTTTCATATTTGCATTAACTAAGGGTTGGTTTGGGATGTTTTAAAAAAGTGCACTTTTTGACTTATTGACTTATATGGGTTGAGTTTGAGTTGGGTTTGATGTGATGTGTTAGAGAGGTAATGTGATTTAAATAAGATGATGTGACTTAAATAGGATAGTGACTTTTTAACTTTTTATATTATTTAGTAAATGTCAAACTTGACCTAAACATTAAAAAATCCGAATTATTTCTTAGTCCAAATTTCGGGGTAAGGGACAAATGTATTTTGGCCTCGGTGTTTCGGTTCCAGGTGGTGTTATGACCAGAAATTTGGGGGCACCCATGGCATTTTCGGATAGGTCAAAAAACGCGTTGTTTCAATCATTAGTTGATAAGATTCATCGCAAAATGCAGGGCTAGAAATATTCTTTACTAGGGTTAGTTTAGCATAAATTAAATAATATAAAAAATTAAAAAGTCACTATCTTATTTAAGGGGTTATTTGGGGTATCCTAAATAAGTGTACTTTTTATCTTTTTTGGACTAAAAAGTTGAAGGAAAAAATATAGATGTTTTGGTTAACTATTTGACTTTTCATGAAAAAATGTGTAATAAAAAATTGTAAAAATTGGTTTGTAGAGGAAAATTAGGATTAGGAGTTGTGCAGCCGTAATTGTTGACTTTTGGTGAATAGTGTTAACTTTTTAACTTTTTGAGTAACTTTTTAACTTTTTGACTTTTTTTACATATCCCAAACTTGGCCTAAGTCATATCATTTTATTTAAATCACATCACCTCTCTAACACATCACATCAAACCCAATCCAAACCCAACTCATATAAACTAATAAATCAAAAAGTATACTTTTTTAGAACATTTCAAACCAACCCTAAATTTTGCCGGTCGTTGTGTATTGGTTAAGCATGTGCTTCAAGCAATACCCATAAATCTGTTGTTGGCATTCAAAATGCCCAGTTTCGTGGTCAAGAAAATTAAGTCCATCACTCGTCAATTTTTGTGACAATCCGATAAAGGGCATAGTGTGTTCTGGAAAATTGGGCTAGTTTGTGTCTTCCTAAACAATGTCGTGGGCTTGGGTTTAGAGACTTGGGATGTTTCAATCTAGCTTTGCTTGCTAAACAAGCTTGGCGTCTAATTAAGGGTGTAAAAATGGCTCGAACCTCGTGAGCGGCCCGAAGTCAACCCGAACCCCAAGGTGGGCCCGGCCTGTTTCGGCCCAGTTAAGCCCAGGCCCGAGCCTAACCCAGTACCTTAGGCCTGGGCCTTCTATTTGGGGCCCGACCAAGCCCAAAAAATTTCAGGCCCTGCAAGCAGCCCAGCCCAGCTCAACCATCAAACCCTCTCTCTACCAATGATCAAATTTCAAAAAATAAAAATAAAAAACAACTTACAATAATTAAATAATTAAAAAAAATAAAAAGATTAATCTTATAAAAATAAAAAAATAAATTAATTAATAAATAAAAAGATTGATCTTATAAAAATAAAAAGATTAATCTTATAAAAATAAAAATAATTAAATAAATAAAAAGGTTGATCTTATAAAAATAAAAATAATTAAATAAATAAAAAGATTGATCTTATAAAAATAAAAATAATTAAATAAATAGCATTAATAATTTAAAAATAAAAGAAAATTTTAATAATAATCTATTAAATTAAAATCAAATTAATAATTGTTTGATGGAAAAGGATGATGTATCACGCCAGTGCGCCACCACGCCCTGCCACACTGTGGCTGGCAGTGGCAGTGCACAGTCTGTGTGTGGCTAGCCTTCATTTTTTTTTAAAAAAATTTCTTACTTCATTGTTTTATGGGAAAGTGTACCTAACGTGAAAGAAAAAAAAAATTATATATATATATATATATATTTATTAAGTTAGAAGGTAATATTGGGCCCGTAGGGGCTCACCACGAGTCCCATTTTGATAATCCGAACCGTCAATGTGTAGAACTCTTCCATTACTATATGCCTGTAAAAAATCACGTTAATCGGATATCGCTAATTACATGATCAAATCAGTTTGGTATAAAAATGTATGGTGTTATAGTTAATGGTTGACCCAAAAAACTAATCCGATCAGATATTTATAGATAGTTTGGTATAAAAATGCATAGTGTTATAGTTAATGGTTAACAAAAAAAACTAATCCGATCAGATAGTTATAGATATCTGATCAACGTGATTTTTTACAAACATATAATACTCAACGAGTTGTACACATTGAACGGTTCCGATTAGTAAAACGAAACCCGTGATGGCTCCCGCTGGCCAAAGAGCACCGTCCAAATGGTTGCTCGAAAAGGAGGCAACCATTTCCTAAAACTTTGCTGCCAGTGCCATGCCACCGTATAGCCCCCTACCTACTATTATCGTACCAGCCTAGCCTCAATTTTGAGTCGTTGCATTGCAAATTTGCACCTCCTACAACTCAAACGGATATATATAAAACGGTCATAATTCAAACGGATAGAATTGAAACTACTATAAATATATTTTAGTTTTCAAAATAAATTTCACAACAAATCATTCTCTCTCTCTCTCTCTTAAACTCTCTCAATCTCTCTCAACTCTCAATTAATTTTGAAATGTCATCCCTAAGTGGCTATTGCAATTGTGCAACACGAAACTTTTAGCAGAAGAAGAAAATTTCTATATCGCATTCGCCAGTCGGTAACATTAATTAGTTTAATTAAATTTATTAACTACTCATTTTTTTCATTAATTATTTATGCACATATATTAACTATTAGTTTTTACTGATTGAATTTACACATTATTTAAATTAATTGTTAATTTTTATATATTGTTTTACTTGCATTACTATTGATCCTAATATGCCTAATGTTTATGTCGATGTTGATACATATACTACACCACATGAATCTGTTGATTCTCTTTCTAATATCTCTCTTCCAACAGTTGGATCATCATTTAGAAGCAGAAGAATATTTTGAAAAAATATCTATAAATAATCCTGATGACACAATTACATTTAAAACAAAATGTAAATATTGCGCACGTTTACTTAGTATTGCATCTGCATGGGGTACTAGTCATTTAAAAAGGCATTCTAACAAATATTTACAAAGTAAACAACCTGATATTCGAAGTCAAATGCAATTAGGGGCTTCATCAACTGGTAATTTGCAAACATTTTCATATGATGCTATACGTGCACAAAATTCTGTAGTTGATTATATTATTAAAAAAGAACAACCTTTTAGTACTAGTGAATGTCCTGATTTTACTGAAATGATTCACGAAAGTTTTACACCGCAATATCAAAATTTTTCAAGAAATACTACTAGAAACAGGATTTTAAAAAAAAATTGAGGATATTAAAAGTGAATTATTTAATATCTTTAAAATTTTGAATGGAAGAGCTTGTTTAACATCTGATTTGTGGTCAAATAATGGTTTTGAATATCAATGTATCACTGCACATTTTATTGATAATAATTGAAAATTAAATAAAAGAATTATTTCATTTAAATTAGTTGAACTTCCATATACTGGTTATTCGCTTGGTGTAGAAATAAGAAATGTATTATATGAGTGGGCTTTACAAAATAAAATATTTACAATTAGTTTAGATAATGCATCATATTATAATCAAACTGTAACCCCATTTAAAATCAACTTTACAATTACTTGTTGATAGTGATTTATTTCATGTTCGTTGTTGTGCCCATATTTTAAATTTGATTGTTAAAGAAGCTATGCATGTATATGAAACTTCTGTACTTATAATAAAAATGCAGTTATTACTATTATGTCTTTTGGTAATCGAATTTCAGAATATAGAAAAATTTGTCAACGAGAAAATATGTCATTTAAAAAATTAATTTTAGATGTAGATAGTAGGTGGAATTTAATATATAATATGTTAAAAATAACTTGTAAACAAAGAAGAATAATAGATTTATTTTTTGCAACAACATCAATAGGAGGAGTACTGACACCCACTGAACTTAATTGGCGCCAAATAGCTTTGTATAAAGGTTTTTTAAAAGTTTTTGATACTTCAACAAAATTATTTTCTTATATATATGTTCCTACTTCACCATTTTTTTACATATGCTAGCAGAATAATTGAAGTTTTCATAAAATATATATGTAATGAACTTTATGTAACCATTATTACTTCAATGAAAGAAAAATTTGATAAATATTTTCATCATTTGCCTCATCTATTAGGTTTAGCTATAATAATTGATCCTAGGTGTAAAGAAGTTGGTTTACAAGAATTTTTAGAGCGTATTTTCGCTGATCAAATACAATTTGTCCCTATTATACAAACATGCAACAGATTATTTCAAGAATACAGGACAGTTGCATCTGCATCTGTAAATACACTTATACACACTGCACTAGCAGTCCAATCTCAAGCGGGAGATTAAGTATTTTCACAGCAATAAAAAGTAGAAGAATATCTCAACATATAAGTGTAAGTAGTTCTAAACTACAACGTTATTTGGAAAGCCGTCAGTGGATGATTCCGATAATTTTTACATTTTGAAATGGTGGAAACAAAATGAATATATGTGGCATGTGCTTTCACAGATGGCCCATGATATACTAACCGTTCATATTTCTACAGTTGCTTCGAAAACAGCTTTTAGTGCAGGTGGATGGGTGCTGAATGACTACAGAAGCAGGCTTTCACCCGAAATGGTTGAGGCACTGATGATATCCAGAGACCATATGCACGCACTTACAAGAAGACAAAATTTTAGTGAAAAGATGTGAATTCAATATGATTTGGATGACATATCATCGGGCAACGCGACTGAAATGTCTGTCTCCTCCAATAATTGATCAACAATCACTACAACAAATTTGGGATTTAAAAACAAAACAAATATGTCCCAAAATGTATATATTTTGTCACTCAAACTAATTATGACGAAAATTTTTCGTCACCCATTTTGTCGCCAAAACGTCATTGCTAAAGGGTCTTAGAGACGAAAAAACAAATTCGTCATTGAAAATGATAAATTTGTGACGAAATTTTTTGTCTCCAATACACTCTGTTGGAACATACTTGTAAGTAATTAGCGACAAAATATTTTGTCATTAAAAAAAGAAATTAGAGACAAAAGTATTTTGTCATAAATATGAGAAATAGAGACGCAATAATTTTGTCACGTTTAACATAAATGAAGACGAAAATTTTTTGTCAAAGAAGCTACCAATAGAGACAAAAACAAATTCATCATTAAAAATGATAAATTTGTGACGACTTTTTTTGTCTCCAATACACTCTATTGGAGACATACTTGTAAGTAATTAGCGACAAAATATTTTCTCATTAAAGAAAGAAATTAGAGACGAAAGTATTTTGTCATAAATATAAGAAATAGAGACGAAATAATTTTGTCACGTTTAAATAAACGAAGACGAAAATTTTTTATCAAAAAAGTTACCAAT
Source organism: Camellia japonica (assembly GCA_030407325.1). Lineage (NCBI taxonomy): Eukaryota > Viridiplantae > Streptophyta > Magnoliopsida > Ericales > Theaceae > Camellia > Camellia japonica. The sequence goes on along the minus strand of JAPPVO010000029.1, from coordinate 142,389,904 downwards.
AAAGACAAACAAATTCATCATTAAAAATTATGAAATAATATATAAAAAAAAATCATCACACATTGAGGGTAATAGTGACAAAATATGACTATTTTTCGTCATGACAAATTCATTTAACGACGAAATAAAGAATGCATGACAAAATTAATCTTCCACCTAAGCCAAATAAGAGAAGAAAAAACCTTCTTTAGGGATGAAAAATTTTGTCACTAATTCCATAATATTTTTTTCCACATTATATACCTATTTTATTAAAATCTGAATTTTAGTTCAACAAATATAACCATGTTCATGTTGAAACCTGTTGAATATAACAATTCCATTCACAACTTCATCTAACCTGTCATCAACACATTTACGAATTAACAAAATAAAAATATCCATTCATCATTACAAATAATTTCATCCTAATACAATAAAATAGTGCAATATCTACAAAATATCCAAAAGTTATAACTTGTACAATTCCACCAAACATCCAACAATAACTAGTGCAACTCCACAAAGTATGTGTATCCTTATCAAACAAAATGAACATTTAAGAAAATTACATCATAACATCCAAATAAAGACAAAGTAGTCAACACAAACTTCATAACATCCAAATAAAAAACTAATAAATCCAACAGCAGGCAATTCCACTATCCATTTGTAAAAAAAAAGAAATAAAATAAGAATTAGTGTTTATTGAATACACTTATATAACTCTTCAAATTTACAAGTATAATACTAATTACGTAGTCGGACATTGTATTGACTAGCCATCAGCTTTACCAACCGTGCTTTTCTTTTTCTTTTTTTTGGATCAGCAAAATGAAGATAATTTTATTGATGATAACCACAATACATACTGATAATACATCAAAGTGATGGGTACAAATTGCATTATAGCAACACAATCCAATCCCAAATAGATTGGCACCAAAATATATGCCCAATCATGTGCAAACACACCATCGAGGGTTGGTGGGCTGCCAACAAAACATAAAGAGTAAAACATCTTATACCAGTATAACTAAGTAGAAATAAAAATAAAAACAACAGATGCTCTGAAACAAGCCACAAAAATAATCATACCAAGCCACATGTACAGACCTGCAAGACAGTAACGAAGAGAAGGCAGCAAGTATTAGTAGCTAAATGAAACAGAGCACAACAGTGGTGGAGTGATTAGAAGGGTTTGGACAGCTTCATTTAATGCAACCTTTCACCTTGATATTCTTAAGTCCATCCAAACAAAACAAAAAACTATTAATTGAGAACTTCACCCATGTTGCCACTTTGATCCTTATACTTTCCACAACTACAAGCTCAACCAAAACAGTTCTTTGTTATTGGAAAATTTTCCATTTCTTGAAATCCAGAGAGTCCAAAGGACTGCAAGTGGAATTGCTTCCCAGATTAGTTTTCTCAGATGCTTAACTTAGCTACCATACCACCAAAGTAATAAATCTGACACTAACTCTGGTGGTTGTTTTATAATTTCACCCCTAAACGACCCATTTTCGGTTAATTGTTCACATTTTTTGCTCTAATTCTCCAATGGTACATCCTATAGACGCACCTTCAGCTCTCACAAGTTTGATTATAGTTAGGTGAAGTGCTTATGCTGTTTCTTTGGCTATTTGGTGGCTGGTTTAAAATTTTGCCCCCAAACAGCTCATTTTCGGTTACATTTTCACATTTTCTGTGCTAATTCTCTATCCATATGTCCTATAGACGTACCGTCGACTCTCGCAAGTTTGATTTTAGTTAGGTGAGGTGTCCATTCTGTTTCTTGTGCTGTTTGGTGGTTGCTTTACAATTTTTTCCCCAAACGGCTCGTTTTCGATTACATTTTCACATTTTATATGCTAATTCTCTATCTACACATCCTATAAACATGCCGTCGGCTCTCACAAGTTTTCTTATAGTTAGGTGAGGTGTCTAGGTTGTTTCTTGGGTTGTCTGGTGGCTGCTTTAAAAAGTTTGCCCCTAAACGGCTCATTTTCAACTATATTTTCATATTTTCTGCGCTAATTCTCTATCCGTACATCCTATAGACACGTTATTAACTCTCCAAAGTTTGATTATAGTTAGGTGAGGTGTCGATGTAGTTTCTTGGGCTGTGTGGTGACTGGTTCATAATTTTGCTACCAAATGGCTTGTTTTCGGTTACATTTTCACATTTTTTTGTGCTAGCTCTGTAATCATACGTCCTATCAACATACGTTAGCTCTCCCAAGTTTACAAAGGCTTAGGCAAGGTGTTTGTGCCATTCATTGGGCTGTTTGGTGACTGTTTCATAATTTTTTCCTCGAACAACTCATTTTTAGTTAAGTTTTCACATTTTCTGCTCTAATTCTCTAAGCATATGTCTTATTAACATACTGTTAGCTCTCCCATGCCGTTCCTTCAACTATTTGGTGGCTATTTTATAATTCTCCCCCCTCTCCAAAAAAAAATCATCCGTTGTCAGGTACTTTTTCACATTTATTTTTTTATAAATTGAATTTTCTAAGATATATATATATATATATACATACCAAATAGACGGTCCTCCACGACAGTGCTTTAAGTACTGTGACATCATGGATTGTATATTTGCAATATGTTGTGTAACAATCCAGATTTTTAATTATTCTGTAAAATTTATACTAGTATTATTTAATTATAGTTGGAAAATATATGATCTATTTTGTATTATTATTTTATAAAATAATATAATTATTAAAAATTGAGGGGTCAAAGTATAAATAATAATAATAGGTGTGGTAGTAAAATAAATAATTAATTTTTTGTTAGTATACGATAAAGTGTAATTTAATTAAGAATTAATTTATTTATATAATTATATTAAAATATTGGGTCAAAGGGTAATTATCTTAAATATCTATTAAGGATAAGAATGAATCTATATAATTATGAATTAAATCTTAAAGAAATCTTTGAGTTGCCACGTGTTGACCGGCTGTGGCTTACTCCTCCCTATTTAAGGGTGGAGGTGATCAACCTACGTGAAAAAGGAGGAGAAAAGGAAAAGAAAGAAGAAAGAAAAGAAAAGAAGAAAGAAAGGAAAGAAAGAAAAGAGAGGAAGAAGGAAAAAAATAGTGAAAGTTGAAAGGGTCTTTGATAGTGGAAAGAAAAAGTAAGGCATTAAAGTTAAGGTGAGTTATATTATACCTTGAGTCACCATGATGTATTTTACGTATGTTTTGACTTACCATACTTATTTTATACAAGTTATACTTTATAAATTATATTAAATTATATTATTATTTCAGTTACGTGGTTTAATTTCTGAACCCTATTTGCTAAAGTGAAACCCATAGATATGTCTGTTTATATTTTAAAGAATATTTGACTATGACCTTATAAACAATTATGTTTTGTAAGTACCACCACGGAAGTCTCATGCCTTGGGGGACTTAAATAACCATTGGCCTTTGTTTGGTTACTTTGTGACCCTCTGATCCATTGACCTTTGTTCTGTGCGGAGCAAAGTGCTGAGCAGAGCTAAGTGCTACACTATTGTGGGAGCCATCTCTAGAATCCGTACGAGTCACCTCTTGAATCCGTACCTCTGTTCTGATTGTTACTTCTGTGACCTCTGTTTTATTCTGTTCTGTATCGTGGTTATGATTATTTATTTACATAATTTCTGTATTTCAGTTCTGCTACTTAAATGATTTGTTTACCAAATTGAGTTATGTAAATGTTTTGGCCTAACTAACTATCCATGGTTATTTCGTGTCCCTTATACTCTTGGTATAATATTTATCACTCTGCCATGTGCTTATAGTTGTTTACCAATTTTCAGGAAACAATGCAATTCAGAAATAACTTTTGGAAAGTCTTAGATGTGAGGCTGTTGATTAGACACACACAACACTTTTATGATATGTTTATATGTAAATATCGGCCTTTTTGGTCAATGTATTTCGTAATAAAAATAGAAGCTCCGATGATTATTTTGGTACCCTCATTTAAATATTATTTCCGCTCGCGTTTAATGATTTGTTTAAGAATTGGCCGGAGGTAACCTTAGTTACTGGCCATCACGATGCTTAACCCTTGGGTACGGGGAGCGGGTCGTGACATGTTGTCCCTGCTCTTCCATCTTCTTCTCGTTTTGCTCACGAGCAAGTCGCTGCTCCCCAAACTCCTGTTGGAACAATTTTCTGTGTAAATAAAATAAATTGAAATAATTCAAACAAAATAAATAAAACTTACATAATTTATTTTGTTGAACCGAATCAATAATTAAAAACCAAGTCGAGTGTGTGACACTCTGTCCTTAAGACAGATTCGCCCCGCTACGGTGCTTACGGTTATGTGGCATCTATCTCCCAGGATAGAATGATCTTCACAAATTTGTAGTAGCACTTCAAACAAATTTGTCCGGCGAACTAGAACCTTGTGTTCTATAACTCTCTAAAATTTATTCTAAATCTAATATGAAGAATAAAGGACGCAAGAGAGCAAAATGAAGGCAAGGAAAATGAATTTTTGAAATCCATAAAAATTGGAATGGGGCTGCCTTTATATAGGCTTTGTTGGCACCTATTTAATTTGAATAGAAAAGGTATGAAGAAGGGACATAACCCTTCCTCTAAAATAAAGAGACACCATGAAAGGTTTGCACCATTTCATTCAAATGGAGGTTTGACCCTTCCTTTAAAACAAAAAGACACCATGAAAGGTTACATCCTTTCATTCAAAGTGGAGTTTATTTCAATTCACAACTACCTCTTTATAAATTTTCCAACAATCCCCCACATGAATGAAATTGACAGAGAGAAAATGCAACAACATGATGTACATACAAAGAGTACAGAAATTGGAAATATTCTGCAAATGATAGGTAGCTTTTGGCTTTGAACCTTCCCTTGTGAGACACTATCGGATTTACTAGCTAACCAGTGAACATGATGTCTTGAACTGTTCAGCCGTTTGTGTAAACCAAGACAATAGAACTCACACAGTATATCCCCAGACACAGTTTAGTTCTCACTATTGTGTTCATTTTGGCCCTGAACAACCTGGTCTTTCATGAGTGCTCTAGAGAATTTGTAGCCCTTCACAAATCTCATAGAACCGGCCTAGTTCACACTCATATAGGTGATTCTTATAAAGAGTATCCTGCTATACTCCACTAGGTTTACCTAGATATAAGAATCATTAAAATTTTACTTAGGCCTCGTTTGGGAACAGGCTAATTTAGTAATTTTTTGGCTATTTGACTAAAATATGAGTTAAAAAAAATTAGTATGTTTGGGATGACTTTTTGACTTTTTACGAAAAGATGTGCAAAAAGTAGAGAGAAAAGATAATCTTTGACTTTTTGGTATGGGTTGTTGGCTTTTTGGCTAATTTAGAAACTTTTTGACTTTTTGACTAAAAAGTTCGGTTGCCAAACGAGGCCTTAACCTAAAACGCTGCAGACATCACTATTTCATCAAAGAAATGGGTAGGAGTTAGACTCCCCAGTGATCCTTCTAAGTCATTCACAACTCGGTTGTCCCTTTGAACCTAGATCTTGGGATCTCCAGTCAACTAGGTTGGGTTGCCGTTGTGGTAACTCTTATTTAATAGGCTTAAGTCCCATTCCCCTCGATGAATTCTCAACTAACTCTCTTGCTAACCCTTTGGTTAGTGGATCCGCTATGTTGTCTTTAGACTTAACATATTCTATGGAAATAATTCCATTAGAGAGTAGTTGTCTCACGGTGTTATGTCGACGACGAATGTGTCATGACTTACCGTTATACATATGACTCTGTGCTCTACCTATAGCTGATTGACTATCACAATGTATGCATATAGCAGGCACCGGTTTTGGCCATATTGGAATATCTTCAAGGAAGTGGCGAAGCCATTCTGCCTCTTCCCCTGCTTTGTCTAAAGCTATGAATTTTGATTCCATAGTAGACCTAGCAATGCAAGTCTGTTTGGAAGATTTCCAATATACAGCCGCCGCACCAAGAGTAAAGACATACCCACTGGTGGACTTTGAGTCTCTAGTATCCGATATCCAATTTGCATCACAGTATCCTTCAAGTACTGCTTGATATCTAGTAAAATTCAGCCCAATGTTACGAGTAAATCGAAGATATCTTAGAACCCTTATAATTGCTTTCCAGTGTTCTACTCTTGGATTACTCGTATATCTACTTAATTTACTTACTGCATAAGCTATATCTGGGCGAGTGTAGTTCATCAAGTACATTAAGCTTCCAATAATTTAGGCATACTCTAATTGATAAATACTTTCCTGTACATTCTTAGAAAGATACAAATTAACATCTACAGGTGTTCTAGCAAGATGATCATCATCTTTGCTGAATTTGTCAAGTATTTTCTCAATGTAATGAGATTGTGACAAAGCATATCCTTCTGATGTTTTGGTAATTTTCATACCAAGAATTACATCAACAATGCCCATATCTTTCATGTTAAAATATTTATTCAATATTTTCTTGGTAGTTTTAATCATGTCATTATTACTACCAATGATGAGCATATCATCTACATAAAGACATACAATGGCATAATCTTTATCTGTGTTTTTAATATAAACACATTTGTCACACTCATTAATTTTAAATCCATTTGACATCATTGCTTTGTCAAATTTTTCATGCCATTGCTTTGGCGCTTGTTTTAAACCATATAATGATTTAACCAATTTACACACTTTCTTTTCTTTTCCTGGAACAGAAAACCCTTCTAGTAGTTCCATGTAAATTTCTTCATTTAACTCACCATTTAAGAAAGCGGTTTTTACATCCATTTGATGAATTTCTAGATTGTATAGAGATGCAATAGCAATTAGCATTCTAATAGATGTTATTCTAGTAACCGGTGAGTATGTGTCAAAGCAATCAAGATTTTCTTTTTGTCTAAAACCTTTGACCACAAGTCTTGCCTTGTATTTATCTATTGATCCATCCGCTTTCAATTTTCTTTTGAAAATCCACTTGTACCCAAGAGGTTTACAACCTGGTGGCAAATCCACCAATTCCCAAGTATGATTTTGCAAGATGGATTCAACTTCACTATTGATAGCTTCCTTCCATAAAGAAGTTTCAAGACTGGACATAGCCTCTTTAAAAGTTAAAGGTTCATTTTCTAACAAATATGTTAGAAAATCTGGACCAAAAGATTTTGAAGTTCTAGCACGTTTACTATGCCTAGGTTCCTCTTCCTCATTTTGATCTAACTCTTGCTCTTGTTCTTGATTATGTTCTTGATCCTAATTAGTAATAGCATAATGAGATCTTTTATTGTTACTAGTCTCTTGTCCAGTCTTATTTGGAAATACATGTTCAAAGAAAGATGCATTTTGAGACTCAATAATAGTATTTACATGCACTTCGGTATGTTCTGATTTATGAATCAAAAACCAATATGCACTACTATTCTTAGCATAACCAATGAAAATGCAATCAATGGTCTTAGGACCTATCTTAGTCTTTTTAGGACTAGGAATAGCCACTTTAGCTAAACACCCCCACACTTTTAAGTATTTGTAGGATGGTACTCTTCCATGCCACAATTCATAAGGTATTTGATTCACTTTCTTTTGGGGTACTTTATTAAATATATAATTAGCAGAAAGTATTGCTTCCCCCCACAAGTTCTGAGGTAATCCAGAACTTATTAACATGGCATTCATCATTTCTTTTAAAGTCCTATTCTTCCTTTCAGCAATTCCATTTTGCTGAGGTGAGTAAGGAGCAGTGGTTTGATGAATTATTCCATGTTCTTTACAAAATTCACCAAAAGGTGATTCATATTCACCACCTTTATCACTTCTAAGTTTCTTGATTTTCTTACCAAGTTGATTTTCAACTTCATTCTTATATTGAATAAAAGTTTCCAAAGCTTCATCCTTGGTTCGAATTAAATAAACATAACTATATCTAGTACAGTCATCTATAAAAGTGATAAAATACTTTTTCCCACCTCTAGTTTGAATTGATTTAAAATCACAAATGTCACTATGAATTAATTCAAGTGGTTCCGTACTTCTTTCAATGAATGAAAAGGAGTTTTAGATAATTTTGCCTCAACGCAAATTTCACATTTATGATTTGAATCAATATCAAATTTAGGTAAACATTCCATATTAATTAATCTACGCAAAGATCCATAATTAACATGTCCTAGTCTACCATGCCATAAATTTGAAGACTCAAGCAAGTAAGAAGAAGATGTATTGTTATTAATAACTGAGGGTACAACGGTCATTACATTTAACTTGAAAAGGCTATCAGACATGTAGCCTTTTCCTACATACATCCCATTCTTAGTAAGTACAAATTTATCACTCTCAAATACTAGCCTAAATCCATTCTTACTCAACAAAGATCCGGAAACAAGATTCTTGCGAATGTCCGGTACATGCAGCACATTGTTGAGAGTGAGTTCCTTTCCTGATGTCATCTTGAGAACAATCTTCCCTTGTCCTTCAACTTTGGAAGTTGAGGAGTTGCCCATAAAAAGTTGTTCACCATTGTCCACTGTAGAATAAGATATGAACATCTTTTTGTCGGCACAGATATGGCGAGTAGCACCCGTGTCCACCCACCATTCTTTAGGATTTAAGACAAGATTTGCCGGAAACAATTGCAGAAAGATTGATGTCATTTACACCATTGGAAATCTTGTCCACTTCGGTCATATGGGCTTGAGCAGGCTTCTTGCTTGTTCTTCTTTTGCTTTTGCCTTTGCTACGGCAATCTTTGGCCCGATGTCCCTCTTTGTCACAGATGTAACATTTGCCATTAAACTTGTACTTTTTATTTTCCCTCCCCTTTAGAGCCTTGTGATGAACTTTCTCTAGAAGACTTTCGTTTCTTGATTTTTGAAGCATGTTCCACCACATTTGCCTTAGACTCCATAGGATGCTTACTAGCCCGTTTTTCAGAATTGCGGTTGTCCTCCTCAATCCTCAAACGCACAATTAATTCTTCCATAGAAATTTCTTTGCGCTTATGTTTGAGGTAGTTCTTGAATTCCTTCCAAACTTTTAGTAATTTTTCAATTAAGGCTGCAACTTGGAAGGATTCACTGAGAGACATACCTTCTGCGTGAATGTCATGCAGAATGAGTTGGAAATCTCGAACTTGGCTGATCACAGTTTTTGAATCAACCATTACAAAATCTAGGAATCTGCCAACCACAAATTTCTTTGAGCCGGCATCTTCCATTTTGTATTTTTTCTCCAAAGACTCCCATAGTTCCTTTGCTGTCTTGATAGGACTGTAGACGTTGTATAATGTGTTGTCAAGTCCGTTCAAGAGTAGTTCCGGTAAAGGAAATCGGCATGTTTCCAGGCATCAACCGCAACAACCACTTGCCGGTCGGTTTCATCCTCTTTCAGGATAGGAGCATCTTCATGGAGGAAACGAGCCAGGTTCAGAGTTGTAAGATAGAACAACATTTTCTGTTGCCATCTTTTAAAGTCAGTTCCTGAGAACTTCTCTGGCTTCTCTCCATGATTTATTGGTATTCTCACCACAGGAGAGGGGGTTGGTGCAATTACAGCCACCACAGTAGTACTTGTTTCGGCATTAGTTTCAATAGCCATCAATTCTAATTTATAAAACAAAGTTATAATTAGAATTTACATTACACAGAAAATTAAACCAAATTCACAAAATTAAATTCTGTAAAATAAAAGAAACAAGAATGTAACTTTTATTTTCCAATTAATTTGGAAATAAAATAAAATTTTATTCAACCAAATTAATTCCACACAGGAAATTAAATTCTGTAAAATAAAAAAAATAAGAAAATAACTTTTATTTTTCAATTAACTTGGAAATAAAATAAAATTTTATTTAACCAAATTAATTCCACACATAAAATTAAATTCTGTAAAATAAAAGAAATAAGAAAATAACTTTTATTTTTCAATTAATTTGGAAATAAAATAAAATTTTATTTAATCAAATTAATTCCACACAGAAAATTAATTTATGTAACACTTCAATAATTAAAATACTAAAATAGAATTTTAAGTAAAGAAAACTCAGAAAATAATTTCTAAACCCAAAATTAATTTCTGAAAAAATTTCACAAAAATATATTCTGAATTATTAATGACACCAGTATCGTACTACTAGTTGTCAAAGAAAATAGACAGTATATTACTATTATCTGTCAAATAGCATATAATCACTATTTGTTTTTCCGACCAGAATATTATTTTGTAAATCTACAGAAAATAAATTTCTTAAAAGAAGAAAGAGAAAAGGAAACAAACGAAAAATTCTGTAAACAAAATAATTCGAATCTGCCTTAAGATTGTTGGAACAATCTTCTGTGTAAATAAAATAAATTGAAATAATTCAAACAAAATAAAATAAAACTTATAGAATTTATTTTGTTGAACCGAATCAATAATTAAAGACCAAGTCAAGTGTGTGACACTCTGTCCTTAAGACAGATTCGCCCCGCTACGGTGCTTACGGTTATGTGGCGTCTATCTCCCAGGATATAATGATCTTCACAAATTTGTAGTAGCACTTTAAACAAATTTGTCCGACGAACTAGAACCTTGTGTTCTATAACTCTCTAAAATTTATTCTAAATCTAATATGAAGAATAAAGGATGCAAGAGAGCAAAATGAAGGCAAGAAAAATGAATTTTCGGAATCCATAAAAATTAGAATGGGGCTGCCTTTATATAGGCTTTGTTGGCACCTATTCAATTTGAATAGAAAAGGTATGAAGAAGGGACATAACCCTTCCTTTAAAATAAAGAGACACCATGAAAGGTTTGCACCCTTTCATTCAAATGGAAGTTTGACCCTTCCTTTAAAACAAAAAGACACCATGAAAGGTTACACCCTTTCATTCAAAATGGAGTCTATTTCAATTCACAACTACCTCTTTATAAATTTTCCAACAACTCCTTCCTATTTTGGTAGTAGCCACAAATTTTATTAGAACCAAAGAAACAAATATAAAAGTCAAAGCCACTATAAGGAAACAAATAGAAAAGGACAACTATTATAGATTATATAGAACACATAGTTTATATGTATATATAGGGCTTGTTTGTTTTCAGAGATAAATTGGTTGGGATTGTTAGTGGTGAGATTATTAGTGAGAAGACTGTTAGTGAGGGGATTAAGAAAAATTGTGCTTGTTTGATAACTAGTAAACTAGCAATAGTTCTTATTTGTTTTGAGAGATAGGAATGAGATTAACCATGTAAAATTTCATAAATACCCTTATTACATTACTATCAAATTTGGGTTTATACTGACTAATAAATGCATTACATATTTTAATATTAAAAAATATTTTATAAATATTAAAATTATATTTCACAAACTTATATTTTTTTTGTACTATTTTTTTTAATATAATATTTTTTGGTATAAATATTATTATACTATTATATTTTTATATTAAAAATTATTTTTATATTAAATTATTTTATATAAAGAATGGTGGAGTAAAAAATGATGGAATAATTATTAAAAAAAAAATGATAGAGAAAAGACTATACTAATAAAGTAGAGTAAATCAATTAGGTAGGATAATAGAGAGTAAAATAGTAAATCCCCCTCTAATCCCAATGGATTGTTTTTCTAATGCCATCTCTCACGGGAGACTACTAATCACATCCATAGAGGTTTATCATAGTTCCAAAGTATTGTGAATCCCCTTCTCCATTTTGCAAACAAACACAATATTAATAGATCCCACATCCATTTCAATCCAATCTTATACCCTATAACCCAAAACAAACGAACCATAAAGTGTTTCAACTTTTTGCAAGGTTAGAGGAAAAAATAATTAAATATTATGTATCTGCAAAGTAAAATACAATTTGACTCATAAATACATAACTATGACCCCATAACTAGAACATGGAATTACAAAAAGATGGCCTTACCATCTAAGCAGTGCCATTCATAAACCAATAAGCAAGTAGAAAGGTTTTCAACTATTAGAATTATAAATTCTCATCAGATTACCAATTAGTGTGTTTGGTTTTAATTTTTTGAATTTAGTTTTTTATTTTTCTTATTTTCTTGTTTTTAGTGAATATTTTTAAAATTGTATGCAATTTTTTTACTTTTTTAGATGCACCTTACTTAGATGTATCTAAATAGTAAAATATTTGTGAAAAAATATTTTAAAAAATTAATAAATACAAAAAATGTACTGAATTTTCATTATTTTTTTTTTTGTATTTTTTGGTATTTAGTGTATTTTCTAAATATTTTTTTTACAAATATTATACTATTTAAGTGTATTTATATTAGGTGTGTCTAAAAAAATTTTATAAAAAAAATTGCTTAAAATGTAAACAAAATTCATTGGAAACATTAAAATACGGAAAATAAAAAAATAAAATTTTCTAAAAACTGTTTTCTGAAAACCAGAACCAAACAAGCTGAATAATTTCTACAATCTAGATGATTTCCTATATGCACTTTAACTACTAACCACAACCAATTGAATAATTTACAGAGAATCACAAAAATTATGAAATATATATATATATATATATATGAACATTCAAAAAAATTGCTTATGTTAGTTATTGTAAACCATGGTTTTTTCAGAGCTCACGTTGTAAAATGAAGGTTTTGGAATGGGGGAATACATGTTTTCTAAGAATGCCATTTGTGTCTATGAATCGCAAAAACCCAGAAAAAAAATTGATGCAATTTTGAAATTCGAACCCCCACCCACCTCCAATACCTACAACACCAAATTCAAATGGCCTTCTAGGAATTTGATCAAACAGTTGATGTGCAATTTTTTGAACAGTATTTCCAATCTCAACCCTCCTCCCAACCCCCGAGAGAGAGAGAGAGAGAGAGAGAGAAGAGAGAGAGAGAACCAAACCCAATTTTGAGAGATCAGTGAGTGCTGGAGCAATATGTGCTCCAATGGTGGGTATGAGTGTACTATCCCACAATTTCCTCAACAAATTCGAAGCAACAAAGTCCACATAAGGATATAGTACTCTGGTGTTGGTTAACTGCTTCGGGAACAGCCATGGTTGGTTCCAAATAAAAGGACGATTGCTAACAAATTTGATCTTCAATTCTTAAACCATAAACTCTAATTTTATCAGTTTTTTTTTTTTCTTAAAATATACTCAAATTTATTCCAAAAATCTTTACCACTCAGTTTCTTTGAGGCTTTTCAACAAACATCTTGGTGGCATACTAGAGTTCATTAAAAAACCATTTAACAGACTAATAAAAATCATGATAACAATGAAGAAAAGAAAAGAAAAAATCACAATTGGGTCAGATTAATAAATAAAACAATAAAAAACAGAACTCTTAAAATAAAATTCTAGTCAAAGGATATCAACGATTACAGTAAAAGTGCAAACCAAGCATCAAACTTGTACAGAACAATACATAAAAGCGAGATCAACCCAATTCATAAAACTATGAGCAGATTAATGGGTAGAAATTAAAATCATAAGAAATTCATATTACGGTGTTCAAACTTGCACCATTTGTGGCTATTGTGGGTGATTTTTGTGTGGGTATTTGATCACCAATATTCCCCCAACAACTTAGGGCTTATCAATTGAGAGAGAGAGAGAAAGTAACCTGGGTTTGTTGTTGCAGAGGGACGGAGCAAAACAATGGAAATGGCAATAGATAAAGGCAAACAGTGAAGAAGTAAGAGCATCGTGTGCGATGTGAGAGAGTGAGCGACTCAATATGGGAGAGAGGGAGAGAGATAATTAGTCGTGTGTTGGGTAGAGAGGAAACCAAGGAAAATATCACATTTTGGCAACCAAGGGTTTGTTGCCAGAGAGGGTTTATAAATAAAACTATGTAGTTTTAATAAGATGGAGATGTGGATGTGGATGTGGATGTGGATGTGGAGAGAGAGAGATTTGAACGTGAAAATGAGAGAAGAGGGAAAAAGAAATCATAGGCGCCAAAGGATTTGAGGAAATTTGGAAAAATTGGTGATTTTGACTATTTCTGAGAATATATATTGATCACACTGGCTATTTTGAGAAGATGGTTATAATCAATTTTTTGGTTAAAAGTTTATTAAAAGCTTATTATAATCAGCTTTTTATGAGAGAGGGAAGTGGATTATAATCTGGGAAGTGGATTATAACTCACTTCCCAAAATAGTATATTGATCACACTATGGGATTTTATTTATTTTTTTGTTAAAATATTTTTTTTTTTTGTAGTTAATGCAATTTTTTTATTTTGATTTTTCATTATTTTTTTTTTAGTTGCTAAGGTTGAAAATTTATTTGTTTCATTTTTATTTTAATGAAAAATTTTATTTATTTTTTTATTTGGTAGAAGTAGGGGTAATATTTTAATGAAAAATATTTTCTATTAAAATAAGTTGATTTTTTGTGGTCAATGAAAAATATTTTTCTGCGGCTCATTTTTTTGGATACTAAAAATCAGGAACTAATTTTTTGTGGTAGAGGAGAGGGAGCGGCAGTAGTGGTGAAGGTGGTGGATAAGAGGTGGTGGTGGTGGTGATGACAAAGGAGATTAGTGGTGAAGTTGTGGTAGTGGTAAAGGAGATGGAGTGGCGGTGGTGGATGAGAGGTAATGGTAGTGGTAGTGGCAGTAGTGGTGGTGGTGGTGGTAGTGGAGTGGTGGCGATGGTGGTAATAATGTTAGTTGTAAAGGTAGAGTGGCAACAGTGATAGTAGTGGTGGTAGTGGAATGGCATTTGCAGTAGTAGTGAATGTGGTAGAGGAGATAGGTGGTGAAAGAGAGGGATAAGTGTGAGACAAATAGAGAAGAGAGAGAGAGAGAGAGAGAGAGAGAGTGTGACACCCTAAATGTTTAATTAAATACCACATAAATATTTATAGTTATATATAATTATGATTGCATGTGATGATAGATTATTAAATAAATAAATATATAAATCTAAATTGGCGTTGGGTTATCAAATATGAGATTAATTAGGAATTATTATTTGAGGCTAAATTAACACAAATATAAAATTTATAATACAAATTAGAGTTAAAGATAGTAAATAAATAATAACTTAACACCAAAACAAATAAAGAAATGAATAAAAAGAAAAGGAAATGAAAAAAAAAATTAAGACACAAGTTGCCCAGCAGGGTTGTCAACCTCGGCCCAAAAGGAAAGAAAAACAAAAAAAATAAATAATAAAAGCCTAAGCCAATATTGGCCCAAGCTAAACAAAAGCCCAAGTATATATAGATATATATTGGAGAGATTTAGACTTATCCAAATCTGTGAATTGATTCACAATTAAGGCACAAATCTTCTAGCATCATAATGCCTCCATAGAGAGAGGCTACGTGTCATACATCACTGGGCTCAGAAAACAGTATATAAAGGGACTAAGAGTGTTGTGATTAAGAGAAAAAAAACGAAAGAAAAAAAAACAAAAGGAAAGGGCGGGAAACCGAGAGAAGTATATAAGTTGAGAGTAAGGAAAGGAAGTTCTGATAGTAAAGTAAGGCTAAGGGTTATAATTAAGGTGAGTTATATTATACCTTGATTTACCATTATATGTTTTATGAATGTTTTGAGTCACCATAGCTTATTTTATACAAGTTATATTTATTAAGTTATATAAATAAAAGTTATGTTTATAAACATTTCAGTTACGTGGATTACTTTCTAAACTCTATTTACTTAAAAGGAAATTCATGGATATGTTTGTTTAAATTTTAGTATATATTTGACTATAACCTTATAAACAATTATGTTTTATAAGTATCACCACGGGAGTCCCACGCCTTGGGGGATTTAAATAGCCACTGGCCTCTGTTTGACCATTTTGTGGCCCTCTGTTTGTCATGGATCCATTGACCTCTGTTCTGACTGTCATTTCTGTGACCTCTGTTCTGTTCTGTTTTATACCGTGGTTATGATTATTATGGTTTCTGTATTCAGTCACTTTAAATAAATTGTCATTTTAACTTAAAATATGCAAATATTTTAGCCTAACTAATTATATATGGATATTTTGTATTCCCTACACTCTTGGCATAATATTTCTCACTCTGCTGTGTGCTTATAGCTGTTACCCTTTCAGGTGACGAGATGTAAGGAGAAATCCATAACCCCACAAAATGGAACCTGCTCATGGACTGTTGTTAAACCACTATTTTATCTTTCTTTTTTTTATATTTTTGCTTCTTTTTGTCTCTATTCGGGGCTGGTCACTGAATAATAAAATAATGAAAACCCTAGAAATGTATTTTCTTTTTTTTTTAAAATAGTAGTATGAAATGAAATTTCAGTCTAAGTATATTTTTTTTTCGCTTACGCAGTTTAATTTGTTTGAATAAGAATAAGTTAGTAAGTCATGATTCCAACTCTAAGCCTCTGGGGTTGGGTCTTGATAGAGTGATAAGTGAGAGAAAGAGAGAGAGACAAAGTGGTCGCTAAAAGTGCATTTTTTTGTAGTGGATCGATAAATTGAAATTTAATTATTTAAAATCAAAAAAATTAGAAATTTTAGTTTGAGATATTGAAGCACCCACAAGACTTATGGTTAGAAACCCCATTTTACTTATATAATATATATATATAGATAGATAGATTTAATAAGAATTTTTATAAAAATAATTTAACAATCTCATCACTAGCCATAGTATATGGGAGAAGTTGAAAAGGGTGTAGGAGTAGATATAGGAGAAGTCAAAAAGTGGGTTAAGAGAAGTCAATAAATGTTGAGTTTTTTTTTTTTTTAAATCAAAAATTTAGAAAATTAAGAATGGGATATTGGAGCTCCCACAAGGTTTGTAAGTTAAAAACCTCCATTTTCCTTATATAATACTAGCATATCACCCGTGCTATGCACGGATTGTGTTTACAATTATCTATATATGTGAATTGTGATTTTTAAATATTTTTTTTAAAAAAAATGTTTTCTTTTTTCCTTTTTTATATTATATTAAAGTTTAATATTTTGATAATAATCATATGTGTTGGACTTTTCAAAAAATTAAATGTCTTTTTTTTTTATTATATTATATTAAAGTTTAATATTTTGATAATAATCATATGTGTTGGACTTTTTAAGAATTTTTTTTTATGTTTGTTCTTAATGCATTAAAGTATTATTATGAGGGATAATAATCATATGTGTTGAGACTTTTCAAAGAATTTATATGTGTTGGATTTCAAAGAATTTTTTTTATGCTTGTTCTTAATGCGTTAAAGTGTTATTATGAGGGTAAGACTTGAGAGTTGGGAGAAGTTAATAAATGCTAAGATTTTTTTTTTAAATCAAAAAATCAGGAAATTTAGATTAGGAGATTGGAGCTCCCACAAGGCTTGGGGTTAAAAACCCCCTTTTACTTAATATATAGTACTAGCCTATCACCCGTGCTATGTATGGAATAATTATCGATATTTATATTTGTTTTAATTTTTTTTAATATATAAATT
The DNA here is from genome assembly GCA_030407325.1 of Camellia japonica. Lineage (NCBI taxonomy): Eukaryota > Viridiplantae > Streptophyta > Magnoliopsida > Ericales > Theaceae > Camellia > Camellia japonica. Next base: position 142,372,502 of record JAPPVO010000029.1, on the reverse strand, counting down.
ATGTTTTTTAAAAATTTTTTATAAATATAATTTAACAATCTTATCACTAATCATAGTGTACAGGAAAAATTAAAAAGGCTATTGCAGTAACTATGCACAGGTTGTATTTATAATTATTTGTATGAGGGGTTTTTAAATGTTAATAAGGGATTTTGACCAAATCAATAAATGCAGGCATGTGGATTAGAAAAAGTTAATAAATGCTGATCAGGGGATTTTGACCAAATCAATAAATGCAGAGGTTTTTTTTTTTTTTAAATCAAAAATTTAGAAAATTAAGATTGAGATATTGGAGCTCCCACAAGACTTGGGGTTTAGAAACCCATTTTCCTTAATATATTTACAATTATCAATATATGTGAATTGCAATTTTTAATTTTTTTTAATTTTTTAAATGTGTTCTTTTTTTTCCTTTTTTATATTATATTAAAGTTTAATATTTTGATAATAATCATATGTGTTGGACTTTTCAAGAAATTAAATGTCTTCTTTTTTTATTATATTATATTAAAGTTTAATATTTTGATAATAATCATATGTGTTGGACTTTTCAAGAAATTTTTTTTATACTTGTTCTTAATACATTAAAGTGTTATTATGAGGGATAATAATCATATGTGTTGGGACTTTTCAAGAAATTCATATGTGTTGGATTTTAAAGAATTTTTTTTTATGCTTGTTCTTAATGTATTAAAGTGTTATTATGAGGGTAAAACTTGGGGGTTGGGAGAAGTTAATGAATGTTTTTTTTATATTTTTAAATCAATAAATTTAGATTGGGAGATTGGAGCTCCCACAAGGCTTGGGGTTAAAAACCCCATTTTGCTTAATATATAGTATAGATTGCTTCTTATAGTTTGAAAAATTATAAATATCTCATTGTTAAAAAATTTTATTTAACAGAATTAACTATAAAAAAAATTCATAATTGCTCTCCTATATAATAATAAAATTCTTAAATTATTAATTGAAACATATTTATAACATTATTAAAAATTGTCAATTGACTTGATGATTTATTAATAAAAATGACGATTTATTATGAAATTAGAAACATCAAAGGGTGAAATGTAATTTCTAAAACTATAAGAGATAATTTATATTTTAATTAAATCTCAAAGAGTGTATTTATAATTTATCATAAAAATAAATACACTAAGAAAAAAAATCTCATATGCAAGAAATTAAATACAGAATATGACGCACTTTTTTATAAGGAGTGGATTCCCCATCATATACATATAACATACTAGCCTATCACCCGTGCTATGCACGAGATAATTATAAATATTTATATTTGTTTTAGATTTTTTTAATATATAAATTATGTTTTTTAAGATTTTTTATAAAAATAATTTAACAATCTTATCATTAACCATAGTGTATAGTGTATGGGAGCAGTTGAAAAGGGTACTGCAGTAACTATACACGAATTGTATCTATAATTATTTATATAAGGGGATTTTAAATACTGATCAGGGATTTTGACCAAATCAATAAATGCAGGCATGTGGAAAGACATGTGGATTGAAAAGTTAATAAATGCTGATAAGGAGATTTTGACCAAATCAATAAATGCTGATTTTTTTTTTAATAAAAAATTTAGAAAATTCAGATTGAGATATTGAAGCTCTCACAGGCCTTGGGGATAAAAACTCCCTTTTGTTTAATATATAGTACTAACATATCACCCGTGCTATGCACAGATTGTGTTTACAATTATCTATATATGTCAATTGTGATTTTTAAATATATATATATATATATATATATTTTAAATGTCTTTTTTTTTCCTTTTTTATATTATATTAAAGTTTAATATTTTGATAATAATCATATGTGTTGGACTTTTCAAGGAATTAAATGTCTTTTTTTTTTATTAAATTATATTAAACTTTAATATTTTGATAATAATCATATGTGTTGGACTTTTCAAGAAATTTTTTTTATGCTTGTTCTTAATGCATTAAAGTGTTATTATGAGGGATAATAATCATATGTGTTGGGACTTTTCAAGATATTCATATGTGTTAGATTTTGAAGAATTTTTTTTATACTTGTTCTTAATGCATTAAAGTGTTATTATGATAGTAAGACTTGAGAGTTGGGAGAAGTTAATAAATGTTAAGATTTTTTTTTTTTAAAATCAAAAAATCAAGAAATTTAGATTGGGAGATTGGAACTCTCACAAGGCTTGGGGTTAAAAACCCCCTTTTGCTTAATATATAGTATAGATAGCATATCACCCATGCTATGCACGGATTGTATTTACAGTTATCTACATATGTGAATTGTGATTTTTAAATGTTTTTTTTTAAATGCCTTATTTTTTTCCTTTTTTTATATTATATTAAAGTTTAATATTTTGATAATAATCATATGTGTTGGACTTTTCAAGAATTTTTTTTTATGTTTGTTCTTAATGCATTAAAGTGTTATTATGAGGGATAATAATCATATATGTTGGGATTTTTCAAAGAATTCATATGTGTTAGATTTCAAATATTTTTTTTTTATGCTTGTTCTTAATGCATTAAAGTGTTATTATGAGGGTAAGACTTGGGAGTTGGGAGATGTTAATAAATGCTAAGATTTTTTTTTTTTAAATCAAAAAATCAGGAAATTTGGATTGGGAGATTGGAGCTCCCACAAGGCTTGGGGTTAAAAACCCCATTTTGCTTAATATATAGTACTAGCATATCACCCGTGCTATGCACGGGATAATTATAGATATTTATATTTGTTCTAGATTTTTTTTAATATATAAATTATGTTTTTTAAGATTTTTTTTCTTATCACTAACCATAGTGTATGGGGGAAGTTGAAAAGGGTACTGCAGTAACTATACACGAATTGTATCTATAATTATTTGTATGAGGGGATTTTAAATGCTGATGAGGGGATTTTAAATGCTGATTAGGGGATTTTGACCAAATCAATAACTGCAGGCATGTAGAAAGACATGTGGATTGAAAAAAAGTTAATAAATGCTGATTAGGAAATTTTGACCAAATCAATAAATGCTGAGTTTTTTTTTTAAATAAAAAATTTTAAAAATTTAGATTGGGATATTGAAGCTCCCATAAGCCTTGGGGGTTTCCCTTTTGCTTAATATATAGTATAGATATAAATAGATAGATAGATATATCTTTTTATTTTTATTTTTATTTTTGTGTGGTTTCTATTTGGGTATTTTGTTTTCAATTTATTTAAGATGGAGTTGTGGGTATCTTTTTTTTTTAAATTTAATTTATTTGTGGTTTCTATTTGTTTTTAATTATTATTATTTAGGTAAGTTATTATGTGAGTTAGATATGTGAGTTTTATTGATTTAAAGTTTATTTAGATAAACTTTAAAGATTTTTTTTTTTAGTTTTTTAGTTTTTTTTGTTATGTTATAATATAATATATAAAATATAGGTAGATATCTACAATTTTAATAGAAAATATTATCTGATTTTTTGGGGAAGAGAAAATTTGTGAGAGAGATTAGGAGGGAGAGATGATGAAATATTTTTGTTATTAAATAAATAAATCAGTCAATAGTTTTTTTTAATCTATTTTGTAAATTAAAAATCAATAATTTTGGAAAATTGATTAATTTGTCCCATTAAGTGATTTAAAATTTTGATAGATATACATTAAAAAAAATACATAATTATATTATTAAATCATAATTCAAATTTAGATGTTATATCTTTTTGAGATCTATAGCTAAATTCTTATCTTTTTTTTTTTTATTTTTGTGTGTAACCATAGTGTATGGAAGAAATTGAAAAGGGTGTTGCAATAATTATGAGAGAAGTCAAAGGGATTGTGGGTTGGGAGAAGTCAATAAATGCTGAGATTTTTTTTTTAAATCAAAAAATTAGAAAATTAGGATTAAGAGATTGGAGCTCCCACAGGCCTTGGAGTTAAAAATCTCATTTTGCTTAATATATAGTATAGATAGATATATATATATATATATAGATATATAGATAGTGATAACCCGTGCTATGCACGGAACTTTATAAATTAAAAAAAATTATTATTATAATTATTAGATAAGCTTTAAAGTTTTTTTTAGTTTTTTTTTTATGTTATAATATAATATATAAGATATAAATAGATATCTATAACTTTAATAAAAAATATTATCTGATTTTTTGGAGCTCTCACAAGGCCTGTGAGTTAAAAACTCCATTTTGCTTAATAAATAGTATAGATATAGATATAAATAGATCGATATAGATATAGATATAGATAGATAGATAGATAGATATAGATATGGCACATAACATTTATATGACACAAGGGCCAAAATACCGGGACAACTGCTGCAATTTTCCTTCATCTAAATTAAAGGGATTTAAAAAGTAAAAAAACAAAGAAAAAAAATTATAATATTAAAAAATGTTCAGTAAAAAAATATTGATTAAAAATTACAAATTAATTATTGAAAACTCCATACTAAACAAGGTAATGTTTTCTATTAATTTTGAAAATTAAAAAATTATTATTAATTTTTCCTCTTTTTTTTTTCTTTTTCTTTTTTTTTTTGTGGAGAGGGGTTTTGGCCTGCGATTTTTCTAAAATGAGTATTCTAGACGAAAAGGGTAAAGTTGGTTTAGACAATAAGAAAAAGTGCTTATGCAAGAGGCGCCTTCACTATGAGAAAGAATAGTCGGTTTTGCATAGGGTGCCTTGTTGGATAATAGCTTCAATACTGGCATGCATGAAGGGCTTAAGTGTGAGACATATGAGAGGAGCTTTAGTGCGAAAATAGAACAAATGGTTTACAGAGTGTCTTCTTGCTTCACGACTTCAATACTTGTGAGAGAGGAGTAAGCTCAAATGCGAGAGAGAAATGAGGGTTTGTAGGAAATGTTTTCTTGGGTCACGACTTGAGTGCCCGTGCACATAAAAATGAGTGATAAGGGTCAAAGTGTGTCTCTTGGGGTCACGGTTTCAGTGCTCCGAAACAAAAAACCATAGCATGTTAATAAAGAGAAATAATTAGTGATAAAATATTTTTGTCTCCTTAAATACAAGAACAGAGAATTTATTATTGGTGACGAAATATTTTTGTCTTCCACAACATAACCTTATGAGACGAAAAATATATTCGTCGCGCAATCAATCAAAATTTATTAGTGACGAAATATTTTCATCTCCCACAACTTATTCTTCCAAGACAAAAATATATTTGTCGCCCATTTAATAGAAAGATGAAACGGCATCATTTGCATGATAGAGTGTTTATTGGTGACGAAAATGTTCGTCTCCAATGAGCTAAAATAATTCGCGCCAATGCAAATGAAATTGGCGCATGAATTTTGCAAACGAAATTTTTTTCCGTCTCCTATACGTTTGAGAAAAATTAAAAACGACAAAATTAATATTTTGTCATCTTTGGGTTAAATTTTAAGACCAAAAAAAAAAATTCGTCACCAAATTTTGTCACAATAGCCTAGATTTCTTGTATTTTGTTTCCTTGTTTAATTATTATTATTATTTTTTTCTTTTTGTGGAGAGGGGTTTACTGTGAGAAAGAATAGTAGCTTTGCACAAAATATCTTCTCAGATAATAATGTTTGCATGCACAAAACGGCTTAAATGTGAGAGAGAATAGGGGAGCTTAGAGATTGTTTTCTCGAGTCACAGCTTCAATACTTGTGAGAGAGGAAACTCAAGTGTGAGAGAGAAATGAGGGTTTGTAGAGGGTGTCTTTTCGGGTCACGACTTTAGTATTTGTGTGTGTATGAAAGTAAGTGATTAAGGTGAGAGTGTCTCTTAGTTTCTGACGACATTTTAATAAAGAGAAATAATTAGTGATAAAATATTTTCGTCTCAAACTCATATGTTCGTTGCCAAATCAACAAAAATACAAAAAACAACGTTGTGTGGGGATGGAGAATTTATTGGTGATGAAATATTTTCGTCTCCTTCAACTTAACCTTATGAGACGAAAATATATCCGTCGCGCAATCAATCAAAATGTAATACGATACATGGAGAATTTATTAGTAACGAAATATTTTCGTTTCCCAAAACATATCCTTCCGAGATAAAAATATATTTGTCTCCTAATTAACAGAAAGATAAAATGAGCATGAAGAGTTTATTGGTGATGAAATATTTTTGTCTCCCATAACTTATCATTCCTAGACAAAAAATATATTTGTCACCAAATAAATAAGAAAATGAAACGACATCATCTAATAAGTTTAGAATTTATTGATGACGAATTCCTTTTGTCACAAAAAACTTTTAATTTTGTGACAAAAATGTTCGTCTCTAATGAGTTAAAATAATTGGCGCCAACAAGAAAAAAAATTGGTGCCTATGTTTTTTTCTGACGAATTTATTTTTTCGTCTGCTATAGTTTTGAGAAGAATTAAAAGAAACGACAAAAGTAATATTTGGTCATGTTTGGGTTACGTTCTAAAACGAAAATAAATTTTATTACCAAATTTTAAAAATTAATTATTGAAAACTCCATACTAAACAAGGTAATGTTTTCTATTAATTTTTTAAATTACAAATTTTTTATTATTTGTTTCTCTGTATTTTTTCTCACAAAAAAAAATGCATTAATTAATTATTATTATTATTATTTTGTTTTTTTTGTGGAGAGGTTTTGACCTTTGATTTTTCTGAAATGGGTGTTCTAGACGGAAAGGGTAGAGTTGATTCAGACAATGAGAAAAACTGCTTGTGTGCAAGAGGGGCCTTCACTGTGAGAAAGAATAGTGGGTTTGCATAGGGTGCCTTCTTAGATAATAGCTTCAATGCTGGTATGCATGAAAGGGCTTAAATGCGAGACAAAAGAGAGAGGCTTTAGCGCGAAATTAAAGAAATGGTTTACAGAGTGTCTTCTTGAGTCGCGACTTCAATACTTGTGAGAGAGGAGTAGACTCGAGTGTGAGAGAGAAATGAGGGTTTGTAGAAAGTGTCTTCTTGGGTCACGACTTCAAGGTCCGTGCACATGAAAATGAGTGATAATCGTCAGAGTGTATCTCTTGGGGTCATAGTTTCAATACTTCAAAACACAAAACCACGGCATTTTAATAAAGAGAAATGATTAGTGATAAAATATTTTTGTATCCTTAAATACCAGAACAAAGAATTTATTATTGGTGATGAAATATTTTTGTCTTCCACAACTTAACCTTATAAGACGAAAAATATATTCGTCACGCAATCAATTAGAATTTATTAGTGACGAAATATTTTCGTCTCCCACAGCTTATTCTTCCGAGACAAAAATATATTTGTCGCCTATTTAATAGAAAGATGAAATGACATTGTCTGCATGATGGAGTGTTTATTGGTGACAAAATATTTTCGTCTTTTATAACTTATCCTTCCCAGACAAAAATATATTTGTTGCCTAATAAATGGAAATTATGCAACGACATCGTTTAATAGGTATGGAATTTATTGGCGACGAATTACGTTCGTCACAAAAAAAATTATATTTTGTGACAAAAATGTTCATCTCCAATGAGCTAAAATAATTCGCGCCAATGCAAATGAAATTGGCACCTCATTTTTGCAGACAAAATTTTGTTTTCGTCTCCTATACTTTTGAGAAAAATTAAAACAAACAACAAAATTAATATTTCGCCATCTTTGGATTAAATTTTAAGACAAAAAAAAATTTCTTAACCAAATTTTGTCACAATAGCCTAGATTTCTTGTAGTTAATTTATTTTTACTATTTCATCTCATTTCGTTTTTTTCTTTGTTTTGTTTTTGTTTTTGTTTTTGTTTTTGTTTTTTTTTTTTTTTTTTGTATTAGATTATTGAGGTGGAGTATAATGAAAATGATTGGTAGCCTAGTGGTGCCAACCTAGTTGGGATGTACTTGACCTATAGTGATGCAATGGCTATACCATCATCAGTAATCTACACCTAATTTATTTAATAATATCAATTTTTGTAATATTTTATTTCATTTTGAAATAAAAATTATTCATTTAACAAATGTTATATAAATAATTTAATATTGTAATATTGAAAGTTTCAATTTCATATATATAAAATTATTCATTTCGAAAGAAAAAAAATTACATAATTGTATACTTTTTTAGTTATAAGTTCACAATTAAAAAAATATAAGTCATATATAATTAAATTTAAATATCACCATAAAACATTACATAACCAAACAAAATATCTCATTAATCGTAATTAAAATACTCCAGTATTTTTTAAAAAAAAATTATTTCTAATATTAAAAAAAAAGCCCGACTAGGCCCGGCCCGCGGGCCAAGGCCCGAGCCCAGGCCCTATTATGAGTGGGCTTGGGCCCCACTTTTTGGCCCATGGGCCGGGCCGACCCAACCCGTTAAAAAAACGCGAGCCCACAAAGCCCGAATGGGCTGGGCCGAGCCATTATTACACCCTTATATCTAATAATGAACTCTGTTAGGACCATGGGACACCAGAAATCAATCACACACAATAACACAAGAGATTTACGTGGTTCGACAATTGCCTACGTCTACGGGAGTGATATCCACTATAGAATTATTCTGGAGGGAGATTACAACTCACACCTCACAACCCTCTATAGAATGCACTCTTACTCACAGATTATACACTCTGTGTTTGCTTTCTTCAGCTCTGTGTGTCACTCTCATCGCGTAACCCCTCATCACTCATCTCAATTTCTAACAAGAGAGGAGGAGTGGGTTTGGTGACAACAATGAGTGGGCTTGGTTGTGCCACCCTCACCATCTACCTTTGGTGAGTTGGTACTGCTCCACCAATTTCCTTTACCACATGGTGCCACCCACACCATGTGGATAGTGGGCTCCTTACCATGTGGGTAGTGGCTAGAGCTAACAATTCTCCCACTCCACGCCCATATAGATAACTAACTTCTCACTTGAAGTCCATCCGGTCAGATTCTTACAAACTTCTAGTTTGTCTCTGGTGACACCCTTGGTCATCATGTCAAAAGGATTCTTATCCGTGTGAATCTTCACTAGTTTCATCAGCTGCTTTTCCATTACTTCTCGTATCCAATGATACCGGACATTAATGTGTTTTGTACGTGAATGGTACATGGAATTCTTGCTCAGATCAATTGCACTCTGACTATCACAATGTATCTTGTACTCTTCCTGTTGTAGACCCAACTCTTAGAGAAACCTCTTTAACCACAACATTTTCCTTTCCAGCATCTGCGGCAGCAATGTACTCTGCCTCTGTTGTAGATAAAGTAACACACTTTTGTAGTTTGGACTGCCATGAAACAGCTTCCCCAGCAAAGGTGAATAGAAATCCTAATGTAGACTTTCTACCATCAAGATCACCTGCCATATCGGCATCTGTAAAACCCTCCAAAATTGGTTCAGCTCCCCCGAAATATAAACACATCTTTGAAGTTCCCTTCAAGTACCGAAGAATCCATTTGACCACCTCCCAATGCTCCTTTTCTGGATTGGTAAGGAATCTGCTTACAACGCCAACTGCGTGAGCTATATCTAGTCGGGTACACACCATTGCATACATCAAACTTCCTACTGCAGAAGAATAAGGGATTGCCTCCATTTCTTTCCTTTCAGAGCTGGTCGTGGGACACGAATGCTTTGTCACATTGAAATGGTTGGCTAGTGGTGTGCTGACTGGCTTGGCATCTTTCATGTTGAACCTTTCAATCACCCGTTCAACATATTTCTCCTATGACAGCCATATCTTCTTAGTTTTCCTATCACGAACAATCTTCATGCCCAAAATCTGCTGTGCTGGGCCTAAATTCTTCATGTCAAAATACTGCGACAAGTCCTTTTTCAACTTGTTGATCATAGTAATATCTTGTCCGATGATCAGCATGTCATCGACATACAATAGTAGGATGATGAAGTTTTCATCTGAAAACCTTCAAAAATATACACACTGGTCTGCTACTATTCTTGTGTACTCGTGATCCACCATGAAAGGATCAAACTTCTTGTACCATTGTATTGGTACCTGCTTCAGGCCGTAGAGACTCTTTTTCAGTTTGCAGACTAAATTCTGTTTTCCTTTAACTTCAAATCCTTCTGGTTGCTCCATGTAGATCTCTTCCTCCAAATCACCAGGGAAAAAGGCAGTCTTGACATCCATCTGTTCTACTTCTAGATTCAAGCGAGCTGCTAATCTCAGAGCTACTCGAATGGAAGTCATCTTCACAACTAGGGAGAAGATCTCATCAAAATCAATTCATTTCTTCTGCCCAAAGCCTTTGACCCCCAAACAAACTTTATGCTGCAATAGTTTACTGTTTCCATCTTTCTTCAACTGATACATCCATTTGTTCTTCAAGGCTTTCCTGTTTCTTGGAAGTGGAACAAGCTCATAAGTGTGGTTCTTCTGCAAAGAACTCATATCCTCCTTCATGGCTTGCATCCAACAGTCTTTCTCTATATGATTCTTGGCTTCCAAAAAACTCTCGGGCTTCCCCTCATCAGTAATCAGAATATGTTGAGAAGTGGGATATTTGGTTGATGGCACGACAGCTCTTCCAGATCTTTGCAACTGAGGCCTAGTTGCCTCTGGTTGAGGGGATTGCTCCCCCTGCTCAACACCCTCTTCATCTAGGTCTTTATCTCTTTCCTCTTAATCTTCAATTTCTGGCATAGGATCCTGCAACTCTGGCACTTCTTGTTGCACATCATCACATCTAGCATTTTGTGATGGCTCGGGAGATGGAAACAAGTCTGGAGTGATGACATCTCTAGACTTTACAAATTTCTTAAAATCTACTACTGTCTGGTCTTCTTGGAACACAACATCTCTGCTCCTGAATATCTTCTTGTTCATTGGATCCCACACCTTATACCCAAATGCTGCATTTGAATAGCCCACAAATATGCACAGAGTGGACTTGTCATCAAACTTTTGTCTATTTTCCTTGGAGATGTGTGCAAAGGCCTTACACCCGAAGACTCTCAAGTGAGAATATGATACCTTTCTTTTGGACCAAACTTCCTCAGGTATCGCAAAATTCAACGAGACTGAAGGCGACCTGTTGATGAGATAACAAGCTGTACGGGCGGCTTCAGCCCAAAATGACTTTGGCAACTTTGCCATTTTGAACATACATCTGACTCTTTCAATAATAGTGCGGTTCATCCTTTCTGCCATACCATTGTGTTATGGGGTGCCGGGAACTGTTATCTCTCTGCTGGCACAGTATGCTGCAAAAGCATTAGAAGTGTACTCGCCTCCATTGTCTGTGCGAAGACACTTCAACTTCTTCTCAATCTCTCTTTCAACCATTGCATGGAACTCCTGAAAGTGCTGAAATACCTTATCTTTTGTCTTCAGGAAATACACCCACAACTTCCTTGATGCATCATCAATGAAAGTTAGAAAATACTTGCGGTTGCCATGTGACTCCACTTCGATTGGGCCATAAACATCTGAGTATACCATATTGAGCACTTCTGTTTTCCTCTTGCTCGTTGAACTGAATGATACTCGATGTTGCTTACCATAAAGGCAATGATCACACGGCTTCAAGGCACTCCCTTTGGATAAGGGTATTCGGGATTACTTTGCCAACAGATGCAATCCCTTCTCACTCATGTGAGCCAGTCTTCTGTGCCATAAGCCAGGTGACTCCTTGTCTTCTGCTGCATTGAGACTTTCTAGACAGATCTTCATTTGAGTCTTATACAGTGTTGAAGACATCTCTCCTCTGGCAATTGTCAAAGCTTATCTTGGCAGCTTCCAACGGCCATTTCCGAATGTACTTGTATAGCCCTGTCGGTCCAGGGCGCTTCCGGAGATAAGATTGAGGCGCAAATCTGGAACATGCCTCACATCTTTGAGAACCAACTTGTTCCCGACATTAGTCAGAATGCTAATGTCACCAATACCCACAATCTTCGAATAGCTAGAATTCCCCATTCGAACAGTGCCAAAATCTCTAGCGTTGCATGAGCTGAAGAGTTCTCTGTGGAAAGTGGCGTGATAGGATGCAGTTGTGTCTATCACCCATTCTATGTAGTTGTGGCTAGCCACGTGAAAGCAATCCTCCTCTTCACCAACTGCAAGAAGTATTTCATCAGTTGTTGTTGCTGTCGTGTTCTCATCTCCCTTTGACTTACTACTTTAGCCTTTCTCTTTCCGGCTTGGGCAGTTTCTCTTTATGTGACCCTCCTAGCCACAGTGAAAGCAAGTGAAGCTGGAGTTACCTCGACCTTTGTTGTCTCTGGATTTACTCATGTTGTTCGAGCTACCTCTACTCTTGCTTCTTCTTCTACCTCTTCATTTACCTCTTTCTCTATCTTTATCTTCTGTGACAAGAGCATGAGACTGATTACCTCCCATGTCTTTCTTTCTTGTCTCTTCATTGTACATGGCATCTATGGCCATGCTCATGGTCAACTTCCCTTCTGGTGCACAGTTGCTGAGAGAGACCACCAACGTCTCCCAGCTGTTCGGTAAAGAACTAAGCAGTAGTACGGCTTGCATTTCTTTGTCTAAGCACATCTGGACGGTTGCAAGCTGATTCACCAGATTTTTGAATTCATTGGTGTGCTTGGCGACAGACATACCATTCTTCAACTTCAAATTGACAAGCTTTCTCATCACCAAGGCTTTGTTTTGAGCAGTCTTTGACCGGTATATCTCATCTAACATTGTCCATAGAGAATAGGCATCTGTCTCCTCAGCGACATGATGGTACACACCGTGGTCTATCCATTGTCTGATACAACCGATAGTCTTGTGGTTCATTTTTATCAAGTCATCATCTTTCACTCCTTCAAATTTAACCCTTTTTACAAAAATAGGGTCAAATAAGTCTTTATAAAACAGGATGTCTTCCATCCGTGACTTCCAAATTGCATAATTGGAAGGAGTCAACTTGAACATAGATCCTGAAGTTAAAGTAGATTCTTCTGTTGTATACTACGTTTTTACAAAAACTCCGAATCAAAAATCTAACCGTACGGATGTGTCCGGAATACTCCAAATAGTTGGAAAACACTATTGGATCGTCAAAAACGGATACAGAATGGCTCAGATCAAGCCAAAACAGTTTGGACAGTTCAGATCTGCAGGTGTACCTTAGCCGCGCAGCAGCAGATAACTCCCAACGTCTAGGTTGATTGGTCAATAGGGTGATGACGTGGTCAGCCACATGGCACTAGGCTTGCTGACGTAGCAGACACGTAGCACTAGCTTGCTAACGTGGAAGCCATATGTTGGTGACGTGGCGATGACGTGGCAACCACGTGGACGGTGACGTGGCATGTGACGTCACAACACACGCAACATACTCGTTTTCCTCGAGAGTGAGATCACGTGCCATCTCCTTTTCACGGCGCGTGGGGCGCATGCAGAGCGTGGGATTCACGCGCCGACCAAGGTTTTGAAAACCGGACCGGACTGGCCGGTTAAACCGGTTGAACCGTCAACTGGGTGAGGTTCCTGTCCGATCAACCTTCTCAAACCGTTCAAAGTAAAAAACCGGAGTATTTAAAGAGAACCGTTTGAACCGCTGAACCGTCCGACCTGTTCACGGGTCAATCAAACCGCAACGGTTTTGTTTTAAAAAAAAAAACCCAAATCTGTCTCGTTTCTCTTCAGCCGCAGCAGATCTTCTTCGGCAAAACCTTGCACAGCCACATCTTTCTCTCTTCATCAATCATCATCACCATTAACGAATCACTCAACTCAATTCAGGCTCTCAACTCTTCTTGCAATAAAGAAGACACCTACAGTCCAAATCCATTGTAGATAATCAATCTTCTTGAACAATACAAATCCTGCGAGTCTCGATCTGGGTCTTTGATCAAATGGGTTTCACTAATTCCTGCTGCTGCTTGCTCGTTGAATGAAGTAGATTTTGATCTCTCTCTCTCTTGAATGAAAGACCACTCTCAAGAGAACCTATTTTAGAGAACCCATCGTTTTGGCCCTCTATTTTGAGGCTGAGCAATGGGTCTTTCATCTTTTTGAAAATTGAAAATGAGAGCAGAGAGATAGTGTGAGTAAGGGGCGTTTTTTTATTGTTTTTTGAGTAACGGGTTTTTCTTTTTATTAATTTTTTTTGTTGTTAGCATGTGAAGTACTATGACTTATATCTAAGATGCTTTTTTTTTTTTTTTCCCTTTTTTGTTTTGTTTTGTTTAGAAAAACATAACTGAAAATATTTAAGAATTTTTAAAAAATTGAAAATTTATTATATATTATTAATTTATATTCTGAAAAAAATTATTTATGACGTAATTATGACGTCACAGTTCGATCCGGTTCAACCCAACGGTTAAACCGGTGACCCGTCCACCCAATCCCTTTTCCGGTTTGTTTATCGGTCCGGTTTTTAAAACATTGGCACAGACTTCCAAAAGCGCATGAGAGCACGTGCATGCTCTTCTGGGGCTCTTCTTTGCAGTTCTGGACTCCTCTCTTGGAGACCTCACTCTTAGTATGCTCAAAACCTAATTTTGAGCAACTTGATTTCTGGGCAATTTCGAAAAACACTCTGTTTTTGTCCCGAAACGCGACCGAAGAGGTTCTGATACCACTTGTTAGGACTATGGGACACCAGAAATCAATCACACACAATAACACAAGAGATTTACGTGGTTCGGCAATTGCCTACATCCATGGGAGTGATATCCACTATAGAATTATCCCGGAGGGAGATTACAACTCACACCTCACAACCCTCTATAGAATGCACTCTTACTCACAGATTATACACTCTGTGTTTGCTTTATTCAGCTCTGTGTGTCACTCCCATCGTGTAACCCCTCCTCACTCAACAAAGAGTGGGCTTGGTTGTGCCACCCTTACCATCTACCTTTGGTGAGTTGGTACTGCTCCACCAGTTTCCTTTACCACATGGTGCCACCCACACCATGTGGATAGTGGGTTCCTTACCATGTGGGCAGTGGTTGGAGCTAACAAGCTACGTCTTTGATAGCTAAATTCCTGCTGGGTAAGTATTGTCCTAATTCAGATTACTTGGCATCAACCTGCCCAAGACAGGCTTCATGGGGTTGGAAAAGTATAATATGGGGACGGGAGTTGTTGAAAAAGGGGATTCTGTGGAGGTTTGGTGATGGTCTATCAATCAACCCATCTGAGGACCCTTGGATACCCGGGGAGGGGGGGCTAATCCAGTGCAAGGATTGGGACTGTCAAATATCTGACTGATTTTACCGTAAGCAATTTGATTGACATGAGGTACAATTGTTGGAGGATTAATTTGCTTAATTGGTTATTCCCACAGAATATAATCCCACTGATTTTAGGGATTTATATTCCATTGGTCTGTTGTCCGGACAAACTTGTACGGAGCAAAAGCAAAAATGGAGAGTATTCTGTTAAGTCAGGATATTGGGCTGCAATTAGACAGGCAAGTAGATCCTAATGGGGGTAACGGGTCTGATGTCTTTGTGTGGAAAAGGTTGTGGAAGACTAATATTTCATCTAAATGGATTCTATTTCTATGGAAATGTCTTCATAATATAGTCCTAGTGAGATGGCAGCTTAGGAGAAGAGGGATATTGCTGGATACGACGTGTGCAAGGTGTGGTATTGCTGAGGAAACTTTAGAGCACCTTTTCTTTGAGTGTCTGTGGTCGCAAAGAGTGTGGAGGGGTACTATTTTAGGATTGGACTTCTCATGTGGGCAACCAGTTGGGTTTTCTACATGGTGGTTGGAGTGGGTAAGGAGTGTTAAGGAGACTGATATAATCATTCAGTCTATTGCCATTTTATGGGCAATACGGAGGCAACGTAATAGGCTAGTTTTTAAACAGGAACAATTGTCCGTAGATGAAACTTTATGCTTGGCAAATGCCCTCCAATGGTGTCATGCCTGAGCCTGAGCAACATTCTCCTGCTAATTATTGTATTCTAGCTAATCATCTTGTGGAAACTTCTGATTTTCAGTTATACACTTGTGTTGTGGATGGAGCTTGCAGCACAGTAATGGCACAGCAGCCTTGGCTTGGGTCTGCTATGATGATTAGCAACAGCAAGTGCATCAGCAAGCAGTTTCCATTCATTTGTCGTCTCCCCTTCTTGCGGAAGCACGGGCACTCCTGGCGGCTGCTAAGTGGGCTGCCAACATGAATATCAAATGCCTCACTCTCTTTACTGACTGCAAGGTGCTTGTAGATAGTTTTGTACAATCTTGCAAGCTGGACTGGGAGATGGATCTAATTATCCAAGATATGTGGTCTTTAAGTAAATGTTTTGAATTTCTATGTATAATTAAGGTAGCCAGGCAAGTAGTTGAACCTGCTCATCAGCTAGCTATCTGTAAACTCTTTATATTTAGTTTAGTAGTATAATGTTATGGTTGTGTTTTGATCGTTCTCAAAAAAAAAAAAAAAAACTAGGGCAACAATATTTTAATAAAAAAAAACATATAAAATTTCATATATTGCATCACTAGCTACGACAACAACATTTACATTCCCTTCTATTAATACCATATGAGCAATAATATTAGAATTAGTGTGTCACGAATAAGCAGCTGTTAGGTATACCAATAACTTTATAAAGAAAAATATATTTATTTTGAGTGTGACTCATTTTATACTAATTTTAAATTTATACAATTCACTTCACATTTGAGATAATTTATGAAATAAAAATTTTGAATAGGTAACATTTTTTTTTTATACTATTTATTTGTGTGGGTGTTTGGAAAGTGGGTTTTTTTTGTAGGTTTTTTTAGTTGTAAGATATTATTGGAGAAAAAAAAAATTGTGTTTGGTAAGATAGTTGGGTTTTTTTTGTAGTTGAATGTGATGTTTGTGAGAGAAAAAGTGAAATGATTATGGGGTTTGATGTGATATTTTGTTTGGATTTTTTTTTTTTTGTAACTAATTTGTCTTTTAGTGAAAAAAAAAAAATCAAAAAAAAATCCTTCCCAAACACCGCCTATACTAATATTATATAAAAAGTGTAACCATTTCATTCAAAATATAATCAGTTCAAACTCAGTAATTACCATTGACAAAAAAGTAAAAATTAATGCTTACAAGAAGATAGAATGGCAATTCACAAAAAAGGAAAAAAATAAAATAAAATAAAATGGAAATGGGGTGAGAGAGGCTCGAACTCTCGACCTCAGGATAACTCAGAAGCTATGAGACCTACGCGCTAGCCAACTGCGCCACCACCCCTTTGTTCTTGATTATTTTTTAAAATCATTTTATCTTGATAATAGTAGGTGTCGCCACGTGCCCAATACCCTTCCGAGCTTAGCCCAACCCGAGGCTAAAATTTTGTGTCAATTAGCTTTCGTTTGGCTTGTCAGGTTTTTTGGCTTTTTAATTATAGTCAAAAAAATATATATATATATTTTTTAATTTAATAAAATAAAATATCATATTTAATTCCTAATCATTTCATTTTCTCTATCACAAAAGTCGAAAAAAGTCAAAAAGTCTATTCCAAACGAGACTTTTTAGTCCCAAACTAAAATAGCAAAAAAGTTTAAAAAATTAAAAAATCAATCCACATCCCAAACGAAACCTTACTATTTGAATTGGGTTTAGGATAAAAAAAAATTAATCAATATGTTTGTTTTCAATTTTTTGAAAACACATTTCAAAATTTTCTACTTTTTTATTTTTCGTATTTTTTTATTTTACTGAATTTTTTTAATATTGTAAGCAAATTTTTTAATTTTTAGATACACCTAACATAAATACACTTAAAAAAGTATAATTTTGGTGAAAAAAATCTTTAAAAAATTTACTAAATGCCAAAAATATACAAAAATTTAGTATATTTTTTGTATTTTTGTGTGTTTATTAATTTTTTAAAATATTTTTTCATAAATATTTTATTTTTTAGATATATCTAAGTAAGGTGCATCTAAAAAAATTTAAAAAATGCTTAAAATTTTAAAAATATTCACTAAAAATAAAAAAACACAAAAAACAAAAAAATTAATTTCCAAAAAGTTGAAATCAAACACACTGAATATAGCCCATCTTGACCGACCTGAGTCATTTATAAAATAAAATTGTAATTTTATATTATTTTAATTATAAAATAAAGTTAAAAAAAATTATAGAAGACCAAATATACATATAATTCTTATGAAGGCTTATATTAAAATATTTATCTGAAAAAATAAATGGTAAGTATAATTTGAAATATAAAACTAAATATAAATGTGATTGATGAAAGGGTTATTGATATTCGATCAATATGATTATTTACAGGTATATTTTACTCAATATTTTCTAAAATATGAACAATTTAGATTATCAAATTGAGTCCTGAAACAAACCCAATTGTCCCTCTAGGTTATTGTACTTAATAAAATAAAATTTAAAAACGCCAACTAAAAATTAAAATAAATTTATTTAATTTTTATTGATGTTCTATTTATTTAATTTTTAAAAAATTGTAGCCAAAAAATAAAACATAATTTATAATTCACATTTATTATTTATATTATTTAGTTAACAATTCAAAATGATAAAATAGTCTTTTAAACATTTAGGTAACGTTTGGTAGAGTTTTCTAAATATGATTTGAGAATATGAGTTATATTTTGAGTTTGTGAGTTTTGAAATTATGATTTAAGTATATAAAATTTGTTTGGGAAATAAGTTTTGAATTGAGTGATAAATTTTTGATATGACATATGATATCTGATACAAAAACTTACAACTCATAACCAAACACACAACTCAAAATTTTATTAAAAGCTTATTAAAAAAATTAATTAATTTTTTGAAAATATTGTTTTATTAAAAATATATAATAAAAAAACAAGTGCCAATTGCAAAAAAAAAAAAAAAATTTGCATTGTTCAGGTCAACCGGTCGTCGGTCAACTGACCGGACGACCAGCTAGACGTCGGGGGACGACTGGTAGGCCAAATTTCAAAATTTAAAAGCCTGCCTAGAACGAGTTTTCAAAAGGAGGGGTTGAATTAATTTTCCAAAACTCAAACCAAACATTATACCAAAATGTAGGGGTAAAACTATTGTCACGACTCAAACCCGCCCCTATGGGTTTAGCACCGTAACCAGCCAGTAATCTGTGATTACCGAAGGCCTGCTTAACAGTAATAACAGTAATATAGAGTACAAGGGCTAGCGGAAGCCAAAACAGTAATAAAAGATGTTCAATGAGCTGTGACAGTCTATATGCAAAAAAAAAGACTTTTCATACATATTCACATTCAGAACCAAAACAGTATATACACACATATACAATTATCCAGGACAAGGACCTAATCCCTATTAGAACAGTACAGTACAGGTACAGTCAGTCTATACAAAAACAGCGACAGAAAGGTTGAATCTACAACACCCCAAAAGCCCTAACTAGAAGGATTTGGAACCTCTCAGTGAGGCACAGTGGTTGGCTTAACAAAAAGGGAGTTAAACCCAACGTCCTAGCTCCGATCCGGTGCCTGGACACCTACATATATATATATAAACAGTGAGCTAAAGCCCAATGAATAACATATGCATAAAGAGATTAAGAATACATGTCCTTTCAGTATTTAAAACAGTCAGTTATAATAGTATATCAGTCATTCAGTCATAGCAGTCATATGTGGTACATCCCATAGCAAAACAGTACAGTAGGTCTTAACAGACCGAACAGTCAGTTGATGGCCATCATATCAGTAAACAGTAGGGGTTCCAACATGGGAACCGACAGAGATCTCTGTAACAGTAACAGTAACAGTACAGTAACAGTAAATTGTTATGGATGCCACGAATACAGTTCGCAAATAGGACAAACATTCATTCAGTAATAGATATCATTTCAGAAAGCAGTACAGTTGGTCATTCAGAAAATATTCATGATTGAATATATCTTTACAACATTGTTACTCACAGAGTTCTGGGCTACAGATAGGTTAATAAGCGTCCTTGGATACCAACCCTACACAGTTACAGGATGAACACACACTAAGTTGCACGTTTGGGAAACAATAACTTAGTCCCTATCTTGACTCGGTGTGGTTCTATAGCATTATCCTCATTAAGATGCCTTAAACTAGGCTTAGGAATGCCTAGGATGGAATGAGGATGCAAAGATGCACTTTAAAATACTTTTCAAATTTTTGCTGAAACAGGGTTCCCGCTTGAGCGTGGCTTTATCCGCTCGAGCGGACATGCAGACAAAAGAGTTACGCTCGAGCGTTACTTTCCTCGCTCGAGCGGACTGCAAAAGTACTAGATGCATGAAATTCACACTCGACGGGCGCTCGACCCCCGCTCGAGCGTGAGACACAAGTCCTCGCTCGAGCGTGCATTCCCTCGCTCGAGCGGACTGTAAACACATGCAAAGTACTGGATACACGCATTTCACGCTCGAGCGTTACTTTCCCCGCTCGAGCGGACTGCATGAACTCAGAGTGTACGCTCGAACGTGGAGTTCCCCGCTCGAGCGTGGATCCAAAATTTGGAATTTCCAAATTTGTCTCCAAGCATGAAACTCAACATTTAAAGCATCAAATTCGATTCATTTTGGCCAATTTTCTGGAAAACACTTTAAAACTCATAATATGACATGTTTCAAAGATCAATTTGCAAAATCAAAGCCCAAAGGTAGTTCAATTGAACCCATTTCCAAACAAAACTTCAAGAACATAATGTACATGCAACATGCATGAATTTAATCAACTTCAAGCTTCTAATACAAGAGCAAATGAGTCAATTCTTCCAAAAACATGCTGAATTCATGGACCAAAGCTAGAATATGGACATGTATGTGAGGATTTTCATGAAATCAACCTTAAAACTCAACAATGTATACATGCATGCATGAATTAAGTTTCAATTCAACATTTTGAACCAATTCTAGACTCTAATCACCAAACTTCCATGAAACATGCAAGATACAACTTAAATACAAGTTCAAGAAGATGATTCTCCTACCTTAGGTCCTCAATTTCAAGCCTAGAAGCTCAATTATGCAATCCTCTCTTCAATTTCTTCTGGTTCCCAAGCTAAATTTGATGAATTCAAGTTTTCTCCTAACTCTCCCTCTCTCTAGTCGGTTTTGTCCAAGAAGATGGAGAATGATGCAACAAAATGATACAAATTCAAGTCTCAAGAGATCTTATGAAGTGGCCCACTAATGTGACAAAAAGGTAAATAATGCAACTAATGTAATTTAACATTATTTAATCTAATTTAATCATATCAAATCACATTTCAATTAAATCTACCATAAAATCACATAAATTTTAATTAGCATAAAACATTAATCGATTTCAGATTCGGCCGCCGATAAGGCCTTCAATTTACAATTCAAACTTAAAACATGAACAGATCAATTAACAGTCAAACAAATAGAAATGCGTTTAAACTAATACACTCAATCAATCAGTTCAGAATGTCAGTCAAATCAGTTACTTAATCATGTTCAATCACAGTTTAGCAGTAATCAGTGGTATTATCAGTAAACAGTGGTGAGGGTTGTCACAGTCTCCCTTCCTTACAAAGAGTTTGGTCCTCCAAACTCGAATTACCTTCATTTTAGAAGAATACAGGATCTAAAGGGAACAGTTCAGGATATCTCTTGATCATATCGTCTTCCCTTTCCCAAGTGGCATATACGCCACCATGGTTTTGCCAATCAACTTTCACTAACGGAATTTCTTTGTTCCTTAACTTCTTGATCCGTCGGTTTACAACCTGAATATGCCGTTCTTCATAAGTGTAGTCATCATTTAACACTACACGGGTAGGTTCAATCACATGGAAGGGATCCCGGAGGTAATCCCTCAACATTGAAATATGGAACACGTTATGCATATGCTCCATTTCAGGAGGAAGCGCTACTTGATACGCCACCGGATTAATCTTTTCAATAATCTCGTACGGTCTGACATATCTCGGCGCTAACTTACCTTTAACCCCAAAACGGGTCTACCCTTTCATTGGTGTCACTTTAACAAAAACATGATCACCTACTTTGTACTCTCTGTCTCACCTTCGGACATCCGCATAGCTTTTCTGTCGGCTTTGTGCGGTTTTCGATCTCTGTTGAATCAGTTTCACTTTTTCAGTGGTTTCATGTACAATTTCGGGCCCAAGCAAAGGCCCATCTCCAACTTCTGCCCAACAAATTGGAGATCGACATTTCCTGCCATACAAAGCCTCGAAAGGCGCCATACCAATGCTTGAATGAAAACTGTTGTTGTAGGCGAATTCAACCAACGGTAAGTGGCTTTTCCAATTTCCCTGAAAATCAAGGACACACATTCTCAGTAAATCCTCCAGAGTCTGGATGGTTCTTTCTGACTGGCCATCTGTCTGAGGATGGTATGCACTACTCAGTCTCAGTTCAGTACCCAATGCTGTCTGTAGGCTTTGCCAGAATCTCGATGTAAACTTCGAGTCCTTATCAGAAACAATGGACATAGGCACTCCATGCAATCTAACAATCTCATCGATATAGAGTATAGCCAATTTGTCCGCATTATAAATTGTTTTGACAGGTAAGAAGTGAGTATATTTAGTCAATCTATCAACAATAACCCAAATTGAGTCCATACCTTTACTGGAGTGAGGTAAACCAACAATAAAATCCATAGTGATATGTTTCCATTTCCACTCCGGTATCAATAAGGGTTGCAGTAAGCCTGCGGGTCGTTGATGTTTGGCTTTAACTTGTTGGCAATGAAGACATTTCGACACAAAGTCAGCAATCTCTTTCTTCATTCCCGACCACCATAAATTCAGTTTCAAGTCTTGGTACATTTTCGTATTCCCTAGATAGATAGATAATTTTGAATTGTGGTCCTCTTGCAGAATTCTTCTTTTCAGTTCAGAATCACTCTGTACACACAACCTTCCCTGGAATTTCAACACATTGTTATCAAATTTGAAATCCGACCTCGGTTTAGATTCTCGTTCATCAATGATCTTTTTCAAAAAGTCATCATGTTGTTGTTTCTCTTTAATTTCCTCAATCAGTGCCGGTTGAGCAGAAATAGCGGCTAAGGTTTCACCTTGTTCACGCAAAACAACTTCAACCTCAAATTTTTCAAGGTCACATAGCAATTCTTTCTGCCCGGTGAGTAAACAGGCTAAATTTCCAACTGATTTTCGACTTAGTGCATCGGCAACGGTGTTAGCTTTCCCCGAATGGTACAAAATTTCAAATCATAATCCTTTATCAGTTCTAACCATCTCCGCTGCCTTATGTTCAGTTCTTTCTGTGTGAAGAAGTACTTCAAACTCTTGTGGTCTGTATACACCTCACATATTGCCCCATAAAGGTAGTGACGCCAGATTTTCAATGCAAACACTACTGCAACAAGTTCCAAATCATGGGTCGGGTAGTTCTTTTCATGCGGTCTTAGTTGTTGGGAAGCATACGCAATAACTTTACCATTCTGCATTAAAACACATCTCAAACCCTTATAAGAAGCATCACTAAATATAGCATAACCATCCGTACCTGAGGGTAGGATAAGAATCGGTGCAGTCACAAGTCGAGTCTTTAACTCTTGAAAGGCTGATTCTCTCTGATCGGTCCAGTCAAATGATATCCCTTTTTGAGTCAATTGAGTCAGTGGCAGGGCAATTTTGGAAAAGTCTTTGACAAACCTTCTGTAATACCCGGCTAAGCCTAGAAAACTTCGGACTTCGGTAACATTTGTCGGTCTAGGCCAATTCAGTACTGCTTCAATTTTCTGCGGATCAACTAAAATTCCATCCTTACTGATTACATGTCCTAAAACATAACATTGTCAAGCCAAAATTCACATTTTGTCAATTTAGCATACAATTTCCGTTTTCTTAGGGTCTGTAGGGCAGTTCTCAAATGATGTTCATGTTCTTCTGTGCTTTTGGAATAAATTAAAATGTCATCTATGAAAACAACTACAAATTCATCAAAGTATGGTTTGAAAATTCTGTTCATAAGGTCCATAAATGCAGCAGGTGCATTAGTAACTCCGAAAGGCATAACAAGGAATTCGTAATGTCCATACCTCGTTCGAAAGGCAGTCTTTTCAATGTCCTCTGATTTGACTTTCAACTGGTGGTATCTGGATCTAAGGTCAATTTTAGAGAAAACCTGGGCACTCTGTAACTGGTCAAACAAATCATCAATTCGAGGCAATGGATATTTGTTTTTCACTGTTACCTTATTCAGTTCACGGTAGTCAATGTAGAGTCTCAATGAGCCGTCTTTCTTTTTCACAAACAAAACTAGAGCGCCCCACGGTGAAGTACTAGGCCTGATGAACTTCTTATCTAACAGTTCCTGCAGCTGAATTTTCATTTCTTTCAGTTCGGTAGGTGCCATTCTGTAAGGAGCTTTAGATACTGGCTGTGTACCCGGAATCACATCAATGGTGAACTCAATCTCCCTATCAATCAAATCCCCTGAAAAATCATCTGGAAAAACATATGGAAATTCTCTGACTATAGGAATATTGTTCACATCAGTTTTAGCATTAGTAGGTACAGTCAATACACAACACAGATACCCTTTACACCCCTTTTTAATCAGCTTAAAAGCTTTCATGAATGAAATCAGATACGGGGGAGGTACTACTCCAACTCCGTTAAACACAAGTTCAGGCAGTCCAGGTGGACGGAAAACAACTTGTTTTGTTACACAGTCTATGGTAGCATGATATTTTGTTAACCAGTCCATTCCCAATATCACATCAAAGTGATCAATATTCAGAGGCAGTAAATCAATATACAAATGAACATCCTCAATAATAATTTCACATGCAGGGTACATATAAGCACAAGCCATAGATCCTCCAACAGGTGAAGATACAGCTAACAGATAGTTTATAGATTCCAGTGGTCTATTAAATTTTTGCGAAAAAGCATGCGATACATATGAATATGTAGACCCCGAATCAATCAAAACATAAGCATTTTGAGTATAGATTGAGAGTATACCTGACACAACGGTCTCGGTATTCTGTACATCTCCCGGTACGAGTGCGAACACTCAGCCTTGCCTCATAGGCTCTTTTCCAGTAGCTTTGGGATTAGGTTTTGGTGCAACAATTGATGCTGCGACGCTGGCTGCAGCTTTACTATTGCCCTGAGGAGCAGAAGGGCAATCTTTAACCATGTGGCCCACCTTGCTACACCTGTAACAAGCACCAGATATTTTATAGCAAACCTCTTTATGTTTCTTACCACATTCAGAACAGGGCGGTATGGAACCACTTCCCTAACTGGAACTGGTTGTTGGCCCTGTATTTTGCTTTTTATTCAATGAACTGTTCCGGCCTTTCTTAAACTTGAAGCCCGTCTCTTTCCACGCCACTCGGTCGCTGGTGTTTCAGTCTGTTTCAGTGCCTCGATGTTCGACTCAGCCATTATTGCTCGGTCAAGAACATCTACATATTTCAGTAGTTCAGAACATTGATTCTGTCAAGGATTTCAACATTAAGGCCGCCTTCAAACTTCCTGGCCTTTTTGTAATCGTATCCACCATGTGTGGTGCATATCTGGCGAGTTCAGTGAATTTCGATTCGTACTCAGCTACGGACATAGAACCTTGTTTCAACTGTTCAAATCAGTCACTTTTCGATCCCTGACACACTGAGGAAAGTACTTCTCAAAGAAGGCTCCCTTAAACTGAGCCCAAGTCATAACAGTGTCGGTGTCACGGACAATCATCTACCACCTTCTGGCCTCTTTTTGTAAGGTGAAGGTAGCCAGTAGCACTTTGTGTGCTTCAGAACACGGAAAGACTTCAAACAATTTCTCGTCTCTAGGACCCATGCTTCGACCTTTAGCGGTTCGAGGCCTCCTTGGAATGACGGTGGTTTCATTTTACTGAACTTCTGCGTTAGAGCAATTATATCATCATTTATATTCGGTTCTGGCTGTACCGGATGAGGTAGGGGCTGTTGGTTCTGTTGTTGCCTTAAGGCCTCAGTTAGCAGTTCAACTGTTCTTTCTAGCCTTGCCATTCTGGCCTCAGATGATTCAAATTCATCAGCATTTCTTGCGTTATCTATTTCACTATAGACAATTATGGCAATTATAAACATAGACAGTACATACTTAACATATTAACACATTAGCACATATATTCATGTCATGGCCACACACACTTTTTTAATGCTCATGCAATGCCCTATTCACTTTTCTAGGACATCCTATAGCTCATTTGGACACGTGTGTGCGGTATAACTCGTGGTTGATATCACTCTGATACCACTCTATCATGACCCAAACCCGCCCCTATGGGTTTAGCACCGTAACCGGTCAGTAATCCGTGATTACCGAAGGCCTGCTTAACAGTAATACAGAGTACAGGGGCTGGCGGAAGCCAAAACAGTAATAAAAGATGTCTAACGAGCTGTAGCAGTCTGTATGAAAAAAAAGACTTTTTATACATATTCACATTCAGAACCAAAACAGTATATACATACATATACAATCATCCAGGACAGGGACCTAATCCCTATTAGAACAGTACAGTACAGGTACAGTCAGTCTATACAAAAACAGAGGCAGAAAGGATGAATCTACAACACCCCAAAAAGCCTTAGCTAAAAGGACTTGGAACCTTTCAGTGAGGCATAGTGGTTGGCTTGACAAAAAGGGAGTTAAACCCAACGCTCCTAGCTCCGATCCGGTGCCTGGACACCTATATATATATATATATATATAAACAGTGAGCTAAAGCCCAGTGAATAACATATGCGTAAAGAGATTAAAAATAAATGTCCTTTCAGTATTTAAAACAGTCAGTTATAACAGTATATCAGTCATTCAGTCATAGCAGTCATATGTGGTACGTCCCATAGCAAAACAGTACAGTAGGTCTTAACAGACCGAACAGTCAGTTGATGGCCATTATATCAGTAAACAGTAGGGGTTCCAACATGGGAATCGACAGAGATCTCTGTAACAGTAGTAATAACAATACAGTAACAGTAAATTGCTATGGATGCCACGAATACAGTTCGCAAATAGGACAAACATTCATTCAGTAACAGATATCATTTCAGAAAGCAGTACAGTTGGTCATTCAGAAAAATATTCATGATTGAATATATCTTTACAACATTGTTACTCACAGAGTTCTGGGCTACAGATAGGCTAATGAGCGTCCTCGGATGTCAACCCTACACAGTTACAGGATGAACACACACTAAGTTGCACGTTTGGGAAACAATAACTTAGTCCCTATCTTGACTCGTTGTGGTTCTATAGCATTATCCTCATTAAGATGCCTTAAACTAGGCATAGGAATGCCTATGATGGAATGAGGATGCAAAGATGCACTTTAAAACACTTTTCAATTTTTTGCTGAAACAGGGTTCCCGCTCGAGCGTGGCTTTATTCGCTCGAGCGGACATGCAAACAAAAGAGCTACACTCGAGCATTACTTTCCTCGCTCGAGCGGACTCCAAAAGTACTAGATGCATGAAATTCACACTTGGCGGGCGCTCGACCCCCGCTCGAGCGTGAGACACAAGTCCTCGCTCGAGCGTGCATTCCCTGGCTTGAGCGGACTGTAAACACATGCAAAGTACTGGATACACGCATTTCACGCTCGAGCGTTACTTTCCCCGCTCGAGCGGACTGCATGAACTCAGAGTGTACGCTCGAGCGTGGATAAAAAATCTGGAATTTCTAGATTTGTCTCCAAGCATGAAACTTAACATTTAAAGCATCAAATTCGATTCCTTTGGGCTAATTTTCTGGAAAAACACTTTAAAACTCATAATATGACATGTTTCAAATATCAATTTGCAAAATCAAAGCCCAAAGGTAGTTCAATTGAACCCATGCATGTGAGGATTTCCATGAAATCAACCTCAAAACTCAACAATGTATACATGCATGCATGAATTAAGCTTTAATTCAACATTTTGAACCAATTCTAGACTCTAATCACCAAACTTCCATGAAACATGCAAGATACAACTTAAATACAAGTTCAAGAAGATGATTCTCTTACTTTAGGTCATCAATTTCAAGTCTAGAAGCTCAATTATGCAATCCTCTCTTCAATTTCTTCTAGTTCCCGAGCTAAATTTGATGAATTCAAGTTTTCTCCTAACTCTCCCTCTCTCTAGTCGGTTTTGTCCAAGAAGATGGAGAATGATGCAACAAAATGATACAAATTCAAGTCTCAAGAGATCTTATGAAGTGGCCCACTAATGTGACAAAAAGGTAAATAATGCAACTAATGTAATTTAACATTATTTAATCTAATTTAATCATACCAAATCACATTTCAATTAAATCTACCATAAAATCACATAAATTCTAATTAGCATAAAACATTAATCGATTTCAAGTTCGGCCGCCGATAAGGCCTTCAATTTACAGTTCAAACTTAAAACATGAACAGATCAATTAACAGTCAAACAGATAGAAATGCGTTTAAACTAATACACTCAATCAATCAGTTCAGAATGTCAGTCAAATCAGTTACTTAATCATGTTCAGTCACAGTTTAGCAGTAATCAGTGGTATTATCAATAAATAGTGGTGAGGGTTGTCACAACTATGATTCCAAAACCCTTCCAAACATAGCCTTATACTTTTTCATAATATCTCAAACAAGTATATAATTCAAAAGAATAGTCATTTTCTGACATCTAATCTCATAACCCAATAAACATGGCATGTACATTCTTTCAAGCTAAATAATTCAAGGGTGAATTGGGAAGTTAGTTAAAAGTTGATTTTTTAACTTTTTATCCTTTTGTGAATAAAAAAATGTGAGAAGTGATGTAACTTAAAATAGGTTAAAAACTAAAAACTAGTCTAATTAGCTTGCCAAAAGACCCTTCAGAAACTATGGGTGTGTTTGGTTTGGTTTTGGGAAATAAATTTTTTAAAAAAATATTGGGGAAAAAGTTTAGAAATAGTTTTGGTTTGTTTGGTTGTATATTTTGGAAATAATTTTAGACTGTGTGAGTTTGGGATGATTTGATATTTTGTTATAGTTGAGTAGATGTGTGTGAGAGAAAAAGTGATTGTGTAGGAATTAGAAAGTGATTTTAGAATTTTTTTTTTTCAAAATCACTAAACCAAACAAAATTTTCGAAAATTTTCTTCAAAATTTGTCTCTTAAAAACAAACCAAACGAGGCCTATATATTCCAAGTTTTTTTTTTTTTCCTTTCTTTTTTGTCAAAGATAGAACATTAGTATGTTAGTAAAATTAGATTACAATTTAAATGTGTCACTATTGATCCATCAGCTCGAACTTTAGACTTTTCACTTACCACACTCTAAGACGCAACTATATATCACTCGGACAAATCACACGCTAAGACGTAATTACATGTCACTTGGACAAAACGCCCAAACTCCAAAACTAACAATTTAGGCTATGTTTGGCCTGAGTTTTTTTTGGCTATTTAGTCATAAAAAGATAAAATAAGTTAAAAAGTCAATAAGATAAAATGTTACATCTAAATTATAATTATTTCATTTTTTCTCTCATAGAAGTCCAAAAATAAAAAAATTCAATTAAAATGAGACTTTTTAACCCAAAATTAAAAGAAAAATGATTGGTAGCTCGAAAAAATTGGCTCGATTTTGGCTCGAATGGAAAAACGACGTCGTTTTACCAAATTTTTTTTTTTTTTTTTTCTCTTTCTTTTTCTTCATTTTCTTCTTCTTCTTCGTTGAAACCAGGAGAAGAACAGAGGGGAAGAGAAGAGAGGGAGCCTCTGCCGCCTCCGCCCGCCGTCCTCGTCGCAGCTCGCAGCTCGTTCGTCGCCTCCGCCCGCCGTCGCAGCTCGCAGCTCGTTGCCTCCTCCCGATCGTGCCTCCGCCCCCTTCCTCCGCCTCCAGCCCTAATAGTTGGGCCCCCTCCAGTCCTCCTCCTCCTCCTTCCTTCTTCTTCTTCTTCTCTTCTTCCTCTGCTCCGAATTCGAGCTACGAATCGGAGCTGAAATTAAAATAACTAAAAAATCAACCTCCTAAACGAAAGCTTAACAAATTACGATTCCGCCCATTTAGGCCGTGGAAACAAACATGGCCTACATTCCCTTCCAACATAACCCGTATAAGAACACGACCAAAACCTGTGCCCCACCACCGCCAGGGCCCTCTCTCTCTCTCTCTCTCTCTCTCAACTTAAATGCGAAGCAAAACCCTTCTACTCCATAGCATAGGGTTGTTCTCTCCCCTTTCCCCCAGCCTCCTCCAACTGAACCTAGAGAGAGAAGAAGAACTAGAGAGAGAGAGAGAGAGAGAGAGAGAGAGTATGGCGCAGTCACTGGAGTTGCTGTTGATTCAGTTCTTGATGCCTGACAACGATGCTCGGAGGCAAGCGGAGGACCAGATTAAGCGCCTTGCCAAGGATCCGCAGGTGATTCCGGCCCTAATCCACCACCTCCGCACCGCCAAGACCCCCAATGTGCGCCAGCTCTCCGCTGTGCTCCTCCGCAAGAAGATCACCGGCCACTGGGCCAAGCTCTCCCCACACCTCCGCCAGCTCGTCAAGCAGTCCCTCATCGAAAGCATCACCTTGGAACACAGGTTTTCATTCCCTCAATTTTTGAATTAAAAAAAAAGAGAGGAGAATTGTCTAACCATTTGCTTTTACTATGTATGATTTACATGAATTTAGCATTAATTCTTGTTATTAATCTTACAATGTAGTTTGATTATGTGGTTTAACCCCAAAAACACAATCATTGGTGATTTAAGTAGATGGTTTAAGCCCAAAACACAAATTATTGCAAACTAGTTAAAATTTTGTAATATTTTAGTTCAAAAGCTAAATTTTCTATTTTGCCTATACACTTTTATTTTTTATTTTTTATTTTTTAGACACTAAAATTATCTTTTATAAACTCAACACAAGTAATTCCAAAATATCAAAACGAATATATGTTTTTTAATATTTGACTAGCCAAAACTAGTAGCTACATTTGTTGAGTCAAAACCAACAAAACTAAAATAGCTAACTTAATAACTAGTTTGATATTTTAGTTAAAAAAGTAAAAATAGCTAGTTTGATGAAGATGCTCTTATTTCAGAGAATCCTATTCCCCTTTTTTGATGGTCCTTGATTTATTATATAAAATTTTAAGCATGTAACTGTACTTCAAAATTTGGGAAGCATGATGTTACCATATTTTCAAATGATGCTTTGTGTAAAATTGGATGATGATGGTGGTCATATAAGTTGAAATGAGACGAATGATGAAATTTTTTGTGGATTTTAATGATAAATATTATAGAGAATAAGTGTTTTCTACCAGATATGAGATTATACCGTGACAAAGGGTTGGCTACACCAAGTAAAGTCTTAGGGCCTTTTTGGTTTTCTTTGTTTTTGTGTTTTCGAAAACAAAAATTATGAAAAGTTTGAAAACACCCATCACCCATAGTTTCGATGTGGTTTTTAGAGAGCAGAACCGCGCCCAAGGCCGAGTGCTTTCCCCTTGAAAGGAAGGGGTGGCGTGGTATTTCCACGAGAGAGGTTTTTATAAAATTTGTGGCGCACACTATATTGTGCGATGGGCGTACATCAGATTGGGACTCCATGGCCACTTTGCTGCTTCAGTTTTGCAACCAAAGCGAAGGATTTCCCTACAATCAACTCATAAAGAATTGAGAAAATATATATTTTTATTACGAAAATCAGTCCCTACTTTGCTGTTATTTGTTACCTCTATTAACAACGTGGAGAAGTTGAATTTTGTAATTGCATTTTATTTTTTTCTTGGAAAGGGTTCAGGCTTGATATATAGAACTTTCTTTCCATTTCTATTGAGGTTGCCTTGGTTTGGTTGTCACTGGCAGATAAGAATGATGGTTACCAAAATTTAGAGTTCCAGTCAAATCTAATTAATATATGAGTTGTGAGCCATGGTTTAAGCCGGGCATGCTTATACCAGAAGCTCCCCACTTTACTTCTAAACCAAACTTGTTGGAATTAAAAAGTCGCTATTTTCATGTGGTTTTTTTTTTTTTTGTATTTTTGAGGAATCATTTATGAAAAATTAAAAATATATTTTTTGGTTTTTATTTTTTGTTTTTGTCAAACTAGTTTCTGATTTTTTAAATTTTTTTTCAAAAAACAAGCTCGTAAAACTCAACCAAACTGTGTGTAGCATTTTTTTCTTCTTGCCTACCTCAGAAGCAGTTATCAAAACAAAATCAAATGCACTGAAAGTTAAATAGAGAAACCTTTATTTGTCATGATAGTGGTTGTGGTAATTGTTATAGTTAATGTTTTGGCAGCAATAATTAGAGGCTACAATAGCTGTGTTTTTATTTTATTTTAAATTTGTCTGGTCCCTGACTAGGTTCGTAATATAGAGAAATAAAATGACTGAATTGGTTCATTTGTGAATTGTGATCCAAACCAAAACTTGAAGTGTTTTAAACTTTGATCTTGAATTCTAAGATGATAAACACTAAAAATATGACTGCGAATAGGTGTCAACAATTGATGGCTACAGAAGGAGAAGATTGCTTGATGGTGAATTTTTCTCCTTCCTTTCCCCTTATCTCTTTCCTAATAAGGGCAAAGCGATTTTCCCTAGGGGACACATCAGTGGCATAGGTCTTATTCCCCAATAATGAGACTCATGTTCAATTGTCCTCACCTTAATGGAAAAAAAAAAAGAAGCAATCATAAACCTCAACTGGCCTCGTTTGGAAACAGACTATTTTAGTAACTTTTTGGCTTTTTGGCTAAAATATGAGGTAAAAAAAAGTAATATGTTTGGGATGATTTTTTGACTTTTTACGAAAAGATGTGCAAAAAGTAGAGAGAAAAAGAAATCTTTAACTTTTTAGTATAAGCTGTTGGTTTTTTGATTTTTTTAGTAACTTTTTGGCTTTTAAGCTAAAACAGCCACTTGCCAAACGAGGCCAACTTTTTTAGCCTTTGTTGTAATTATTTTGGCATGATTGCGTTATGTATAAAAGATAGGGAAAAAGAATCCCCTTGAAAAATATGTCTTAACTGTGATAATCCTACATTAATAAAAAATGGTGAAAGCCATATAGAGGGTGTTTGGGAACCCAAGTTTGAGGCTAAAATAGCCTCAAATACTAAAAAGCCAAATAGCCTCAAATAGTATCCTAAACCAATGATTTATATTTAAAAAAAAAAAAAAAGCAGTTGGCAGTGGGGCAGCCTACACTGTCACATTGGCAGTGGGGCAGCCTACACTGTCACATTGACAGTGTAGGCACAGTGTAGTGACAGCCTAGTCCCACAGGCTGAAATGACAATTTTGCCCCTTCAGACCAATTTTGGAAAAAGTGAGGTTAGGGATAAATTTGTCATTTCAGCCTCAAATATCATTTCAAGCACATTTTTTAATACAACAACTCAAATAAAAATCCATCCTATCTTTCCAAACACAAAAACGAAAATAGCCTACTAAAATAGTCAAAAAGCCAAAAAGCCTAAAAAATAGCCACTTCCCAAACACCCACGGTAATCCCTTTGCCTTTGTATAGAGAATGGTGAAAAACCATCATGCTTTTACTTTAATGATCCCATTATCAATATCACTCTGAAGTATGAGGCTTTATTCTGTTCTTTCCTCTATGAAGTCTATACATTTTACAATGTGTTGATTGTTCTTGCATGAAACCACACTTTCAATTGGATTTATTGATGAAATAGAAGCTTAATTTCCTTTCCTGTTGATGCATGATTTTAGTATTGGGGAGGATGGGTAGACTGTGAAGTATTTGATATGATGTGTTTTTGTAGTCCTCCAGTGAGGCGAGCAAGTGCAAATGTGGTGAGTATCATTGCAAAGTATGCTGTTCCAGCTGGAGAGTGGCCTGATTTGTTGCCATTTTTATTCCAATGCAGCCAGAGTCCACAAGAAGACCATAGAGAAGTAAGTTAATTGCTATTGAAAGCTTTTTCATGTGATTGGAAATCAGGATGACTTTTTTTATTTTTTTGTGATTGGAAAATCAGAATGACTTGAGAGAAGATGATTCAATCTTGTCAGTACTTCCTCCTCCCCTTATAATATGATCTTATTAGTATTTTGGGCTGTATGGCTTATTAAAAAATGACACGGTTTGACATTGTGGCAAATGGAAAAGTTTATGTGATAAAAGAATGGATCTTGTTTTTCTTTCTATAGTATAAACTTAAAAACTTGGAGGGTATGCTGGGAATTCAAAAAAAAAAGAAAAAAAAAGGACCTATTTTCATTTATTTATATATATATATATATATTTCAGTGGATAACAATATTTAATTATGTCCAATCTCTCGGACATAGAGTCATCTGTGGAATACGTAACATGACTATTCCGTGAAGGTTGATCTGCCAACCAAGGTGAAGGATACAAGAAACTGTGTTTAGGCCTGCATACAAGGTTGTGACCTGCTACCTATTATCAACTTGAATCCTTGATGACTTCAGGATTGTGGAATAGTATATACAAGTGCTATTATTGCATTGCTAAATTTAGTAAGTGCTAATACATGCATGCATACACGTAGATATATACATACATAACTTTTGTGACAGCCCCTCGTCATGTTTATCTATCTGCTTCCTATAAGGGGAATTTCTGTATCTACTCTAAACTCTGAATGAAATGGTCTACTTCCACATGTATACGTTTATAATCCTGATCTTTCCAGTGTCATCATTATGTTTTTGAGTTACTATTATGTAGTGCTCTCATTCCTTTCCATTTTCACCAGTTACTCACATTGGTACCCTGTGGAGGATATAAAGGGCTAACAGATAATCTCTCTCTGTGATGCAAGGTGGCATTGATCCTTTTCAGCTCTTTAACTGAAACGATTGGGAATTCATTTCGACCACATTTTGCAGACTTACAAACTCTTTTATTGAAGTGCCTACAAGATGAGACTAGTAACCGGGTCAGAGTTGCTGCACTTAAGTAAGCCGATTGAAAAAAATTGTTCCAAATTTCTTTTTATTTTTTGGCGTGAGAGATATTCTGGCATGGATGCTAACAACTAATTTGCGGCACATTGAATTTTAATCATGTTGCCAGGGCAGTTGGGTCTTTCCTTGAGTTCACTCATGATGGGGCTGAAGTGGTGAGTAATTTTCATTCCTTTGCACTGTTGATACTGTGTGATATTCCCCATGAGTTCTGTCTGGCAAAAGACAACGTGTTAATAATTTGATAATGTTGGTTGGGTTGTTGACTTATGAGTTTGTTAAGTTGGCATGAGTGAAGGTCATTCATATAAATTGAGGAAATCTTTCCTCGTGTTACTCATCACATAGAACTAGTGAAGAATGTAAATAAATGTAGGAGACTCATCCCAGCTGTTTACACGAATTAAGACAATTTATGAGACTTGTCCAAGCTGTTTACACGAATTAAGAAATTAATTTTGAAACCAAAAAAGGCATTCTGCAGGCAGTTCTCTGGATGCTTATTTTGATACCTTAGTTTCAGTATAATTAACAATGGACATGCTATTGGATTGTTGCCACTCATTAGGTTGTTTTAGTTCTTTAAGTAATGCGGTTGCTCCATCATTGGGGTTTGGCATGGCTTTGATACTTGATGGAGCTGATGTGGGCAAATTTGTCTTTGAAATGCTTATGACCTATTACATGTAGGATAATATCTCTGGTTCCTTCAATAAATTTTTAATTGTAAAGGGTTCCACTATCTTCTGTGCTAAACCTGTCTGAATCGATTGCTGTTATTTTTTATGATATACCATGACTTGGATGGACTTAATTCTGCATAGTGTGAGGCTATTTCTGGGAACTGAAGCAATCTTTTATTATTGCTTTTTGTGCCTTCAATCTCTGCCATAACTTCGCAGGTCAAGTTTCGAGAATTTATTCCCAGTATTTTAAATGTATCAAGACAATGCCTTGCCTCTGGTGAGGAGGATGTTGCTATAATTGCTTTTGAAATATTTGATGAGCTGATTGAATCTCCTGCACCTCTTCTTGGGGAATCAGTTAAAGCCATAGTGCAGTTCTCTCTTGAAGTTTGTTCTAGTCAAAATTTGGAAAGTAGCACTCGTCATCAGGTTAGGAGCATGGAATTATATCTTTTTCCTTCTACTACCTTATCCTAGCATGCCTTTTGTTTTCCGTGTCCTTAATCTCTTGATCACTCGTGTTTTGTTTAATGCGTCAGGCTATTCAAATAATTTCATGGCTTGCAAAGTACAAATCCAATTCCCTAAAAAAGCACAAGCTGGTTATTCCTATCTTGCAAGTTATTTGCCCATTACTTGCAGAAGCTTCTAACAGTGATGGTGATGATGATCTTGCACCAGATCGAGCTGCTGCTGAAGTTATTGATACCATGGCTTTAAACCTTTCAAAACATGTGTACCCTCCTGTTTTTGAATTTGCTTCTTTGAGCAGTCAGAGCGCTAATCCTAAGTTTCGGGAAGCTTCGGTTACAGCTTTAGGTGTTGTTTCAGAGGGTTGTTTAGAGTTGATGAAAGATAAGTTGGAACCTGTTCTTCATATTGTTTTGGGGGCTCTTAGAGATCCTGAACAAATGGTGAGGGGAGCTGCCTCTTTTGCATTGGGTCAATTTGCAGAGCATTTGCAGCCTGAGATTGTCTCCCACTATGAAAGCGTTCTTCCTTGCATTTTGAATGCCCTGGAGGATGCATCTGATGAAGTAAAGGTACACAAGTGCTGGACAAGATATTATTTCTGAAATTTATTAAATTCTTTCCATTTTATAATTCAAGCTTCTGTGCAGGAAAAATCATATTATGCACTTGCAGCATTTTGTGAGAACATGGGTGAAGAAATCCTTCCTTTTCTCGATCCTTTGATGGGGAAATTACTTGCTGCACTTCAGAATAGCCCACGTAATTTGCAGGAGACATGCATGGTAAATTTTTTTTACTGTCTGAAGATTTAGTTTGATGTAACTGTGAAATTTATTATCCCTTTAAGCAAGCTTGCTCGTGATGTTGTTGTAGTCTGCAATTGGTTCAGTTGCATCTGCTGCGGAGCAAGCCTTCATTCC
Source organism: Camellia japonica (assembly GCA_030407325.1). NCBI lineage: Eukaryota > Viridiplantae > Streptophyta > Magnoliopsida > Ericales > Theaceae > Camellia > Camellia japonica. The sequence continues at coordinate 142,335,604 of JAPPVO010000029.1, read as the reverse complement.
TTTTGCTGAACGGATTCTGGAGTTGATGAAAACGTTCATAGTGCTTACTAATGATGAGGACCTCTGTTCGCGAGCAAGGGCTACTGAATTAGTTGGCATAATTGCAATGTCTGTGGGGAGAACGCGGATGGAACCAATTTTACCTCCTTTCATTGAAGCTGCAATTTCTGTAATTAACTTTGGCACTTTCTTTAATTGGAAGTACTTGAGATATTTTCCAAGCATTAGATTTAATGGGGTTTAATTTTATCAGGGATTTGGGTTGGAATTTAGTGAGCTTCGAGAATACACTCATGGTTTCTTCAGCAACGTGGCAGAGATTTTGGATGAGGGATTTGCCCAGGTATGCATGGCTTTGGTCATATTAAGTTTTGAGTGTAATTGTTTTTGCGTCCTTGTTAATATTTGGCATTTTCTTCTGGTCAACAGTATCTTCCACATGTTGTTCCTCTAGCATTTTCATCCTGCAATCTCGATGATGGCTCTGCTGTGGATATTGATGACTCTGATGAGGATGAGAACATTAGTGGATTTGGTGGAGTTTCATCTGATGATGAAGCTCATGATGAACCAAGGGTTCGGAATATCAGTATAAGAACTGGAGTATTAGATGAAAAGGCTGCTGCAACTCAGGCCCTTGGCTTATTTGCTTTGCACACCAAGAGTTCCTTTGCACCGTATCCTTTATGATTATATGTCTTTTTATTTTGTTCAAAGGAACTATAATTGAAAAATGCATATATTTTTATTTGAATTCTTTGACTTTCTTAAGCTATTTGGAGGAGTCATTGAAAATTTTGGTTAGACACTCAACCTACTTCCATGAGGATGTTCGGCTTCAAGCCATTATCGGATTGAAACGTGAGTAACCATACCAACTTAACTAGTGAATGGAAACACTCGTATTTTGAGATGTGAATTGCTTGGTGCCTAGGGCTTTGAAGAAAACTGAATTAGCAGCAATCTGCCAGATGAATTATTGATTTCCTTAAATCTGTTATCTGTGAGACAAACCATAAAAAAATGAATAAAATTACAGAATGGAGGAGTTTTGGAGGAGCTGAAAAACATTCTACGGCCTTGGTGAAAGAAAATCACTCTCACAGCTCCTAAGCTTAAAAGTCCACTCCTAAGGCACCATATATTTTTGAAGTGGGTGTACCACCTTTTTGTTCCAGTTTTACGTACTTAAAATGACCTGGGTTTATGTAGCATTGAACTAAGTGTTTGTTCAGGCATTGTTATTGTTTGTGCAAGCATGAGTTACATAATCAGCATGGCTGATATAAGATAACTGCTCCTATCTCAGATGAAATCTCATGGTTCATCTCAGAATGCAATTTAGAATGTTGGGGTTGTTTCTTTTAGATCAAGCGTCTGTCCTTTCTTGAGTTGGACATACATTGGCATAGTAATCTTACTGTAGTTCAACTAAAGTAAAAAAATAAAATAATGCCATATGTGACTGTTTGGAAGGCTCTGTCTGGCAGTGCAAGGAGAGGGATTTAATTGTTTATTTGGCGTGAGCGTGGCCTAAGAGAGATGCTCTTTGCAGGGAATATTATGTCGGTGTCACATAGATTGAACTTCTTGTACATCAGGCCTTGTCTGTCTCTGTATACAGATATATATATATATATATATATAATTTGTGGGGAGGAGTTTGTTCCACTTTTGGCCGGTTGGTGGAATTTGTATTGGGCTCGTTGAAGTATGCCATGATATAAGTGGTTTAAGTCTGTGTAAGAGTTGCTGCTGCGGACATGTTTGGGAACATAGGTTTTATAGCCACAAATGTTTAAAGCTTGGATTAGTTCTCTCTTTTTGATTGCTTTTCATCACACTGGTCTTGATCTACTCATTTCCTTTCTTTCTGTTCTTTGTTGCTATACAAAGCAATATACTATTAACATTACTTGTTATCTTGTTTCATAACCTTATGAAGTTCTTAAACTGAGAAAAAAAATGGTGGACCATTAATGTAGCAGTCCAAAAAAGAAGATCTACTCTGGAAGGATCTATATTTCTAGTGAGAGAGACCTATCTTATGACTCAAAGTTAGTGTTTTTAAATTTTAATCTTGGACAAATTAGGTTAATTAAGTTCTAAAAATTCAAATATGTATATAGTCTTGGCCCTGTCCATTTAACTTTAACGTTTTTACTTAGTAGAATGAGATTATCAAACAGCATCTCAGTTCAGTTGTTAATTAGTGGAGTGAAAATGTGTGATTGTTTTGTGGTGACAACACCAGCGTCATCACTTTAATACTGTCTGGTTATGAAACATTCTATTGCCCTTATTTTGAATCTAGTCCGAGTATAGGATTCTTTGAACGCCATCAATACAATGGTCCTTTGTATACAGATGACAAAGATAGTTATATATAAAAGAAGTTAGATTCCATTCATATGTAATTTAATTTTTTTTCTCAATGTAGAGTAATTTAAGTTATTTGGTACTTATTCAAACTATTTGATCTGTTGTTTCAGATATTTTAACAGCTGCACAAGCTGTATTCCAAGGTCATAATGTAAGTGTGCATCAGCTTCTTTCTATTTCTCTGCATTTTTTGTTTGTGCTTTAAATTTTTGACATCCTAGTTGAGAACTTTATTAACGTTTTTGGTAAACTTGCTTTGTTTAATGTTAATTGAATGCTAAAATGGTTCCACCAAATAATTTATATGATTGGTGTTCTTAGTAGTTAGGGTCATATTTAGCCTTCAGCCAGATATGCTACTAATACTGTCAAAATTACTTCTCTCTTTCTCTGCAGGAAGGACCAACAAAGGCCAGAGAAATTCTCGGTAAGATCTTGATCCAGTAATGACAATTACATCATATATGGCATTTTCAAGGCTATGTCCAATTTTCTAGAGAATCCATAAATCTTTTTATATTATGCAGATACCGTGATGAATATTTATATCAAGACTATGACTGAAGATGATGACAAGGAAGTTGTTGCGCAAGATTGTATGAGCATAGCTGACATCATCAAGGACATTGGATACATAGCGGTTGAGCCATGTAAGTTTGAATTCTGGTTTTTCATTCTATCAGTTGAAATCCTTGTTTTAGTGCAAAGCAAATTATTAGGTCTAATATGCTTCCCAATCTGATTCGGTTTCAGATATGCCTCGGCTTGTTGAGGCAACTTTGGTATTGCTTAGAGAAGAATCAACATGTCAGCAAAAAGAATCTGATGGTGAAATTGATGATGACGATGCTGAACATGATGAAGTGCTTATGGATGCAGTTTCTGACCTCCTACCTGCATTTGCAAACTCCATGGGTATCCATTTTGCGCCCATCTTTGAGAAGCTGTTTGGTCCCTTAATGAAATTTGCGGTGGGTCAGCAACTGCTATCGACATGCATATTCATAATATCTTGCCTTCTGTTCATAATTTTAGACTCATATTTTGTAATTGACAATTGCAGAAAGCTTCACGCCCACCACAAGATCGGACCATGGTGGTTGCATGCCTAGCAGAAGTTGCTCAGCATATGGGTCCTCCTATTGCGGGCTATATTGATGTAATTTATCAGGAATCTAAGACTAGCTGTTTAATTTGGATTCTTTTTGGTTTCTCGTTTATATGGTGCTAATTTCCAAGAAATTGGGTAATGTTTCAGGCTGTAATGCCATTGGTACTCAAAGAACTGGCATCACCAGTGGCAACTAATAGGAGGAATGCTGCTTTTTGTATTGGAGAGCTGTGCAAAAATGGTGGTGATTCCGCTCTGAAGTATCCTTCTAAATGCATACAAATATACAATTTTTTCATTTGCTTATTTTTTCGTTTTTCTGATATTTGTTATTTTGGGTTTCCATTTTTTTCACGGGAGTGTGGAGAAGAAGGATTCATGTGGCCGACCTCATTTGATGGGACTCAAGGCTTGGTTTGGTTTGGTTGAAGATTTGTAATTTTCAACTATTTTTGAATTAAATTCTGTTTCACGATATTGCATTTGCTTTGTTAGAGCGTTTCCTTTACAACTATGCAAGATACTATGGCGATGCACTACATGGACTTTATCCATTATTCGGGGAGTCTGAGCCAGATGATGCTGTAAGGGACAATGCAGCTGGTGCAGTGGCAAGGATGATAATGGTGCACCCTGAATCCATCCCGTTGAATCAGGTTTATCATCTGGTCACCTTTAATTCTTATCCAGTCCTTACGGCCTAAATTCTGTTTGGGTGCTCAAATTATTTTTGTTTTTTTTCCCCTCTTAGGTGCTTCCCGTTTTCTTGAAAGTTCTTCCTTTAAAAGAAGATCACGAGGAGTCCATGGCTGTCTATAGTTGTGTGTGTAATCTTGTTCTATCGTCCAATCCCCAGGTATTAATCCTTTCTCTCTTATTAAGGGTTTGTTTAATTCGAAAGAAATAAATGATGGGAAGTGAAACTGATATAAAGTGAAAGAAAAGAAAGTATATTTTCCACATGCATTTGATTAAGATGAAAATTTTACAAGGAGAGAAATTAGGAATTATAAACATAAGTAACTACTTTTATGAACAAATTTAAACTTGTATTTTCTTTCTTTCTTTCTTTCTTCTTTTTTTTTTTTTTTTCCCGAGAAACTAAAAGCTTAATTATCATGCTAATATAGGTTGTACAAGAAAAACAATTTGCTTGTAACTTCTAACACTTTCTTGCTAAACGAACTTAGAAAAAGTTTTGGTTGCGTTTGGTATAGTTTTAGAATTATGATTTGAGAATAGAGTTGTGTTTTGAGTTTGTGAGTTTTGGAATTATGATTTGAGTGTGGAAAATTTGTTTGGTTATGAGTTTTGAAAAGAGTTTGAATTGAGTAATGTGACATATGATATTGAAAAGTGGGTGTGGAATTAATTTTCTAAAGCTGTAACCAAACAACACACTCAAACTAAGAGGTAGAATTAAACTTCAAAAGCTCTATTTTTCTCCATTTCTCACACTTTTCACTACTTTCATCCCAACCAAACTTAACCTAAAATGAGACACAGAGAGTGAACAGAAAGGTGCTATCCTTCACTGTCTTTACTTTCTTTTCTTCTATTTCATTTTTGTTTCCTGCAAATAATACCCGCTAACCCTTTTCTTGGGGATTTCTGTTCATTCTAAATGCAAAACAGATCCTGTCTCTAGTTCCGGACTTGGTTAATCTTTTTGCCCAAGTTGCAGTATCACCCGTTGAAACATCTGAAGTCAAAGCTCATATAGGCAGGGCTTTCTCTCACCTGATATCTATTTATGGGCATCAGATGCAACCTATTTTGAGCAGCCTTTCACCAACACATGCTAATGCCTTAGCTGCAATTGCTCCGAAATGTTGACACATTCAGGTCCTGCCGGGCTGATATTGTTTTGGTTACCCCCCCCACCCTTTTCAGTAATGAGATCATTTCTCATGTTGTGGTTTCTTTTTGTCTATTTGGTGTTGATGGCGATCCCCCTACTGAAGAGTTTCTGGTCTGAATCAGGTATGCATATAGGAGTTGTTTGGTGCACAGCTTGTAGAGCTGTTCATTGCAGTTTTTTTTTAAAATTTTTTTGGTTGAAAATATTTGCTAGAATGTTTGATGCAACTTCTGCATATAGCTTTTGAGGCAAAAATAGCTTGAGGAAGCTAAAAAAAACTGATCATTGGGAAGTAGGGGGAGATGTACTTTTAGCTTATGCTTTCTAATTATCATCTTTCAGCTTGTTAGAAGTTTGCACCAAACATGTCATAGTAAATTACCAAAATAGTGTGCCATGAAAAATAATTTTCATAGCAGGATTTTGATTGAATTCTTCTGTTAATATGGTCTTTGTCATTAGTTGGTGCCCATCCTTTCTCAACTCTAACCCAACGGAACTTATAATTTTGACTACTTAGGATTGGTCCATTAAATTTGCCAAATAGCTCTCTTGGGCCCTATGTTCCGTTAAATCATCAGCCAATTTTCTTTGTCACCATTTCTGCTTATATTTTCTGTGGTTTCCCCCTTATCCTTGAATAGTTGTCGTTGCTTAGCTCTTGCCACACTTCTGTGGGTTTTGTTTGCACAACTGGATTTTCTTTGACAATTGTTTTCACCTCTGAATTGCTCTGCCACTATTTGGATATTATTATTATTATTATTTTAACCATCAGGAAAATTTTGGGGCATCAGAGCCAAGCATAAATTTAGGTTTGTACTGAATTAGATTCTATGTTACATGGACTCTTATAAATTTATCGACACTTGCACTTGGGTTAGGGTTTGAGATATATGTCCGATATGTCTAGTTGGACATACACCCAACAAATATATTTTTAGTAGCAGAGTTTTGTAATATGAAACAATGCATAACTTCCATTCTATGTATAAAAAGCTATGTTAGTATGTAAACTTCATTTTACCCTAAATAAAATTTTAAAAATATGAAATTTAGTCGTGTCCTAGTGTTCTTGGGCATGGGAATTAGATGAATTTGATGCTGAAACACATATCCTACCTACCAGGCATCTATACTCGAGTCCATGTAACATAGATCAGACTACTAGTATTTGCAACGAGACCTTTTTTTTTCTTTTTTTGCTTTCCTTTTTTTTTTTTTCCTTTTTTCCACCTGAAAATAATTTTGCTTCTCATCCTTCCTACGGCAAAAGTTGTCAAACTATGTTCTTGGCAGTCTATTTAGGCCCTATTTGGGAATTTGGTTATTTTAGTTGGCTTTTTGACTATTTTAGATTGGCTAAAAAAGTTGTATTTGGGAAGATAGTTGGTTTTTTTTTATTTTATTTATATAGTTGATGTGATAGTTGTGAGAGAAAAATTAAAATGATTATAGTTTAGATGTGACATTTTGTCTTATTTGTTATTTTAACCTATTTTGTTTTTATTGGCTATTTTAGCCTCCAATCCTCTTCCCAAACAGGGCCTTAATTGCATATTTTTTGCCCATTCAATTTTCACCATTTGCAAATATCGCAAGTTCATATCCTTGATTCATTCTTGCAGGTGTGGTTTGTGTTCTACCAGCTGTCTCCATTTTTCCCGCTTGGAGGCACTGCTCATTCTTCCAGTGTTCACAGATACAGTATTTCATGTTTTTAGTTATTATTTTCTTGTAATTTATATTTATTTTTTTAAGCTTGGGTGCTGTTTAATTTTATTTACATGTTTGTTGAGAGCAAGTAGCTCAGAGTTGAGTTGTGTGAAGATGTGTAAATTGCAACCTGCCATAGCCCTGAGCAGGAATAAAGTTTTGGTTTTTTATTGGTTACATTGTTTTACCATCTAGGGTGCATGTATATTTTATTTTATTTTATTTTTGTTTGGTTTTAGCTGTTTCTTTCAAATTCTACAGTGGGTTAATTAGGCAGTCACTCAACAGAAACATCTTTTTATCTCAACTTTGAAATCATACACATAGGTGCATGGGTAACATTTGCAGTTTATTATTTATTTTTTTAACAAACAAGAACAAAGTACAAGTTTAGTGTACATGTGTATTTTGAAACTTGTTTTTGAAAATAAGCAAGAGAGATGACAGAAGGTGGTTATTGATTGTTGTAGATGATGGTTGGAGTTAATTGTCGGCTATTGCAGGTAATTTTTGGCAAGAGGTGGATGTTGTTGGTGGTGGTGGTTGTTGGTAGAGGCGAAAGGTATTTGGGCCTCTGACGGTAGTAGTTAGAGGTGGCAGTCGAAGGTGGTTAATTGAGGGCAGATGTGATTATCAGTTAAGTGATGGTTGAAGGAGGTCATTGGCAATAATGAATAGAGAGATGGGTGTGGTTGGTGGTGGTGGCAATAGTGAATAGAGAGGTGGGTGTGGTTGGTGGTGGTGGTGGTTGATTGTCTCGTATTAAATTTAGTTTCTCTTTAATAGTGATGGGATAACAACTAATTAATTTTTTTTTCTTTTGCCCTTTCGGATTACTTGTCTAGAGTTTGACATCATACTCAAATTTTAAAAATTATGTTGGGACTAAAAGATGACCTTGCAATTTATTTTAAAATTTAAAATGTTACTTTTTATAGTTAGTTTTTTATATTATTATTATTTTGATGTAGTTTAAAATGACTCTTTAATTTATTCATAATTACTGGTTCCAAATATAAAAAAATAAAATAAAAAATCTTGCGCAAGATCAATAATTCATGTTTATAAAAATTAAAATTAAACAGTTTAAAACATAATATATATATATATATATAATAAATATAAATATATTATATAAAACACTAAGGGATGTTTTGGCAACTTAGCTTTTTTTGGATTATATCGCCTCTCTATTTTTTTACACAAAAAAATTAAAAAAAGTCACAAAAAGGGCCCAAAAGTCAGTTTTTTATTAACTTCCTAAAACACTACTAAGAGCATCTCCAGGATGGTCAAAATAACTATTCAAAATTTCACTTTCCTAATTTGTCATTTTTTTAATATACACTCCAACAAGGAGTTTGTCTTCTTCCATTGTGAAGTTTCCTCAACGTTTAGGTTTCTTAGGCAAAGATTCAATTTCAGCAGTAAATTGAGATTCCTGGGCAAAGACTTGAGTATTTTGATTCAAATATTGAGATTTCATCGGATAATGTTCATCAATTTTGGACCTTTCTTGTGGAAGATTGGTAAAGTAATCATCTTGTTGTGAATCCATACCTATGATTTAATAATATATAAGAATTAAAATTTAAAAAACAAAGCTTATAGCAAGCTGTAATAATTTGAATAGTACTGGAAATCCTATAGCAGCTTCCTATTGCTACTGCTGCTACTAGGTATCTTGCTACTGCTGCTACTACTTTTGGAGCATAATTTGAAAGGGTCAATGGAATTCATTCAACGGGGCAGAAATTTAAAGTGTTCTATCTATATAAAACTCATATGATGGAATAAAATAATTGGGTACAATTTACAATTTTTATTCTAACAGAAATTACAACAAACATATGGTGCGCAATACAAATAAATAGTATTTCCTATTGATTAAGAACATGGAGCCATAACTTGCTGGAACTATTTGTGAGATGAGATTAAAAAGAAAGGAAACCACAAAACGAAAGAGAAAATATACATTCATATGAATTTCCTTTAATAACCACAAATGACAAAGCAATGTGTAATATATTTGCCAAAATCAACAAATAATGAAACAAGAATGCAACAATCTGAACATTTGTTTTCATATTCTCCAATTTTTTATCCACTATTCATGACATAAAGAAACAGAAATGACATAACTTATTACCTCCCTTGAGTAGAAAGTTTGAGAAAAAGATAGAGAGGATGAGAGAGTTTGTGAGTTTTGGAATGCCTTTTCTATGTATTTGTTGGGGAGGTACTGATAGAACATTTACCACCAAAATGAAGGAAAAACTTTACTGTCAAAAACAGAAATTCAGGAGACAAAAACAAATCAAAAATTGAAAGGTCCATGAACAATACCTCACTTGTCATGGCAAGGTACTGTTGTAGCTCACAACCATCTCAGAGATGCTTGAGCGAGCCTGCTAGAGCAGTCTTTCACCCTTCCAAGTTCGCTTTTATGGCTAAAAAGAGAGAATGGTTATACTATTGGAGATGCTCTAAGACCTCGTATGACAGATTAACAAAATAGCTTAAAAGTAAAAAAAAAAAAAAAAATTTAAAAATCAACAAATATTAGAAAGTGAAAGATTCTTTTCTATTAATTCTATTCTTTTACATATTTTTCATAAAAATTTTAAAAATGATCCAAAATTTATTAATTTTTTTCCTTTAATATTTTAACTACAAAAATGGATAAGGCTATATGCACGAGGCTTTTCCCAAAATAAGTCTTTTTTGCATTGTATTTCCCAAACTAGGCCAACTTCTGACGGAATTCCAAAACTAAGTTAAAGCGCTATTTCTATTCGCGCTTTTACTGTTAGGAGCGTAAAATTGGATGAACAGGAAACTCGCTATTAGAAATAGCGATTTTGATTAAGAATTCGCTATTACAAATAGCGCTTATAGCGTGAAATTTTTTCCAAAAGAAAACGCTGTTGAGAACAGCGCTTTTAACACAAAACCTTTTGGCAGGAAAACGCTATTTCTAATAGCGCTTTTAACACAAAACTTTTCCCAGGAAAACGCTATTGCTAATAGCGCTTTTAACAGAAACATTTTTTGGAAGAAAACGCTATTTCTAATAGCGAGTTCATTTAAATGAAAACGCTTTTTGAATCAGCGTTTTAGCAGACTTATATACGAAGCCCCCCCCTCTCATTTGCATACGTTTCAGACTTAGGTTTTTCGGCTCTCGCCTCACTCTCTCCATCTCTCAGCCTCTCCATCACTCACTCTCCATCTCTCACTCTCCTCCATCTCAGACTCACTCGATCAGCTCGGTCTGTGCTCTCTCTAGTCTCTACTCTCGGCTCTCGGTCTCTGCTTCACTCTCTGTCTGTGCTCTGTCTCTCCGTGGTATGACATCAACCCTAATTTTATGTATTGAGTTTTTGTGTTTGTGAAAATGTGACATTAACCCTAATTTTTGTTGTTTTTATGTATTTAGTATTTAGGGTTTTACATGTGAATTATTAAATGTGTTAGGGTTTTATCATTGTGGTTATGAAATTAGGGTTTGGAATTTTGAAATCAGAAATTTGAATTGTGAAATTTTTTTTTGCTTTTGAATTTTTGGATGTTGCTTGTGAATTGAATATGGTTATGATTGTTTATGCTTTATCAGTGTGGTTTTGGTTATGAAATTGGTTCGATATCAGATTGTTCACATTATTAGGATTGTTCAAATTAGGATGACTTTTTAGGGTTTGATTGTTCACATTTATAAATTAGGATCACATTATCAGATTGTTCACTCTGTTAAATTAGGATATGGTTGTTGAATATGGTTTGATTGTTCACTCTGTTAAATTAGGATCACATTATCAGATTATCACGTTATTAACGGTTCTAATGCTTTTGAATGTTTATGCTTTTGAATCATAAATCAGGTTTGGAATTTTTTTAAATTTTAAAATTTTTCAAATAAATCATAAATATGAGAATTGAGAATTGAAATTTGGAATGATGAAATTCGTAATTCATATAATGTCATATTATGAAATTCATATAATTGAGAATTGAGAATTGAGAATTTAGAATTGAGAATGAGAATTGAGATTTGATTTGTTACGAAATGTTTATATTTTGAAATTTGAAATAAGAAATTGGAATTTTGAAATTATGCTTGTGAATCAAAATGTCTATATTTGAATATTGAATAAACCAACGTACATTTGTTGAATTGGAAATTGTTTTTTTTTTTTTTTGCTTTAAGAGGAATTAAAAGGAAATTAGGGTTTGAAATTAGGTTTTTAAAAGTAATTTTTTTTAATTAAGAATTGCGATTAAAAAATCCGAAATTCATATAATTGATAATTGTTAATGTCATATTATGAAATTCATGTAATTGAGAATTGTTGAATTCAAATTATGAAATGTCTATATTTTGAAATTTGAAATCAGAAAATGGAATTTTGAAATTATGATTGTGAGTTTTTTTTTTTTTGCTTGTTAAGAGGAATTAAAAGGAAATTAGGGTTTGAAATTAGGGTTTTAAAAGTAATTTTTTTTAATTAAGAATTGCGATTAAAAAATCTGAAATTCATATAATTGATAATTGTTAATGTGATATTATGAAATTCATGTAATTGAGAATTGTTGATTTGAAATTATGAAATGTCTATATTTTGAAATTTGAAATCAGAAAATGGAATTTTGAAATGATGCTGGTGAGTTTTTCTTTTTTTTTGCTTGCTTAAGAGGAATGAAAAGGAAATTAGGGTTGAAATTATGGTTTTAAAAGTAATCTTGTTTAATTAAGAATAAAATTAGAAAAAATTGAAATTCATATAATTCGTAATTGTTAATGTCATATTACGAAATTCATGTAATTGAGAATTGTTGATTTGAAATTATGAAATGTCTATATTTTGAAATTTGAAATCAGAAAATGGAATTTTGAAATGATGCTTGTGAGTTTTTTTTTTTTTTTTTTGCTTGTTAAGAGGAATGAAAAGAAATTGGGGTTGAAATTATGGTTTTAAAAGTAATCTTGTTTAATTAAGAATAAAATTAGAAAAAATTGAAATTCATATAATTCTAATTGTTAATGTCATATTACGAAATTCATGTAATTGAGAATTGTTGATTTGAAATTATGAAATGTCTATATTTTGAAATTTGAAATCAGAAAATGGAATTTTGAAATGATGCTTGTGAGTTTTTTTTTTTTTTTTTTTTTTGTTAAGAGGAATGAAAAGGAAATTAGGGTTTGAAATTATGGTTTTAAAAGTAATCTTGTTTAATTAAGAATAAAATTAGAAAAAATTGAAATTCATATAATTCGTAATTATTAATGTCATATTACGAAATTCATGTGATTGAGAATTGTTGAATTCGAATTATGAAATGTCTATATTTTGAAATTTGAAATCAGAAATTGAAATTTTGAAATTATGCTTGTGAATGAAAATGTCTATATTTTTTGAATCAAATTATGGTTCAGAAATTGTTAATGTCTAATTTCTACAAAATATAATTATTAAAAAAAAAAATATTTAATTTTGAATGTATTTGATTAAAAAAATATTTAATTTTCTCTCCATGAAAAGATCATGTTCTCTCAAGTAAAAGATCATGTTCTCTGAAATATTTAATTTTGACTCTATTTTCATTCAAAAGAAAAATTTTTATTGGTTTCTCAAAATATTTAATTTTGACTCTATTTTATTCAAAAGAAATATTTTTATTGGTTTCTCAAAATATTTAAATTTGACTCTATTTGATTAAAAAAAAAATTTGGTTTAATTTCGTTTGGTTTATTTCACTATATTTGGGGTCAGGCACCCAAAATATGATTAAAAAATTTAATGAGCTGAATTTGTAATACATATAATAGCATTGTAGTACAAATTAAAATTTCCTCAGAAAACTGAACTAAATTTGAAAAAGTTTTTGAAATGGGTATTGAACGAACTGACTTATCGCCTTTTCCACTTTGTGATTGTCCACTACCATTGAAAAGGAAAATGTAAACATTATGTTTTAATAATTTTTATTTATATTTGTATAATTAGAAGTCATTATTAGACTAGTTACAATATATGCATGAAAAGAGTCTTAAATTATTTTAATTAATAGTCCATCGCAATTTCGTACGTACGAAGGGGAAAAAAAAAAATTGGCACTTTGATGGGTAAGCCTGTGTTTTGTAATACCAAATAATTGGTACGGATGGCCCGATAGATTCACATGGATAACTATCCAAAATGTAGTCCATACATTTAACCACCAACTTCAATTTAATTATCTCTAATTTTTTGCCATTATAAATTATGTTTGTAATTATTTTTTTGTTTTTGTATGTGTAAGGAAAAAAAGGAGTAAATAAATTAAAATTTTTTCTTACTTTTCAGAACGATCAAAAATGATCCAAAATGAGCTTTTTGTTTTAATTTTATAGAAAGCCTGCATGACCTCTACAAAATGGACGAGGGTTACTAGTTCACATAGGAAATAACTTTGTCATTAAGGTCGGTAATGACACATGTTTGAGCAAATCAAATTAACTTATATTTTCCATAAATCTGAACAATTACATCACCAGGTTGAACAAGTTGAGACACAAATATATAGTTGACAAAATACAAATTGAATTACTGTTTCACCTCTACAGTTCCTTCAACCCTGGAAAATATAAATTGACAAAAAATTAGAGGGTTACTTTTATTTGTGACTTCTGCAAATTTTAATGTTTTTTGTAATGTTTATTTTACAAGTAGAATTCGATATATGTATATTGTTATTTTAATATTTATTGTTTCATTGAAGCAAGTATATGGCAACTGTTCCAATTATCTTTTACTGGGGGGGAAACATAATTCGGGATCCCGATGAAGGTGTGTCATATGATGCTGAGCCGAAAGGATATATAGGGTGCAACTTGGCACCACACTTGGCAATTTGGAAGAGATGTTTATGTCCAAGGTCGCAAGTTACGGGGAAACAGTCCGATTGATCTTCAAATGTAGATATCCTTATCGCCAGTGGCAAGCAACCAGCAAATATAAAATATTACCGATAAATGACGATGAGGCGTTGAACACCGTTTTAAGTATCGGTGGAAATTTCGAACCACCAAATTGTTTGGAAGTGTACATTCAGAAAGAGGTTGTACAGAATCTTCCGAATATAACACAGATGGATTCACATCCGTTCACTACATTGCTGACACATGGGATTGACACGACAGCATTTCAGTCTCCTATGTATGAGTCAAATGAATGTTATGCAGCTGGCTACACACAACAGACATTTCATGGCCATGGTGGAGAATCAAGTTCACGTGGTGGATACGAGACTGAATTTCACAATAACACCCAAGATGTGTCCACCTATAGCCATCATACGACTCCAGTTGAAGTTGCTGGTAATATGGCTGAAACGGTTAATTCTGTGCAGTTTGCTGACAGTGACATGTACGGTCCTGATGTCGCCCTAGACAATGATGAGAATGAAATGTGTGATGAAGAAAATTTATTGGGCGGATCAGATGATGATGATGATGAAGAAGATGATGTCGACGCTCCGTTGATATTCAGAATGCCCCAATTCCACCTAGACCTGAAATCCCTTTGTATGAAAACATTCACATGGGTGGTGATTTTGACATTACTAACCGCGATGTCGTTCCCCGTAACCGAATCTGGAATGCTGAAAATCCAGAGTTGGACAAAGGGATGGTCTTCGTTGATAAGAAGCAACTCATACATGCTGTGAAATTGTACCATGCAACAAATAATCGAGAGTATAAAGTCGTAACCTCCAAGCGAGACGTTTGGGTGTGTGCTTGCAAGCATGACTGTAGATGGTGGTTGCGTGCATCTCTTAGTAGGAGACATGGTCTTTTTGAAATAAAGCAGTATAGGGGTCCTCACCATTGTTTATACCCACGAATGAACAGGGACCACACAAATATTAGCTCCAGTTACATTGCTTCTCATCTTTTGGGACAAGTTGCGGTGAGTATACAAATAAATGTTTACATTTATATACACATTGTTTGTTTAAAGTGTTCACACCAAAATTGTTTGTTTAAAGTGTTCACACCAAAATAATCTGACTCATAGGTATTGTTGTATGCAGAACGAACCTGATATGCCCATTAAGAATGTCATCGAAGATATAAAAAAGTCCATGAACTATACTATATCATACAAGAAGGCGTGGCATGCAAGGGCAAAGGCAATTAGAATGGTATTCGGGGATTGGGATGAATCATATATGATGTTGCCTAAATTCATGTATGCATTACAAACATCTAATCCTGGCACCATCGTGCAATGGAAGCATAGATATACCGGAAATACAACCATTATGCCCGTCTTCCACTTTGTTTTTTGGTCTTTCAAACCCGTCATCGATGGATTCAGACATTGTAGGCCTGTTATAACCATAGATGGTACATTCTTATACGGGAAATACACTGGTGTGTTGCTTGTAGCAACGATTGTCACTGCCAATGGCAAAGTACTACCGCTTGCATTTGCTGTTGTCGACAGGGAGAGTTTGGAGTCTTGGTCGTTCTTCATTTCAAATATCAAGCAACATATTGTCATGGACCGACAGGGAGTGACTTTGATATCCGATCGAGCTGAGAGTATTTTAGCTGCTGTTAGGCGGCATTGGTTGAATCCCTCGCTCCAATTTGTTGGATATCATCGGCACTGCCTTCGACATGTTTGTAGTAACTTTAACACTACGTTCAAAAATAAGGAGCTGAAACAACTTCTATGGAAAGCAGGAAGTGCTCATCAACGACGAAAGTGTAATGGTTACTTACAACAAATACAGGCTATTGACCAAGAAGCCATCACTTGGGTTTACAAGATGAATCCTGAGGAGTGGGTCCTTTCGTATGACGGTGGACATCGGGGGGTATTGACTAGCAATGATGCAGAGTGCTTCAATAGCGTCTTGAAAGGTGCAAGGAACTTACCTATCTCAGCTATGGTTGAATTTACATTTCGGCGGCTTGTAAAATATTTTGACGAGATGGGAGCCCAAGCTGAACTAGATGTACGAAATGAGTTCCAATACCCTAGAAGATGCAAAAAACTATTGAGGATGGCATCGCAAGGGCAAATACTTTCAAGTTGATATCATATGACAGGTTAGTTTGTAATATAAATGAAATTATTGTTATTATGTTGTCAATTTAACTACACCTAAAAACATGAACTTCATTAGTTTGTATTACAATTTTTTTATAGGCCCCGCCGCGTGTTTGAGGTGCAAACATCTTTTGCCATGGACGAGGTCGCAATACACAAATTGTGGGGATGAATCAACCCACGTGCAGTTGTGGGAAATATGAGATACGACACTATCCATGTTCTCATATGCTCGCTGTAATGTCTGAATGCGGTGACAATCCATTCGAGTACGTTGATTTAGTATATAGGCTTCATGTATACATGAGGATTTGGGAAACTAAATTCAATCCAATACCGCATCAAGATTATTGGGCTGATCCGCAGTGGACTTTAATGCCTAATGTACTGCGTCTGCGACAAGTGAAACGGGGTCGTACATCTATGTCTCGTATTCCGAATAAGATGGACATATCAGATAGGCGTTTGACCGCTCGTTGCAGCGAGTGCCAGCAGACAGGTCATAACAGGCGAACATGTCCGGCGCGACTTGGTCGATGAAGACTATGTAATACTTACATTTTGTAATAGATCTTTTTGTAATTCTTTATTCGTAATAGATCATTTTCTTTTCTTTTGTAATTCATTATTTGTAAACGGGGTCGTACATTTAATAGAACATTTTTTATTTGTAATAGATTATTTCTATTGTTTAATTCTTTATATATTGTAATTGTTGGATTTCCTTGACAAAATTTACAACTAACATAGTAAACAAATAAATTAAACTAAATGACAATGCAAAAACACTTAACTATACCACATAGCCCTATAGTTTTTATTCTCTACTTCATTGAAAATGTTTATTACAGGTGGTTCGAGCTGGGAGGTCATATCACTTGGCTGAGGACGCCATTTTCAGACGTGATGGACAGCTTGGTCTGCAGGCCCTTGTAGAGATCAGAGAGTTATTGTACGAGGGGATCCAGCATGCCCATCGGGTAGATCGTCTGCATTTTGGGGACTACGGTGTATCCAGTGCAGCAGCTGCTCCAGACACATCAGTCCCGTCCACGTCAGTGCCTCCTACCTCAGCGCCAGCCACAGCAGGTCCTTCGACTTCAGTCACCCCACCGCATGATACCCCATACATTTCTCCATATTCCCCACAAGTACATCTTACCTAGCATGCTGACCCTGACCCTGACCCTGACCCTGACCCTGACCCTGATTGGTCACCGCCCCGCTTCATGCATGATGTTGTTACCCCACCCACCCAGTTACAGCCTGCTTTCCTGGGGAGTACTTCGACCGCGCCCCGGTTCATTGATGATGTTGTTACCCCACCCACCCAGTTACCACCTGCTTCTCTGGGGACTACTTCGACCGCACCCCGGTTCATTGATGATGTTGTTACCCCACCCACCCAGTTACCACCTGTTTCTCTGGGGATTACTTCGACCGCGTCCAGGAGTACACATGATGCAGTTCTCACTGACATCTCCCACATTGATGATGAGGCCCATATTGAGCCCCCCAGAGCGCGAGTGAGAGGCCGAGGTTATGGTCAGGGGGACGTCGCGGCCGCGAGGTGGGGGGGTGCGGGCAGAGGCAGAGTGTTCGGGTCCAGTTGCAGATTGTGATACAGTTGCAGCAGATGAGGGAGTGGGAGTTTCACAGCTCACAGCAGTATCTAATCTGCAGGCACAGGCAGGCAGGATCAGGGGCATCAGATGCAGGAGAGGGGGGGGTCACACTCACAGGCTCCACAGGCAGTCAGTGGAGGGCCGCATGCAGGGGAGGGAGTGCCAGATATTCAGAGAGTCTACCGTAGGAGACCAGGAGGGAGATCCACGGTCGGGGTTGTGGGACTGGGGGCAGGTTAGGGCATTAGCGGTTGCGATATGGACTATATAGGTTTTTTTTTTCTATATTTTTTTTTTGTATGTGTCAAACTTGTTCAGCTGATGTAAATGTGTCATACTTATTTATTCGCAATTATAATTTCACAATTTTTTATTCTTATTTATATTGGTGAATCACACAAATCTCTTTCACATCTCTACCCCTCTCTCATTATCCGTAGTTTGTGCATTATTTATAGTAATTTACGATTTTTCCTCAAATTTACAAATTGAGACAACCATTTATAAAATTGAAATTTAAATAAATTTGATACAACCATTTATGTTTATTTTTAGGAAAACATAAATTACAAACGCGTTTGGTTTGAACAAAACGTGTAAAGAAGCTATAAAAAATATGTTTGTTCAAGGCTAAAAATAATTGAAATATCTCGCTTCATTGATAAGTCATAGATAAGCATTACAAATTGCATGCATTACAGAAATGCCCTGGGCGTTCATCCAAACAATTTCATTCATTATCATCATCATCTGACATCTCAATATCAGATTCATACATAACATCCATGCTCCAGGGTAGTAGTACTGGTGTGCATCATCCATTAACCCATCTTCGGCACGCTCATTTGCGGTCTTCATTAGTCCGGACCTTTGCAAACGTTGGGTCATGCGATTAACCTCGTCGCGGATACGATGCAATGCCCTTTGCAACAACTGTGGAGTGTCAGTTGGCATACGCATGGCTAACCGGCGAGGAAATTTAAGATTAACTTCACGGCATAGCTCAACGAGAACGTTTGCTCGAGTTTTGCGAAATTCCCACTCAGCTCTCATGGTATTGACGGTGGCACGTGAGTAACGCAAATTTGGATTTAATGGGTATTGAAATTCATCTCCATCTGCAACCCAATAGCGACCATTGCTGAATATAGATCAACCACCGTATATGTCATGATGATATCGCTAGAAATAGCTGTAAAACTTTTGTTGTGGTATGCTACGATATTTATACCATATATACACATGGTAGCTGTATGTATGCATGCAATTATTGTAAACAACTATGACAACTATGCATTAGAGTTGTCACGTCAACTTTGATGACCTGAACAACTATGCATCAACTTGATAGGAGTTGTCACTTCGACTTTTATGAATTGCATAATTTATTGTTATTTGAAAACAAAAAGTACAAAAATTGTGAAACAATATTTCAACAAATTAATAAATACATGAACGGTTGTTTTTTTTAAATTTGTCAACCACCGTATATGTCATGAAAAATATTTTAACAGTTGTTTTAATAAATAAATTAATTAATAAAATTTGTGAACAATTGACAAATATAACTGAACACAGCCTGAATTTTGACTACAATATTGCATTGAAATATACTTAGAATTTGAAGTACTAAAAATATCTTAATTGATTATAATATTTGTCTGAACCAATTTATGAGCATTTCCTGTTCGATCACATGCATGCCACTGACCTTATCCAGTGCATTCGGCTGTCAGGACTCCACTTTTGTCAAGTCATGAACGAATCAAAGGCTGTAGCATCGGCTATTGTGCCGCAGAAGCAGTGACTTTGTGCATTGATGCAATGATGCATGTCACTTTATGCAGTGGTGCAGTAATGCATGTGACTTTCTGACTTTGCCATGCTTGTATACGTTGTGACTTTTTCCCTCACATTACGTGATGCATGTGACTTCTGCATTGCAACTTACATGCTTTGTTTTTTCTTTACATTTCAGAATTCATCTGAGTCACATTATTACGACTGTGAAAAGAAGCAGAAAATGCTATTATGTTGGTAAAAAAACATGATGGACGGTTGTGTAATGACAATGAAAATCGGATGACTGTGAAGTTAATTAACTGAAAATCAGAAAAAATATAGGCACCAAAGTTCCAATCGTGTTTACGTAGCAAGTGACCATTTTATTATGTTGGTGAGAAAAACAATGCTAATTTATTTGACAATGCATTTTGTTTTATTTGACAATGCACTGCTCGAATATGAAGGGATTGCATTGTGATTCTGTGGCCTGCAATTATGATTTTATCTGACAACCACGTCCGTGACTATATCACAGGTACACAAAGTCACGGGTAATCAAAATTACATGAAATGAATAACAGCAAATAATATCACGTGTATCACTTATTATACTGCCCTAGCACCACTATGATGTCTATAAATACCCCAGTATGATGTTTGTTGAAGTCATAACAAAAGTAATATATATACAATTACTATTATTATTATTTTTTTTGTGTTATTAACAATGTCTTCAAGAGGTGCAGGAAGTTCACGCCAGCAAAGAAATCCGAAAGTGTGGCTGCTACCTCCATTTACGTATGACTACAAGAGCGAAAAGTACTCGAGTCCGAAGGATTATTATGTTGGTATCCGAGCAGAATGGGCGTTTAGGGTAACGGAGCAAGAAGGATTGTATAATGATCTACGTAACCTTGGGGCACCGGTACCTCATCGTTGTTCATTGACCATGCCTAGACGAAATGTGAGTGACTATGAAAAAGAAGTTAGCAAAATTAAGAAGGAGAACAACAGAATGTTGATGCGGAGATGTCGACATTTCATGCTTCAGCTAGCCACTGAAATGGCAGAAGCAAGCAACAGAGATTTGACAATGGTTGAGCGAAATAATGTCTTAAACAATGAAAAATATCTCTCTGACTACTACATGTCAGATGAGGAATAAGAAATCAAACACCGTTATCTTTCATATGTTCGTTAATGGAGTGTAAGACAATGTTGTTGTTGGTCTAACGTACGGATGTATTTCAAGTATTTCTTTTATGAACCTGAAGTTTATGAAATAACTACATTTATAACTACACATTTATGAGTTCATGACTTTCTTTATTGAATTGCAATTAGTTAATGAATGTTCTGGATTAATGAATGGATTAATGTATGTTCAATTATGTGAATACTTAAAACACATAAAATAGATCAGGCAACTCGGACAAAAGGTTCCCTTAACTGGGGCTGCTGAAATAGGGATGAATTTACAACGAATTTCAATCTCCATCGGGGAAGAAGAAAGAGTCACCTTCCAATTCTTGACAAAACAATTCAAATAGTCATACTTTTCAATGAAATACAAATAGTAGGTCGTAACATTGCGTAGCTAAGTGAAACACAACATTGGCTACATAAGCTTCATTTTTTCACACATTGAGTAGTCAAATCGTGGGGAGATTTGTCAGTATATGCAGATGGATTGTGAATTCATGTGACCTGGTGCACAGGCTTTGGTTTTCTCGATTTGTTGCTCGACTTTTGTATTACAGTGACAACTTATCTCTTATTGACAAGGTGGGATTCCCAACTCAGAAAGTCACATGGCAACAGTGAATTCACTGATTTACCTTACAGTCAGCATGCCTTTATTTTGTCCTTATATGCAGATGGATTGTCAAGTCATGTGACTTGGTGCACATGCTTTGGTTTTCTCGATTTTTTGCTCGTATTTTTATTGTAGTGACAACTCATCTGTTATTGATAGATGTGGGATTCTCAACTCAGAAAGTCACATGGCAACAGTGAATTCACTGATTTACCTTACAGTCAGCATTGTTTTATTTTGTCTGTATACGCAGATGGATTGTCAAGCCATGTGACTTGGTGCAGAGGCTTTGGTTTTCTCGATTTTTTGCTCGTATTTTTTATTGTAGTGACAACTCATCTGTTATTGATATATGTGGGATTCTCAACTCAGAAAGTCACATGGCAACAGTGAATTCACTGATTTACCTTACTGGCAGCATACCTTTATTTTGTCCTTATATGCAGATGGATTGTCAAGTAATGTGACTTGGTGCACATGCTTTGGTTTTCTCAATTTTTTGCTCGTATTTTTTATTGTAGTGACAACTCATCTGTTATTGATAGATGTGGGATTCTCAACTCAGAAAGTCACATGGCAACAGTGAATTCACTGATTTACCTTACAGTCAGCATTGTTTTATTTTGTCTGTATACGCAGATGGATTGTCAAGCCATGTGACTTGGTGCAGAGGCTTTGGTTTTCTCAATTTTTTGCTCGTATTTTTTATTGTAGTGACAACTCATCTGTTATTGATAAATGTGGGATTCTCAACTCAGAAAGTCACATAGCAACAGTGAATTCACTGATTTACCTTACAGTCAGCATTGTTTTATTTTGTCTGTATATTAAGATGGATTGTCAAGTCATGTGACTTGGGCAGAGGCTTTGGTTTTCTCAATTTTTTGCTCGTATTTTTTATTGTAGTGACAACTCATCTGTTATTGATATATGTGGGATTCTCAACTCAGAAAGTCACATGGCAACAGTGAATTCACTGATTTACCTTACAGTCAGCATACCTTTATTTTGTCCTTATATGCAGATGGATTGTCAAGTCATGTGACTTGGTGCACATGCTTTGGTTTTCTCAATTTTTTGCTCGACTTTTTTATTGTAGTGACAACTCATCTGTTATTGATAAATGTGGGATTCTCAATTCATAAAGTCACATGGCAACAGTGAATTCACTGATTTATCTTACAGTCAGCATGCATTTATTTTGTCCGTATATACAGATGGATTGTCAAGTCACGTGACTTCGACCACAGTATTTGTTTTTCTCTGTTTTTTCAATCTATTGACAACTCATACCTTGTTCATATATGTGGGATTGTCATGCAGAGGCATCTTTCTAAAGTCGTTCATAACCAACTATATAAACAAGTAAAGGTGAAGACACAACCTTACAACTCATTTCGCCCTACGAAATTATCATTTATTTGCTTTAAAAAATTAGCATGGCTACATGGTTCATGGGAGGGAGTGGTGGGAATCGCAGAGGTGGTAGGAACTTGCAAAGGGGTGAAAGTTCACGACGAGGAGGGGGAAGGGGAAGTGGCGATGCTGAAGATGAAACACCATTTCCTTTGTTAGATGCCTCTTGTGCTTATCATGATAGGTTTGGGAAGCGACATTTTGTCATGCCCAAGTACTATCGAGATCCATGTGGTTTGGTGGAGGATCCATCAGAGAATCAAACAGGATATGGTTATGCAAATGCTAGACTTCTGAAGTGGCGCCCGCACTATTTATAGAGCGAGTGCAAAATGAAAGATTATGTCGGGAAAGACGACTGAAGGTGCCAAAAGCACGTTCTGTTGAGATCCAAAAGGAAGATCCTGAAAATGTTGATCGACTATGTCAAAGACTACAACGTGAGATTTCTCAAATGGGCCGTAGGTTGGCCCGCGATATGCAGCTACTCATAGTTAAGAAGGATGCCCAGAAGAACAGAACAGAACCAGATGTTGCGGCTATCAAGGGTATCATGGAGGATCCTGAACTTGTCTCTGACACTGAGCTTTCGGATTGTTCAGACTCGGAGCCACCTGCGATTTAAGCGCGAATTAGGTTTATGTTATGTTTATGCTTAAGTCTATGTTTATGTATTGTGTCTGTCAAATGTTACGGCTATTAATATGCAATATTAGGTCATGAATCAAGTGTTTGACTGTGTAACTGTTATGTTTATGTATTGTGTGGTCAGTTCAGGGTGTCCAGGATGTATGTAATGTGTGTTCAGTTCATGGTGTCCAGAATGTATTTTTGTGGGAGAATTATGTCTGTACTACTATGTAACTGAAAACTATTACATTTGCAACTTCAGTTATGTTGTTTTCATGCCTATATGAGTATTTAGTAAAGTACTGACTTCGGCAATTATGTATTAAGTATTATTACAAAAATGTTGACAAAATTTATTTTAGGAGCTCTCGCTGTGGCCTTCGTCTTCTTGGCCTACTCCGCGGTGGTCTTCGCGTCTCACCCTTCGTCGTTGCTCGTCGAGCTGCACAGTGTGTGGGTGTGCTTCGGACTGTAGAGCATGCATATCACATTCTAACCCATAACAAAGACGAAACAAAAAAATAAATTTTCTAAATGAAAACGGGTACAAAACGTTTTTACTAAACTGGTTTACTAAACTGGTTTTCTGAATTACATTCTCACCTTCTAACCCAAAACAAAGACAAAAGAATAAATATATATGTATGTTTAAATGAAAACGGCTTTCGTAAAGCCAAAATAATTTTCTAAATAAAACCTTCTAACTCAAAACAAAGACAAAAGAATAAATATATATGTATGTTTCAATGAAAACGGCTTTCGTAAAGCCAAAATAATTTTCTAAATAAAACTTCTAACCCAAAACAAAGACAAAAGAATAAATATATATATATGTTTAAATGAAAACGGCTTTCGTAAAGCCAAAATAATTTTCTAAATAACACATTCTAACCCAAAACAAAGACAAAAGAAAAAAAAAATTACATGAAAACGATTTTAGTAAAGCCAAAAAAAAATTATTAATTACATTATCACCTTTTAAACAAAACAAACACAAAACAATAAACAAAAAAAAAATTACATGAAAACAACTTCAGTAAAGACGAAAAAAAAAATTGAATTACATTTTCTAAATCAAAACAAAGACAAAAGAAAAAATAAAAAATTTAACATGACAACGACTTCAGTAAAGCAAAATAAATGAACATGATTGGCTTAATAATATCTAAATCAATATGATTTTAAAATTATATATATGAAAAATAGTATGTAAAATTAATATATGAAAAGAGGTTTTTTTCATATTATGTAAAATTTATGAATTACACATTCTAAATCAAAACAAAAACAAAAGAAAAAAAAAATATTTTAACATGACAATGGCTTTAGTAAAGCCAATTTCAATTTTATAGAGTGTAAACATGTGGCCCATTTATTTTTTTCTTTTGTTTTATATTGTTAAATAGCGTTTATTTCCAAAAAATTTTCTGTAAAAATGCTATTATAGCGTTTTCTTCCAAAAAATTATTTGTTAAAAGCGCTATTAGCAATAGTGTTTTCCTGGGAAAATTTTTTTCTATTAAAAGCGCTATTAGCAATAGCGTTTTCATGCCAAAAAAGTTTTGTGTTAAAAGTGCTGTTCTCAACAGCGTTTTCTTTTGGAAAAAATTTCACGCTATAAGCGCTATTTGTAATAGCGAATTCTTAATGAAAATCGCTATTTCTAATAGCGAGTTTCCTGTTCATCCAATTTTGCGCTCCTAACAGTAAAAGCGTGAATAGAAATAGCGCTTTAACTTAGTTTTGGAATTCCGTCAAAAGTTGGCCTAGTTTGGGAAATCCAATGCAAAAAAGGCTTATTTTGGGAAAAGCCTCTATATGCACAGGTTGATATAAATAAGTATTATATATATCAATTGATATATCAATTAATTTACCAACTTATATTACTTATATTATATTATAATATTATTATTTTAAAATTAGGATTCTATCTATTTTACAAATTACAAAATTCAAGACCCGTAAACGTAAATTATCCATTATTATTTTAAAATTATTGTGGGACTTATTTATGAATGATGAGTAAGTGAAGTTGAAGCACTAGTGGGAAAGATGGCTAATGCTGCAACTAGAAGCTGCCATGGCTACTACTCCTTCCATTATTCTCCACCACCACCACCACCACCACCACCGTCAAACCTCTCACTTCCATGGTCGTCGATCAGCTCTCGTCGTCCCTCCCCTAACTATGCATTTCGGACTCACAAACTTTCTCTCTCATCGACTACCACCAAAACCCTCTTCTCCTCCTCCTCCTCTCTCACCCCTCCTTCTGCCTTGCCTTTCGACCTCTCTCCTCCTCCCATCGATCACGACCTCCTCGTAAGCACCTCTCTCTCTCTCTCTCACACACACACACACACACCACACACACACACACGTACATATTCGTTGGTGTCGTTAATACTGTGTGTTTAACGAATTGATGAACTAATTGAATTTTGAATGACTTCAATTGGATAGAAATTAAGATTCTAAAACGGATGCTTCTTGTTTTTTAATTTTCTCCCCCTATTTTTACTATATGTTTCATTAAGTTGTTGACATTTAATGAAATCTTGGTTTGATTTTCTACTGATTGGAAGATTGGGATTGCTCTCATAAGCCTCAGTTAGTGGATTTTAAATTGGGTTAGTTCCAACTCCATGGCTAAATTCAATTATCTTTTGAAGTTTTCGTAAAAATTCCTAATTTAGAATATTGAATTTTAAACATGGAACCTTAATGGTGTGAACAATAGAGTGTGGAGGAGATTGCCATTGTGGTGAAGGAGTGAGGAGGTCGCGGCAGTGTCGGTGGTTGGTGGTGTGTATTGTGAGATTTGATTTTGGAGTTTTGTCCAATAGAGTAATTTGATTAAGAGACACAAGTGTAATTAAAAAAATTAGAAAATGGTGTGCACTGAGACAATGTGTGGTGTGTAAATAGAATTTTCCAATGGGGAGTTATTTAAAAGTGATTCTTTTCCATACTTTCCCATCAAATAAATATACAAGTCATGGAAAGTAAAATTTGTGAATTTTCTTAGGACAATTTTGGCGTAGACAACATTGACACAACTTCAAAAGAGGGGTTTCTCCCTTTATATATTAGTATAGATACAATGCAATTTGCGTCCAGATTGTTATGACCAGC
The DNA here is from genome assembly GCA_030407325.1 of Camellia japonica. Taxonomy (NCBI): domain Eukaryota; kingdom Viridiplantae; phylum Streptophyta; class Magnoliopsida; order Ericales; family Theaceae; genus Camellia; species Camellia japonica. The sequence continues at coordinate 142,309,020 of JAPPVO010000029.1, read as the reverse complement.
AATAGCTTGAGAACTACCATACAAATAAGTAAGTTAATAAATAAACTGGAAGAAATTTGAAAAGGCTATGTTTGGATGGCAAGAATCAAGTGGAGAGAATATGAACCACATTACCAAGAATCACATTGTTAGTAATAGATTTCCAATGCCAATGCTATTCATGTGTTTGGTTTGGTTAGAAATTAATTCACTATCTAAAATGATAAAAATTTAAAAATTGTGGGCCCAACTAACTTTTTTACTCTTAAATAGTCCAATTCCTCCAGGAATATGAGGTTATCATAGGGTGGGGTGGGGATCAAATTTCTATTCAGTTTGGGAATGTGATTCTTGGTGCAGTGCATAATCAAGAATTACGTTTCTATTCTATTCCATTCCAAACATTAGAATCATGAGGATTTGGAATCACATTTCCATTCAAACATAGCCTAAGGCTAATCTATGTATTGATGATCTCAAATATCCGACTACAGAATCTAAATTTTAGATTTCTATATTGCGCTTTATGCTGAAATTAGTAGAATGGTATTTGTTAACTGTAGCTTGTGTATATCAACGCAGCCTATTTGGTATCACTCATACTAGTGGTACGTACCATACTCGGTAACTTTTTGTAGCAAGTATACCTTTATTTAGATTGCTGAAGAATGACTCCTTTGCTCCCTTGCATGTTTTCTTTTCATAGTTTTAGTTTCATAAACAAATGTTATTAAGGATTCAGGTACCACATTAGCTGTTTTGACATGCTTACTGTGTTTTCTGTAATTCTACTGCATAAGTTTAGTGGTGCTCTTGCTCCTTTAATTTACTTCATGCCCTTCAATTTCATTGGCTTGGTCTCTGCAGGACACTGTGACGGTTGTGGGGGCAAAAATATCGGAAGATGGGATAATTGAAACATTTGACAACGATGATGAGGCATTGGATGCAGTTGAAAATGGTGTTGTGGTGTGTGACTAGTTTATCTAAAAATCTTGGATATATAAACCTCATCCCTGACACAGCTTTGTTGTAGTTGTTTGTCAATAATGTGGTTGTCTTGAGTCAAATATTGGATGGTATTTCAATTCTGGACTTAAGATGTCTGAATCTCCTGCCTTCACATTTTTGAATGCTGGAATCTTGAGCGCAACACATAAAGGCTTATGCACAAAAGCTTGAGTAGTAAAGATTAGAAAGATAACCATATGAAATTGGCTTTTAATGCTAGCTCAGTCCAATTTTGAGATCCTCTCTTGGATGAGACTGCTTTTTTTAAATTCAACATTCAATGCAAAATACCGGAGTTGTCATCAAATAATATGTAGTTCTTGAACTTTGTTGGTATAGTTATGTTTCATAATGCCAACATGTAGTTGTCATTATGTCTAACGTCAATCATGGCAACTGAGGATATCTGAAACTTGGATAGACAAATTGATATCAAAATGGCATATTTGTGCTATCTTTTAGAAATATATGTGTGTGTTTGTGTGTGTGATGAGAAAATTATTGTTTGTTAGTATTGACCTTGGTAGGAGTTATCATGGAATTGATTTGAATTCATTTTTGAGGAGCTGGCTCATGGATCACTGAATTTGATTCTCTATGTTTAGAAATGCATCTATTCATAAATCTTAGACCCCTGTAGTTTCTATAGATCAAGGATTTGTTGCAAGACAGTTATATCAAAAGTCAATCCCTTGATTGGTTTTTGCTTACCTTTCAAATTCGTATGTAAAAATGGAATCAATTTCATTATATTGGTTGCTTTTTTCTTTGCTTTTGTCATTGGATTCTATTTCTCTTTCTTAAAATGATAAAATTCCTTTTCTTATCCAACTTGAATGTGAACTTACTGGAACTCAACTTTAGTGGCATTGGATGCATATTTTATTAGACTGGATAGATGTGTCAGAACTGGTTGGCTGAGTGATTAAAAGTTTTTCATGACATCTGATGTTTTAGGTTGTGGACCTTTCACATTTTGGCCGGATAAGAGGTAAAATTTTCCCTCTTGCACTTCTTATCAATGAAAAATCACCTTATCTTTTACTTTTTCTTTTTCTTTTCATGTAACAATCTTTATTAGGAAATGATCATGCTAAGATAAAGTACATTGTTCAGATACTTTGTCCCCTAAAGATGGAGAAAAGAACATGGAAACTGAAATGAACTAAAAACTTACACAGTGGGAACTTTACATTACTTACTAAAAAAGAAAAAAGAAAAAAGGATTTAGACTCTAGGACCCTGGACTGTTGGCAGTGATGGCTGAATGAGCGTGAATGTGTGATGCTTCTTCCTACATAGTCCACTTTTTCTACCTGGACCACCGGATTAAGTGTTTTCTAGCTTTTAAGCAAGAGAAGCCTAAAGTTCCTCTGCCCTTGTGTTTTTTTTCAAGGGAAGACTGGTACTGCTAGGGTAGTCACATTGCTACACCCCTGGAGTTGGCTGGCTGACATTATCTGTTTGGAATTTTGGAATCCTCCAAGTTGGTCCCAGTTTGCTCAAATTCACATCTTACTCAAGACTTTCTCAAAACATTTTACAATAAGATTGAGGTTAATAATTTTATTTTCATCTTGAGAAAGATGGAATGATAGTCGAGGTGCAGATGAGCAAAGAAACCTGCTCTCAAATCCAGAGCTATCTCATGATCCACTATCCTGCCAAGAGCATCAACCACCAAAGTAAAGGAAGTATAATAGAGAGCAAAGAAACCTGCTCTCTATTAACTCAATGTTTATGTTTGAGGTTTTAGAATACCTTTCATTATTGGTTTTTGTAGCATATTTGATAAGTGAGTTGGATAGAGAGTAGGCACTGCTGGTATCATCTGAAAGCAGTCATCACAGTTGATTGAAACAGTATCTCATGACTCACCTCAATCTTTGAAGGAAATTATTAACTGACACATTGTGAAGAATCATGTAATCGGGAGGATTTACTAGATGTTACTCGGTTTGTAAATTCAGAAGTATGCTTAGTCTTTTTGGAAGTAGGTCACCTTGCTCAGTTCCCAAGTAGAGAAAAGGGAGTCAGCAGACTGTTGTTTTCTGTTATTTTTTTCTCCTAATTTTTGACAAACAGAGTGATGTTTAGTCAAAATGGAAACTAGACACAATTAATAATGCAATAGAGCACTTAAACATAGTCACCATTTCTATAGGATTTCAAATTAGTTCCAAATATATTCTTTCAGTTTTCAGTTCAGATAAATCCTGGTCAACAAGGAAGATTTAGGTAAGCTTAAACCTCTTCAAAAAGGTGGGAACGCCAATCCCTTATCATTTACAGGTTTGCATTGCGAAGGCTATTGATAAAGAGGAGAAGAAGAGAATTAGCCTGGGCCCTGGATTTTCTAGATTTGCAATCCAAAGTTTTGTGACTTGTGAGGTTGACAGTTTAAATAAATTTGAAATTTAAAGCATTTTACTAGCAAATGAACAAAGATAAAAATTCATCATCTCTGTCTTCTTTTCTTTTTCTGGAACACCGAAATTCACACTGTTAAAAGAGCAAGAGAGCCTTTAGGTAGTTATCACATCACATGTTTGAATGGATTCCATGATCACTTAAGGGATGTCATTTTCCCATCATGTGTTCAAATGGTACCCATGATGGGGGTTGTGGAATTTTTCACGTGGTCCAGTGCATATTAAATTCTAGATGACAGACAAATAAACAATTGATTACTCTTGATCCTTTTAATTTGAATTGCAACAAACATGAAGGGAAATCGTACTGGCAGGTTTGTAACCATAAGTTATAGTTCATCCACCTTTAAGTTAGTGGTACTGTATCAAACAATAAAAGAAAGCAATTTTGAGTGTTTAGTAGTTAATTTTGAACTCACCTGCTGCTACAATTGCTAGTTTAGAGAATGCTAATGTAGTACTATTCTCTAGCACTTCCATTCATGGAGATCTAGTGCGAGTGTTCTCTTATGTGTTTGTATATTATCAGTTTGTTGCTTTGCATCCAAGTTAGTGTTTGTAATATATTTGCTAGTTTAGAGAATGCAAATGTAGTAATATTCTCTAGCACTTCAGTTCATGGAGATCTAGTTCGAGTGTTCTCTTATGTGTTTGTGTATTATCAGTTTGTTGCTTTGCATCCAAGTTAGTGTTCGTAATATACGAGAGTTCTGATGCTTTTGCTTTTTGGACTTGATGAGACTTCATGGTTTTCAACTTAAATCTCAGTGAAGTATGCAGGACAGGAGGTGCATTGTGCATTAGTTTAAAGCTTTAATTTTACCTTTCATTCTGACGTCTGTTAGTTAAATTGACATGAAGTCAGTGGAGAAGATCGCATTCATTTCCTCCACAACCAAAGTACAGCAAATTTTGAAAGTCTTCATGAAGGACAGGTCAGCTCCTAGGGAATTGGACACTAAAGCTCATAGCTTTTTCTATTAAACGAAATTTGATTTATTTATTTATTTTTTAAATTTATTCTAAATTGAGGATTTAAACTGTTCTAATATGTAGGGATGTGACACAGTTTTTGTGACACCTACAGCTCGCACAATAGATATTGCCCATGCATGGATTATGGTAATCCTCATGCCATCTTTCTTGTATATAGTTGGCTTTTCTATGTTGGTAATGTTCTCTATGTAATTTTTTTCCCCTTAAATTTTACACACAGAGAAATTCCGTTATGTTGGTGGTCTCGCCAGTGTCCAGTGGAAGCATAATTGAAATGCTTGAGAAGTATGTTTATAATATTCTTGTACATTTTTTTTTTTTTTTTTGTTGATTTTCCATGTATGATTCTGACTAATTCTCTTCAGATTGTCTCCATTTTCTTGTATAATACTTGGTTTAGCAGTCTTCTTATCGTTGTACATGTGGATGCTTGTTTAATTTCTAGGTACATATTTTTTGCTGACAAAATAGAAATTCAGGACATCACTAAGCAAACATGCTTGTTTGTACTGGTGGGACCCAAAAGCAACCAAGTATGGATGTTGTGAGTTTGATTTTTTATTTTATTTTATTTTATTTTATTTTGTTCTTCGTCCTACAGGTTTTGACTTATCTGATTATGTTGACATTGTGCTTGTACATTGTATGCAAACAGGTAATGGTGGATTTAAATCTTGGTGACCTTGTTGGACAACCACACGGATCACATAAGCATTATACTGTAATCTTCAAAGTTGCCCTGATCGGTCATACACCTTTATGAGAATTATTTGTTTGATTTTTTTGGCAGCATATTTGTAAGAAATGTTCAGTTTTTTGAAGTATCACATATTTACTTGGAAGTCGACATGAGTAGGGTTGGTTTATGAATGAGTGGTCTTAAATCTTCTTAAGATTTCTTCCCTTCACTCTGACATTTATATCCAGTAGTCACATCCAACTGCAAAAGCAACTCCTTTTCTGTTCCATTCTGATTAGGCAACATCTCTTCTTTTTTAGGTCTTCAGCCTAAATAGTGTATCTTAGGTATGTCCTATGGTGGAGGTTGTGACCGGGAGCAATGACAAGTGTATACACTCTCAGCGCTGTGGCACAGGTTTGAGTCATGAGAATTGACTTCTCCATAAAAAGGCGGGGGAAAGGCTACATACTTACTTCCTCTCCAGACCTTGCTGTAAGCAGGAACCTTGTGCATTAGGTACAACCTTTTTAGGAATGTTCTGCAGTCAACTAAACTGTTCACTCATTTTCTACCCCTAATTTACTTCAGTTACACTAGATTTTCTGTTTAGTTAAGTGAGAGCTTTTCTATCTTCTATACAGGGTTTGCATATAGCATCAGCTTTGAAAAGTCTTACCAAACAGAACTTTATTGTTCTATAGGAATTCTTCCTTCACATGCATAGTCAGTCTACTGGTGGAAGTTGGAATAAGTGGCCAAAGATAGTAAAGCTATTCAATGAATAGATGTATAACATCAAAGTTTTTCCATTTGCAGGTGAATGGGATGCCAATAACTGTAGCAGTGGGAAATATTATATCTGAAGAAGGGTTTTCACTGTTGATGTCCCCTGCTGCTGCCGGATCTGTCTGGAAAACTCTTCTAAGTCGAGGTGCATTTCCGATGGGTTCTAAAGCATGGGAAACATTCAGGGTTTTTCAAGGTTGTTAAATATTATAAATGCTTCACATGCTTTCTATTAGATTTGAACATTTTTCATTTCTTATTTGGCTTCTTCAAACCACTTTTGATTTATAGTTGGTGTTCTTCTTCAAGTTGTGCAAATTTCTTAACCTTCATGCATTTATCTGTGTGTGCATTGAGATGACTAGTTGTAGTGGATTCATGCCATGGTCTGGCTAACATAACCAACTTGTACTGATGGGTGATGACTTAAAAATAACCCAGTATCTCTGTGGAATGCTGGCTCATAAAAATGAAATAGAAAAGAAAATATGGATCTTTCAATTGCTAGAGGTCATAGTGGTGCAAGAAAAAGAGAATGATAATAATTCCAGATTAAACTACTTTGAAGTTTGAAGACATGGTCTCATTTTATATTCCAGATATTCTTTGCTCTGTTGATTTATGTGATCAAGCTGGACCAACTAATGTGTGCAGGAAGGCCAGCTCCTGGTAAAGAGCTCACTAATGAATATAATGTTCTGGAGGCTGGTTTGTGGAATGCCATTTCTCTGAACAAAGGTGCCTCCTTTCCTTCCATAAAATATGTGCTCAGATAAATATTGTGATGGTTGATCTGAATCATGAAGTCTCCTTAGGTTGTTATAAGGGACAAGAAACCATTTCTAGACTCATAACATATGATGGCATCAAGCAGAGGTTGTGGGGAATTCGTTTATCATCACCAGTGGAACCAGGCAGTCCCATTACTGTGGACACAAAAAAGGTATGACTTATTCATCCTCTATTTTTGAGTTGACTAACTTGTAAAAAGTGAGGTCAAGGAAGACGGAAATTTTCAACCACCAAGAAAAGCCTGTCTTGTCACTTGGGAAAAAATGGGATTGCGGCAATCAAAGGCATTCTACCTTTTCTTTTCTTTTTTCTTTTTTTCTTTTTTATAATCGTCTAAAAAAATTGCTTTCCTTCCGCTCCTTATATTCTTCACCCATCTGCTGTGGGTTTCCATATCCATCTCCGCAGAGATCTCCAGATCACAAGACTTGAAATGATTGAGAAGAAAAACTTTCTAACAATACATCCCTGTAAGGAAAAATGCTGTTTTATGAAATTTTATCTTGCCCTTGTTCTCGAACACAATAACTTCTTAACCAAAAGTAGTTGCCCTCTGGTGCTGCTATGCTATTCTTGAATGGAGGACATTTGGCAAAATGGTCCCACTAGTATTTGCTCATAAGGACCACTTGACCTTTTTCTGGGTTTACTCACTTGGAGGGTCAATATTATAACTTCCATACGAGCGTTGTTCCAGCAACTCTTTATGTGCAATTACGGGCATCAAAAACAATTCCTAAACTCAGTAGCTTGTGTTCATTTGTCTATAATCCCAAAAACTAATTGGAGGGTGTTTTTAGCATTAGAAACCCAATGAATATTGAAGGTGAAACTTGGAATTGGGAAACCTGAAGTTGGTGTACATTTAGTTGTTGGGACTGCTTACAGTGTTTTTTTTTTTGGGAATTTGTGTCATGAAAGTTTCTTGCATGTTTCCTTGAACTATGTTCAGAATCTTCAGAAGGCAACGTTTTATCCCTGTAAACAATACAATATCCTAAACAACCTATAGGCTATATTCTTGAATTCAATTCTTTGTCTCATCCTTTTTTCATTTTTTCCCATGTAGGTTGGGAATCTGACAAGTTATGCAGCTGGAAGGAACAAATCTGAGCACTTTGGTTTGGGTTATATCAAAAGGCGAGCTGCTTCTGAAGGTGATACTGTGATTGTGGGAGACAACATTGTTGGGACAGTGGTGGAAGTTCCTTATCTTGCTCGTCAGTGTCCACCATCAAAGAGCTCGACTTCTTGACTTGGAAATTCTTGTGGATCAGTTTGAGCAGCATAAAAGCTCTTAGCAGAACATATGGGTCCACGGCTTGATGTTCCTCTGTGCTTCAAACAGTTATTGAAGTTCCAGCACAAGTAAGGATTTCAAGTGCTGTTAAGCTTGTCTTTGATGGATTGAGCATGCGTTTATTTAAGTTTTTCTCTTATAGCATATTATTAATGGTCTCATAATATTTAAAAAAATATGTGTTTATTCAAGCTTTCTGTGATTCAACATCAAGTAACCTACTTTCTTATAGCATATTATTGATGGTCTCATAATATTGAAAAAAGTTAAATCATTTTTTAATAGAGAATTTTAGCCTAACCAAACGCTTATCATGAACACGTGAATTTTATTCGTAGTAATGTGATTTCTGGTGATGAGATTCTCATTCCTTATGTCTGATTCATTGGAGGTGTGGGAATGTGATTTCCATTGACACATTTGTAATGTCATTATACATGTCTATCAGTCTTACTGTCTAAAGCTAACATGCATTTACATGATTTTGTAAGGCAATTAATGTAAATACCTTAAACATTAGAAGAAAAAGTTAAAAAAAAAAAAAAAAGCAAAAGAAGATTTTGATGATGATCAAGACGAATCATTAAGAATACTAACAGCTTCTGATCGTTGTTCATCGGTCAAATCTGTAGGGAAGTCGACCAGAAACTTGAGTTTTAGATCCCCTCTCCTCCCTCCTTCTTTAGATTTCGGCATGCCCTGGCCGGGGATGATCTTTTCATAGCCTGGATATATGATATCCTCAAATGACAAAGTCATCTTCTCACCTCCAAGCAGAGGGACACTAATGGAGCAACCCGTGAGAGCTTTGATCAGAGGGACCTCAACTCCGAGCTCCAAATCATCGCTTTCTCTCTTGAAAATCGTGTGTCTCTTCTCGTCGATCATGAAGATGATATCTGCTGGCAGAGTACCCGGTCTTTCATCGCCTTTTCCCTCGAATGTAATCTTTGTTCCTGTCTTCCACCCAGGCTTTATTTTTATCTTCAATAACTCTTCTTCTTGAACAATCAACCTGTCAACAGAAGTGTCATTCCAATTGTATAGTGGTTGTTACATATCTAATTAAAGTGCTAAAATTTATCTAAAATTTAATAGAGAATATTTTTTGGAATGATGCTGGAATGGCGTGCTGAAGATAAATTTAGAGCATTTTAGGAATTTTGTCTAGCCTCATCACAGAATGGAGCTTCAACAGGATAGACAACACAGTAACCAATTTGCCGCATCCTCTCTAGGCTAGGTATATTTGGAGAGCCTTAGAAGCTAGAAAAACCAATTTTAACAGTAGTGAGTGTTATTGGAGTACACACTAGACAAAATACATAATGTACTTTCTTTTGTATTTTTATTAGGCAAAATATGGAGTTGCTCTAACATACATGTATGTTTATGTATCAATTACTAGGCTACGGATAGAAACTAGACAATGTGAAGTGAAGTCCCACATCGCCTGAATACTAAAGTAATATTAAATATATAAGCATGAGGGCACATCACCTTTATAGCTATCCTTTTGGGTGAGTTCTACCCAAGACCGTGTAATAGACAATTCTCTTACCAAGCGTGTATTTTTCATAAGGAATAACTTCTACAATAATGCTACATACTTAGGATTTTTTGCTTCGATAAGTATTCAGAATTTGAAATGTATGGGTCAAATTTATCCCGGGTGTGATTCACATCACACTAAGTTTAAAGCTACACCATACAGTGAGATATGAAATACTTTTGTTGGTAAAAACTCTGGGTACATAGGGTTGTAAACAAGCTGAGCCGTGTAGGAAGTTATTCAAAATTGGTTTGAAAATTTAATGAGTTTCAAAATGTAGTCAAACTCAACTTGTTTCACTTTTGATCCTGTCTCAAACGAGATTTAATCAAGCCGAATTTGAATAATTGAATTTTTTCTTTTTTCTTTTTTAAATTGAATATATGTTTATCAAATCGAATTGCAAGTCTTGACTTAAAAACTTAGCGAGCTTTAAAATGTGCTCAAGTTTAACTTGTTTATGTAAGACTTGATCCCAAATAAGTTTTTAACGAGTTTACAGATAAGATTCTCTCAAAAAAATGAAAAATTAAATAAAAATAAAATCTTGACATGTTTCACATACCCCTCATCAGAGATGGCATCTCTTGTAATCTTGATCTTCTTGACACATCCATGGCACAATTCCTCGAGCGTGCACTCGAGCTTCTTCAAAATTGGCTGAGGTTTCCTCCGAACTGTCGACTGTGAATAAATGATGGGGGTGGCCCTCCGGCTTGTGATTTTGGACAGTGAAGGTTGGAAACCTGCCGTCGGGGTGGTAGGTGTTGTTGGGGTGGTAGGGGTTTTTGGGGTCATAGGGGTGTTTGGGGTGGCGATACCTTCACTTGTAGTTCTTGGTAAGGAGCCATAGAATTCTCCCCGTGTTGGCGTGGTGCATCTCCAGCTGTCGTCTCTCGACAAAGACCTGAGACCACCCGGTGTTGGGGTGTTGCTTCTCCGGCTAGCACTTCGCGAAAGCTGAGAAAAGAAACTCTCGTCTGCACTCTTATGGTGCTGATATGAACTTTCTGGCGTTGTTGGCTCGTCGATTATTTTAAACTCTTCTTCTTTCTTCTTGATACTTAGTACCTGATGTTTTTTATCAATCAAGAAACAGATCTAATGAGTACCCGTAAGTTCTTTTTTTTTTGTTTTTTTGGAGGCTGGATCTTCTATTCGGATGCTCTCCTATTCCCTGTCCAAAGTTACTTTCTTTACTACATGTCGAGTCTCTTTTAACTTCATGGTGTTGCAAAAAGAATATTTAAGATAGGAGAACAGAAAGATCCGAACAAGAGATTCTGTCTTTTCTGTGTACACATTTGCAGCTATGTTAATGAGAAATTCATTTGTGTTGCTATCCTAATGCATTTTTAACTATTATCATGTGAGAATCTCAAAACGCATAAATCTTGAGATGGTCTGTGCATTGAGATGGAGAGAAAAAATTTAGGAATAGAGAATCCCGTGCAGTTAAGGAGTGCATGTGTGTTTAAATGTATGCATATATATAAAAATAAATTTGCATGGCTTGCATGAATTAACATAAAGAGGTAGGGACATAAAGTTGATCAAATAAATTCATGTGTTTTTTCCCCCCCTTACTCTATAGGCTTCATTGATGCCTCTGATTTTGTCTTCAGCTTCAGGTTTACTTGATTCATTTTTATCAGGATGCCATTTCATGACAAGAGTTTTGTATGCTTTGGTAACATCTAAAAGGGATGCACTTTTGGGGATTCCAAGGATGTTGTAGAAATTTGTTGTATTCCCTGAACGTGAAGGATCTCCCATGGAGGAGGAGAAGAATTGAGAGAGAGAGAGAGAGAGAGAGAGAGAGTAGAGGTTGGAAAGGGGGAAGGAAGAGAACGCAGAGACGGGAAAGAGAGAGAGAGAGAGAGATGAATATGGAGAGTTAGAGAGAGAGGTGTCTATGGCCAACCAGGTGTGTGATGAGGCCAAACAATGAAGCTTTTTTTAGGGGAGCTTTTATTAGGCATTTGATTTGTGTTTTGTTTTGTTTGATTTGCTCTTTGAGAAAAAAAGGGTCTTCTTGGATGATGCCATCAAAATTAGGGCTTATTTCCTTCATCTTTATACCCTGCTAAGTGCTATCTTAGATATGTGATTTTCTTTTCTTTTATTCTATTTTATCTTTTGGGGATGCGCTTTAAGTTGTAGTCTGGGAGGAAAACTTTACATGTGACAAGATTTGAATGCTTGGCCTCTTATTGAGGTGCAAGGAATTTGGTTAACTGAGCTAGCCTTGCTTAGTTTAGATATTTAATAAAACTTTTTTCTTATATAATTTTTTATAATAATGATGTGACAGTGCCATTTATAAAATTTTAAGCCACTTTGGTGGACCACCCTTTACTTTAAAATGATAAAATTAAGACTTGCAAATATTAGGTATTGTGTATTTTGATAAGTGCTAAATACTAATCATTCAACTGTGTTTATTGGAGTAAGGGTATTTTTGACATTTCCGCACTGGTGATTGTCTTAATTTCTATGTGTATGTAGTTGAGGGGATATTTATCTTTGTATCTTAGGTAATCTTTCTAATTATAGTGATACCGTAACAACCGTAGACAGTGGCAGAGCCAGAAAATCAAATTAGAGGGGGGCACTTATTAATTATATTATTGAAAAATTTTACAAAAATATTTAATGTAAGTTTTTAAGATTGATTTCGAGGAACATCAAAAAAAATAATGTTATTTATAATTAGTGTATCATGGACAATATGAAAAAATATGGATATAAGTCTTAAAATAAATTATATAATGATAAAAAAAAATTTATACAAAATTTGATTAAAAATTCAATATAATAGTAATACCACGTCATCATTAGTATGTAATATCACCAATTAATAGTAAATAAACACATAGGGTGTGAACCTCACATGTCAGATGTAACTAACAATCCAATAAATTTCATATCTTTATAGTGAGATTAATTATACTTGCATATCAATAATAATGACATCACCGTTACATTCAAAATTTTTCATAAATGATATGGTTTATAATAGTCTTTTCATTTTCATTCAAAATAGCCATTATTCTTCTCATAATTTTTAAAATGTCATTGACATTTCACTCTCATAATATTTTTGTAATTTTTTTTATTTAAAATATTTTCTTTATATTGCAACAAAATAATAACAACGCCCAATTAGTACATATTAATGTGTGTTTCTTTTGACATAATACACAAAGTGGTGGTCCCAAGACTTGAACTTATAACTTTAAGGTTACTAGGTCAAGTTTTAACCATTAAATCAATAATCACCATCTTTCTTTATATTTGCATAAAAGAAAATAATAATAATAATAATAATAATAATAATAATAATATATAATAAGGGATTTTTATTGATAAATCCCATTTAGAAGTGTTTTAACCCAAGAAGTCCATGAAGGAATTTTTTAACTTATTTAGTCTCATGTATGTATAGTTTTATTCCATAAAGTCATTTTTCTTGATTTACACTATTTTCTTAGACAATTATGCCCTTATATTTAATTTTGATACCCTTATAAATATTTTTTGAACAGTTAGCAATTTTATGATGTGAACATTAATATTTTAAAATTCACATTGGTAGGAATGTAAAATTGGCCCGTGGGCGGCCCGAAACCTGCCCGTGAGCCGGGCGGGCCCGTTGATAATGTGAATATTCACATTGACATGTTAACATTCACATTAATAGGAGTGTAAAATTGGCTCGCGTCCTGTATCGGCGCGAAACCCGCCCGCGGCCCATGGGCGGCCCGGGGCGGGCCCGGTTCGGCCCGTTGACAATGTGAATATTCACATTGACATGTTAACATTCACATTGATAAGAGTATAAAATTGGCCCGCGGCTCGGGGCGGGCCCGGCCCGTTGACAATATGAATATTCACATTGACATGTTAACATTCACATTGATAGGAGTGTAAAATTAGCCCGCGCCCTGTGGCTGCTCGAAACCTGCCCACGGCCTGTGGGCGGGCCCGGCCCGGCCTGTTGACAATGTGAATATTCACATTGACATGTTAACATTCACATTGATAAAAGTATAAAATCAGCCAGCGGCCCAGGGCAGCCCGTTAACAATGTGAATATTCACATTGACATGTTAACATTTACATTGATAAGAGTGTAAAATTGGCCCGCAGCCCGTGGGCGGCCCGAAGCCCGACCGTAGCCCGAGGTGGGCTTGGCCCGACCCGTGACAATGTGAATATTCATATTGATATGTTAACATTAACATTGATAAGAGTGTAAAATTTGCCCGCTGCCCGAAGCTCGCCTGCGGGCCGGGGTAGGCCCGGCCGGCCGTTGACAATGTGAATATTCACATTGTCACAGGCCAGGCTGAGCCTGCCCTGAGCCGCGGCCGGGCTTCGGGTCGTCTACGGGCCGTGGGTCAATTTTACACTCCTATCAATGTGAATGTTAAGATGTCAATGTGAATATTCACATTGTCAACGGGCCGGGCCGATCTCGCCCCGGGCAGCAGGCGGGCTTTGGGCTGCCCACGGGTCGCGGGCCAATTTTACACTCCTATCAATGTGGATGTTAACATGTCAATGTGAATATTCACATTGTCAACGGGTCGGGCCGGGCTCGCCCCGGGCCGCCCACGGGCTTCGGGGCGCCCATGGGATGCTAGTCAATTTTACACTCTTATCAATGTGAATGTTAACATGTCAATGTGAATATTTACATTATCAACGGGTCAGGCCGGGCCCACCCAGGGCAGCCCACGGGCCGTGGGCGGGTTTTGGGCCGCGGACTAATTTTACACTCCTATCAATGTGAATGTTAACATGTCAATGTGAATATTCATATTGTCAACAGGCCGGGCTTCGGGCTGCCCACGGGTCACGGGCCAATTTTACACTCTTATCAATGTTAATGTTAACATGTCAATGTGAATATTCACATTGTCACAGGCCGGGCCGAGCCTGCCCCGAGCCGCGGCAGGGCTTCGGGTCGTCTACGGGCCACAGACTAATTTTATACTCCTATCAATGTGAATATTCACATTGTCAACGGGCCGGGCCCGCCTCGGGCAGCGGGCGGGCTTCGGGCCGCCCACGGACCAATTTTACACTCCTATCAATGTGAATGTTAACATGTCAATGTGAATATTTACATTGTCAACGGGCCGGGCCGGGCTTGCCTCGGGCCGCGCATGGGACGCGAGTCAATTTTACACTCTTGTCAATGTGAATTTTAACATGTCAATGTGAATATTTACATTATCAACGGGTCGGGCCGAGCCCACCCAGGGCAGCCCACGGGCCGCGGCCGGCTTCGGGTCTACGGGCCGCGGGCTAATTTTACACTCATATCAATGTGAATGTTAATATGTCAATGTGAATATTTACATTGTCAACGGGCCGGGCCGAGCCCGCCCCGAGCAGCGGGCGGGCTTCAGGCAGCCCACGGGCCGCGGGCTAATTTTACACTCCTATCAATGTGAATGTTAACATGTCAATGTGAATATTCACATTGTTAACAGGCCGGGCCGAGCTCGCCCCGGGCTACCCATGGGACGCGAGTCAATTTTACACTCTTATCAATTGGAATGTTAATATGTCAATGTGAATATTCACATTATCAACGGGTCAGGTCGGATCTAATTTTTTGGCCCGTGGACCGGCCCGGCCCGACTCGAATTTTTCCGGACACCCACGAGGATCGACATGGGCCGGGCCCTATATATTGACGATATGAACATTCACATTGACGGTGTGAACATTCATATTAGGAGTATTTTAGTAATTATGTCACCCATAGGACTTATTGAAACATAAGAAAATAATGTGAACTAAATGGAATATAAGTAGATGAAAATGGTATTTTGGTCTTCTTATCTCAAATAGGATCTAATGGAATAGTCAAAAAGAATATGAGTTAGATGGAATAAAACTCTTAGAAAGTAGATTTATCAAAAAAAACTCCCTAATAATAATTATTCCAAAATTCAAGGGGGCACGTGACCCACTCGTACCTTGCTGCCTCCGCCACTGACCGTAGACATAACATTAGTTTTGGAATGAATCACGGAACTCTTTTTGGTTGGCGGTCGTAGCGCTTTTGTTCTTTTCTATTTTATTTTATTTTTTTTGTCTCTAACTGTTCTTAACTCATAAAACAAAAAGGATTGCAAGAAATTTACAATGCAGATGAAGATTGCGATTTTCATTTTTTATTTATTTATTTTTTTGACTTGAGCAGTTTACAACGTATACACAACTACCAAGGAAGAGATGATTTCCTTCCTTAGCTTGATATACATTGAGATTTTATAATTTGAAATAAATTTCACATCTTAAATTATTATCACTTATTTTTATTTTAATATTTCATTAGAAATTAAAAAAATATCTATTAATTATAGTGGAGTGGAACGGTTTCGAAGACGGATTATAAATTTCAAAATTTAATCTGCAATTAATGGATAGATTGGTGTGGATTGGATGGTTTTAGCGAATTGAGTTGTATTTTGCACAGCCCTACTTGTTACCCTGCATACAACAAAATAGAATAAATGATAACCAATCTTTTTGAGTAAATTGGTTCAATTAGTTTTGAGTTTGGGCTCAATTGAAAATAGGGTTAATTCCATTAAAATCCTCTCAATTATTAGTGAATGTTAATGTACCTTACTCATTTATGAACTTGTACATTTGGACTCCCATAATTATAAAAATATATCACTTTCACTTTTCTAAAACACATCCAAAAAGAATATATTTGTATGATTTTTATACTTTAAAGGGGTCAATAAGGGAGGAGGAAAATGATATTTACTAATAATTAAAAGAGTTTACACATATTTAAGTCTTGAAAATACCAACACTAAATCCAATGGCTCATCCATTACTCTGACAGTATATCACAACATTATGTTATTAGAATAATATTATATGAATCAATTGATATATTAATTAGTGTATTAATAGATGATATAATATAATTTTAAATGTTTTGGATCTTTTTAATTTGTATAATAGGTGAGATCATAATTTTAAAGTGACAATATCATAACATATATTAGTACATTAATTGATATATCAATTGGTGCACGTAGCACTACTAATGTTATTATACCAAATTACAATCTCTTTTTACATGTATGTTATGAATTTTTTTTTTCAAATTTTAATTTAAAAAATTCATAATGTACATGTGTTGCTACACATGCAGTAAAATTTAGAGAATACATGATATGCATATAATTTTTGGATAAATTATAAATATATTTTTTTAAGATTTACTTAAAAGATAAATTAATTTTTGTGATTTAAAAAATTACAAATATTTCTTGTTAGAATTTTTTTTTTAACAAAATTAATAGAAAAAAATAAAATTTCTAATTACTCTCATACCAATAATAAAATTATCAGAATTGTTAATTGAGATATATTTTTGACATCATTAAAAGTATTTATTGATTTAATGATTTATTAATAATAAAAAATTATTTGTTATATGATTAAAAATTTAAAAGATCAAGATATAATTTCTAAAACAATGTTAGAGACCTACATTTTGCATTCACAATGATGTGGCAAGGGTAGTGGGTTCCATATCAGTGAGTGTTTAACCAATAAAAAATTGACATTTATCAGATTATATCATTATGGGTTAAATTATGAAAAATTTATAAAGGTCTTATACATTTTCCTTTCTAAAATTACATAAAATAACTTGTGATTTAAGGTCTCGTGTGGGAACATGCTATTTTAGTAATTTTTTGACTTTTTGATTAAAATATGAGGTAAAAAAAATTAATATGTTTGGGGTGACTTTTTAACTTTTTACGAAAAGATGTATAAAAAATAGAGAGAAAAGAAAATTTTTAACTTTTTGATATATGTTATAGACTTTTTGATTTTTTTAAATAACTTTTTAATTTTGTGATTAAAACATCTATTTGTCAAACGAGTAAATTTGAGATGTATTTGTCATTAACATAAGATTAGTGTTTCACACGTCTGTGTTCGCATTTGTGCGCTACGTTTGTATCGAGTCCACGTTTTTCCCGCATTTTTTACACGTGTGGGAGTGTCGATCTTAGATTTATTATATTTTAACTAATGATAGGTCTATTATTAGTTACTATTTTCCCTTTTTATTAAAGTAATATGAAAGCATTACATTCTCCAAATAAAGAATAATATCAGCAAAGTTAGGATAATGTGGTAAAGGAAAATCGCTCTACGTTTTGAGAAATTTGAGTATCTAGAATTTTTTTTCAAAAAAATAATAATAAAATGTGTGATTCAGGTTAATTCTCAAGTATGAATTACTATATAAGAGTTGAATCCGATCCAATCACTATTTTTTGGATAAAATTATAGATATTTGAAATTATATCAGTTTGTTTGGTTCCAATTTTCAGAAAGTAATTTTTAGAAAATTCTACTTTTTTTATTTTTTGTATTTTAATGTTTTCAATGAATTTTTTTACTATTATAAGCAATTTTTTTAATTTTTAGACATACCTAACATAAACAGACTTAAAAAATATAATATTTGTGAAAAAAATCTTTAAAAAATACACTAAATACCAAAAAATACAAAAAAAAAGAAAGAAAATTTAGTACATTTTCGTATTTTTGTGTATTTATTAATTTTTTAAAATATTTTTTCACAAATATTTTACTATTTAGATACATCTAAGTAAAGTACATCAAAAAAAGTAAAAAAAACACTTAAAATTTTAAAAATATTCACTAAAAACAAAAAAACACGAAAAATAAAAAACTCAGTTTTAAAAAAACTGAATTCAGAAAACTGAAACCAAACACAATGATTGTTATTTTTGTAAAAAATATGATGTGACTTTTTGTGATTTATTTTTTAAAAACTACAATAAGCTACCATCGTGGCTTATAATTATTGTTTTATATATTTATAAATATCACTATTACATTATTTTGGATGAAAATTAATACATTGATGATACAACAAACAATAAAATTTGTGGAGATGGCAAACAAGCAAATTTGGATGGGGCATTTCAATTGAAACTTGAACATTTACAAACTAGTTTAAATGAGTTGAGCAGACAAAAAATATGAAGAAAATATTTACTACAATTATCTTATCAAATTAGTGTTTTTCTATGAACCATCTAAACATGGAAAGTAATAAAATGAACGAATTGAATTATCAAAATAAGTCTATAATAGTCTTAACGGATTAAGTTTATTGTCTAATTTATATAGAGATAAAGGCAATCTTTTTTATTTTTTTAAGTGATGCAAAATTTAATTATGTCAAAATAATAAATCACTATTAATGTGATAGAATTAAAAAATATATATATTTTTTTCATACTATAGCAAAGCAAAAAAATTGATTTTGAGAATTGCTTTCAATACTCATTTGATTGTTGATAGGCTTCCCATAGAGGCATATATGTATGTAGGTGTTGTACATGGCATGTGAAACCATCAACAAAAACATATATTGGGTTGAATCAAAGTGGGTAAAACATTAAATGTTGTCCAATCAATCATTTCTATCCTCCATGTATGTGAAAATGGCACAGATGTGCAATAACCAAAAATCTTTTGTCATAGGAGGATTTGATTTGAACAATATGGTGTAGGTTAACACACACAACATCCATCATTGGACTCTAAGGTCCAATCTTTAACAATTATTTCTCCACTAAAACTTGACTTGAATGGAATATTCATGTTTGGTTTGTTTTTAAAAAAATTACTTAAAAATTTAAAAATTAATATTTTGTAAAAAATTAAAAAAATTAAAAGTCCTTACAATTTTTATATAATTTTATTTTTTTAAGAAAGCAAAAATATTTTTTAAAATTTGAAATATATTTTTAATATTTATTTTTGTCAAATTAGTTTCTAGTTTTTTAAAAAAAAATTCAAAAAATCAAACAAAACATTCTTCTATTTATTTATGCTATGTTTTTTAAGTAGGATTTTATTGGTATTTATTTCTTACTTTCTCATAGTTTTTCAAAATAGTTTCAATACAATCATGAATTTATGGGGGAAGACATAAAATTTTGTAAAAAAATAAAATAAAATAAATTACACTAATCTCTTTTAGCTTCAACAAGTTTGACACAATTATATTATGCTTCTCTAAAATTTAAATTCTAATAACACTTTGTCACTTGTCATCAATCATACAATTAATTACATAAATAAAAACAAGATTGTTATTTTATTTATATTAAAATGTATATTTTTGTAACATCCTGTATTTTGAGGTATTAATATTTAGTGAGTGATATTGGTGATTTATTAGTGGTGAGATTTTTAGATGGAAATCAAAAAATAAAATTATTTATTGTATTTATCACATCTTTTTTTATGTCTATCTCATTGTTATTTATTCTCATTTAATAATAAATTTATCAATTTTCTTATCATTCACCATCACATAAAAAAAAAAAAAAAACAAAAAAACAAAACTGTGGGCAACAGCCATGTTTTTCCCACTTAACACACCAAACCACCCATTTGTTTTTCTTATAAATTGAGCCCCTTTTCACCTTCTGTTCATCCGTCTCTTAGTTTAATCTCTATGTCTCCTTCTTTCGGCTCTTTCTCCATTTGTGATATAAATTTTAAGTTTAGATATAGAAATATTTAGAGTGAGAGTTAGTAATTTTACAAGAGATTAAAGTTATTTTTGGAGATTTTGGAGCAATTTAGATTTATTTATGGTGACGGCAGAGACAATTATTTTGAGGTAAATTCGAGCTGTATACAATATGCTCTATTTAAATCTCTTTGTAAAGAGTTCTATATTTTTAATTATCCTCAATTTGTAATCCACTTGATTATTGTGGTAATTAATAGATTTTGTAAAATCATTTGTTGTCGAATCGTTAATATTCTGATCATTTGGTAAAATTCTCTATAAATATTTCTGTGTAAAAATGGTGATACCCCGTACATGGATCGAGTGAATCTTGTTAATTTGTTTACACCAATATGCCCGGATAAGCGTGGAGCTTGGGTGAGGTGGGTGAATAAATGAATTTGTTCACTGGTCATGTACTGAGTAGGATCGGATATTTGGTCCTAGATAAATTATGGTTGATTTGTTGTGCAATTTGGTAAATTGCTTAATTATCGTATCATTGATTTAATGTCATAAACTGTTGGATTCCTAATTAATTTATTCTGTATCCGAGCCTTGTATTTCTGTCGTATTGTATACTTCCCAAATTAATTTATTTTTCAGGTGTGGAGCAGATTTTAGCGGAGATCAAAATTGAGATTAGTAAGATTTATTAATATAGAGATTTGGGACCCACCACTGTAATTATTAAATTTGGAGATAGTTGTAATATTGTTTATTTTGGTGATAATTGTGCTATAAAATATTTGGAGAATATTGTACCATTTGGAGACGATTTTGTAGTTATTATTTTTGGGAGCAAAACTTGTATTTTTTTTTAGGCTATCTTAGTGTATTTAACGACCCGGGAGTGGGGCGTTATAAAATGGTATCAGAGCGTAGGGATTAGGTCTTACATGAGATCTGTTGGGCGGTGAGTATAACGAGAAAAAAAAAAGGTTGATATTTAAGGTGGGAAAAAAAAATCATTTTTATATCAGAGTGCGTAGCGGAACCGTGTCATTTGGAGTTTTAGTTGAGAATTAATTTTGGAGCATTACGAATTGAAATTTCGAGGACGAAATTATTTTAAGGGGGATAGATTGTAACATCCTGTATTTTGAGGTATTAATATTTAGTGAGTGATATTGGTGGTTTATTAGTGGTGAGATTTTTAGATGGGAATCAAAAAATAAAATTATTTATTGTATTTATCACATCTCTTTTATGTTTATCTCATTGTTATTTATTCTCATTTAATAATAAATTTATCAATTTTCTTATCATCCCCCATCACATGAAAAAAAAAAAAAAAAAACAAAACAAAATTGTGGGCAACAGCCCATGTTTTTCCCACTTAACACACCCAACCACCCATTTGTTTTTCTTATAAATTGAGCCCCTCTTCACCTTCTGTTCATCCGTCCCTTAGTTTAATCTCTATGTCTCCTACTTTCGGCTTTTTCTCCATTTGTGATATAAATTTTGAGTTTAGATATAGGAATATTTAGAGTGAGAGTTAGTAATTTTTCAAGAGATTAAAGTTATTTTTGGAGATTTTGGAGCAATTTAGATTTATTTATGGTGACGGCGGAGACAATTATTTTGAGGTAAATTCGAGTTGTATACAATATGCTCTATTTAAATCTCTTTGCAAAGAGTTTTATATTTTTAATTATCCACAATTTGTAATCCACTTGATTATTGTGGTAATTAATAGATTTTGTAAAATCATTTGTTGTCGAATCGTTGATATTATGATCATTTGGTAAAATTCTCTACAAATATTTCTGTGTGAAAATGGTAATACCCCGTACATGGATCGAGTGAATCTTGTTAATTTGTTTACACCAATATGCCTGGATAAGCGTGGAGCTTGGGTGAGGTGGGTGAATAAATGAATTTGTTCAATGGTCATGTACTGAGTAGGATCAAATATTTGGTCCTAGATAAATTATGTTTGATTTGTTGTGCAATTTGGTAAATTGCTTAATTATCGTATCATTGATTTAATGTCATAAACTGTTGGATTCTTGATTAATTTATTCTGTGTCCGAGCCTTGTATTCCTTTCGTATTGTATACTTCCCAAATTAATTTATTTTTCAGGTGCAGAGCAGATTTTAGCGGAGATCAAAATTGAGATTAGAAAGATTTATTAATATAGAGATTTGGGACCCACCACTGTAATTATTAAATTTGGAGATAGTTGTAATATTGTTTATTTTGGTGATAATTGTGCTATAGAATATTTGGAGGATATTGTACCATTTGGAGACGATTTTGTAGTTATTATTTTTGGGAGCAAAACTTGTATTTTTTTTTTAGGCTATCTTACACTACAAGAAAATGGGGCAAAAAACACGGAAGCATTAGTGACGGCGCTTGTCCCGTCGCAAAAAAATGATTTTTTGCGACGGCAGCTTATAACTGTCGCAAATGGAGGCTTTAGCGACGGCATCGTCCCCGTCGGTAATAAAAATGCGCGGGTAGGGAGTAAATGCATCAGTATTAGCGACGGCTGTGTTTTACCGTCGCCAAAAAAATGTTTTGAGACAAATAGTTTACATATTGCGATGGCAAATGTCCGTCGCAAAAAAGTCTAATTTAAACGGCGTCGTTTTATGAACAAAATAGTCGCCATTTGCGACGGTGTGAAACCTACCGTCGCAAAAAATGAAAAAATTTTTTGGCCCGCTCTTGCCTATTCATCTTGCCACTCGAGTTCACCCAAATCCCTAAATCCCTACGAAGCCGAACAAATTTTTTTCCCCCAAATCCCTACGAAGCCGAACGGCGAACGGTGGTGCGGTGGTGCTGCGGCGAGGACGACAGGTACCGGCGGCGAGGACGACAAGTCTTCTCTCTACGTATGCTCTCTCTCTCTCTCTCTCTCTCTCTGTGTGTATATATACATACAGATCTGTATATTGATATATCTGTATCAATCTGTAACATCTATATATATATATTGATATATATAAATATGTAAATTATATATAAATATATATATATATACATTATAATTCTAATTACATTGATATATATATACATTATAATCTGTAACATCCAATCATTTTATTTTTTTGAAAATAAATAATAACACTTAATTTGTATATTTAAATAAATAATAATAACATTTATGGAAACACTCATTATTTCCAATCATTTTATTTTTTTGAAACATTTTGGGTTTGATGTTGTTGAGGTTGTATTTTTGGACCATTATGTGCCTAAACTGTGGAATATTTAGACTAATGCTTTCTATGTTTTTAGATATAGAGATATACATGCTCACTCATTTATGTATCTACAAGTGTTATGGATATGAATATGCTCACTTAAAATTGCTGAGTTTGTGATTGTATTAAATTAGTACTTGTATAATTAACTTGGAATCTGGTGTCCCATGTAATAACTTAGGCATGTCACAGTGTTTTGAAGAACTGTGGTATTGTTATTGACACAGACCTGAAATAGTGTATTGTTTGAAAAAGTTACCTGGTGTTGTCTAAGTAATTTTAAACTAATAGTAATTTTAAAATCCAGTTTAGTTCCAAAAATTAAAAAGTTTCAAAAAACTTCATTGGTATACTTCAAATTTCATAATATAATCCAACAAATTTCTCATATTATATACACTAGTTAATCACTAAAGTAATGCAATTCTCAATAATATAAGAAGTGTCCAATAAAAAATAATATGAAAAATTACAAAAAAAAAAAAAAAAAAACTCAAAGTTTAAGTCTTATAATAAAATAAATCATGAGTTTAATTTTGTTGATACTGTTATTGATGTACTTATCATTTGTTCTGTTTTTCTTGCAGACAACTGTATCGAAAAGTAGTCTTTTTGATCATTTGATAAACTTTTGGGAATTTAGTCCGGGACTTGATCCAGGAACTTGAAGCCTTTATTTTTTGGTGGATTTTAAGTTCTAGTCACCACTCTATCGACATGTAATGGTTCTGTGCTTAATTTGGTTGTACTGTACATCTATCTAGTCTGTGAACTTCATAAACATAGATAATGCAGTTCTGCTATCATTTCATTATATGTAGTTTTTGCATTTTGTTTCAAGGAGAGCATATCTTACAATGTTCCCAACATGTAGCGTGCGAGGCATTTAAATATTTACGTTACCTGGTTGATCTTTGCTGGTGTGTTTGTGGAAGTAATTTGTAGTATGGAAAGTAATTGGGCCTCCATATATATAGATAGAAAAGAAACTTGGACTGGGCTTTCTTATTCTACTTTGTTACATAAGATTATGTATGTGATGTTCAAAATTATAATATACAGAATAATGATCTATCTTTATTAAATAATTTTTGAGACAATATACTTGATTAGTGTGTTTTTCTATAACTCATCTATCAAGTTTATAAATAATGCCGCATAGTATTATGGAATACTAATAATTTGGAGAATTCTACCATACACATCCATTTATCATATGCATCATTAGTTATGTCATTTTTTTTTCTTTAGTTATGATGAATTATCTTCGTTAATTATGATATTATTTTAGTTAAGACTTATAAGATCTTTGGTTGTGCCTCATGTGGTGTTTGGTTATGATTTATTTATTTTTTAAGTTATGACTCAGAAAGTATGAAATTATATCATTTTTTTCTTCAATTAATTGATCTCACGTGTTGTTGTATAAGTATTTCATTTTTTATGTTCTCCTATTAAATCGGTAAATAACTAACTAGGATAAGACTACCTACCTATTTGAGAGAAATTGGATGGATAGGTATCATGGTACATGAATACGTAGGTATTATATTTAGAGTTACTTTGATGAGATATTTTTGTGGATGTGTACAGATGATGGATAAGAGTTGGATCGATTTGCCAAATAGGATGTCGGGCGAATACATTAATAGGATTGATGAATTCCTTGTGTTTGCCTACACCAATAGGGTTGAAGGTTCGATGATTAGTTGTCCGTGTAGGAAGTGTGAGAATCGATACTATTTTGTACGAGAGAGTGTACGGGAGCATCTGATTTTGAATGGTTTTTTTAAAAAATACAAATATTGGATTAATCATGGGGAATCTTACGTATCTCTGCATGGTAATCGAGAGAATGAAACATTAGCTAATTCAAATATTGGGGATGATATGATTGGAATGATACAAGGGGCTATGGGAAATCCACATGCCGGTACAAGTGTTGAGGGTGATGAACCACAGGGGCCTGATCCCCATGCATTTTATCCCCATGCATTTTGTAATAACCCTCGTTACTGATCACTGATTAATGCCGATTACTGCTAAATTAATACCGATATGAAAGTAATTGAACTGACTGACTTACTGAACCGACTGACTGAAACCTGAAACTAAATTGATTGCCTGTATCTTGCATTGAATTGCATTTTATCTGTTTGACTGTTTGACTATCTGTCCATACTTTACGTTAAACTGCTAATTGAAGGCCTTATCGGCGGCCGAACCGGAAATCGTTTAGTGTTTCATGATCGTCAAAATTTATGTGATTTTATGGTATATTTATTGAAAAAGTGATTTGGTATGATTAAATTAGATTAAATGTTGATGTATGACAAAGTTAGGCTTAATTACTAGAATGCCACTTAGTGGCCCATTACCTACAAAACATATTGATCCTATTTACACTTGATCAAAAACATTTCATCAGCCCATTTTTCTTGTTCTTACCGTCCAAGAGAGCTAGTGAGAGAGAAATTGAGTCTCTTCTTGAGATTTGCTTGGAGACTTGAAGATTTGGAAGAGTAATTGCATGTTTAAGCTCCTACACCTCTAATTCAAGACCTAAGGTAGAATAACTACCCTTTTGTTTGTAATTTTGTTAGACTCTTGCATGATTTAGAGCTAAGTGAAGTCTAGAGCCAACTTATGGCTTGTAATGTTGTTTTGAAGCTCAATTGTTGCATGCATGTGCATATTGATAAGTTTTGAGGTTACAATCCTTCATTTCTCACATGCACGTTCATGTTAGTGTTAAGGACCATGTCTTCATCTCGAATTTGAAAGAATGAGCCCATTTATGCAAAAAGGAAGCTTTGATTTGATTTAATCACATACATGTCACTTTGTAGCATGTTCATGCATGTTCATGAAAATTGGGTTTGAAATTGAGTTTAATTAAACACCCTTGGGCTTTGATTTACCAAATTGATCTTTGAAATACGTAATGTTACATGTTTACAAGTGTTTTTCCAGGTTTTTAGCCCAAGAGGATCAAAAATATGGCTTTTAAACTTGATTTTGAGCTTGGGACTCAAATATGGAATTTCCAGATTTTGGGCCTACGCTCGAGCGAGGAAGTCCACGCTCGAGCGTACACTCTGTGATTCTGCCCTTCGCTCGAGCGAGAAAAGTTACGCTCGAGCGGGGAATGCGAGCATCCAGTACTTTGCATGTGTTCACAGTCCGCTCGAGCGAGGAAACTCACGCTTGAGCGAGGACTTGTGTCTTACGCTCGAGCGAGGGTCGAGCGTCCATCGAGCGTAAAATTAGAGCATCCAGCATTTTTACTGTAGCACACAGTCCGCTCGAGCGTAGAAAGCCACGCTCGAGCGAGACCCCTGTTTTCAGCAAATTTTGTAAAGTGTTCAAAAGTGCATCTTTGCATCCTCTTTTCATCCTAGGCATTCCTAGGGCATATTTATGGCATCTTAAAGAGGATATAGATGTAGAACCACACCGAGGCAAATTAGGGATTAAGTTATTATCTTTCCCAACTGTGTAGCTTAGTGTGTGTTCAATCTGTAAACTGTGTAGGGTTGGCTTTCTGAGGAGACGCTCTAATTCACTGTAGCCCAGAACTCTGTGAGTAACAATTGTGTAAAGATATGTTCAAAATGATCATCTTTTGAATACTGAACTGAACTGTTTACGGAACTGATATTGATTACCGAATGAATGTATGTCCTTTATTTCTGAACTGTACTGTGGCATCTTTAGCACCTACTGTTTATTGTTACTGTTACAGAGATCTCTGTCGGTTTCCTCGTGGAACCACTACTGTTTACTGACTGATGGCCATCATTACTGTTCGGTCTTTTAAGACCTACTGTTACTGTTATGCTAATGGATGTACCACATATGACTGTTTACTGTACTGAACAACTGTTATATTGATTGAAATGAACTGTTTTCATTACTGTAAGGACATTCATTCTAAACCTCTTTACGCTTTATGTTATTCACTGGGCTTTAGCTCACTGCTCATATATATATGTAGGTGTTCAGGCGCCGGACCAATGCTAAAGGCGTCGGGGTAGATTCCCAGTTTTTTCAAGCCAACCAATGTGCCTCACTGCGAGGTTCTGAGCCTGCCAAGCTAAGGCTTAGGGGTGTTTTAGTTTTTCCCCTGCACTGTTTTGTTTACTGTATAAACTGTATAGACTGCACTGTACTGGTTAATAGGGACTCGATCCCTGTTCTGAATGTTTGTAAATGTTCTGCATACTGTTTTGTACCGTATATATATATGTGAATGTATGAAAAATCTTTTTGGCATACAGACTGTCACAGCTCATTGGACATTGTTTTTATTACTGTATTGGCTTCCGCCAAGCCCCTGTACTTTGTTTTACTGTATTACTGTTAAGCAGGCCTTCGGTAATCCCGGATTACTGGCCGGTTACGGTGCTAAACCCATAGGGGCGGGTTTGGGTCGTGACACATTTGAACCCCAGCTCGGTCCAAATGCAGAGACTGCAAAGTATTTCAAACTTCTTCAAGATGCACAAAATGAATTGTATCCGGGTTGTCAGAAGTTCATATCTTTGTCATTCATTGTTCGACTTCTACATTTGAAGGTGCTTAATCAGTGGACAGACAAGTCTGTTGACATGTTGCTTGAGTTATTGAATGAGGCGTTCCCGTTGGGTGTGAAACTCCTGGACTCATATTATAAAGCTCAAAAGGTCACAACAGATTTGGGCTTCACGTATGAGACGTGGGATGCATGTCCCAACAGTTGCATGTTGTTTCGAAACGAGGACGTCAATCTTGATAAATGTGTCATATGCAACAGTTCTAGATGGAAATCAAATGGTGATGGTGGTTCAAATGGTCCTAACAAAGGTGGCAAACAAATAGCTGCAAAACAGATGAGGTATTTTCCTTTAAAGCCAAGGTTGCAGAGGTTGTTTATGTCATTGAGGACGGCCAAGTTAATGAGATGGCATGCAGAGGAACGAACTGATGATGGTGTCTTCAGGCATCCTGCTGACTCCCTTGCATGGAAAGATTTTGACCATCGGAATATTGACTTTAGTAATGATTGCCGAAGTGTAAGGCTTGGCTTAGCATCTGATGGTTTTAACCCATTCAGGACGATGAACATAGTTCATAGCACTTGGCCTGTTGTGCTCATTCCATACAACTTGCCACCATGGATGTGCATGAAGCAACCATTTCTAATTTTATCCGTGCTTATTGACGGCCCGAAAGGACCTGGTGACAAGATTGATGTGTATATGCAACCGTTGATTGAGGAGTTGAAAGAACTATGGAATGAGGGTGTGTCAACATTTGATGCATCAACAAATCAAATGTTTCAAATGCATGCAGCTTTACTGTGGACAATTAGTGATTTTCCTACATACACAAACTTGTCAGGATGGAGCACTAAATGCGAATATGCATGTCCTTGTTGCAATAAGGAAACTCAATCGTGTTGGTTGAAGCATAGTAGGAAACAATCATACTTGGGTCATCGCAGATTTTTACCTACTGGCCATAAATTCCGGAAGGATAAAGTATCATTTGATGGTAGTCGGGAAGTCAGACTCAAACCAAAATTGTTGTCTGGAACTGAGATGTTGCTACAATTAGAATCTGAGGGTATTTTAACCCAATACAAGAGGGATGACCTTAAGGAGAGGCATAGGAGACATGTAGAGAAAGAGAAAGCTGGACATCGCACCCATAGTTGGAAGAAAAAGAGTATCTTTTATGAATTGCCATATTGGGAGCACAATCTAATAAGACACAACCTCGATGTGATGCATATAGAGAAGAATGTTTGTGACAATGTGTTGTGGACAATATTAGGGGTTGCAGGAAAATCGAAGGATGGCGTTAATGCTCGGCGTGATTTACAAGATATGAATATTAGAAAACCTCTACATTTGCAGTTAAGAGGGTCGAATAAAGCCTATTTACCACCAGCACAATTCACGATGACCAAGGATGAGAAAGATTTGTTCTTGAAAGTGTTGAAGGAAGTAAGAGTTCCCGACGGGTATTCATCCAATATATCACGTCGTGTGCGCTTACATGATAGAAGCATTGGGGGTCTTAAGAGCCACGATAGTCATATTCTGATGCAACAACTTATTCCATTGGCTATTCGAAGATCGTTACCGAAGAATGTAATTGAACCCTTGATTGAATTGAGCAATTTCTTTAGACAATTGTGTTCGAAAGTGAATCGTGCGACAGATTTACAATATATTCAAGATCGTATCGCTATAACACTTTGTCATCTAGAGAAAATATTTCCTCCGAGTTTTTTTGATATAATGGAGCACTTGCCTATACATCTAACTGATGAAGCCTTATTGGGTGGAGCGATTCAGTTTCGATGGATGTATCCAATTGAGAGGTATCTTCTTACTTTGAAGCAATACGTGCGTAATAGAGCTCATCCTGAAGGATCAATTGCTAAAGGATATCTTATGGAAGAATGCATGAATTTTTGTGCACAATATCTCAATGATGTGGAAACCAAATCTAGTCGACCTGTGAGGAACTATAGTGGTGCTGATAATTTGGGTCATGCTATTGGTGAAAACACAAGCTTTTATCTTGATAATACTTCTTGGGTACAAGCTCATCGATACATCTTATTCAATACAAGCGCGGTTCAACCATTCATAAAGTAGGTTAAGTCACTCACTCAATATTTTATTATGTTTTATTGAATTTTCAACTAAATTTTTTGTATTGCTAAAATTTCAATCTACACAGCAAACACCTTGAAGTACTTAAGCTCAAAATGCCTCGTGTCGACGATCATCAACTTCGGTGTGAACATTTTGAAACTTTTCACATTTGGTTTAAGGAACATGTATGTATTTAACTCTATAGATTCTAGTTACTTAAGTCGATCTACATTTTAAATTTTACATTTTCGTGTTAAATAGGTCCAAACTTTGCGAAGGACTACTGATGTCATATTTTCTGAAGAGATTATTCTATTGGCAAATGGTCCTCATAACCTGGCAAGGAGGTTCAACGGGTATATACTGAATGGGTTTCGGTATCGAGTAAAGGCCATGGATGATCGTCGAGCCACACAAAATTGTGGTGTAGCTTTGAAGGTAGATACCATAAGTTATGCTAGTCGAAAAGACAAGAATCCTCGTGTGGGGTCTGTGTACTATTATGGACAATTGACAGATATTGTTGAGATTCGATATTCCAATGAAAAGAAACATGTGTTGTTTAAGTGTGATTGGATTGACAACATTCACGGAAAGAAAGAAGATGTCTTCAATTTCACGTTGGTGAACTTCAATCATTTGTTGTACCGAGATGATCGAATTACCAATGAACCTTTCATCTTGGCGTCCCAAGCAGAGCAAGTTTGGTATGTTGCAGACCCATTACAACCAGACTGGCAAGTCGTGGTGAAGATGTCTCAAAGAGGTTTATTTGATATGAGTTCGACTAATCCACAAATCGAGCCATACATGAGCCAACAATTGGAAGAAAATATAATGCTTCGTGATGAAGAAGTTGGTTGGGTGAGGGAAGCCGCAGAAGGGGAAACAGTTGATGTTCAAATAGGCTGATATTTAATCAACATTAGTAATTCAATTAAGGCCAAGGTTGTAGTTAATCATCAATTTCTTAATTTACTTTGTCTTTGTAATTGTATTAGTTCAATTAATGTCATATTATAGTTGATGACAAACCATTGTCTATGTTTCTAATCTCAATTAATGTTATATTGCTTGCAGATTATTATGGGAAGGAAGAGGAAGCCTGATCATCCCCGGCGCATGATGTCTGATGTGCTACATAACAGGACATCAGTAGCACCACCATCAGAGGAGGCATCACATCGGCCACTATCGGAGGGGCCATTAGTGCCACCACCATCTGAGGGGCCATTAGTACCACCGTATCGACCACCATCAGTGGCACCACAGCAGCTACCATGTACTCAGCCTCCACGCCTACCATCGGTGCGTCCATCATCAGTGGCACCACAGCAGCTATCATCATCAGCTTATGAGCCATCTGCAGGTATATAAATTTGCTTTAAGGGTGATGAAAATTATTTACACATACATTTATTTATGCTCATTATATATAACTTGTTTATTCTCATTGTATTTTGCAGACCCTTCGACTTCTTCACAGCCCACCTCAGGTTTATTTGATATGATTTGTACTCACATTATTTAAATTTGCATTTGTTTATTACCATTGCATTTTGTTTATTGTTATTGTATCTCGCAGGTCATGTTAGTTCTTCATCAACCTCGATTAGGCGTGGTAGAGGATGTGCCAAGGGTATTTGTGGGAGCCGAGTAAATAGAGGAACGAAATCTGGTATACCCGAGAAACCGGGAACTGAACGGCTCCATTCTGCTCAACTGGGACGCCGAATACGTTCTTAATGCCGAATAGACTTGAGAAGGCATATCAGGACAAATGAAAGAATAATAAATAAAAAGTAGACTCTGGCCCCGAGGCCCAGAGAATGGATATAAATACAAGAGCTTCAGATTTATAAAGGTATGTAAGAATCACTTCTAAAAACTTAGTAAACAAGCTTTCTTGAGTAGAAGAACTGACTTGCCCGTCGGAGTGCTAATTCCGGCACCCCCGACCGGAGTATTTGTATCTTTGCAGGTGACTAGCTGAGGATCATTGGCGTCTTCCAGGATTTGAAGAGTATTTCCAAACCACATCCCCACAATTGGCGCCGTCTGTGGGAATACTCGAATACATCCATGGAAGGCGTGACCGAAGATCCTCCGATAGCCACTGACGAGATCACACAGGTAGACGATCTCACCCCAGTTAATATGCTCGGAAAAGAAACCATCGCGGCACGACGCGTCTTGAACTTCGATTCGCTAACAACTTCAGCACAAGAAACGATGCAAGCGACCATAGAACAAGCCAGACAGACCCAACAGAGTTTGGATAACATCATCGCTGAGAACGAACGCCTTCGCCGCGATTTGGCCTTAGAAAAAGCAAAGTCCAAACGGGCAGGGCTCAAGGTTCCTGAGCGATTCCCAAGGGCAGGTCCTCAACGACCTCGAGGCCAACAGCACAATGCCGACGGTCGCCGCGCCTTAATCGATTACCTTGAGGAGGTGACAGAGGACGCACGTCGCCCACGAGGCATCCCGCTTGACACCGTACATATGATATACAGCCTACCGATAGCCCCGACTGTACATGCGATCCGGTCACTTCCAGGCCCCCAGCATCAGCTCACACCAACAAAGCGACCCCGGCTCCGAGAAGCGCCAAGCATCACCTTCGACGACTCTGATTTGAGCGGTGTAACACTCCCTCACGTAGATCCTCTGGTTGTCGCGCTACGCGTGAACAGGTTCACCGTCGAACGCGTCCTTATCGACCAGGGAAGCACTTCGGAGGTTATGTACTATAAAACCTTCGTCAAACTCGGGTTCAACGATTCGGATCTGACTCCAGCTCCTTATCCACTATTCGGCTTTAACGCCAACCCGGAGTACCCATTGGGAAAGATCAGTCTACCCGTTCGAGCTGGCTCCAGAACGGTGGACGTGGAATTCTTGGTCGTCAGGCTACCGTCGCCGTACAATCTCATCATGGGGCGATCATGGTTGCATACCCTGCAGGCCGTCCCAAGCACCTACCACCAGCTGCTACGTTTCCCAACGGAACACGGCGTCGAGCAGATCCGTGGCTCTCAACAGTCAGCGCAAGCATGTTACCTTCTCGCCGCCAAGACGCCGAAGGAACTGCAAGTAAACTCCATTGAAGTACCCAGTCGAGAGATCCTGGATGACATCGGGCGTCAACCAAACGAAAAGGCCACGGAAGGTTTAGACCGGGTTGACATTGATGGAAGCCCGGAAAAGTTTTTTATGATCGGCGCCTCTCTGAGCCAGGCCGACAGACAGCAGCTGATCACTTTCTTACTCGGCAACCTCGACGTCTTTGCGTGGACTCCATACGAGATGCCGAGAATAGACCCGTCAGTCTCACAGCACCATCTAAATGTTGACCCCCGGTACAAGCCCATCATTCAGAAAGGTCGGCGATCCTCCGCAGAACACACCGCCGCCGTTGTAGAAGAAGTTGACAAATTGCTTGACGCCGGGGCAATCAGAGAAGTCACCTACCCCACGTGGCTCTCCAACACAGTGGTGGTGAAAAAGAAAAATGGAACTTGGCGAGTGTGCGTCGATTTCACGGATCTGAACAAAGCTTGCCCCAAAGACTGCTTCCCCTTACCGAGAATTGACCAACTCGTCGATGTGACGGCACGCCACCGGCGCATGAGTTTCCTCGATGCCTACAGGGGCTACCATCAGATCGCCATGAATTCGGATGATCAGGACAAAACTGCATTCCTCACTCCAAGAGGAACCTACTGCTACAGGGTTATGCCTTTTGGACTGAAGAATGCAGGGGCAACTTACCAAAGACTGGTCACCACGATGTTTAAAGAACAGCTCGGGCACACAATGGAAGTATACATCGACGACATGGTGGTCAAATCCAAAGAAGAACAAAACCATATAGCCGATCTGGAAAGGACATTCAACACCCTACGCAAATACAGAATGAAGCTAAACGCTTCCAAATGCGCATTCGGGATCGGCTCCGGCAAATTCCTGGGTTATATCGTCAACCACCGAGGAATCGAAGCCAACCTGAGGCAAGTCACAGCAATTTTGGAACTGAGTTCCCCCCGTTCAGTGAAAGAAGTCCAAAAGTTGATGGGAATGGCTGCTGCACTCAACAGGTTCATCAGCCGATCTACAGACCGCTGCAGACAATTCTTTCAAACACTACGTCAGGGCAGAGCTTTCGAATGGTCCGCCAAATGCGAAGCAGCTTTTAACGGGCTCAAGACCTACCTCCGGACAGTACCTCTTCTAATAACACCCGCCACCGGTGACCCCCTCATTCTATATCTGGCAGTCTCCGACAGGGCCGTCAGCGCCGTATTATTAAAAGAGGAGGAAGGGCAGCAACAGCCAGTGTATTATGTGAGCAAGGCAATGGTGGACGCCGAAACACGCTACCTACCGCTGGAAAAACTCGTCCTAGCCTTAGTCATGGCAGCAAGAAAACTGATGTATTACTTCCAAGGACACAGCATTAGGGTGCTAACAGACTATCCCCTTCGATCAGTACTACAGAATGCAGAAGCATCAGGGCGTGTTTCGAAGTGGGCTCTCGAACTCGGCCAATACGACATTCAGTTTCTACCCAAAACTGCAATCAAGGGGCAGGTGCTTGCCGACTTTGTTGCCGAATTCATAGGAGGGCTTGCCAACCTCAAGCCTGATGACGTCCAGCCAAAGGCCGAAGTTCGGTCAAAGCCAGATTGGAGAATTTATGTTGGGGACATTTGGCAATTATACTGTGATGGATCGTCTAACCAACGGGGCAGCGGCGCTGGCGTCGTAATTATGTCTCCAGACAGCGCAGTAATTGAGCAGGCCGTCAAGCTCGGCTTCGAAGCATCAAATAACGAAACTGAATACGAAGCCCTTTTAGCCGGACTGCGGAACGCACATCTGCTCGGTGCGCGGCGGCTGTTGGTGTTTTGTGACTCAAAATTGGTAATCAACCAGCTGAAGGGAGAGTACGCGATAAGAGACGAGCGTATGGCGGCCTATATGAAAACGGCTAACTCCTTGCTGACGAAATTCGACCATCATGAACTAAACCAAATAACACGCGATCAAAATACACACGCGGACGCCCTGGCCTACTTAGCCTCCGCCATCAACTCCGAGCTCAAGCGTACCATCGAAGTAGGTTTCGTCCCGGAACCAAGTATCGGCTCTCCGGAGGAAACCCACATCAACATTATAGAATCCGCTCCAAGTTGGAAGGACCCCATTGTTGCATTCCTTTCTTCTGAGCAACTCCCAGAGGACAAAAAAGAAGCACACAAACTGCGAAACAAGGCCCTGCGGTACTACTTAGATCCACAAGGAGGGCTTTACAAAAAGTCCCTCTCTGGTCCATACTTGGAATGCGTGCACCCGGACAGAGTAGAGGAACTGCTCACTGAGATACACGAGGGCAGCTGTGGTGCCCATTCGGGGGGACGCTCCCTGGCCCATCGGGCGATATCACAGGGATATTATTGGCCGACGATGAGAGCTGACGCAGAAAATTATGTCAAGAAATGCGAACAATGCCAAAAGTTCTCCCCACTAACCCATCAGCCGGCAGAAGCTTTGAATTCTATCACGAGCCCCTGGCCGTTTGCTCAGTGGGGACTTGATATCGTAGGACCATTGCCGAGGGCCCTAGGGAACAAGCGATTTCTAATCGTAGCAACTGATTACTTCACAAAGTGGATCGAAGCGGAGGCTCTAACCCATATACGAGATTCCGACATTAAGCGCTTCGTGTGGAGGAACATCATTACACGATTCGGCATTCCAAGAGCGTTGATCTCGGATAATGGTACCCAGTTCGATTGTGGCGTATACCGAGAATTGTGCAGCAAATATGGTATTGAGCCTTACTTCTCTACGCCAGCCTACCCCCAAAGTAACGGTCAAGCGGAAGCTTCAAACAAATCCATCTTGGACGGCATCAAAAAGAGGCTGGAAAATGCCAAAGGCAAATGGGTTGAAGAGTTGCCGAGTGTAACTGTGGGCCCATCGTACAACGCCAAGACGATCTACTACCGGAGAAACGCCGTTTGCCTTATGCTTCGGAACCCAGGCAATCTTACCCCTAGAGAATGGCTTACCAACTTTGAGATCGGCTTACCAACTTTGAGATCGCAAGCCTTTGACACAGGCCGAAATGACATGATGCTCGCCCTGGACTTGGTTCTGATTGAAGAACGAAGAAGACCGCGCCTTAGCATCCATGGCACGCTATCAGCAGCAGCTCGCTAAGTCATACAATCGGCGAGTTCAGCTGCGCCGCTACAATCCAGGAGAACTGGTCCTAAAGAAGGTACTGCCAGCCGACCGAAGGCCAGCCGATGGGAAAGCTTGGTCCGAACTGGGACGGCCCCTATCAGATAGATTCCGTTGCAGGCGCAGGGGCATATCGGCTCTCAGACATGTCAGGAAGAAGCCTGCCACGGCCGTGGAATTCAACACATCTACGTAAATTTTATCAATGACCCGACCTGTGGGCTTGATACTTGTACACATGTCGTTGTAATGCAAGGTTTCGTGTTTCTACATGTTTGAGCTCAACAACTAGTGCCAAAATAAGTCTCCGGATTCGGAGCCCCCTTTGGTGCACGACACCTTAGGGCCGAATAAGTCTCCGGATTCGGAGCGCCCTTCGTGGATGTCACGATTGGCCCAAACAAGTCTCCGGATTCGGAGCCCCCTTTGGTGCACGACACCTTAGGGCCGAATAAGTCTCCGGATTCGGAGCGCCCTTCGTGGATGTCACGATTGGCCAAAACAAGTCTCCGGATTCGGAGCCCCTTTGGTGCACGACATCTTAGGGCCGAATAAGTCTCCGGATTCAGAGCGCCCTTCGTGGATGTCACGATTGGCCAAAACAAGTCTCCAGATTCGGAGCCCCCTTTGGTGCACGACACCTTAGTGCCAAAATAAGTCTCCGGATTCGGAGCCCCCTTTGGTGCACGACACCTTAGGGCCGAATAAGTCTCCGGATTCGGAGCGCCCTTCGTGGATGTCACGATTGGCCAAAACAAGTCTCCGGATTCGGAGCCCCCTTTGGTGCACGACACCTTAGGGCCGAATAAGTCTCCGGATTCGGAGCACCTTTGGGCATGACGCCTTAGGGCCGAATAAGTCTCCGGATTCGGAGCGCCCTTCGTGGATGTCACGAATGGCCCAAACAGTCCTCCAGTCTCCGGATTCGGAGCGCCCATTGGGGCATGACACCTTAGGGCCGAATAAGTCTCCGGATTCGGAGCGCCCTTCGTGGATGTCACGATTGGCCAAAACAAGTCTCCGGATTCGGAGCCCCCTTTGGTGCACGACACCTTAGGGCCGAATAAGTCTCCGGATTCGGAGCACCCTTTGGGGCATGACGCCTTAGGGCCGAATAAAGTCTCCGGATTCGGAGCGCCCTTTGTGGATGTCACGATTGGCCCAAACAAGTCTCCGGATTCGGAGCGCCCATTGGGGCATGACGCCTTAGGGCCGAATAAGTCTCCGGATTCGGAGCTCCCTTCGTGGATGTCACGATTGGCCCAAACGAGTCTCCGGATACGGAGCCCCTTTGGTGTATGACGCCTTAGGGCCGACTAATGCATTTCTGAACGTTTATACCATGCAGTGCACAATATTCTAATCAAAATCTAAATATTCCAATAAAATGAATCGACACGTTTGAACTAGAAATATTTTACAATCGAAATATTTTACGATCAAAGACGGACATTGAAAATGAAAGCCTATTTATTCATAGTGAAGCCTGTTGTTGCATTACACTCTAGTTAATCGGCCTCCTCATCGTCGCTCTTCTCCATTTCAAATTCGGAATAGGGAAGGTAATGTCGATGGTATAAGGGTGAAGCCGAATCTATGCCTAGGGACCCAAGAACTTCCACGGTTTGAAGGGCCTTGATCCAGCCATGCTTAAAACCGCGATTTTCGCATCGACAAACTTCCTCAGCAAGGTCTGTCTTGGTTTTATCAACCCCGGCCTTGAAACCATCCTTATATCCTTTCTCGTAACCCGGGGCCTTTTGGGACGTATTTCCGCCCACTTTAAGTTGACCGACCGTCACCGGCTCAGCCATTCGAACCTTCTTAAGCTCCCGAAGCTCACTCTCGGCCTTTTTCGCGCGAGCTTCCAGACCGCGATTCCTTTCGTCCTTTTTCTCAATGTCGCGTCTCATTTCACGTAGACGCATGCCAATTTCACAAGCATTATACAACCCCTTTACAGCCCCATGTACGCTGTCCCGAAACACTTCGAAATCAAGACGACCAACTATCGATTGTTGGACTTCCGGTGGAAAAATCTGTCGAGCAAACTCGACTGCCACATCTGGATCTTTAATGATGGAATCCGCCTCTGTCATCGGTTTATTCTTCACAAAAAACCGCAAAATTAATTGGTCGCGACGTCGCGTCCACCTCGATTCCCGGTCGCGGCATGGGGAACCTCCCCGTTGACCGTCCCTTTGAGGGGACCTGCTTCGACGACTAAGGCGTTGCTGTTTTTCCCAATCCTTGGACGCTCTTCTTCCCCTACCATTGGGCTCGCTGCTGCGATACATTTCGACGTTTGCATTCAGCCAATCTTGGTCCTTCCCCAGTATTGGCTCAACCCTGTACCCAAATAAATAGGACCCTTGGTACGAACTTACCCCATCTATTCCAAGATACGCGCAGCTCCCCCAAGGCAGCGTCGGTATGACCGAACGCTAAACGTCGGACGATGGTCCGCGTGCCCACGAGTATAAACCGTTCGGCTCTTCACCATCGCGCCCTGGCCAAGGCAAGGGCAGATTTATTAATCTAGTCGGCCTCCTTTTACTCGGCTCAGCCACCTTCTCAAAGATGCCTCGGCCAGCCCACGAGTACGAACCGTTCGGCTCTTCACGCTCGCGCCCTGGCCAAGGCAAGGGCAGATTTATTTCATCTAGTCGGCCTCCTTTTACTCGGCCACTTTCTCAAAGATGCCTCGGCCAGCCCACGAGTACGAACCGTTCGGTTCTTCACGCTCGCGCCCTGGCCAAGGCAAGGGCAGATTTATTAATCTAGTCGGCCTCTTTTTAC
The DNA here is from genome assembly GCA_030407325.1 of Camellia japonica. Lineage (NCBI taxonomy): Eukaryota > Viridiplantae > Streptophyta > Magnoliopsida > Ericales > Theaceae > Camellia > Camellia japonica. The sequence continues at coordinate 142,269,945 of JAPPVO010000029.1, read as the reverse complement.
TCGGCCACCTTCTCAAAGATGCCTCGGCCAGCCCACGAGTATGAACCGTTCGGCTCTTCACGCTCGCGCCCTGGCCAAGGCAAGGGCAGATTTATTAATCTAGTCGGCCTCCTTTTACTCGGCCACCTTCTCAAAGATGCCTCGGCCAGCCCATGAGTACGAACCGTTCGGCTCTTCACGCTCGCGCCCTGGCCAAGGCAAGGGCAGATTTATTAATCTAGTCGGCCTCCTTTTACTCGGCCACCTTCTCAAAGATGCCTCGGCCAGCCCACGAACATGAACCGTTCGGCTCTTCACGCTCGCGCCCTGGCCAAGGCAAGGGCAGATTATAGATCTATTAAGAAATATCACCATAAAATTACGGAAACATCAGCACATTGAGCAGAATTCATAACATTTTATAACTACAAAAAAGTATCGACGTCCATTTCTGTATCATAACTTTTACAATATCAACCCGCATGAAAAATGTCCGATAAACAAATACAAAATGACAAAAACAAACGGAAAAAGTACTTTCTCGAAATCATAACAATTGTGTATCGTAAAGATCAACCCTCGGAATCAGTCTCCAACGGATCGATGTCCACTTGCTCATACGGTATTGGCATATTCAGCGAAACTCCAGCTGCAGCAAGGGCCTTGTGCCAACCATGTTTGAAGCCCCGATTCTCAAACCGAGAGACCTGGTCCACATACTCGGCGAGTCCAGCCGCTTTCCCGGCTTCGAAACCTTTTGAATCGGCAATCTCCTTCGCCGCCTTCATTTTAGCCAACTCAGCCTCCAGGCTGGCAACTGCCTTTTGGGACAAGCCAAGTGCAGCTTCCATATCGTCGGCCTTCTTCTCGGCCTCCGCTCTCAACTTATCCGCATGACGAGCTTTCTCTACCTCGTCCTCTGCCCGAGAAGCTTCCTGGTTCGCTCTTAAAAATTCGCCCTCGGCCCTTTTCCTCTGGCCCTCAGCTTGCTTTCGTAAATGACTAATCTGCTTGACGGCATCGAGATGACGGCGGCCTACATCGGCTATCCTACCAATGGTCTGCAAAAGAAAAATTCAAGAAAAACGTAACGCGAACAATGTTTGGATGAAGTGAAGGAAAAGTCAGAATACGCACCAAAAGGGCCGACTGCGCGGCTAACATTGTCGCATTCAAATCCGGTTCCAACTGGAAAGCCTCCATATCACACAGCAACGACAAAGACGTTGCCACGCCGAACGCGACCTCTGGGTCTTTAAGCGCCGAGGCATCCGAAGGAACCGGCATGTTTCTTACCATCGGTCGAATCACAAAGGGCACAACCTCACTCGATCCCCCCATTCGAGGACGTTTGCCGCCGTGATCTTCTAAACCAACCTCACGATCCCTAGCGCGTTTCTCCGCCTCTCCCTCAACATCATGGACGGCTTTCCCAACCAACGCGGATTCGGCACTCTTATTTGTTGCCGCCTCCTCAACGATTCCCAAGGATTTTGATTCGGTAACTGGGAGGGAATGTTGAGATTCACTGGTGGGCGGTTCAGTCGAAAGGCCCTCCGCTCTTCGCCGTGCAGCTAGCCTCTCCGCATTCACCTTCTTAGCAAGCTTTGTCAGGCTTAACCCAGCCATGTCAGTGGATCCCGAGATGGGAAGATTGTTTGTACGTTGAGGAACGTCGTCAACAGAGAGGTTCCCCCGCCCCGAAGTAGAGGGAGGATCGACAGAATCCAATACATCCTCAGATTCGGCCTCGGACTGATCTGATTTGGCAGTATCGGATACTTCAGTATTCTCCGAATCGGACCCTTCAAAACCTACCTGTCTCAAGTTTTTGAAGTCGGAAAAAATACGAGCGACGAGAAAATCTTCCCCCTTCGGAATCGGTATGTTTTCCGCAGCCGAAAAGGTTGTATATGTAGGCTCGTAGCAAAGCAGAATGTGAGCCGCTCTTCCCTGCTTATGAAGACTGCGACGGCCGAAATAACTAAGAGCAATCCTAATGTCCGAAAGAACGGCGTCGTCAGTTGAAGCTCGGGCTTTTTTTCAAATCGTTCCCTGCAAAAGACAAGCCATAAGACTCAAGAAAACGGGGTATGGCAAATATGAGCACACAATACAAGCAAGAGAACATTCGGTGACCTGGTTCGCCCCTACGTCTAGGAATAGGATCGACACGATCCTCCCCTTCGCCGAACTCCCAGTTGCCGCAGACAACGACCATGACATCATCAACTCGTTTCCCAGAGCTGGAAAGCATAGTGATTAACTGATGATCTGTATCCTTAGCTCTGAGGAAGTAACGCCCGTGCCGACCAGAGGACTTGGCCAAGGCATAATAGTGCCGAATGGCAGGAATGCCAAGATTAATTCCAAGGCAACGGTTCAGCGCTACGACCCCCATTATAATTCTAAAGAAATTCACATTGGGTTGGGAAGGGATCAAATCCCAATGGCGAAGAACAGCCCTCAGAAACGGGTGAAGGGGAAAGCGGACTCCACCCTCTGCGATTGACAAAAGGGGAAAGACAATCGTGGTTTTGTCCTCCCTCTCCATGTCAAGAGCGCCGTTCGCCACAAACGACAGGTGAACATCGTCAGAAATAGAGAAATGGCGTCTAAAGCCAACAATTCGGTCTGACGAAAGGAGGTCTTTCAAATGTTTCGCCATAACCTACTGCCTACAAGAACATGCGACGGAATAAACAAACTAGGAAAAGCTTCAGAGCAGGGGAGAGGAAAACTTACAAAAATGAAGAGAGTATCACAGACGGAAGAATTGCAAGAACGATTCGAAGAGCAACCCAGCAACCAGCGTCATAGAACACGGATTCGAAAGGACATCAGATTTTAAATCATAAATAATAGGCGTGTACGAAGGGTCGGGAAGTTGAGACGACGATTAAATGGGGAGTAATTAAACGTCCGCGTGATAAGTCTAACCCCCAAATTTCGGTTCGGAGTATTTGAAAATCGGAACCAAGCATTTCACCCAACTGTCATTGACAGAACGCTTGGGGGGCAATTGTGGGAGCCGAATAAATAGAGGAACGAAATCTGGTATACCCGAGAAACCGGGAACTGAACGGCTCCATTCTGCTCAACTGGGACGCCGAATACGTTCTTAATGCCGAATAGACTTGAGAAGGCATATCAGGACAAATGAAAGAATAATAAATAAAAAGTAGACTCTGGCCCCGAGGCCCAGAGAATGGATATAAATACAAGAGCTTCAGATTTATAAAGGTATGTAAGAATCACTTCTAAAAACTTAGTAAACAAGCTTTCTTGAGTAGAAGAACTGACTTGCCCGTCGGAGTGCTAATTCCGGCACCCCCGACCGGAGTATTTGTATCTTTGCAGGTGACTAGCTGAGGATCATTGGCGTCTTCCAGGATTTGAAGAGTATTTCCAAACCACATCCCCACAGTATTAAAGAGTGGGGTACTGGTAAAAAGCTAGACATACAATTTGATGAAAATTACTGCCCAATAGGGGACAACGTGGCTAAGTTAACTACTCAACTTGGCATTATTGTGCGGAATGGTAACATTGTTCCTCTTACTTTTCTTGACTGGAACAATGTGCCTGATGATATTGTTGATGCTATCTGGAAGGATGTGAAGGTAAAAGTATATTTTTGTCCACAAATTCGAATTCCAAATTTGTGTTATAGCCTTAAACTTTGAAATTGTGTTTTATAGGACAATTTGAATATATGTCCAGAGGAGTACAAGCCAATCTGCATGAAAAACTGCAACAGCATATGGAAGGATCACAAGAACAAGATTAAGGCTAAGTATTTCAAGCCTAGAAGTTCTGATCCTAATCTGAAGGATGATGTTCCTATGCACATTGTGCCAAGCCAGTGGGAACAACTTGTGGAGTATTGGCGTACTTCCAATGCTGAGGTATACAAATAAGTTATATTTATGATATGTAAACATACAAATCATATTTACATACTTACATTTGTTGAACCTGTTATAGAAAATTGCAAGTAGGAACGCTAAAAATCGGCGAGCTCACGGCATAGCTCATACCACCGGGCGTACTACTTTCTCTCAGATCCGGCATGAGGTTTACATTTTATTGTTTTATTTTTGTATATAAATAAACATTGTATATTTGCAAATTATTTGGATTCTAATTTTCATATTTCTAAAAAAATGTAGATGACCAGTAAGGGGGAGTCTACTGATAAGATGAATGTTTGGCTTATGACACGTAGAGTAGATGACCCAGATGTTATCCAGACCTTGGTAGTTTCCAAACACCTTTGATTGTATTTAAAGTTTATTTTTTGTGTGTCAACCATCTTACTTTGGCATATACTTGTATGTCTTATTCAATACAGGATGAGTTTAATCGTCAACTCTCTATGCTACCTGAGGATGGTCAGACTTTGGAGGCTAGGAATGCCATTTTCCATGAGTTGATAGGTCATGACGGACATGGATATTGTCGCACATACGGGAGAATTGTGCCTCGGAGAGCGGTGTATAAAGATGGTGCTGGTCCATCACAGTCAACACCCCAGCCATCGACTATTGATCAGATCACGCAGCAGGTTCGTGCAGAGCTAAGGAATGAGTTGAGGGAGGAGCTGCGAGCAGAGTTCTCTACACATTTACAGCAGATGAGAGCTGAGATGATGGCCCTTGTGTCACAGGGGGCGAGTGTGGATCCCAACAGACAGGTTCCATATAAATTAAATTGTTTGATAGTTCAATTTTCACTCAAGATTATGTATAAAATTCAAATATGATTAACACATTATGCATTGACTAACATAGATTCCTGATGCATCGAGTGGCCACCGGGCATTTAGGGAATCTGCAGAAGACGAGAATCCATATACACCATCACCAGAAGATCAGGTATAAAATGTATCTTTGCATTCTAAGCTAAAATGTATCTTTGCATTCTAAGCTAAAATGTATCTTTGCATTCTTTACATTCTAAGTTAAGAGACTTGTGGGAGAAGACGAGACTAGTTAGAGCCGGATTTAGCACGAAACTTGGCACACACGACCGCCTAGGCACGAGAGACTTGTGGGAGAAGACGGGGATCGAATCGGGTTCTTGGTTTCGGAGTTAGAGCCGGATTTCATTTTGGGCAAACTAGTTCCTTAAGAAACTTGAATTCGAGGTGTTAACGCCCCAAAATCACCAAACCGCGTCGTTTTAGCACGAAACTTGGCACACAATGACCTCCTAGGCACGAGAGACTTGTGGGAGAAGACGGGGCTCGAATCGGGTTCCCGGTTTGGGAGTTAGAGCCGGATTTCATTTTGGGCAAACTAGTTCATTAAGAAACTTGAATTCGAGGTGTTAACGCCCCAAAATCACCAAACCGTGTCGGTTTAGCACGAAACTTGGCACACACGACCTCCTAGGCACGAGAGACTTGTGGGAGAAGACGGGGCTCGAATCGGGTTTCCGGTTTCGGAGTTAGAGCCGGATTTCACTTTAGGCAAATTAGTTCCTTAAGAAACTTGAATTCGAGGCGTTAATGCCCCAAAATCACCAAACGACGTTGGTTTAGCACGAAACTTGGCACACACGACCTCCTAGGCACGAGAGACTTGTGGGAGAAGACGGGGCTCGGATCGGGTTTCCGGTTTGGGAGTTAGAGCCGGATTTCGGTTTACTTTAGGCAAACTAGTTCCTTAAGAAACTTGAATTCGAGGCGTTAATGCCCCAAAATCACCAAACGACGTCGGTTTAGCACGAAACTTGGCACACACGACCTCCTAGGCACGAGAGACTTGTGGGAGAAGACGGGGCTCGGATCGGGTTTCCGGTTTGGGAGTTAGAGCCGGATTTCACTTTAGGCAAACTAGTTCCTTAAGAAACTTGAATTCGAGGCGTTAATGCCCCAAAATCACCAAACGACGTCGGTTTAGCACGAAATTTGGCACACACGACCGCCTAGGCACGAGAGACTTGTGGGAGAAGACGGGGCTCGAATCGGGTTCCCGGTTTGGGAGTTAGAGTCGGATTTCACTTTAGGCAAACTAGTTCCTTAAGAAACTTGAATTCGAGGCGTTAATGCCCCAAAATCACCAAATGACGTCGTTTTAGCACCAAATTTGGCACACACGACCGCCTAGGCACGAGAGACTTGTGGGAGAAGACGGGGCTCGAATCGGGTTCCCGGTTTGGGAGTTAGAGTCGGATTTCACTTTAGGCAAACTAGTTCTTTAAGAAACTTGAATTCGAGGTGTTAACGCCCCAAAATTACCAAACCGCGTCGGTTTAGCACGAAACTTGGCACAAACGACCTCCTAGGCACGAGAGACTTGTGGGAGAAGACGGAGCTCGAATCGGATTCCCGGTTTGGGAGTTAGAGTCGGATTTCACTTTAGGCAAACTAGTTCCTTAAGAAACTTGAATTCGGAGAGTTAAGGCCCCAAAATCACCAAACCGCGTCGGTTTAGCACGAAATTTGGCACACACGACCGCCTAGGCACGAGAGACTTGTGGGAGAAGACGGGGCTCGAATCGGGTTCCCGGTTTCGGAGTTAGAGCCAGATTTCACTTTAGGCAAAGTAGTTCCTTAAGAAACTTGAATTCGAGGAGTTAAGGCCCTAAAATCACCAAACCGCGTCGGTTTAGCACGAAACTTGGCACACACGACCTCCTAGGCACGAGAGACTTGTGGGAGAAGACGGGGCTTGAATCGGGTTCCTGGTTTGGGAGTTAGAGTCGGATTTCACTTTAGGCAAACTAGTTCCTTAAGAAACTTGAATTCGGGGAGTTAAGGCCCCAAAATCACCAAACCGCGTCGGTTTAGCACGAAATTTGGCACACATGACCGCCTAGGCACGAGAGACTTGTGGGAGAAGACGGGGCTCGAATCGGGTTCCCGGTTTCGGAGTTAGAGTCGGATTTCACTTTAGGCAAAGTAGTTTCTTAAGAAACTTTGAATTCGAGGAGTTAAGGCCCCAAAATCACCAAACCGCGTTGGTTTAGCACGAAACTTGGCACACACGACCTCCTAGGCACGAGAGACTTGTGGGAGAAGACGGGGCTTGAATCGGGTTCCCGGTTTGGGAGTTAGAGTCGGATTTCGGTCTAGTCAAAATTATTTACTAAACTATCTTTCTAATTATATAGTAGTCAATTTTTTTTTTATATTTTTCTGTAATTAAAATATTAACACCATTATATGGTTATTAATTATTTTTATCTTGTTTTTTTCAGATATTTCCTGAGTAGCAGTTTGCTTCTTGTGGAATGCGGGCGTATAAAGATTATGACCAACTTTTGTTTTTGTAACCCACGAAAGAATCAAGACGAAAACTTTTGGTTTTGATTTTGATTTATGTTATTTAAATTTGTGAACAACATTATGTATGTATTATGCGACATTATGTAATGGCATAATTTTTACTGTTTTGAATTTTTATTTATGTATTATTATGAATGGAACAACATTATGAATTTTCATTATTTGTCAACTTTTGTTTATGTATGTATTTATATTATTATGTAATTTTTACATTTTTTTGTAGTTATTTTTCATTTAATACAGGTTTTTTTAATTTTTTTAATAATTTCCGAACAGGTTTTTATTTTTATTTTTTTTTATTGAGACGGCATAACAGCCGTCGCAAAAACATATGTAGGAGGCTTTTGCGACGGCACCGTACTGTCGCAAAAGCTTTCGAAAGAAATTGAAAAATATACCTTTAGCGATGGCTCAGCTTGCCGTCGGAAATAGTTATATCCAGTACGACACTTTTAGCGACGGTATTCTTGCCGTCTCAAAAAACCAATTTTAGCGACGGAAATACTGTACCGTCGCAAAAACTCAGATTTTCTTCACTTATAGGCAACAGAAAACTGCCGTCGCAAAAAAGGTACCCTCCCGTCGCAAAAACCAATGGCGACGGCACTTACCGTCGCTAAAGACCTTTTGCAACCCCCTTTGTCGTGACCCCCACTTGCCGTCGCAAAAAATCAAATTACCGTCGCAAAAAGTATTAGCGACGGCGTACGGAGCATTTGCGACGGCATTTTGCCGTCGCAAAAAACAATTTTTTTTGTAGTGTTAGTGTATTTAACGACCCGGGAGTAGGGCGTTACAATTGTACTTTTGATTATGGATGTAGCCATACACCACTTGTATTAATTATGCTTATTATACTCTTATTAAAAGAGATTAAAAAAATTATGTGTACGGGTGAAAATATGTCCCACATCGGTTTGCTAGAAACTCTTGACCAATCTTATAAAATGTGTCATGCCCACAAAGTTCCAATAGGCCTTTTCTAGTCAAGGAAGAACAACATCGTGCTTGCCCCTTTGGTACAAAGTGGACAATATTTTGGCATGTAATAATCTAACAGTGGATTGGTCCACACTAATGGTGTCTCTCATCCAAGAGGCCTTTTCTAGTTAAAGAAGAACAACATCATGCTTGCCCCTTTGGTACAAAGTGTACAATATTTTGATATGTACTTTGACCGTGGCACATTATGTAAATTTGTGAAATTATTGTACTATATATTTAAGAGAAGTTAGTTTGGTTGTGTTTTTTATTGGAGTGATTCTACTACTTACACTACTAATCTAACTCCTTACACTTTCAAATTTTATTTTTTATTTTTATAATTTATACAATTCCTTTATTACCCTCATCTCTAAGATTTCTCCTTCTCCTTTTCTTTACACCCAAAACTAAAAAACCCTAACCCTAATTCTTCCACATCACCACCACCTCCACCAATCCACTACCGGCGTTGCTGCTTCGCCATCACTCCACCACCCTTCGCCTCTACCCAGCCCCTCTACACCTCACCTTTTTCCTTTGCCTCTACCCAACTCTTCTCTCTCTCTTTCTATCTGCACATAACTCGGAAGTAGATAGAGAGACAGACAGATAGAAAGAGAGTGAAATAGGGAGAAAAAAAAAAACACGAGTCACTTTGGGATTTCAGTAAGGTATACAAGGTTTAGCTTTTGTGTTTTGAGATAAAGAAAAAGAAAAACTCAATTTGTGATGTGTTAGGATTGTGTGTTAGGTGGAGAGGGGCTGGGTAGAGGCAAAGCGTAGTGGAGTGGTGGCACTGGTAGTGGGTCGGTGGAGGTGGTATTAGAAACGTGTATTTTGATGACATTATACACATCATCAAAGAAGAATCAATACACAACAACGTATGTCAATCGTAAATGTGTACAAAACACACACACATATACACATACTGTACGGGAAAGAAATACACCTTCTCGTATAATCCTGTTGATCAAGTCTGCGCTCCTCCGTACGTCGTCGTTCTACTACCTGAAAACACAAATGTGAGCTAGCCGGCGGGTGTGTGCCGGAAACCTCTCCGATGCCTAAGTCAGTCAACAAGACAAATAGGCAAAAACTCTATGTATTCAGGGAGCAAAGTTGCATTACCTCTCCAAAGGTGATACGAGTGAGCTTTTATAGGTTTCGTGTGGCACAATCCTAGTAGGACTCTTACTCCTCCATGTAGAGTCCTCCTAGGATTCATACTCCTGGAAGATAGCGCTTATCCTCCAACACCCCCCTCACTGCTTAAACCAAGTGAGATGGTTTTACCCCGGCCGAACTCCAATATGACCGAAGTAAATGCTAGTTCGGCTCTTACCTTCTTTTCCCTTACCTCGGTTCTCTCATGCTAAGACCGAGCTATCCATAAGAGAAATGAGCCGAACTAACATCAACACCAAGTCCCTAAGAAGACTTAGCACACATCGGTTTGAATATGCGACGACCGAACTAACTACAGAAGATCGAATCATCCACAACACATTTCCCAACCGAAGTAAAAATAAGACATTATGCCGACCGGACTAATCACTTCGGCTGTGTTACCGGTCTAACTCCAAGACTACTTCTCCAGACCGGAGTAACTTTTACAGCCTTTTTAATCAGCCCTCCGTAGTGCGGCCCAAAATAACACACTACTTAGCTTGGCCCAATTTACCCAGCTCGGCCCAATTTTCATATAAATTACCCTCTCAATTGCCCCTTAATTCCATCTGCGTAGCATGATAGGGATTACCTATCTATAAACCAAGCTAAAGTTTTAGCTTATCCAGCCGAGCTACAATCCTTTAGCTACTCCGGCCGAGCTGAAAACCTTTTAGCCTCTCCAGCTGAGCTAAAAATTAACCGAGCTGTCAATATCCGGTCACAACGTCCTTTCAATTGCAGAAACTGAATCGATTGTCCTTCCAGTGACACGTGGCATGCACTGGTTGGCTAGTCACAACTGTAGCGCCGCCCTCGTACTTCACAACTTTTGAACAGTTCCCGCCTTTTCCTTTCTTCCAACTTAGGGCCCTTCATTTCATCTGGATCAAACACTTACACTGTTTACCTTTTCTCTCTCGCTAGCTTCCATCGTTCTTCAATCTGTGCCACTGTGAAGCTCGTGCTACGTTCTTCTTCCATTTCCATCTTCTCGTGTTTCTTTGATTAGGTATGCCTCTCAATCCTACCTGTCTTTGTTTGTTTTTACTTTTGTTTGATCCATTACAGTCTGTTTCGTGTGTTTTGCAAAACACTACTTTTGCTTTCTGGGAAAAACCTTCATAAGAACACTTTGAATATCATGATGCAACCTGTAGAACATAGCTTAGATCTATAAACACGTCCCAACTGAACTAGGATACCGTTTGTGCTGTATGTAGTTTTAGGCATACTTAAACCGAACTACAACTTGAACATATCACAGTAGTTTCAATAGGTCACCATCTGATTCACACTAGCCGAAATAAAAACACACTAGAAATTCTGGCCCTCGACCGAGGTAAGCCTTGGGGGCTAAGCCAGCTTTCTCAGTTTCTAAACCGAACTCAGAAAGCTACCCCTTGACGATTAACCGAAGTAACAAAAACCATAGGCAGAACCGAGATAACCAAACTTCTTGCCAAACCGAGATAACAACCACCTTGTTTAAACCGAGGTAGATCCTGTTAGCACCCTATGTAGCCGAAGTCAGGTTTCCCTTTTTGTTTTGTTTTTGTAGCACGGTCAATGATCTGTGCTTAACACCTTGTTTTTCCACTTTGCAGACTTAGGTTGTCCAGGCACTCCCTCTGTGCGCTCAACCGAGCTTCTGAACACAACTTCTCAGCCGAATTAATTTATTCCATAAGTTATACAATAAATGGGGAAGTACAGATTCCTAGTAGAAACCCCAGGAGGCCTAGCCGAATTCAGAAAAGATTACAACATTCCCGCCGATGTAAACCTCACCTTAGCCGAACAAGACGTTGACCCATGGGGCAACGAAGGCTTCGTCCCCTTCACCCTCCAATCAATAATAGAAACCGGACTTAGATTCCCAGTCCAACCCTTAATATGCGAATTCCTTAGGCAAACCAGATTATGCCCAACCCAGCTGTCCACCAACACATACCGAATAATAATGGGTATAGCCGCACTGAACCACCAAACCGGTCTCCACCTAGGTTTGGCCGAGATATTTCACCAATACTCCATAGGATCCAAGAACGAAGGCTGGTGTTATTACTTGAGAATACGCCGTGGCCGAGAAAAAATAATAAAACACACACCGGATAAAGACTTGAACGACGATGATTTTTTTTAGGTCTCTGGGAATTTTGAGGACCACCAGGCCCAGATTCCTGGCTGGGGAATAAATTGGAACAAAGGAATTCCTGGTATACTTACTTCGGTTGTATTTCACACTTTTCTCTATTTCGGCTTTCTCCTCTGAATCGAACTAACAGTTTGTCCTCTTCTTGCAGATAAAGCCCATCTCCTTTCAAATTACGGCTACCCCAACCTCGATCTTCTGCGTGCCGCATTACGAATTAAGGAGAGAAGTTGGGCAAAACTTCTGAATTTTGAGCCGACCTACCGATACAGCGGTCGCCGAAAAGCGAAGGTGACCGACTTTCTTCTTGAAGAGGCACCAGAACCGGACCCATCCTTGCCCCAGATCAATCTTGTCCCCCTTACTGCCGAACAAGAAATGGCAAAGAAGAACAGGCTGAAGGCCCTTCTAACCGCTACAACTCCAGCCGACGTGCGACCAACCGGCCAAACCACCGAAACCGTGGTGGCCCTCCCATCCCAACAGCCATCCACTTCTCGCCGAAACAAGCATGCTCGGACTAGCCAAACCGAGCCACGTCTTACTGACGAGAACGAGACCGTTCTGCCACAAAGCCCTCCGCCAAGTCCTCAACAAAGCCTTTAACCGGAGCAAACCGACCAAACTGCCACCTCCTCCAAATGGGCTCCTGTCCTATCCTTCGACAACCGAGATATCACAGCTGAAGATTCGGTCGTTGCTGAGAAGGACCACTTGTTGGCTTACAACCTGGCCAAAAGTGTGTGCCTTCCGAAGGACATGGAGCACCATTACAAACAGCTTAACACCGAGCTGAAGTCAATCCGGTCCTCTACGAAGTCCATGATTCTGGTAAACAGCTTTCTTCTTTCTATGCAAATTTCTTCCAACTTTGAGTCCGGCTAACGTTACTCCTCCTTTACAGGCCATCCAGAAAAATCAAGTCACTCATAGGAGGGTCATGGAACTTCGGCGCAATACGAGGGAGGCCATGGCTGAGGCTGAGGCAAAAACAGCCGAGCTGGAAGAGGCCAAAAAACAAATGGCCGAACTACGAGCAGAAAATGGTCGGCTGACCGAGCTAGCTAACTCGGTTGAAGTCGAGAAGCAGAAGGTTGCCAACGAGGCGAAAGACAAATATCTGCGCATTTTGGCAAAGATTGAAAAGAAAAAAGACGTCGAAATAAACGAACTGAAGGCCGGAATAAAGAAAGCCGAAAAACGAGGCTTCAAGAAGGCCGAAGCAGCATACACTCTTCAATGCGACGTAGCAAAAGATCTATTTTTTAAATGTGGCTGGAGGACTGCGGTGGAGCAGCTCGGTTGCACTTCCGACACCGAGGTCTATAATGCTCCACCGTACTCCATTCCGGCTTCACTGTCGCAATATGCTGCCGATCTTCAAAGGCAATTTCTAGAGGGGTCTGATGAAGATGATGATGACGATGATGATGATGATTCTGAAGAAGATGAGCCAACTCCCACCCCGGTCATTAATGAGCAACCCAACAACCAGTCAGTTCGGCTGGAGCCGGTCATTGAGGACCTTACTGATGAGCCGCTGACTGACAAAACGCAGCCAACTGAGACGGAGGTTCAAGCCGAAACCGAGCTCCCAGCCGAAACCGTGCTCCCAGCTGACACCGGACTCCAGACAAATGCGGAGGATGAATTTGATGCCGAACTGGATGCACTTCTTCGTTGATTTTTTCTTTCTTTTATTTTTGAACTTTGTAACCGGGCTACAGCCCCCCAATTGTACTTGCTTGTTCCTTCAATGAAAAAAAAAACCTTCTTTAACTCTTATTCCGGTTTTGTGTATGTATGCTTGCACTTGTAATGAATTTTCCATGAATTCATTTGCTCGACTGTGATTTCGGTTTTAGCTGACTTACTTGCCAACCACTTTTTAGCCGATATAGTTACTTCGGCTGAAGAGTATCCAGTGTTGGTTTAATCTAGCCATCCACTCTTCAGCCGACATAACTTACTTCGGCTGAAGAGTACAAAGAGTTGGTTTAATCCAGCCAACCACTCTTCAGCCAAACCCTTACTTTGGCTGAAGAGTACAAAGAGTTGGTTTAATCCAGCCAACCTCTAAGTTGGTTTAATCCAGCCAACCACTCTTCAGCCAAACCCTTACTTCGGTTGAAGAGTACAAAGAGTTGGTTTAATCCAGCCAACCTCTAAGTTGGTTTTTTCCAGCCAATTTAGAATATAATGTTTGGTTATTCCGACCAATCGTCCTGCAGCCTGGATCCTTATCCTAAGCTTAGGAGGGGTGTTGGTTTAATCCAGCCAACCTCTAAGTTGGTTTTTCCAGCCAACTTAGAATATAAGGTTTGGTTATTCCGACCAAACGTCCTGCAGCCTGGATCCTTATCCTAGGCTTAGGAGGGGTGTTGGTTTAATCCAGCCAACCTCTAAGTTGGTTTTTACAGCCAACTTAGAATATAAGGTTTGGTTATTCCGACCAAACGTCCTGCAGCCTGGATCCTTATCCTAGGCTTAGGATGGGTCATAGTTGGTTATTCCGGCCAACTATGTTTACAATGTTACTAACTTTACTAAGGCTACTTTCTACTGAAAACCATTATGCCGAAAAAAAGAATCGATTTGTTTTATTGAGAAAGTAAAAAATTACACAAATTTAAAAGGAAAAAAGCTAAAAATAAAACAACTTGAGATTTGCTGTGTTCCATGGCCTGGGAATTGCTTTGCCGTCCTGCTCTTCCAAGTGGTATGCCCCTTTGCCTGCTAATCCGACCACTTTGTAAGGTCCTTCCCAGTTAGGTCCTAACTTGCCATCTCCTGGAACCAAGGTATTTCCCATCACTTTGCGCAGTACCCAATCTCCGATCTTGAATTGCCTTGGATGCACTGTTTTGTTATACTTTCTGGACAACTCTTGTTGGTAGGAGGCGATGTGAACCAATGCTCGGTCTCTTCTTTCTTCCGCAAGGTCAAGCTCCAATGTTATGGCTTCGCCATTTAAGTCTGGATCAAAGTTCTCGCTCCGAATCGTGGGGAGGCCAACTTCTAAAGGGATGACTGCTTCCATGCCATAGGCTAGGGAGAATGGTGTTTCCCCTGTTGATCGTCGAGGCGTGGTACGGTAAGCCCATAAAACATGGGGGAGCTCTTCTGCCCACTTGCCTTTGGCTCTTTCTAACCTTTTCTTCAATCCATCCAAGACTACCTTGTTTGACGCCTCTGCCTGTCCATTTGCTTGGGGATATGCTGGTGTAGAATTGTAGAATTCTATCTTGTACTCTTCACAAAAGCCTCTGAAAATCCTACCATCGAATTGAGTGCCGTTGTCTGATATTAGTGCCTTTAGTATGCCAAATCGGGTGATGATATTCTGCCAGACAAACTTCTTGACATCTTTTTCCTTGATTGACGCCAAGGCTTCAGCTTCCACCCATTTTGTGAAGTAGTCGGTTGCGGCAAGAAAGAACTTCCTGTTGCCTGGAGCTGTTGGAAGTGGGCCTACTATGTCCAATCCCCACATGGTGAAAGACCATGGACTGGTTAGAGGTAGAAGTTCTCTGGTAGGTTGGTGTATTTGGTGTGCGAACTTTTGACACTTTTCGCACTTCTTAACATACTTCTCTGAATCCGCTTGCATATATGGCCACCAATATCCTTGTGAAATCGCTCGGTATGCCAATGATCTTCCTCCTTGATGGCTGCCGCATACACCCTCATGTATTTCGAATAGGAATACTTCCACTTTGCTGGGGTGAACACACTTCAAGTAAGGTCCTGAGAACGACTTCTTGTATAATGCCAAGGATGGAGAGAGCCAAAATCGCTGCGACTTTGCTCTTATTCTGTTGGCTTCTTTCTTCTCTTCCGATAGGGTGCCGTTTTTCAGGAATAATATGATGGGGTCCATCCAAGAAGGGCCTAACTCTGCACAACATACCTCTTCTGTTTCTGGGTCTTCAATGCTTGGTCTAGATAGATAGTGGATTAGTAGTGGGTGAGTAATGGAGGTGTCTGCCATTGAGGCGAAGCCTGCTAGTTCGTCTGCTCTGCTGTTTTCCTCTCTGCCGATCTGTTCTATCCTTACCACTTCAAACTTCTTTATCTCTGTTCTGACCAACTCTTGGTACTTGGCCATTCTATCATCCTTTGCCTCGTAGTCGCCAGATATTTGGTTTACCACCAACTGTGAGTCGCTATAAACCATTAGCTCTGTGGCCTTCATGTAGAATGCTGACTTGAGGCCTGCTAGAAGCGCTTCATACTCCGCTTCGTTATTTGATGCTGGGAAGCCAAGGTTGATCGCCTGCTCCACTACTAGGCCGTCTGGAGAGATGAGGACTATGCCTAGTCCTGCTCCATGCCGGTTGGATGCTCCATCCACGAAGAGCTTCCACATCTCTCCAACGAACAATTTCCAGCAGGTGGAGGGATCGGATGATGCCTTGGGATCTTTCTTGCTGCAGGTGTCTTCTTCAGAGTCCACGCTCGTTGTCTGCCCCTTGCTTTCTGTTTGCACCAAGTCTTCATTTGTTGGCGAGTCCTGACTTGGTGTAGCGTGGTTTACTTCTTCCTTCCTTTCCTTACTCTGGTCTGCCTTGGGACCTGACTGAATAACCATTACTAGGGGTTGCGTTATTTCGACGTCAACTTCCATCCCTAGTTCGGTTGTTTCAGTTAGGTCGACTGGGCAGATGTGATGACTTCCTGGTGTGAATTCTGCGACAAAATCTGCCAATGCTTGTGCTTTTATTGCGGTCCTAGGTTGGAACTTGATGTCGTATTGTCCCAACTCTACTGCCCACTTCAGAATTCGCCCAGAGAAGTTTGCTCTTTCAAATAAAGCCTTTAATAGGAAGGCTGTGAGGACAACTATGGTGTGGGCGTGAAAGTAATGCGACAACTTTCTTGAGGCCATCATCAAGGCCAATGCCAATTTCTCCAGTGGCAAGTACCTCGTTTCGGCTCCCAGCAATGTCTTGCTGACATAGTAGATGGGCAAGTGTTGGATTCCTTCTGCGCGGACCAACACTGCGCTGATTGCATGCTGGGAAACTGCGAGGTACAAGAACAGTTCTTCTCCAGGAATTGGGGTTACAAGTAGTGGTGGAGAAGACATGTATTCCTTTAAGCTTTCCAGAGCTTGGTCGCATTCTTCGTCTCATTCAAACTTGGCTTTCAGAGCATGGAAGAATGGTCGTAGTCTATCTGACGACCGGCTTATGAATCGATTGAGCGCAGCGGCCATGCCGGTTAGATGCTGTACTTCCTTCACTGAGTTTGGTCTCTCCAGATCCTGAATGGCCTTGATCTGGGAGGGGTCTGCCTCTATACCCCGGTTGGTCACCAGGAAGCCCAGGAATTTGCCAGATCCTACTCCGAATGCACATTTCGACGCGTTGAGGCGTAACTTATGCTTTTTCAGGATCTCAAACATCTCACCTAGGTCTTTGAGATGGTCATTCTCATCCTTGCTCTTGACCACCATGTCGTCGATGTAAGCTTCCATTGTCTTGCCTAACAATGGTTCAAACATCTTGGTGACCATTCTCTGGAACGTCGCCCCTGCGTTCTTTAGGCCAAAGGGCATGACCCTGTAGCAGTATAGTCCTCTTGGAGTTGTGAAGGACGTTACTTCTTGATCTGGTTCGTGCATGGCAATTTGGTGGTAGCCTCTGTATGCGTCCAGGAAACTAAGTCGGTTGTGCCCTGCTGTTAAGTCCACCAGTTGATCTATCCTTGGTAGAGGAAAGCTATCTTTTGGGCACGCCTTGTTGACCATTTTGTAGTCGACGCAAACACGCCACTTGCCATTCTTCTTTGGCACTACGACGGTGTTGGAGATCCATCTTGGGTAGTGCACCTCTCTGATTGCCCCTGCCTCCAGCAGGTTTCCTACTTCTTCTGCCACTATTTCGGCGTGGTGGAGTGCCGATCTGCGGGTGCGCTGAATGATTGGTCTGGCAGAAGGGTGGACATTGAGTTGGTGACAGATGAAGTTGGGATCAATGCCTGGCATGTCGTATGGGGTCTAGGCGAACACTTCGATGTTGGAGGTCAAAAATTCCAAGACCTCCAATCTCTCAATGCTGGACAACGATGAACCAAGCAAAAAGAACTTATCCGGGTTCTTTTCGTCTATCCTGACCTCCACCAAGTCCTCCACTGCTTTCTGACTAGCCGCTTTGCCAACATCTGCGAATAGTTCATTGCTCTCAGGTTCTTCCACCGAATGAACATATCCTTTGGCAGCGCGGCTGCCGTTTACCGTGACAAAGCACTGCTTCGACATGATCTGATCTCCATATACTTCTTCTATTACTCCGGTGTCGTTGGGAAATCGCATCACTTGGTGGTAGGAGGACGCCACCGAGCGCATGGCATGCAGCCATGTTCTGCCCAAGATAATGTTGTAGGTGGAGGGGACCTTCAACACCCAGAACTCCACTTGTTTCGTTACACTCCCTGCTCTGACTGGGAGGATAATTTTGCCGACGGGCCATTCTGGCATGGAGTTGAATCCGATAAGGGGAGATACGGCAGGCGCCAAGTCTTTATCTTGCAACTTTAGTTGTTTGAAGGTTTCATAGTACATGATTTCACATGAACTGCCTTGGTCAATCAGAATCCGCTTGACGTCAAAATCCTTGACTCGGAGAGTGACGACCAAGGCATCATTGTGAGGGCAATAAATCCTTGCCAAGTCTTTATCCGAAAAAGACATGACATTTGTGGCCTCTGTCTTCCCCTTTTTGACGACTGGTTGGGCACTTAGTACCTCTCTGAAGTGCTAAGCCTTTTTTATTGAACCTCTGAGCTCGCATACACGCTCAGGTTCAAAGACTCCATGTATTACGTTGATGATGCCTTGAGGTGGGGTGTCGTTCGGCATTCCATTGGGCATATTCTGGTCCTGGGGGGCTGGCTGTGCCCCTCCCTCTATATACTTGTCCAGGTGACCTGCTGCCACCAACTCTTCCAGATGCTGCCTTAATGGCGTGCAATTCTCAGTACGGTGCCCCTTTTCTTTGTGGAAGGTGCACCTTGATCTGTCATCATAGTCCTTCTGTGCTTCGCCTAACTTGGCTGGCCACTTGACGAAGGGTTCGTCTCGAATCTCGCTGAGTATGCGGTAAATCGGTTTCTTGAAGACCATGGTTATGGCGGTGCGAACTCTCAGCTATCTCTTATCCTGGTCTTCTCCATTGTCTCTTTTGCCACGACCGTTTCTGTTCGGTCGGTCCACCGCGTTGACCCTTGCTGAGGCCTTCTTTTCTGGTACTACGGTCGCGCCAGTTTTTCCTTTGGCACGAGCGCCATCCTCTTCTACCCTAATGTGCTGATGCACTCTTTCCATCAGGGCTTCCATGGTGAGGGGCGGTGTCATGGTGATAGAGTCCCTCAGTCTGTTCTCGACTGGAAGGCCTTTTTTGTATTGCGCAATGGCGAGATTGGTTGGGCAGTCCCCAATCTGGTTGAATGTCTCCCAGTAGCGACTGTTGTATGATCTCAGGGTCTCCTTGTCGCCCATATCGATGGAGAGTAGCTGGTCGATCTCCACCGGAGTTTTAGTGTTCGTTCGGAACCTTGTCACGAACGCCTCCGCCAATTGCGCCCAGGAGGCTATGCTGCCTTCTGGAAGTTTCTCAAACCAAGTCAGGCCTAGGTCGCCCAGGCTTGAAGGGAATAGAATGCACATCAAGGCCTCATTCCGCCGGTATACAGCCATGACCTGGCGAAAGTGGCTCAAGTGTGAGTAGGGGTCCGTCTTCCCCTCATATGTTGTGAATTTAGGCTGTAGGAAGCCTGACGGTAGGGGCGCGTTCTCTATTGCTGGGACGAATGGTGAGGTCTGCAGCCTTGCCAATGCCTTGTCCGTTGGTTCGTAGGTCGGGCGCGGTATTGGCATTCCAACCTCGACGCTTCCATGCGTTCGAGGAGCCAACCGCTGTAAGGCAGAAACTCTGTGTGGGTCGCGCGCCCTGGCGTCCTCCTTCCATCGTGCCTTCTCCTCTAGCACGGTTCGTAGGTCTGACGACCTGGGCAACTCTGTCTTCCTGGATCTCGTTTGGTGCGTATGTGAGGGCCAATATGTGCTTCTCTCAGTGTTTGACCTCTCAGATCTCGTCCTCTCAGACCTGGAGTGACGAGTTCTGGAGGACCTGGATCCAGATTGGGTATCGCCTGTCCTGAGACTTTTGCTTTCCACTTGAAAGGGTGTAGTATTCCGACTACGACTTTCCGAGTGGCAAGGGGGCGTCTTGTTTGTGCGCCCCTCTCCTGTCGCCACTCATTTTCCCTTCACCTGGCGCTTCAGAGATTCCATGTCCGCTGCCATCCGACGGATCAGTTCGTCTTGTTCCCTGACGCGATCCTCCAAAGTTTGAGGATCAATTCTGCGTCTTTGTCTTTCTGGGCTTTGCGAACGAGAGTGATGGGGGCTGTTATTCCGCCTTCGTCCCCTTGCATCCCTCCTGGAATTTTGCCTTTGAGGTTCCAGGTTCGCCATGGGAGTGACCAAGGGTAGGCCTTCGCGCCTTGTACCCCCTTCTGGAGTTAGTCCGTCAACGGCGGACTGTGGTAATTCTTCGTTGTTCGCCATTGATTTTTGGGAGAAAAAGCTTGATCAAGAGGTTGTTCTTGTCTGATTTCCCACAGACGGCGCCAATTGTACAGGAAAGAAATACACCTTCTCGTATAATCCTGTTGATCAAGTCTGCGCTCCTCCGTACGTCGTCGTTCTACTACCTGAAAACACAAATGTGAGCTAGCCGGCGGGTGTGTGCCGGAAACCTCTCCGATGCCTAAGTCAGTCAACAAGACAAATAGGCAAAAACTCTATGTATTCAGGGAGCAAAGTTGCATTACCTCTCCAAAGGTGATACGGGTGAGCTTTTATAGGTTTCGTGTGGCACAATCCTAGTAGGACTCTTACTCCTCCATGTAGAGTCCTCCTAGGATTCATACTCCTGGAAGATAGCGCTTATCCTCCAACACCCCTCTCACTGCTTAAACCAAGTGAGATGGTTTTACCCCGGCCGTACTCCAATATGACCGAAGTAAATGCTAGTTCGGCTCTTACCTTCTTTTCCCTTACCTCGGTTCTCTCATGCTAAGACCGAGCTATCCATAAGAGAAATGAGCCGAACTAACATCAACACCAAGTCCCTAAGAAGACTTAGCACACATCGGTTTGAATATGCGACGACCGAACTAACTACAGAAGATCGAATCATCCACAACACATTTCCCAACCGAAGTAAAAATAAGACATTATGCCGACCGGACTAATCACTTCGGCTGTGTGACCGGTCTAACTCCAAGACTACTTCTCCAGACCGGAGTAACTTTTACGGCCTTTTTATTTAGCCCTCCGTAGTGCGGCCCAAAATAACACACTACTTAGCTTGGCCCAATTTACCCAGCTCGGCCCAATTTTCATATAAATTACCCTCTCACATACACACTGTAAAGACACTATAAATAATGTGCTACCACCTCTTTGTTGGTGCAGGTGATAGATGTATATGGTGAAATTCTACTCGAACTACAAGGGCTGGTCAACTCAACTTTGGAGGATTCGGCATTCATCTTTACAAGCACATGTTTGGCAACAACTACACTTTTGATGGTGATGGGGAAAACTAGGGTTAGGGTTTTCAAGGTTTTGGGTGTAAAGAGAAGGAGAAGGAGGAATGTTAGAGATGAGAATAATAAAGGAATTGTATAAATTATAAAAATAAAAAATAAAAAGAAGTAAAATTTGAGGGTGTAAGGAGTTAGATTGGCGGTGTAATTAGAATCACTCATTTTTTCCCTTCATTTTAGCTTTCCAAAAATAAAACAAAGAAAATTTTCAAAACACTTGTGCGAACAAAATATTTAAAAATTTGAAGTATTTTTTTTTAAACTTGATGATGCAGTTCGTCTAGGTGGATGGGTCGGACTGGTCCAAGCTCCCTGAATCTGGGTCGGAATGTCGAAATCCCACCGGTATAACCTGCAAGCAAGTTCAATGGGGAACGGGGTAGTCCCCCAGTGAACCCTCCGACGAACAAGTTAGTGTCTGGGTGATAGAGAGAGTGAGAGAGATAGGGGTTAGAAAAGCTTAACCTTTTTCTTGTCTTCCAGCTTTGCTTATATCCCTTTTTGTCATCATTTCGTTCCCTGCCGAAAGCTTGTGCCGTCATTCGTCTTGTTCAGGGTGAAGGGGTGCCATTCCGGCTGAGAGGTGCTGTCGCAATAAATGTTGTGATGGATTGCATTAATGGTGATGTGCTGTGGCAATAACTTTGCAGATCTTTGTCTGCTGACGTGGCCTTTCCTGCATCTGCCATGTGTCCGGACATCATTGGTCCTCCCTGCCCAGTTGGCTTCCAGTGGTGCTGGGTTTTTCTAACCGGGTTGTGTAATGGGGGTTTAGATGGTGGGATGTGGTCCTTGTGGGCCTATCTGGGCCTATCCATGTCAGTAGTCCCCCATTCCCGAGTGCAGCTTTAGTCCAACGAAGGGAATAGTGACAATAAGACAGACGAGTCCGACCGTGAGGGGGGCCGAGCGCGAGAGGCCGACCGTGAGGGTGGCCGAGCGCGAGAGGCCGATCGTGAGGGGGGCCGAGCGCGAGAGGCCGACCGTGAGGGTGGCCGAGCGTGAGAGGCCGACCGTGAGGGTGGCCGAGCGCGAGAGGCCGACCGTGAGGGGGGCCGAGCGTGAGAGGCCGAGCGTGAGGGTGGCCGAGCGTGAGAGGCCGAGCGTGAGGGTGGCCGAGCGCGAGAGGCCGACCGTGAGGGTGGCCGAGCGCGAGAGGCCGACCGTGAGGGTGGCCGAGCGCGAGAGGCCGACCGTAAGGGTGGCCGAGCGGGAGAGGCCGACCGTAAGGGTGGCCGAGCGCGAGAGGCCGACCGTGAGGGGGGCAGAGTGCGAGAGGCCGACCGTGAGGGTGGCCGAGCGTGAGAGGCCGACTGTGAGGGTGGCCGAGCGGGAGGGCACGGGGCTCAAGAGGCGGCGTGTCACGTGATGACTTGAAGTGGAAAAGAAAAGGTGAGGACAGAGGTCAGTGCATCTGGACCATACACGTGGCAGAATTTCGGGGGAGCGGGAAAGGCCAGGCGTTAGATCAGAAGTGAAACGTCAGGGCATTATTATGGGCATTGATGACACGGTTTTGGCGGATGATTTGAAAGGTTTTCAAACTGGCGAACATTAATTTGGATCCTTGGAATACAGGCAAACCGTGGGCTTTTGGTATCATACGATTCACTTACTTTTTTACAAAGACGCAAGATATTTCTGGTGTTGGCTCCTTCGTTGCTCAGGATACCCCATTGAAACACTTCGTCGATTTGTTGGCACCTGCATCAGAAGCGATTCGCAAACACAGCTTAGAAATGGCTCAGGAAGAGACTGCAATTGTCAGGGTAGATCCACTAGGGGACGATGATGCAGAGGAATTAGCGGCACAATACAGAACGGACAGAGTGGGGGAACCAACGATGCGTGTCCATGGTTCCACCTTGGTGGAGGCTCCGACGCCGATCAGTGAGGTGATGGCAGATCATTGGCATACAAAGGCGGACAAATCGATGATAACAGAGGCGGAGTTGGGGGTAATCCGCGAGAAGTACCAAATTCCGGCGGGAGTGGAGTTGTGGTTGCCAGCGTCGACGGAAAGGCCATCGGACGCTAGGGTAGGAGGGTTTTCCCTGTACGAGGAGGCTCTGAAGGGAGGGTTGAGGTTGCCTCTGCCTCAAATAGTGGTGGACGTGCTCAACCACCTAGAAGTAGCGCCGGGCCAGCTGATGCCCAATGCCTGGAAGATTCTGATGGCCTGTGCGAGTGCATGGCCGAAGGCGAATGAGGGGGAGTCGATGGCGGTGGAGGAGTTCTTTGCCTGTTACAAGGCCTCTGGGCAACAGGAGACGTGGGTCACCCTGCAGGCAGTTGTGGGGAAGGGGTTGGTGGCTGGTCTGCCTACGTCGATCAAGGGATGGCGGGCGCGGTGGTTCTACGTTTCGGCGAACGGAGGGCCTGGGGTGAGCGCCGTCTGGAAGGTGCCAATTAGGACGGTGGAGGCAAAACTGGGGGCGGCAGCGGGGGAAAGGGTGAAGAGAGTGAAAGAGTGGAGGGAGAAGGAGAAGGTGAGGTGGGACGACCTCGTGCAGCCCTCTGCACTATATGAGGCAGGGTTGGGTCCTCAGCCGATCGGTGGGGATCTTGACCGAGCAGAGTTGGAGGCAAGGAGGGAGGCCCAGGAGGCTGAGGACCAAGCCATTCTTGCCAAAGCCACCATGTTCAAGAAGGCACAGGACGACCGACCTTCACAACCGATTGCGAAGGAGAGGATTAGGCCTCGTCCGAAGCCGTTGGGGGAGAAGGACTTGAGTAAGTTTGAACCACGAAAGCTCCTGTGGATCCTGTGAAGGAGAGGGCCAGGGATGGTGGGGAGGCTCTGAAGAGGAAGAGAAAGAAGAGAAGTGGCCCTGCAGAGGCTGCAGGAGAGCCTGGGTTCAAGAAGGTGAAGAAGGCCCCTGCTGCGGTGGAGACCCCTGTGGTGAAGGATGCCTCAGAGGTAGCAAGTGTCACCCCAGCACTGGAGACTGTGGAGGTCGCCCCAGCAATTCAAGTGGCAGTGGGTGCAGGCAGTGCTGAGCCAAGTGGGGGGCAACAGACCCAAAGGGGTCCTGCAGCCCAGGAAGGAGGAGTGGATCCGAACACCGCCTTCTACCATGCCCGCGCGGTTGCTGGAAGGGTGGAAGGGGAAGAGGGATCAGCTAGGGCAGGGGCTGACCGTCTGTTGAAAGTTGTAGAAGGGTCAGACCTGCGCGCGGCCTCCAGTTTCAATGAGGCTGAGCTGCTGAGGGGGTTATGCTCTGCTCAGATGGAGGTAACTGCCCTGGCAGGGGCTCTTCTAAGGAAGGCGGGGGGAGCCAGGCTGAAGGCAGAGAAAGCTGAGGCACAGCTGGCGAAACTGAAGGTGGAGAAGGCAAGTTGGACAAATGCCCAGGCTGAGCTGAAAGCAGTCAAGCTAGATCTGGAGGATACACGCCGCAGGGTTGTGTCACTCGAGTTCCAGCTGACTGGTGAGCAGAAGAAGTTGGAAGAGTCCCAACAAGCTTGTGCCATTGCCAACGATCGCCATGAAGAGGCCATGAACAGCAACGAAGAGTTGGTGAAGCAGAAAGATGAGGCAGATGCTAAGGTGGAGGCTCTGCAAAAGGCGTTGGAGGATGAGCTGGCCAAGGCAGAGGGGGAGAAAGAGAGGCTGAGGAGGGAGCTGGGAGCAGAAGTGGAGAAGATGAGGGCGGAGAAGGAGAGCCTAAAGAAGGAGGTGGAGGAGGAGAGGAGGAAGTTGATTGCTGAGGGGAGGTCTGTAAGAGGGAGCTGGAGGCTGAGAGGGCCAAGGCCGCAGCTGAGAAGGAGGCCCTACAAAAAGAACTGAACGAAGAGAAGGCGAAAGCGGCTTCGGAAAGGGCTGCCTACCCCGATCTTTATGTTGCAGCTGTTACCCAATTCAAAGGGTCTCCTGAGTTCCAGATGGCAATTGACGCTGCAGTTGCCAGCAGTTTAGCGAGGGAGGAATCTGGGGGGGCTGGAACATCACGGGCGACGGCTGGAGGAAGGCCTGAATCTGAAGTCATAGAGAGCTTCCAACGGTCAGATTTTTATAAACATGAAATGGCAGAGTTCTGGGACAGCGGCTGGAAAATGTTCAGGCGCAAGGCTGAAGAGCTGTTCCCAGAACTTGACTTCAGCAGGGTGACAATTGGGGAGGATGATGTGGCCCAGACCCCCCTGGACGAGGGCATAGAAGAGGCAGACCTTATCTCCAGTGAAGAGGAGGAGTGATCTGTATGATGAGTAGACTTAGGAGTTGTGGTTTATTGTTTTGTTGTTTGTTTTTTTTTTTTTTTGGAAGGGATGTAAGTAATTTGTATACACATTTTTGAATGAATAAAATGGCACTTATGGTTCTAGTTGATGATTCCAGTATATTTCCCCTTGTGTTGGTTTGGTCTTGGTTTGTTTTTCTTGTGATTATTTTGCGCACTGATGTTTTCAGCAAATGCTTGTGCTAGGCAGCAGAGCAAGGTGAAACTAAAGTCATGCCAAAATCCAAGTCAGAATAGGATAAGGAATTTTCTAATACAGAGTGAAATAGCAAATTTGTTTAAGTGTGGGGGGAATCTGGAAAGTAATGTTTCAAATCGAATGAGCATGGAAGTATGCTGAAATGTGATGTTAAGATGTGATTTGCAAATAAAATATGGGAGAGCATCTTTAAAATAGGACTAAGTGTCAAATTACCTTGAAAAAGTAGATTGAAATGTAATGTTGAAGATGTGATTTTCAAATGAAATATGGGTGAGCATCCTTAAAATATGACTAAGTGTCAAATTATTTTGAAATTGTGGTTAAGCGTCAGATTATGACTGAGTGTTTTGCTTTATGAGCTCTCATTCATAGGTCTGACTGGGGCTTGTGAAAATGCTCAGGTCTGGCCGAGGCTTTTGAAAGTGCTCAGGTCTGACTGAGGCTTTGAGTGCTCAGGTCTGGCTGAGGCTTTTGAAAGTGCTTAGTCTGGCCGAGGCTTTTGAAAGTGCTCAGTCTGGCCGAGGCTTTGAGTGCTCAGGTCTGTCTGAGGCTTTGAGTGCTCGGTCTGGCCGAGGCTTTTGAAAGTGCTCAGGTCTGGCTGAGGCTTTAAGTGCTCAGGTCTGGCTGAGGCTTTTGAAAGTGCTCAGGTCAGACTGAGGCTTTGAGTGCTCAGGTCTGTCTGAGGCTTTGAGTGCTTGGTTTGAAATTGTGGTTAAGCGTCAGATTATGACTGAGTGTTTTGCTTTATGAGCTCTCATTCATAGGTCTGACTGGGGCTTGTGAAAATGCTCAGGTCTGGCCGAGGCTTTTGAAAGTGCTCAGGTCTGACTGAGGCTTTGAGTGCTCAGGTCTGGCTGAGGCTTTTGAAAGTGCTCAGTCTGGCCGAGGCTTTTGAAAGTGCTCAGTCTGGCCGAGGCTTTGAGTGCTCAGGTCTGTCTGAGGCTTTGAGTGCTCGGTCTGGCCGAGGCTTTTGAAAGTGCTCAGTCTGGCCGAGGCTTTGAGTGCTCAGGTCTGTCTGAGGCTTTGAGTGCTCGGTCTGGCCGAGGCTTATGTAAGTGCTCAGGTCGGACTGAGGCTTTTGAAAGTGCTCGGTCTGGCCGAGGCTTTTGTAAGTGCTCAGGTCGGATTGAGACTTTTGAAAGTGCTCGGTCTGGCCGAGGCTTTTGTAAGTGCTCAGGTCGGACTGAGACTTTTGAATCGGACTGAGGCTTTTGAAAGTGCTCGGTCTGGGGTCTTGAGTGTGTGCTGCAAGCTGAAACTTAATTGGGATGATGAGGATAGCTGGGAGACAAAACTGTTGTTATAAGAAATGTAGTACAATGACCAAAAATTACATCATGCGTCAAAATGGGAGTACAACAATTGAGGAATACAAAAGTAACAGCTTATTGAAAGTAGCGTTTCAAGTGTTCAGCATTCCATGGGTGGGGAAGGTCGCGACCCTCCATATCTTGAAGTCGGTAAGTGCCTGGACGCGGTCTGGCTTTCACAATATAGGGTCCCTCCTATTTGGCGGCCTATTTACCCTCAGTCGGATTCTTGGTGGCAAGGGTTGCTTCTCTCAACACTAAGTCCTCCACAGCAAATTCCCTTGGTCGGACCTTGCGATTGTAGTGTGTCCTCATTTTTTGCTGGTATGAGGCTAATCTGACCGCAGCGGTCTCCCTGAGTTCTTCAATCAGGTCTAGGTCCGCGCGACGGAGCTCTTCGGTTGAGGCGAGGTCTGGATGCAAAACCCTGGGGGTGGGCAGACCGACTTCGACTGGGATGACTGCCTTAGCGCCATATGTTAGACGAAAAGGGGTTTCCCCAGTGGGAGTCCGAGCAGTGGTTCGGTAAGCCCAGAGTACGTTTGGTAGTTCCTCAGCCCAAAGGCCTTTAGCAGCTTCGAGTTTGGTTTTGATGATCTTCAGGAGAGAACGGTTTGTGACCTCAACTTGGCCGTTTGCTTGGGGGTGACCAGGGGAAGAGAAACATGGTTGAATCTGGAGATCTGCACAAAACTGCCTATACTTGGCGTTGTCGAATTGCTTTCCGTTGTCGGTGACAATGGCTTGAGGGATGCCAAACCTGCAAACGATCGACTGCCAAATGAACTTGGTTGTATTTCGCTCGGTGATGGTGGCCAGGGGTTCTGCCTCTACCCATTTGGTGAAGTAATCGATGGCGACAATTGCAAACTTGGTCTGGCCTCGGCCGGTGGGAAGTGGACCAACCAAGTCGATCCCCCATTTGGCGAATGGATAAGGGCTGCAAAGGGTGATCAGCTCGGTAGGAGGGGCGTGTGGGATGTTGGCGAAGCGCTGACACTTGTCGCATTTAAGCACAAAATCGGTGGCATCTTGGTTGAGAGTCGGCCAGAAGTAACCTGTGCGGAGTACTTTCTGAGCGAGGGACCTGCCCCCCGAGTGGTTGCCACAGATCCCCTCATGGATTTCTTGCATGACATAGGTTGCCTTGGGTGGGGTTGAGGCATCGCAGGTATGGGCGCGAAAAACCTCGTTTATAAAGGATGCCATCGACCAGAATGTAGTTAGCCGATCGAGCTCTGACCTTGGCAGCTAGCTGTTGGTCGTTTGGGAGCTCCCCAGCGGTCAAGAAGAGGAGAATGTCGGATGCCCAAGGGATGGGTTCAGTCTGGAGGAATTGCACTTCTTGTGAGTCGGGCGAGATGGCCGGGTGGGCTAGATATTCAAGGCGAACTCCATCGCTAAGGTCGGAATGGTCAGCAGAAGCCAGCCGGGCCATTTCGTCTGCTTTGGAGTTTTCCGTCCGGGGTATGTGCCTGATCTGGAAAGTATTGAAGAGGCGAACAAGGGGGAGTGCTATGTCTCTGTAAGCTCGCATTGTGTCATCCTTGGCATCGAATTCCCCGTGATCTGACCGACGATGAGTTGGGAATCACTGAACACGCGGATCTGGTCGACACCAATGTCTTTGGCGAGGCGGAGTCCTGCTATCAATGCTTCATACTCAGCCTCGTTATTACTAGCCTCAAACAGGAAACGAAGAGCACACTTGAAATAGCCACCCTCAGGAGAGGCGAGGATGATGCCAGCCCCACTACCTGCCTTGCGAGATGACCCATCAACATTGAGAGTCCAGGAATGGGGATCTTCAGGATCGGCAGGAACTGATGATGCTGTTGAGGTAGTGGGTGGCATAGGATTGGTGAATTCCATGATGAAGTCGGCTATAGCTTGCCCCTTGATTGTTGTTCGAGGGCGGTAGGAGATGTCAAACTGGCTGAGTTCAACTGACCATTGCATTAGTCTGCCCGAAAGTTCTGGTTGTTGCATGACCTTCTTCAAGGGTTGGTTGGTGAGGACCACTATAGGGTGGGCTTGGAAGTAAGGGCGAAGTCGTCTGGATGCAGTGACCAAAGCCAAGGATAGTTTTTCTAACAATGGGTAATTCTGCTCTGCTCCCCTCAGAGCCCAGCTGATGTAGTAAACAGGTCATTGGACTGAGCCATCTTCTCTGATAAGTGCCGCGCTGACAGCGGTGTTCGATACTGCTAAGTAGAGGAAGAGGGGCTCGCCTGTGATGGCTTGTGAAAGGAGGGGTGGGTTGGCCATACACTGTTTTAACTGCTGGAAAGCCTCTTCGGACTCAGTTGTCCATTCGAAGGTCTGCCTGAGGACTTTGAAGAAGGGTAGGCACTTATCTGTGGCGCGGGAGATGAAACGGTTGAGGGCGGCTACTCTGCCAGTGAGCCGTTGAACTTCTTTAACCGTTTTGGGTGACTGCATCGACCAGAGCTTTGATCTTTTCAGGGTTAGCCTCAATGCCGCGTTGACTAACCATGAAGCCCAAGAATTTCCCAGACCCTACGCCAAAGGCGCACTTCTCGGGGTTGAGCTTCATCTGATACTTTCGAAGGGTGGCAAAAGTCTCTCGCAGGTCGGTGATATGGTCAGTGGAGAGTTTGCTCTTGACTAGCATGTCATCCACGTATACTTCCATGTTTCGACCGATCTGATGGTGGAAAACTGCATTGACTAACCGTTGGTAGGTGGCCCCAGCGTTTTTTAATCCGAATGGCATTACGCAGTAGTGGTAGGTACCTCGGTCAGTGATGAAGGATGTGTGTTCCCGATCGGATGAGTGCATCATGATTTAGTTGTACCCAGAGAAAGCATCCATGAAACTGAGCATTTGGTGACCGGCCGTGGAATTGACCAGCAGATCTATGCGGGGAAGTGGGTAGCTATCCTTGGGGCAAGCTCTGTTCAGGTCGGAGTAGTCGACGCAGAGACGCCATTTGCCGTTGTTTTTGCGAACCAGGACCACATTGGACAGCCACTTAGGATAGTCCACATTTTGGATGAACTGGGCCTCAAGGAGTTTGTCAACTTCTGCAGCGATAAGATTATTACGCTCTGGGTGGAAGATTCGCTGCTTTTGGCGGTAAGGTCTGAAATGAGGTTCGATGCTGAGACGGTGGGTTATGAAAGAAGGGTCAATGCCTGGCATGTCAGCATGAGTCCAAGCAAAGACGTCCCTGTGCTCGGTCAGGAGGGCAGTAAGGTCGGCTTTGGCTTGGGAAGGTAGTTGGCTGCCGATTTTAGCTGTTTTGAGCGGGTTGGTGGGATCAATATTGACCTCGACGAGCTCCTCCACTGGTTCTCCTCTGACCAGCTCGTCTTCATCCTGGGCGTCGAGCCCTTCAATGATCATTGCTTCCTTCAGCTTAACTTCTTTAAGGGAGGCGACGTAGCACTCCCTGGCCACTGTCTGCTCTCCTCTGACTGTCCCGACACCGGAATCAGTAGGAAATTTGATGGCAAGGTGATAGGTGGATGTGATGGCTTGGAAGGCATTTAGGGCCGTGCGGCCAAGGATGATGTTGTAAGCAGAAGGGCAATCGACCACAAGGAAGGTGAGCAACTTAGTGGTCTGCCTGGGGTGTTCGCCGATGGTGATAGGTAGGTCGATGGAGCCGATCGAGGTCACACGGTCGCCGGTGAAACCGACTAGAGGGGTTTGGAGCGGGGATAAGCTCTCTTCTCCGACCTTAAGCTGGTGGAAGCAATTTAGGAAGATGATGTCTGAAGAGCTGCCATTGTCTATGAGGACTCGTCTGACCTTGTAATTGGAGAGGATTGAAGAGATCACAAGGGGATCATCATGGGGATAGCGGATTCCTGCACAATCGGCGTCTGTGAAGGTAATAGGTTCAATCCACTGCTTTGGCTGTTTGGAAAGTCTGTCGACCATGGCCACCGTGTTGTCCGAGCCCTGCCGGATTTTTCTGAGCTCGGCCCTCTGAGCTGAGCGGGATGGTCCTCCGCAGGCGAGCCCGCCTGAAATAACCCTGATTTCTCCAACTGGTGGAGGAGGATTTCCTGGGGGTCGGGGTTGCGGTTGTTGACGATCACGACCCTGGTCAGGTAGGGCTTGGTGTCGGGGCGGGGTGCGCCGACGGTCGTGTCTGAGGGGCTCAGTCTTTTGTCTCTGCTGAGGGTGGATATTTGTGAACCGGCTGAGACGCCCTTGACGTATCAGGGCTTCGACCTGGTCCTTGAGATTGATACAGTCGTCTGTGTTATGGCCATGGTCTTGGTGGAAACGGCAATATTTGGACTGGTCTTTCCGGCTAGAAGGGTTTCGTGAAGGTAGGGGCCATTTGAGGGGGTAGTCTTTCTGGATTTGATGGAGGACCTGTTCCATGGGGGAGTTAAGGGGGGTATACCTCTCGAACCGACCAGGTGGTCTAGCTGGTGCCGGTCGGTCGGTGCGCGGAGGCCGGTCGGTATAATGGGGTGTTTGGTTGTTGTACTGAGTGTTTCGGGGTTCGGGGTCTTTTCTCTTATCTCTGGGGGTCGGGTTTTTAGTGATCGGATCTTGCCGAGCGGCTAATGAGTCTTCTGCGTTCATATATTTCTGGGCTTTGGAGAGTAGGGTTGCCATGGAGGTCGGGGGTTTTTTAGAAAGTGAGAAGAGGAAATCAGACGACCGTAGACCTGCCATGAATGCGGTGAGGATGACCTTGTCATCATTTTCAGCCACCTGCAAAGCTTCGGTATTGAAGCGAGTAACAAAGCTGCGCAGTGACTCCCCCTCGGTCTGGCGGATGTTGAGAAGTTGGGTTGCGGGGCGGCGCTGGCGTTGAGCTCCGATAAAGTGGTTGAGGAAAGAGTTGCTGAGGTGCTGGAAGGTGGAGACAGAGTCCGCTGGTAACTGACTGAACCAAAGCCGAGCTGACCCCTTCAATGTTATAGGGAAAGCTCGGCACATGATCTCGTCAGGAAAGGCGTGGAGAATCATGAGGGTGCGGTAGGTTTCCAGATGATCGACTGGGTCCGTGGTTCCGTCGAAGGAGTCAATGGTGGGCATTTTGAACTTGGCGGGCAGAGGTTTGTCTCGGATGGAGGCAACGAACGGTGAGTTTGTAGTGGTAGAGGGCTTGTGTTGGATGTTCTGCATGACCCCTTGGAGCTGGAGCTTCATGGCTCGGAGTTCAGCGTCCCAGAGGGGAACGTTGTCACCTCCGGAGGGGAACGGAGGCTGAGGTGGATGCTGGATACTGTTGGCTTCCTGTTCGGGGGCTGGTGGTGCGATCGACGGGTGTGGAGGTGGAGGTGGTGGAATGACTTGTGGGTGAGGCGGTTGCAAGCCTCCCAAGTTAGGAAAGTTGGCTTGTGGGGTGGTGTGGCTCAGGGCTTGTTCTGGATGGGGCAGATCACCTGGGGGTGGCGGAGGTGGCATGGGAAGATTTCTTTGGAGCAAGGCATTTATCAGGGCCTGGTTTTGTTCGGCCATGCGGTTGATGCTATTGGTGAGCTCGATGAAATATTGTGGCGGTTGGTTTGGGTTGGGAGGGTCGGTCTGGTGGTCAGCAGCATTGTGGTGAGAAGCCATGGACCTAGTCGTGACCATACACCTCGATGGGTAAAGGTAAAGGATCGTTGGAACGAGGGTCTCCGGCGACAATGAACACAACTGGCGCGCGGATAAGAACCAAGTTCCCACAGACGGCGCCAACTGATGATGCAGTTCGTCTATGTGGATGGGTCGGACTGGTCCAAGTTCCCTGAATCTGGGTCGGAATGTCGAAATCCCACCAGTATAACCTGCAAGCAAGTTCAATGGGGAACGGGGTAGTCCCCCAGTGAACCCTCCGACGAACAAGTTAGTGTCTGGGTGATAGAGAGAGTGAGAGAGATAGGGGTTAGAAAAGCTTAACCTTTTTCTTGTCTTCCAGCTTTGCTTATATCCCTTTTTGTCATCATTTCGTTCCCTGCCGAAAGCTTGTGCCGTCATTCGTCTTGTTCAGGGTGAGGGGGTGCCATTCCGGCTGAGAGGTGCTGTCGCAATAAATGCTGTGATGGATTGCATTAATGGTGATGTGCTGTGGCAATAACTTTGCAGATCTTTGTCTGCTGACGTGGCCTTTCCTGCATCTGCCATGTGTCCGGACATCATTGGTCCTCCCTGCCCAGTTGGCTTCCAGTGGTGCTGGGTTTTTCTAACCGGGTTGTGTAATGGGGGTTTAGATGGTGGGCTGTGGTCCTTGTGGGCCTATTTGGGCCTATCCATGTAAAACTATATTTTTTTTAATTAAACAAGTTTTCTCTTCTTTTTTTAAAATAAAAAAAAAAAAAAAACAAGGCATAACCAAATATACCCCTACATTTTCAAATACGAAAAAGACAACAAAAATTGAACCCAAAATGGCAAAACTATAGGGATGTTATGAAAATTACCTAAATTATAGACAAAACAGTAAAATCTCTCCCATTTCTAAAATTTATGTAATTTGTATGAGAAATTTAATTTGGTTGTTAGCGAGTCGAGTGTAAAGGTAAATCTATCGAATGACGAGGCAAATGTTGCGAAGTTTGAACAGGTATGTGAAATGTAGTCAAATGGAAGTGTTAAGGTTGAGATCTAACATATCTAGATCTTTGAAATCGAAGTACTACGGACTTATTTGGATTTTGTATGATTGTTTCAGGATTGGTTTGTGGTTGGGTGATTAAAGCAGGGACAACATGTGGAACGTTCTAAATATTTTCATCATCCACATCAGCCTATAAAATCTCTTCCCAAATGATGACTTTGGGAACCATAATTTCGATTGTACACCGGAGCATTTCCCTTTAACTAGATATAACCGTCTGGACCTTGACCACAATGTCATCTTTGGCTTGACTCGGCATATAATATGAAGTTTTTAAATTTTTTTTAAAAATTTTTAGATGGTGTATAATATAAAGTTAAAAAAGACCAATT
Source organism: Camellia japonica (assembly GCA_030407325.1). NCBI lineage: Eukaryota > Viridiplantae > Streptophyta > Magnoliopsida > Ericales > Theaceae > Camellia > Camellia japonica. The sequence goes on along the minus strand of JAPPVO010000029.1, from coordinate 142,236,064 downwards.
TAACAATTCAACAAAGCAAATGTGGCTTTTAGTGTGCTTTTGGATTTTTTTTTTTTGGGTGATGTTTTTACTTTTTAATTTTTTTAATGATTTTTTTGGTTAATGAATTTGAAAAGTTGCTAAAATTTGTTTGGTTGCAATTCTCCAGAAATTATTTTCAAATGGATTTTCATTTGTTTTTACTATTTTTTTTTTCATATTTTAGTCAATTTTTTTTATTTATTTATAAATACATCAAGATTAGATGCATTTAAAAAGTAAAAAAAAATTAACTAAAATATGAAAAAAAAATTCACTAAAAATAAACAAAAACCTAAACAAAAATGCCCACAGATTTTTGTTCAAATTTACGTCTATTTTTAGTATTTTTTTTAATATTTTAGCTAATTTGTTTTAGTTTTTAGATCCATTTTGACTAGGTGCATCTAAAAAGTACAAAGAATTCCCCTTGATTAAAATATAAAACAAATACATTAAAATAAACTAAAACTCATCTCAAAACAATTTTGAAAAATCAAACCAAACAGACACTACTTTTTGTGAGAGAGGAAAAAAAAAAAATAATGTGACATTTAATTTTTTGTATTTTTTTTGATTTTTTAAACTTTTATAGTAGAAGTTGGCTTTTATTTTTATTTTTATTTTGCCAAGTTGGAGTTGGCTTTTTTCGTGTGTTTTTTTAAGTAATATTTTCATTAAAAAAATTCAAAAAATTTTACACACTTGACTAAACAACTTAAAAAAGTTCAAAATTAACAAAAAAAATTAGAAAGAACAAAAAAAGATAAAAACAAGCTTTTCTTAAAATTTTATTTTTTGTCTTTATTGATTTTTTTTTTTCAGTTTAAATTCATCTTGTACAAATGATGTACTTGAAAATTAAAAAAATTAACATAACTTTTATATTAAAAAAAATCACTAAAAATAAAAAATTACAAAAAAAAATTAGCTGAAAGCCAAACATCATTTGTCATAAATATCATTACAGCCACAAGTTTTATCATTGAGATTGGAATTAGCAAAGGCCAAAAAGGCCTAAAGGCTTTTTTTTTTTTTTTTTTTTTCTTTTTTGGGCATAACTTTTTGTGCCAAGAAGATTCGAGATATAGGTCCTACTATTGAGTCCACCCAATCAACAGCTTTCCGAGCCGACATTGTTATGATCTTCTACACATTCACACACATAAATAAATAAATAAAAATTTGTGACCTCCAAAACATGCAACAACATCAACTATTAAAAAATATCAAACATCTCAAAAATATAAATTTTATTTTCACCCATAATGATGTAATGATGACGTTTCAATTATTGATTTGTTTAGGAACTTAGTTTGATGCACATAAATTGTCCCATGATATCCTACATATCAAAAAACAAAAAAAAAACTAATTATAAGATTTAATCCCTTTATCATATTAATTTTAAATTTTTTTAGCATTACTTGTTAAAGGGAGAAAAGAGGGACTTTGATCCTCTCCATTTCATAGAAAAAAGAGGTGTCAGAACTCGAAACAACAATTTTGAAGAAAATTTTAATTTTTTAGTTGGAAATGAGTAATCTTTTGACAACGCCCACTATTAGGCTTGCAAACGTGTCAAATTTTGGAATGTTTAAGCTTAATTCATTGAAAATTAATTGGATTTGAAACCAAGTTCAATTTGATATCAAAGAATTGACTCAAGCTCGACTCGAGTAAACTCAATTATATAAATAAGTTGACTTTAAACTCAAATCCAACAACAAAAAATTCAAAAACAAAAACACCCAAATGAACTAGTGCATTAATTGGGGGGGAAGATTACAAGCAAAATAATGCTCATATCATGTAAAAGTTTTGTCAATCAAATATGTAAATTTACATAAATATCAAAATAAATAAAAAAAATATAAATAATCTCTTTGTGTTCACAAGCTTAATTGAAATGAGCTTGATTCTATTCGAAAGTTGGATGATGGTTTGGAGCCCACCACTGGGCTAACAAGCTAGTTCAGATGCTAAGAATTGTTGAGAAGAAAAGTCTTGTTTGGCTACATTTTGATGTTGCAAGCTCTACATGTTGGAGGATATTCCTCTCAATGCCCTCCCCTCAATTGGGAAAGTAGGTGAAATTAGGTTCTGTTTGTTATAACGTTTAGTTATTTAATTGAACAAAATATAAGTAAATACTTTTCATCATAGTTCTCAAAATAACTTGTCATTTAAAATTTTATAAGTCAATTTTTACGAAGTTTTGATATCTTCAAAAGTGAAATTGTGACTCTTCATTGACTTCTATCCAGCGCTGTGTATACAATAATTTTTTTTTTATTTTTTTAGTTATATATTTCAAGTGTTAACTAAGCTAACTCTATTTGATGAAACTTAATACTTGATTTGGTTTGATTTATTTCGAGTGTTAACTAAATTGAAAAATAAAAAAATTTACATGAAAGTTATTTTATATCAAAACAAACATAGACTTAATACAAAAACAAAAATCAATTACAAAACAAAAACAAAAATCAGTTTCAAAATTGACTTGTCATGACTGACTTAAAATTTTTAAACCAAATTTGTTGGGCTTGTTTTTTTTTTTTTTTTTTTTTTTTCTCTCTTTTATTTTACTTTTTTTTTAATTTTATGAAATTATGATATTGATCATGTCATGGTGTTGGAATAATGAGAGAGACCTCTTCCAAAAAACAAAAAAAAAAAAAAAAGAAAAGAAAAAGAATAATGAGAGAGACAAAGAGAGATGGCTTTCATGTGGCACTCACTCACACGCGCACGTACACACAGCCAAAAGTATTGGCCACCCAAGCATTTTATCATCTCAAATATCAATCAATGTAGGTGCTTCCTTTATCACAATATTTTACACTAATCTTAATTATAATTTGATATTATCTCTCAAAAATTAAACCCTAATTTTTTTAATTAAATCTCATTATCTAAATCAATCATAAAAAAATAAGTATCATTGTGACATTATCCCCTATGCAAAAATTGTTCCATATTTCTACACCTCATTTGGGAGGTCACTACTAGAACTGATCGCAGATTCAGTGGCATTCTATCCGCTATTCGTTTAAAATTAGGTGGATTAAAAAAAATTAATCTGCATCCGTCCACCGATTTAGCAGATGCGAATTGAGCGGGTCGTACGAGTTGATGGATGGATGCAGTTGGTTTAACGGTTCAGAATTTACAAAATTTAGACATTTTTTTGAATTATAATTCATAACTTTTATAATTTTTAATAACTAATAATCTGAAAAAATATGTAATATTTGTTTATAATAAGCCATGACACCATGCATGTATATTTTTAAAGTATTATTTTCTATTTTCACAAAATATATATTTTATTATTTCTACTCTATATTGTTACTTGTTGGTAATTTTTTTTTAAAAAACTTCATCTATAGGCAGATCGGATTCATACGGGTGCAGAATGGTTGATTCGTCATCCAAATCGTATCTGTGAATTTTAAAATATTTCATCTATATCCATTCATCAAAAACATGTATCTACCTAAAATCAATCGAATTAACCCGATTCAATCAAATTACACGAGTTAGACAGATTCACGATCATCTCTAGGTCACTTCTAGAGAAGGGCCACACTACCTACCCTCTTTCTTTCCACAACAATTGTTTCACCAAAATAACATACTATTTTCGCTCCAAAAAAAAAAAATTTTAACATACTTTTCTTTCTTTCAGTCCTTTTTGCTCCATATATTTTTCTTTACATAAAAATGTATATGTATTTGGAAATAAATATTTTTTAAAATATTCATAATTTGAATTTTTTGTACAAGTTTAAATTTGATATGATATTATACTTAAAATAAATTCCTTCCACACATTTTAAATTCTGATTTTTTTTAAAGTTTTTTTTTTCCTCTCACTTTTTAAAATTCTCAGTGAATCCCACTCCTGTCTCTCTCACACCACCAACAAATATCATCAAAAACATATTTCTCTCTCCTTTTTCTTTATATATTCCTCAGCTTCCAAATCCATTTCCTAATCATTCCAACAACCCCTCTCTAGAAAATTGTGATGGTGAATGATCCAAGAACATACTTTGAGACTTGTTTTGGAAAATGGAAGTAAAATTGAGCCCATACAGCATCTACCCAGAAGAAGCCTCTAACATGAAGAAGCCACATAACTATGAAGATGGTACAACATCATCAACAACAACAACAACAGCAACAACAACAACAGATCTCAATTTAAGATACTTGTCAAAAATTATTCTTCCTCCTTTGGGTGTTTCTGGGTATAATCAGAACCAGAATGAATCCAATGGCAAGATTATCTCTCCCATGGATTCCAGATACAGGTGAGACACACACTATCTACAATATCCTCTTCTTTTTTCTTTTCTTTTTTTATTTTTATTTTTAAATTAAGTCCATTTTTACACTACTTTGATGCATCAAGGTGTTGTACGTGTATGGTATAACACTACTTTTGTCTTGTACACATGCATATATTTTTCCTTTTATATGTGTTTGTGTAATTCATATACACTTGAGCATGCATTTATGTTTGTATATATACCCATATAAATATGGCTATTTCCACAAACTTGTTACTACAATACATTAAAGTTTTAGACACAAAAATTTAGAACAAAATTACTTCTCAAGAACACAATATTTTAATTGTTAAAAGTATTATTTTTTATTTTTAGTAATAAAATTAGATATTTAGTGATGAATTATTTTTGTTTTACCAATTTTCGTTTGTCTTTACTAAATTTTTTCATATTTTAGTCAATTTTTTAAAAAAACTTTTTAGATACATCAAGATTTAATACATCTAAAAAGGAAACAGTTTAAATAAAATAGAAATAAATTTAAAAAAATAAAAACAAATGAAAACCCAAACAAAAATACATACAGATTTTTGTTCAAATTTTTATTTATTTTTAGTGATTTTTTAAAAATATTTTAGCCCATTTATTTTACTTTCTAAATGTATCTTGATTAGGTGCGTCTAAGAAATTTAAAAAATGATTAAAATATAAAACAAATTCATTAAAAATAAACGAAAACGTATCTAAAAATAATTTTTAAAAAATCAAATCAAACCAAACAGACACTAAATCTTTTTGGCAAAATATTTTGTCATTAAACGTGCATTTATTAGTAATATTTATAAAAAAAAATGTCACTTGACATTTTTTTAAAAAACTTTTAGAGACTTCTTTTAGTGAGAACATAAATTGGTCTAGTAATCCTTTTTTTTTTGTAATAAAGTTTTTACATTTAGAAATAAAAAAGTTTGATCCCTAAAATTCTTATATCTTATACCCTAGATTTTTCTTAATTATGTTGTATATTTTTTTCCTCTCTTAATTTTTACCGTACCGTACAGAATATATATCCAAATATATAAGGAAAATTTCCCCATAAGTCCTAGTTTCTGAAAAGTTGAACCATTTAGTCCTAAAAGTTTTCTTATGCTTCATTTAGTCCCATTTGCACATCAATCTAATGTTCGAAACATTAATCTGATGTTCGAAATCTAATGTTCGAAACATTAATCTGATGTTTGAAACATTGTAATGGGACCTTTCAGTCTATAAGAAAACTTTTAGGACTAAACAGTGTATACGTTATTAATTTTGGATTTATTGGTGCATCCCCCAATATATAAAGCAAAGTTAGTTTTATTTTATTTTTTCTATGCTTAATATGTTTTTAAAATTAAGTGTTGATTTGTATAATCTATAACACTATGATATCTTGATTTTCAATTTCTATCAAAAACATACTAGGATTTTTTTTAATTGAAAAAAAACCAACTGTCATTACTTTCTCACAAAAAAGGAAAAGGAAAAAAAGAAAAACAATCTTAACCAAATGAATACAAAAAATAAATTCTACTTTCACTTTTTTTTTTTTTTTTTGAACATCACATTCTATTACTTTCACTTTCCATCATATTTTTCACCCCACGTACTTATGCTTTGAATCAATAAACATATTTGTTTTTTTGACTAATTTTATTTTGTTTTTTCCTAATCAAACAGATCTTTAAATTGAAAAGGCAAGGAACAATAGGAAAAATGAAAACCCTCTAAGATAATGCTTCATATGCGTAGAGATCAATATGGGTTCAATTTTAGTTTTTCATGTAGAAAAATTATTGGGAAAATTACCAAAAAAAAAAAACTCGAAGGTTTAATCCTTATAACATAATAAATCTATAATTTTTAATTTTTTAAATTTAAACTCTATACATTTGATTTGTTTTCAATTTAAAAATGATATTTTAGACATTTAATGTACTTGTACATTAAATTTAATAACTAAAATACTATTTTTTTTTCGTCGGTTTTACTTAACAAAAATAGGAGATTTGTTTAAATTGAAAATAAATCAAAATATTAGAGTTTAAATTGATAAAATTAAAAATTATAGATTTATTTTGTTAAAAGATTCAAACCTTAATTAATTTATTATTATTACTATTATTATTTTTGTAATTGTTTCAAAATTACTTAATAGTCCATAGTACTACATGGTGTCACATACATACCATTCTCGACAATTGAAAAAGAGCATAATTATTGATTTTAAACACCAAATGATAGTTTAAAAATGAGTAATAATTAGCATATATTTGATGGTGATGTGGGTGAGCAGGTGTTGGGAGACATTAATGGTGGGATTGGTAGCATACACAGCTTGGGTTTACCCTTTTGAGGTTGCTTTTCTCAATTCCAATTCAAAAAGAGATTTATTCGTCGCCGACAACATTGTTGATCTCTTCTTCGCCATTGATATTGTCTTAACCTTCTTTGTTGCCTACATTGATCCTATCACTCAACTTCTTGTTCGTGACCAAACTAAAATTGCCTTGAGGTGAGTTTTCTAGTTTTACTTCCCATTATTATTTTCAGGGCAAATTACAAACACCCCCTTCGAGGTTTGGTGAAAATACAGATTCCCCCTTAAAGTTTGAGAAATTACATCCCACCCCCTGAGGTTAATATTTCTATAACAAATTACCCCATGAGGTTTTTATTTTCATACAGATTCCCCCTTAATTTTTCCTAATTTGTTATGAAAATTTGACCCTAATTTCTCAAACCTCAAGGAGGAATCTGTATTTTTACCAAATCGCGAGGAGGGTGTTTGTAATTTGCCCTATTTTAAAAATGTTAGAGATTTCAAAAATTCAATCAAAATTTTTATTAAATATTTTATATAAGTGTGAGACCCATGTAATATAAGTTCCATACTCATGTAAGATATTTGATAAAAATTTTAATAAAACTTTTAGAGTTCCTATCATTACTCTTATTACTTGCTATTATGATATCCACAGGTCAATGTGATAAAAATATAATAATAAAATAAATAAAATGAATTGTGTGGGTTGGAGTAATTTTATGTATAAACAAAATTTTTATCAAACTTTTTGTATCATTTTACAAAATATAAAGGCCGTGAATTGGGACTGGTGCACTTTATTCACTATGGTTTAAATATAAGTTAGAAAACTCTCATGTGATTTTGGACTAAAGTGTCATTGTTAATTTTTCTATTCAAATTAACAGAAAGTGTATCACACACAATTTTTTAGAGTAGGTTTGATTTTTTGAAAAAATAAAGTGAAATTAACACAATAAAAAGATAATTTTACCTTTGTTTTCTCAAAACTTAAAATTAGATTAATATGTTAATTAAACTAAAAAAAATTAAAATATAATTAAGAATTTATCTAAAATATAAAATATAAAATAAATAATAATTAAGAATTGATCTAAAATATAATTAAATTAAGATTAGATTAACATGTTAAAAATTATAGTAAATAATTAATAATTTTGGATTAATTGTGATCTAAAATATAATTAAATTAAAATTAGATTAAAATGTTAAGAATTACAATAAATAATTTTTTTAGATTATTACAAACATCAATTTATCTTGCATTATTATGATTTTTTTTATAAAGACTAGAGGATCTTAAAAATAAAATGAAATAATTTGACTAAATTTTAAAAAATAAAAATAAAATTCCCCCCCCCCCCCCCCCAAATTAAAATAGCCTAAATCAACAAAAAAGACTTGGCTATATGGTTGAAGAAATAAAAAAAGGTATATATAAAACATAGTAAAGAGTTTCATTTTAAATAAATTCTTAATTGATATTTAAAATCTGTGATGATATATACTATCATAAAAGACAGATGTCACGATTTTAACATAAGAACAATTTCAGTTGGATATTAATTATCAAAGAGTAATGTCAAGGATCTCAAATAATTTACTAAATATTTTACCAAACCTCTCATATGAGTGTGAAACTTACACACATGTGCGTTTGTGTGAGTTCCACACCATGTTAAAGATTTAGTAGAACATTTGAAAAATTATTTAGGATTCATAACATTTCTCATTATCAAATTAAATGAGTTGATTGTGTACTCTCTAGAGTTTTTCATGAAATATTTAATATATAGTATTATGTGACCCTTCATCCTCATTATCCATTCTCTGGCTTAAAGTTGTTGTTGGTGTTGAAAAATAAATAAAAAAAATATATTAAAATATATAAAAATAATTAAATTATATGAAAAATATATTGAAATTATAAATATTTTGTTATTTTGTACATATATTGACAATTTATTATCAAAGTTCTTTAATGAATTATTTCTACATAAAAAGATAACAACAGCATTTAAGGGTAATTTGGAAATATGTTTTTTTTAAATAATTTTTTGACTTTTTGATTAAAATATGATGTAAAAAATTTTTATGTTTGGAATGATTTTTTGATTTTTTACGAAAAGATATGTAAAAAGTAAAGAAAAAATAAAATTTTTAACCTTTTAGTATAAATTGTTAACTTTTTAATTTTTTTTAGTAATTTTTTAATTTTTAAAGGAAAATGTTTGGTAGCCTAAAATTTTGTGACTCAAATGGCTCAAATCTGTCAAAACGACGTCATTTTATACTCATTTATACTCAAAACGATGTCGTTTTAAATCATTTGAACCATAAAATTTTAAATTACCTAACATTATTGATTTTTAAATTTGAAAAATGATGTTGTCAAACGAACGGAACATGATTAGGTGCTGGTGTACGTTATCATTTTGGTAATTATGAGGAGAGAGAATAACTCTCTTTTTTTTTGCGGGTTTAAAATGGGGCTGATGATTGGCCTTCTTTCGGTGATTCTCCAAGTGATATTCTGTCCCTTTTACGCACTCAACAACTTGTCCAACAAAAAACGATATATACTCAGACAAAAAATTTCATAAATTTATTAAAGTGGATGTACGGTAAAAAATTAACTCATGTGGTGTGGATTTCTATTAACAATAAATCTACTTTACACAATTTAAATTATAAATTTTTATTTTTTTTTGAATTTGTAGCATTGTTGCTAGTCAATTATTCAATACTTGAGTTTTTTTTTTTTTTTTTTTGAGAGAAATAAGAACTTTAATTAAAATATAAAATAATACATAGTAGTCCATATAACATACCAGCAAACTAACTAATTATGGTTACAAGCAGAAAAGAAAATCAAAATAAAGCAAAATATTTCTTACTGCTTAACCATTGTCAAAAGGAAAGTGCGCATCTCCGTAAACTGTGATACAAGAAAATGCTACAAAACGTGCCAACCTCCTAGCAGAATGAAGATAACTTTTACATGCTAAGAAGATTTTACAATAGTGAAAGTGTTGCACAACAAAATAAATATCAAAAATCCATGGTGCCAAGCTTGCTTCAATGTCCTTAGTTCTCTTCAGCTGTTCAAACAAAAATTTGGCAAAAATTTGGCATCAGTAAAGACATTAATATGATAGTAATTATTGTCCTTAGCCCACTTGAGAGCAGACAAAATCGATGCAACTGAAGTATCATGAGCATTCATGTGCAAAGATTTAAATAATGAGCCTATCTTGGTATTGTTAAGGAAGGCAGCCATGGCAATACCCATGTCTAAAGGAAATGAATTACTCACATGACTACAAAGAAGGTCCCAACTTCAAGGTAACCTTTTTCCTAAATTTTACAAAAAATATAGTCAAAAGGGATAATTTTTGAGTGTGCAAGGCATATATATGATATGACATTTATTTATTTATTTATTTTTGTAACTAACATTACACACACATTTTATAGGTTAACTTACGTAAATTTGTGTTAAGTTATACGATTTTGTGAGTTGACTTACGCATATTTGTGAGAACTTACGTTAAGTTGTAATCTCTCAAATTTTTATAAATTAATTTATCTAAGTTTGTATTTAAGTTACGCGATTTTATAATATACCTCACATATTTTTGTGAAAATTCATGCAAATTTACATACTCCTTGTATATAGTGTGCATCCTTTGAGGAGTTGCACACCCAAACACTTCCCATTCAAAGCGAGTAATAAACGCCACTTCTGGAGGACCACAGACATCTCTCTCACAACAAAGTCGGTGCATATCTTTATATGATAGAAAATGATATCTTACTATTTTTTAATGAGTAATATCAAGGATTATGAAAAAATATTATAAAATATTTTATGAATTTTTTTTTTTCATTTGATTAATGTATGTTGTTTTATTATGTATAATTTAAAGGTGTAGAATCTTCATAAAATATTTTATGATATTTTTTTATGATCTCTAATATTACTCTTTTTTAATCTACTACATGATCTACCTAACAAACGTTAGCTCTGTATACTTGAGTTTTCCAAAAAAAAAAAATTCTAATTTAGAAAATTGGAAAAAAAAATCTTAAAGGGCAGTGATTAAATTTTTTAAAAAATATTAGTAGAATAAACTTATATGAATTGAAGATATTCTTATCTAAACCATTATAATTTCAGAAGTTTGATGGTTGGACCTAGTTCGCCTTGGGTCCATCCCAGGGTGTGTGACAAGAGGACCACAAATTTGACCAGTCAAATTCCTGAGCCAGAGAGAATTTGCTTGACCACTATTTGATTTGAAAAATAGATAGAGAGAGACCTTTTGGCCTATGTTATTTATTTATTTATTTTTATTTTGGGCTTATGTTAGTATCACATGTATGTTCTTAATCAAAATACATGGTGATGTTTACCATTGGACCACAAGGATGAGTCGTAAATGAATTGGATTTTGTTTTTTTAACATGTTATTGGAGATTATTCATTTTGATTCGAATAATGTTAGAAATATCAAATTTTTTATTAAATATCTCACATGAGTATAGACTACACATCTAAGATATTCAGTCCTTTATTTAGTAAAAAATTTAAAACTTATAGTATTTTCTTTTTGATTCATTTAACTAACTTTCCCAATGAATAATGCCAATTAATATATTCATTGATACATATAACACTACTGTTTTCTCAAAACATATAAGTTGGTTTCGGTGTAATAGTGGTCATAAATAGCAGTACTCTAATTTTAATTCATGAGAAAAGTTAAGGATCATGAAAATGATCATGAAAGATTTATGATCCTTGGATTACCTTGATTAGTGTGTGATGCTTTATTATAAGTGTAATACAAGGGTCACAAAGCTTTCATGATTATTTTTATGAAAGATTTTTCATGATACCTAGCATTCAATTCATATATAATGAATTTATTTTCACAATAAGTGGCCTTTATTTCTAGATTATAAAAAAATTCATTGACCAATATTTGACAATTGTGTTGAGAGAGAGACTGCCATTCTTTTTTCTCCAATACATTGCTATGATAATCTAACGGTTCACATTGAAAGAAAAACGATATAATTTTAAAATGTGTAGATTAAGATAAAAAAAAATTAATTTAAAACTTAAAGTATTAAATTTTGTCATCTGTCAACATATTTACAGTAAAATTATTGTAAATAAAGAATGACAAAAAATTTTAAGTCCAAAATAGAGAGAGAAGGTGATAAGTTCAATTTGAAAACTTAGTTAAAAGTCAAAAATCAGTTTTAAATTTATTTTTAGCTACATCACTTCTTCATTTTTTTACACGTTTTTTCAAAAAAAATCAAAAAATCAGTTTTTAATCAATTTTCCAAAATAACCTACGAATTTGTTTGATTAATTCAATATTATGATTGATTTTTGTTTTTTTGTTTTTGGAGAAATAATATTATGATTGTTTGATGAGTGACATTATTGTGATATAAATAAAAAAATATATAGGTACATGTCAACATGGTTTTTGATGGATGTGGCATCAACAATACCATTCGAGGCGCTTGCATTCTTGTTCACTGGCAAACACCACTCTGGCCTCTCCTATTCTCTCCTTGGATTGCTCAGATTTTGGCGTCTCCGACGTGTTAAGCAATTCTTCACCAGGTTAATATACTTCCACTACCATACCCCAATTGATCTATTGTCATTGCAATTGTATTTGAGAAAAACTATGCATCCCAATATATATTAAAATTATTTCAAAAATATAAAATTTAGTAATACTATTAACCCTTATCAATTCAGAAATTACTCAAATTTAGTTCAGATGTATTCTATATATAAATCTCACATAATACAAATTTAATTTCTACCACACAATCACTCATCTAGAAAAATCTGAGTGGATAAATCTTGTATTTTAGACTTGTTTTATAAAATGACTTCTATTTAAGTAAATTGAATTAGATAAAATTGTACTTTCTAAGACCATATGTCTTGGAATTATGAATTCCATTTGTTTGTATATGTTGTTTTATGATTAGATTGACCAAGATTATGAGAATTGATTGATAAAATTGCACTATGGGGGTGGTGGCCTTATGGAGAAGGCAGTCCTTTCCATAGGGGTGTGTCAGGTTTGACTCCTAGGAGCGTGGAATGCTGGTTTTGTCCAGCTGACCTTCTTCGAAGTACTCGCACTATATTCCGATTGATACTTGGGCTATTCTATAGCACGTGGCTGAGCTCCATTAGGTGCCTCAGAATATTGGCTTTGTCCAGCTGACCTTCTTCGAAGAACTCGCACTATATTCCGATCGATACTTGGCCTCTTCTATAGTACATGGCTGAACTCCATTGGGTGCCTCGGTAGTGGGTCCCTTCCTTTGTGTTAAGTTAAATCTGACTGTCAACTGATTACCCCGAGACCAGGATCCGTGGATGTTGGGATGTCCCTACAGAGCATTTTTTTTTTTTTTTAAATAAAAAAAAAGATTGATAAAATTGCCAATTAGTTTCAATATCACCTTAATTTATTATTTTGCATCTCACTGCCCTTTTTGAAATTCAATATTCTCCTGTTTGGGTGGATTATTAATCTAGGGACCAGGATCCTTTGCTGTGATTGATAGTGTTGTGAAATTGTCATGTTAAACCACAACATGACACATAAAAAATAACATAAATCAAGTTTATATCACCACCAGTGGTGGTGGTCCAGTGGAGAAAGCAACTCGTTTCCGCAGGCTTGACCCAGGGTCAAATTTTGGGGGGGGAGTGTGGAATTGTTCTCTTTGAGACCTCCCCCCTTTGTATTTCGGTTTGAACCCTCGGCGGCTTGTGGCGTATACTTGAGCTTCCCTGGTGCCACTAACCTCGGGGTCAGGGCCCACGGGACCGTGATGACACCTCAGAACCCTTTTTTTTATGTTAAAAAAAAAAAGGAAGTTTATATCTCCTTTTAAATTATAAAGTTAAACTAACTTTCTTTAAAATTTGAACAAAATATAACAAATCTTATAATTTTGACATCAATATATTAGGTTTTCTTAAAATTTTGATTTATACATCTTTTTCATCAATAATTTATTAGTAATATGAATGAAAAAAAATAATTTTATTATCTATTTTACACTCAAATGTATATATGTATTTTTTATTTATTCTTATATTTGTATACTATTTATTTATATTAATTTCAATCACTTTAATTTTATGAAAACAGATTAATGTAATTATACTAAAGGGTGGTTTGAGATGATCTAAAAAAGTGTACTTTTTGACTTTTTATGAAATATGGGTTGGGTTTGAAGTAATGTGTTAGAGAGGTGATGTGACTTAAATGAGATTATGTGACTTAAATAGGATAGTGCCTTTTTAACTTTTTAACTTTTTTAAGTTATGACAAACAAGGCCTAAAATTATAAACTATCTGTATTTTTTCTAAAATTAACGAGAAGTGAGGGTGATGTACCATAAATATAAGGCCCAAAACTACGTCGTTTTAGAACAGAAGTTTAACGGAAAAAAAAAGGGTTAAACATTGAAACCTCGTCGTTTTATGTTTTCTTTTTTGGGGATAGGGTTTACGGTTTTCTGTGTGTTCATTCTTTAACTTCTTGATTTTTTTATTTATTTTATTACTATTATTTTTTTTTTTGGGTTTAATAAATGATTACAATTTACAATAGATGATTTGATACTTCTCTGTTTTCTCTTCTCAATTTGTATTTTAGATCTCACATTGAATTTGATCTGTATGTTAGACTTTAATTGGTTGCTGCACAGCTTATAATTCTGCATTTTGATTCAAGACTTTCTATTGATTTTGGATACTCTCTGTTTTTGTTTAGGAAAGTTTCATTTGTATGTTATTTCAATTGCATCTCCTACTGATTTTCTACTCTAAGGCCCTGTTTGATTCGTAGGATTAATAGTGATGCGATAAACAATCTATGGGATTAGTGTAGGATTGGTGTTCATGTTTGTTTTGCTATGGATATGGGAATATGCAATATCAATTATATGTTTGTTTGACATTATTAGTTGTAGTTTTAAAAATTCGCCAATTTTATTAGATAGAATAGAATGTCTATCGGAATCTAATTCAAATAACAAAAATTGCAACCAAACACTGGAATGTGAGTTCCATGGATTTATTATCCCAATCGTATGTTATAATCTGCCCAATCAAATAGGCCTTAGCTTCTTACACTTCTAATTACTGCTTTTGTTTAAAAAAAAAAAAAATTATTCTAATTTTCGTTCTAAAAATATGGGATTTTGATGGGTTTTTGTGTTCTATAATTTAAAAGTAGATCTGAACTGTTGGTTTATGTTATTACTGATGTTTCATGCCGTGGTTTAACCACACCAAGACCACAGTGCCATCCATCAGAGCAGAGGATCCTGGTCCGTTAGTCCAGACCCCAATTTTCTTAGCCGAACGTAAAATGATGGCCAAATTGTCCTAAAGTCATATCCTTCCAAACAAATATAGCCAAATTGTATGATATAAATTTAATTTTGATGTGTGTGAAACACACTGTAAATCAGATTCACACATTTCATTTTTTGAGGTACTGAATATTTGCTCACCATGTAATATTTGCTCATTCCATCACTGGCACTTACCTTGCAGGCTTGAAAAGGACATCAGATTTAGCTATTTCAGGGTCAGATGTGCTAGGCTCTTATCTGTAAGTGAATTTTGAAGCTCATTTCTTTAATCAAAAAGGATCTCCAATGGTTGTCAAGAAAATTCCGTTGTCAAAGAAAAATATCAACATCATATAGTTTCAATTCAAAAGGACTTTTCCCCCCCTCCTTTTCAGAATCCTACTTCAATGGTTTCAATGCCATTCTTTGACATAACCACCATTTGATTCAGTTTTCACAATATACTGTGTGTGTGTTTAAATTGTAAAATTTGAAATTGAGAAAATGACAACTTTATAAATTTTATACAAAAATCAACCAGTCAAAACTGTCATAGTTTGGCATTTTGTTATGCATGGTGCCATAATTGCGGCACACCCATGGAGTAGCTTTTTTGTACTTCAAATGCCAAATTTTAGCTGGCATAAAATTTGGCACACCATTAAAAATAATCGTATGTTACATTTAGTTATTTGGAATGAAGTGAAGTGAAATGATCCTTCCATCAGGATGTTCATTCTCGCGTTTAGTTCATTACAAAAATTATGAAAAATGCATTGTAAATGGATTGTAAGGGAATTGTTATTTTATAAGGAAGAAAGAATGATCATTTCATTCCAATAAACCTAAGGTTATGTTTGGATTTTTGATTTGGGGAGGAATTTGTGGAAAGAAAAGGAAAGTAAAAGAAATTATGGGTGAAAAAATATAAGTTGAATTTTTTTTTTTCCTCACATCTCTCTTTTCTTCTGTTTTTCTTTCACAAATTATTTCTCCAGTCTAAAATCCGAATACAACCTTAATGTCCATCCCATATGATTTGCTCCTCTTTCACTTTCTTACTCATTATTTGAATTTTTTTTTAGATTCAAGGCCATCCCATTCGACTTTGTTTAATAATTATTAATCCAATTATACGAGTACATAGTTTGTTAGAATGTACATTACTTTTTTTGATTAGGGTGCAAAGAACATAATGAGAAGTTTTGTGTTTGTGATTTGGGTATTGTAGGTGACACTGTTTCTAGTGCATTGTGCTGGGTGCCTATACTACTTGCTAGCAGACAGATACCCACACCAGGGGAAGACATGGATTGGATCTGTGATTCCAAATTTCAGGGAGACAAGCCTCTGGATTCGATACATCTCTGCCCTCTACTGGTCCATGACAACCATGTCCACCGTCGGCTACGGCGACATGCATGCAGTCAATACCATGGAAATGATATTCATCATTTTCTACATGCTTTTCAACCTTGGCCTCACTGCTTACCTCATTGGCAACATGACTAACTTGGTTGTTGAAGGCACTCGTCGAACCATGGAATTCGTAAGCTAAGCTTACCTTTTCATTTTCAGGTTTTTTACTTGCACAGAAATGGATTATAAAACCGAACACAACCCTCTTATATGAGTGTAGGACTCACAAAAAGATGGGACCTTGCTTCCTCATGTAAGAGGATTGTGTCAGGTTCTGTGATCCGATTCTATGTTCCTAGATTTTTTGTTTCATTTTTTTATTGGGTAATTATAATTTAGGTCACGAGGCATGTGTTGTGTGTCATTATGGTTCTCAACATTTCAATTATGTCTATTTTATCCTCAAAGTATTAAATGTGTGTTAGTTAAAGTGATTCACACATGATTAAATTAAACATTCTTAGTATTCATTCATCGTCAAAATCAAAGGTATTTTTGAATAAAAAATTATACCTCAACCAAAAAAGGGTAATCACTATTTGATTTTTGAAGTATGTGTTTGTAAATGATTTGTGTTTTTAGAATAAATGGTACCCAAAGGATGGGTGTCAATTTGATCTTTGATATTTAAACTGCATCAATTGGAATAGATATTTTAACTGCATCAATATGATCCCCAACTTATTCAATTAATATTTCAATGGCCCAATGCTGTTCCTGTCCAAATTTTATAACAAAAGCGGGGTATAATTGACACAATTGAAATATTGATAACCATGATGAAATACAGCACATACATTTGAAGATTGACAGTATTTGATTTATCCTTTTTTATTGAGGTGTAATTTTTATTTTAAAAATATGTCTAATTCTGAAGATGAATACTTAATAGTCATGGGGACCACTTTAACAAATTTAAGGAGGTCAGAGGTCAATCCTTGCTAAATGCAAAGATT
This sequence comes from Camellia japonica, assembly GCA_030407325.1. Taxonomy (NCBI): domain Eukaryota; kingdom Viridiplantae; phylum Streptophyta; class Magnoliopsida; order Ericales; family Theaceae; genus Camellia; species Camellia japonica. The sequence goes on along the minus strand of JAPPVO010000029.1, from coordinate 142,218,583 downwards.
GATTATTTCTTCTCCATTATGAAGGCTTTGTTGTATTGAGTTTGTTTCCTCCTATTGTAGGTTGTTTGCTCTTTCTTGTGTTGGTGGTTGATAGTGTTTGTTGGGCTGATATATTAGTGTTGGTGAACTATGATTGCCCAGTTTGATGTAATTTTCCTAATATATGTAAATAATGTCTTACCGATGGCCCAAAAAAAAAGGAGGAGGAAGATGAAATTGAGACAATTACAATGTTGGAACCAAAATAACACAAAGCATAGGAACCAATAGTGTAATTAATACCTTCTCTTATTTTTTATTTTTTATTTTTTCATTAGTGCCTTGGAATAAGATGTAGTTACCATGGTAGTGAAACAATTTTAATGTTTTTTTTTTTTGTTTTTTAAATGGTGGCAGAGAAATAGTATTGAGGCAGCATCAAACTTTGTGTGCCGGAATAGACTGCCGCCTCGGCTGAAGGAGCAGATATTGGGATACATGTGTTTGAGGTTCAAGGCTGAGAGCTTGAACCAGCAGCAACTCATTGAGCAGCTTCCCAAAACTATTTGCAAAAGCATCCGCCAACATTTGTTTTTCCCAACAGTCAAGGAGGTCTATCTCTTCAAGGATGTCTCTAGGGAAATTCTCTTGCTTCTGGTATGAATCAAACCATTATGTACATCTCATGAGTTCATCAAACTTGAAACATAATTTCACAGTGGGTCCAGCTTTGCTCCAGTTAGGAGAAGACTGGACCGTGCTGATGGGCCCTTGTGGGCCTACCATATGCCCTGTTTTGATATCTGCTCAGTTCATTTTTTAAGTTTTTATGTATAAAAAAAAAAAGAGTAATCTGATAATTTTAGTCATAGAATTTTATATCATTTGTCCTGAAAAATTGACATGTATTTTTTCAAGACAAGTGTGATTAAATCGTATTGCTAGAATTATAAAATCAATTAATTTTTTTATGAATAACCTACACTACACATAAGGGCCTAAAAATAAACAAGCATATCATAAAAATAGAGTTGTGGTGGACCACAAGGACCCAATAGCATAGTCCAGTTTTCTCTCCAGAAACTGAACCTTTGGTGGTTGATACATGCATGAAATGCTTTGTAAATGAACATATACAGAATCAAATTATAGAAAAGTATGAAAAATGTATATGTCCGTATGATGAGACCCGCTAAAAATAGTACTAACGTGTACATTCTTAGTATTTTTAACTTAGTTTTGTGTATGCCGACTAAACTCTTGGTTGCACAGAAAATATTGTTTTACATAATCGTTAATCACCAACTTTTATAATGAATTTGATGATGATGATATCAGGTTGCAGATATGAAGGCAGAGTACATTCCACCCAGAGAGGACGTTATACTGCAGAATGAGTCACCAGATGATGTATACATCATTGTATCAGGAGAGGTGGAAATGATCGACTGCGACACCGAAAAAGAGAAAGTTGTTGGGACTCTACAATCTGGGGACGTGTTCGGAGAAGTTGGAGCTCTCTGTTGCAGACCTCAAGGCTTCATGTACCGAACCAAGACCCTTTCGCAACTCCTGAAGCTAAAAACCAGTGCCCTCTTAGAAGCTATGAAGACCAAACAAGAAGATAATATCACCATGTTTAAGAACTTCCTCCAGGTTGGTTCCTACTTATACTAAATTTGGAAGTTTTGTTTGGTTTATTCTGAATTTCAATTAAAAATTTGATTATGTTTATATTATTATGGGAAATGCACTTTTTTTCTTTTCTTTTTGTTTTTTGCCTTTCGTTTTTGGTAGAAATATTATGGAAAATTTGGATAGAAAAAGCTAGGAAGCCAGGAAAAGATCAATGCTAAATACTCAGAAAAATATTCAGAATTTGAAATATATGGATTATATTCATTTTAGATGTTTAAATCTATGCTATGGATGAAATTGTTACAATTTTCTAGATATTTTTATAGACGAAATAGATCAAAAACTTAAAGCGTCCATCATCATATTTGAAGACAAATTTGATTCGATTATCAGATCACTTTAATTTTTTATTTCATGAATGATCAACACACGAGAGGCTAAAAAATGAAAGAATCGAGACATCAAAGTAAGTCCTGTAAGGAGCCCACGTAACTCAAATTGGACGGTTCACTGTTCTCTCCCAACTGGAGAGAAGCAGGATCCAAAGTTAAAAATGAACTCTATGGAGTATATTCAAATTGGAAAACTCTGTTTATACATAAAAATCATACAAAAAACTTTACAAAAATGTTGTGGCAATATATTTTTGGATATAAATTCATCTTCATATGACTTTTTTGTTTTAAAGTGAAAGTTCCATAGTGAGCTACATAATTTTGAATAAATTTTCTGTTTACACATTCAAATTTGGTATGTTGTCGGTCACCTACAGTAAATCTGGTCTACACACTTCATTTTCTTATCACTTTTCAAACTAATTGATTTTGAAGTTAATTATAGTGCTGATTGTAATCATCCCTGTTCCTATTGGCAGCATCACAAGAAGCTAAAGGATCTGAGAATAGGAGATATATGGCTAGAAGATGGGGAAGAAGATGGAGACCCAAACATGTCCATCACCTTGCTTACTGTCGCCAGTACTGGCAATGCTGCCTTTCTTGACGAGCTTCTCAAGGCTAGGTTGGATCCTGACATTGGTGACTCCCAAGGAAGGACTCCACTGGTATGTCACCCATTCTTTCGTATGCAGCTCACATATTAAACCTTAATTTAGAGCTTGTGTAATTCACAGATATGGGGGAGGAAATGGGACTGTTAATTTTACCTCGGGATAAAATTGTTTTACATTTGATTCACATTTTGTGACCTGAGATAACTTAACCCGGAATGTTCAACTTATCCTGGGATAAGATTTTTGTCACCAAAAAGACTAAAATGCCCTCCTTGTGCGGGATATGTCATCCCTGGATAAATTTTCTTGTGGGTGAACTAAATGGCCTCTTCATTCAGCATGCTTGCACATGACCACTACAATTGAATCTTAGAAATGGGAATAGGTAAAAACTCAATTCACTTAATATGGCATGATGGGATCCATTGTTTTGAACCCTAATTGAATCAAGACATAGTTATATAATATATCTGATATAAGTAGCCTGACAAAAGCCAAAATACCAATTATTTTCTCTCCTTTTTCCTTAATATTGTTGTTTTTGTTTGGGTCATAATGCTGTTTTTTATTTTGTTTTTTATACATCAGCACATTGCAGCATCCAAAGGGCATGAAGAGTGTGTATTGGTACTTCTCAAGCATGCATGCAACATACACCTCCTAGGTATATAAAATTACCCTTGTCACATCTTGATTTCCTCCACAAAATTACAATGCATATGATTCAGATTTCCCCTTTTTCTTTTGGGGTATGGTTAACGAGTGACCTAGGCATGATTTTAAATAACAGTAATATGGTCATATATCGGACAATATCAGCCAATAAATTGGTCAACATTGGTATTTGAAGTACAAAATCTGTTGGCTAAGATATATTAGTGGATGTTGGTATGAGAAGTCCAAAATCTGTCCGTTGATATTTAAAACCCTGGCCTTGGGGCACTAACAAACAAACAAAAAAAGATGAGGGGATTGAACATAAAACACTTGCTGATTCCAAAACATTTTTCAGTTATTACCTATTTCTGAAACACTTTCCATGCCAATTCGGATATTAAATAATGTCTCAGTGGCACTCGGTAGCATTTGTCTTCCCCTTTTTTTTTTAATTTTTTTTTTCTTTTTCTTTTCTTTTCTGGGTGATCTTGATCTTGAATTATTATTTTGTTATGGTGCTAATACATATGGCAGACATGGAAGGCAACACTGCACTATGGGATGCTATATCATCCAAGCACCACTCCATATTCCGGATACTGTACCACTGCGCCGCCATATCTGATCCCTACACAGCTGGTGACCTTCTATGCACAGCTGCGAAGAGAAAGAATCTCGCAGTGATGAAGGACCTTTTGAAGCAAGGTTTGCACATCGATTCCAAGAACCACCATGGCCAAACAGCTCTGCAAATCGCCGTGGCAGAAAACCATGTCGACATGATCAAGTTCCTTGTGATGAGTGCCGGTGCAGATGTTGGCAACATAGATCAGCACAAGGTTCCTAAGTCTTTGGATTTGAATGAAATGTTGCAGAAAAGAGAGGTAGGGCACCGGATAACGGTCCCCGATGATGTGTTGCCGCCAAATGAGGTGGTTTTGAGGAGGAGGCAAGGTGTGGGAGGGAAAGAGGGGAACTTGGGAGGATCAGGGGGGCATTTTTGTCCAAGAGTTAGTATATATAGAGGACACCCTGCGGTGAGGAAGGATAGTTGTTGCACTCAGGCTGGGAGGCTTATTAGGTTGCCAAATTCACTCGTGGAGCTCAAAAGCATAGCAGGTATGTATATACATTTAAAGTTTTCAAAAGCCTAGCTATCTACTTATAGTTTGTTCTTTCTTCTTTCCGCTCCATGCCATTTGATAGATTTAAATAATGTTGTTGGCTTCCTAAAGTAAGTGTTGATTTTATCACTTTAAAAGAAAAGACCTATCAAATTGGGTTAAGATGTTAAAAATGTCAGTCATATCATTTTGATCATTAATTCTATATAATAATTTTGTAAGAATAGACTTTTTCTTGTAACTTTAGTTAAGCTAGAGCAATGGTTTCAATTCTATCATGTGTCAAAGGAGCAAAAAAATAAGTATACACAGTTATCATTCCTACTCACTTATTCTACCGATATTATACTTTACACATCCAAATAAGTAGAGGTAAAAAAAGGGTAGATGTCATGATTAGCTGCAAATTAGATGATAATCCCCCTAATCTAATGCTGATTTATGATATCATGACTTAATTTCTACCATTAATCATCTCTACATCATTAGAATGAACCATCCAAATTGATAGGTCTGCCATAAATCAATGGTTTTTCACCTCAAACTCAGATAGACACATGGTGTTTGTTGTTTGTGTATTCGTTGAAAAAAACTCCGATGATATTCATCTTGGTCGAATATCATCTTCCTAATAAAGTCCACGGTATTTCAAAGTTATTTCAAATTCGACTTTTATTTTCTAATGGTGACTTTGCTTCTGACAGGTGAAAAGTTTGGGTTTGATGCAAGAAATGCATTGGTTTTAGATGAGCAAGGGGCAGAAATTGACTCCATTGAAGTGATAAGAGATAATGATAAGCTTTACATAGTTGAAGCTTCAGACCCAACTCCTTTAATATAACCAAAAGGTTATTTAGAAAATGAATTAACTCTATAGAGGGGAGTCACTGTTTATTTGTCCCCCCTCCCTCTTTTCTTGTAATGTTTTATTACTTTCAAAACAAAAAACTATATAGGATTGCATAAAGCAAAAACCTTCACTTATTATGTGTATTTCTTGAATATTTAGATACATATATACATAATGTGCAGTTGCGCACATCTAGCAGAAGCAATGGGAGTTCTTTTTTGGTAGTTTCTTTTTCTATTTTTCATTTGTGTGAGACAACAATACTTTGTTTAGGCCCTGTTTGGAATTTGGTTTTTTAGTAGTTTTTTTTACTTTTTTATGAAGTGGATGAAGTCAATGAGTTTGAGAATGATATTTTAGTTGCATGGATTGCTGTAAGAAATGTATAATTTGTTTTTTGTCTTCGTTTTACATTATGCCCTTGTAGAAAATCGAGGCATGTATTGAGTTTTTTAATAAAATTGAGTTTTACGTCAATGGATAATAGCTTCTGTCAATTGATGGAAAATGTATCAAACCCCACCCCCCGGAACCTTAGTGGGGCCTGATTAGTCAAAAAAAAAATATATATATATATATATTTTTTCTTGCTATTTGTAGCCTTCCATGTGCACTGGGAGTGCTGGGGTCACCCCACTGGGGTCCCCAATACAGTTGGTCAATCGATGTAACACTTCACTCCTTTTTTTTTTTTTTTTAGAAGAGGTAACCTTTGCTTTTAGGTTGAAATTTTAACTTTTTTTAATAAAAAAAAAATACTTTTAAAATGAAATCTTAATGTCCTTTTTAAATTATTTTTGTTATTTGGATCTTCAATTTGAATATAAAAATAACAAAAAGGAAAATATAGGACCCACATATTAGTGGGACTCACAGTCTCTTTATTCTGTGAAATTTTTTTGTAGACCAATTATGTGTTCTTATTTCTTTTTGCTTGAATTATTCATTTATTCGTTCAAAAAAAATTATTCATTTATTCTGCACATCATTGCAAGGAGTGTTTTTGGTGATAGTCATCACCCTCATTCCTTAAGTGCTGTTTGGCAACTCCAAGAGCCAGTTAAACTAAGGATATAACCCTTACCGAAAATTATTCAACACTATTGTGGCATGTATGTGCATGTCATACTCTTCACCAAAAAGACTGCAAAATGGGATAAATTTTGTTTCACCGTAGGCTTATTTTTTATCCATCCAATCAAAAGCAAGTTAGGCCTTTTCTGCTCATTCTATAACCATTACATTTTTTTTTTTTGGATCTAGAAACATCGTTTCATCATGCTCATCCAACAATGCTACTAACACATAAACTAGCCTTGTTTGAGAACATACTTTTTTTTTATAATTTTTTGACTTTTTAGTTAAAATATGATGTAAAAAAATTAGTATGTTTGATATTATTTTTTAGTTTTTTATCAAAAAATGTGTAAAAAGTAGAGAGAAAAATGAATATTTGACCTTTTAGTATAAGTTGTTATTTTTTGATTTTTTTAGTGACTTTTTGACTTTTAAGCTAAAAAGTAATGTTATCAAACGAGGCCTTAAATGTAAAATCGGACACAAATTATGTGAATGGACTAGATTTCATAAGATTTGTCGGTAAAGCTTAAATCTAAAAAAGGTCTATTGATTCAATTATTTCCAATAATTGGTTCTGTATTTGACTGATCGAGAGGTGGATTTGGGTTGCCTTATTTTGAGAAATTGGTTAAAAATTGATTTTTTAATTTTTTTTTTCTTCTAAAAATGTGTACAAAAATAAAGAGACAATATGATCCAAAATATGTTAGAAAGCCAAAAATTGACTTTTAGTTACTAATATCTTTCAATTACTTCAAATTAGCATGCAGAGAAGAAAAAAACACACAATCTTTAATTTCTTCCAAATCAAACGCAAATTTTAATTTTCAAGTGCAGAGAATAACAAGTGAACTGAGACACTTCATTGAGATTCTGAAAATGGCACAATGAGGCCAACAAAATTGTTTGGATAAATTATTGTGGTGTTTGGAATTTGGATGACTTGTATAGCTATTGAGGTTTAAAACGTGTCTTCTGATACTTTTAGGCATGCTCTCTTTTTTAAGCACTCTAGATTTGTGTTTAATCATTTAAAGAAATAACAATATATGGTTGGACTTTAATCGAGTTCTCGTTTGTACATCAGTCAACTTATCGATTTTAGGCTTTTTGGCCGAAGGGCACTCCAAAGTGCACGAGATTTTTATTAATGTAGATTTTAAGAAAAGTCAGATGTATGCAGTCTTAATATATAAATAAATTATTTCTGTAATTTGAATTCATGATGCTTAAATCACATCAGGACAACTTTACCATTGTGTCAAGACTACTCTTATTTTAGGCTTTTTGATCTTTGGGTTTTTTTTTTTTCATTCATTTTTTTTTTTTTTTTTGTGAAGATTCGATGAGTGAAGAAAAGTTTCATTATGTAGATTAAGATTAAAAAAATTTGGGCATCACGTCTTATAAGTAAGCGCTTCATGTAGTACATTTGGTAATATTATATCTTCCCTACTTAAAGCATTTAAAAAAAAAAAAAACTAAATGGTAGACCAACGAGAACGAGGGTTCTAACAGGGGATCTAGTGGCATGCATATTCTCAAACTACAATGGGGATGTTTCAAATGTTTTGTAAAAGGATAATGCTCGGAATATCAAATTTTTTATTAAATAAATAATTAAATATCTCATATAGGTGTGGGGTCCATAATTATGTAGACCCTACAATCATATGAGACATTTATAATTAT